>CM055117.1:222691747-223331747 GCA_029206835.1 Rana muscosa | reverse complement strand
TTTTTTTTCTAAAAAAAATCTTTTACAATCACTTTAATGAGCAGCGGCTTTCTGAACCATATCCAGCCACAAACCTTTGAATGTTAGGGGGCACCTTGCAAGGGGGAATAATAAAGCTTACACCTTTGCAAGGCAAGACCATGACTATATTTGGTCAATGATGCCACCCAGGATCCACGGCGATGTTTTCATTCCAACAGCGCCAGCTATTCTGCCATTTAGCGGTGATAGTCCAGCAGGGCAACATCATTGGGCGGTAGGTCGTCACAGGGACAGGGAAACATCAGGTGGCAGCTCATCTTGATTTAGGCTTCATGTAAACTAGCCTACACTGGCAGCTCCTAAACTTGGGTTTAGGAAGCTTTTGGCATTTTTTTTTTTTGCCAAAGCTTCTATACCCAACTCCATAAAAGCCTATGTGTCAATGTACACATAGGCTTTTAGCAGAGTTTAGGAGCTGCCGCGTTTAGGTTAGCTTTAACCTCCCTCATCTAAACGCTAAAGAATCGCGTTCAGGATAGGAACAATTTGACCGCCGGGTTTGGTAAAACGTGCCAAAAACATGCTGCGATTTTGCCACGTTTTAAGCTTTGACACTGTAAATTTGAGCCAGTGTGCATGAAGCCTTACACTGGTTTTACATTTCTGGATGTGTACCCCTGTACTCATTCCCCTGGGTAACGGGCAGATATCTGGGGGCCCCCCTTACTATATAAGGGAGCTTCCAGGTTCCTAAAGGCCGCTCCCCCCACACAAACTCCGGCAGAGGCCTTGCAAGGGGGGAAAATGTTTTACTGCCCCCTTGAAAAATACCCCTGTAAAATTAACAGGCATGTGGCCTGGTGTGGATCAGGAAGGGAAGCTGCATGCCTGCTGTCTTCTTTTCCTGGCCACCAAAACTGAATGCTCAGATAAGGATCAGTCCCACATACTTGTCAACACTGGGAGGGTAACGTGCAATGTAGGAGGTCCCAATGTTGAGGGAACAAGGGTCTCTTCCTTACATCTGGTCTTCAAGAGGATGTGGGGTTTTGTGGAGGGGGGGCACTTAAGGTAATCTAAAAGCCCCCTTTGGAATAAGTGGAATAAGGGGGCCCCCAGATATCCACCCACTCCCAAGGTGAATGAATACAGGGGTTTATTAGTACCCGTCACCCATTGCCACAGAGATGGGCCTCATGCACACGGGCGCATTAAAATACTTCTCTCTACACTGGACCTTTCTGCCAGGAGATGGCAGAGAAATCAAGTGTAAAAAAATAGCTAATTTTGGTGCGCAACTACACAAGTTTATACACGTATACAGGCGTATGGTGTGGAGTCTAAACTCATTCCATTGGCCAGAATTATTTATTCTGGCCACTGTAATAAATTAACATGCACACATACGCAAGTACATTTTGCTCATAAGCTTCTCTCCGAATATGTAATTCCCGTTTTCGGCCATGGCGAGGGACCCGATGCGCGTGGCCGGCAGGCACGATCACCACCAGCCACGCGCAATCGCGTGCACGAGCGCCAGCACGGGGATTTGTGTGTGTAAACACACAAATCCCTGTGCTGCCAGAGGAGAGGAGCCATATTGTTTGTTCCTACTAAGTAGGAAAAATGATATGTCTCCTCTCCTAGTCAATCCTAGCCCCATACAGTTAGAACACACAATTAACCCCTTGATCGCCCCCTGGTGTTAACCCCTTCCCTGCCAGTGACATTTACACATTAATCAGTGCATTATTATAACACTGATAGCTGTATAAATGCCAAAGATCCCAAAAAAAGTGTCAAAAGTCTCAGATCTGTCCGTCGCAATACCACTAAAACTCGCAGATCACCTCCAGTAAAAAGTAATAATAAAAATAAAAATGCCCAAAATCTTTCCCATAGTTTGCAGACGCTATAACTTTTGTGCAAACAATCAATATACGCTTATTGCGATTATTTTTAACCAAAAATATGTAGAAGAATATATATTGGCCTAAATTGATGAAGAAATTTGTTTTAAAAAAAAAAATTGGGGGGATATTTGTTTTAGCGAAAAGTAAAAAATATTTGTTTTTTCAAAAATTGTCGCTCCTTTTTTGTTTATAGCACAAAAACTAAAAACCGCAGAGGTGATCAAATACCACCAAAAGAAAGCTCTATTTGTGGGGGGGGGGGGGGGAACGCAAATTTTGTGCAAGTTAAAGCGACACAGTGCCAAATTGTAAAAAGTGCTCTGGTCAGGAATGGGGTAAAATCTTCTGGGGGGCTGAAGCGGTTAAACAACCCCATACCAAACAATCAGAATCCATCATCCACTGACTTAACAATAAGTTGAATTCTGATCAGTTGTATGTGTATGTGTAGCACTACCCCCGTAGGAGCTGCTGGTTATTATTTTGGGTCTTTGCCGTTACCCCTAAACACGGTTCAACAGGTTAGAAACTTTAGAGTCTATACTGGGCCTTGCTCCCACAGATGTATGCACAGTCACCAAGTTCTTTTCCAATGCTTTTTATTGAACAACTTGAGCAGTAGAGGGATGGAGGGTTAGGGGAAGGTTCAGATACCTGGTGCCGATCACTGAGGAACTTTGAGATCCCAGAGACAAATACGCTTCAGTCAACGGATCTGGCTCACCCGGATAGGCCTCTCTCACCAACCTAGAAGCCGGAATGATGCACGGACGAAAAGTCTCTGCCACAGACTTGATGAGAACAATAACTGTTGAACAATCCTCTGCCACAGGATTCAGTATCAGTTGAACAATCCTCTGCCACAGGATATTAATAGTGAACACAGCAACACAGTACCAAGTTCCTTTAAGCCATCCGGCAGTACTGCGAGGTAGATTGGTTAGGATGCATCCTCCAATTGAGTCACCAGGCACTTCTTGAGATACCAGCATTGCGCTCGGTCCTCTCCAAGACGAGCCCTCCCCTGGATCTTTCAATTGCTCGGCTTCTTCTCGCAGGCCAGACAGCACAGGACCACCTCTGAACCAATAGGCCCCAGACAGCTTCTGGGCCTACTTGCAGTCATGTAGCCTCGGGCCAGCAGGGCCCCGAGGCCAGAAGAGGAGTTGTCACATACCTTAGGCCAGGCAGGCCATGAGGTGAGAGACCAAAAAGATGGTGTCTGCCCCTTAAGTATTCTCTCTCATAATGCACAGCGGGGGACCACTCCCACTGGGCTGCTTCTGGGGAAAAGGACACCCAATACACCTTAGCCTGCCGTCCCTCCATCACTGGCCGGTGGTGACAACGACACCTACAGGCAACAGTGTACACTGGCACACGACACAGCCAAGGCTGGAGCAGAGGCTAATTTAGCCATAATATTAAATCTGAACTACCGTATTTGCCGGCGTATAAGGCGGCTGGGCGTATAAGACGACCCCCTAATTTTCCAGCTAAAATGTTGGTTTTGGGATATACTCGCCGTATAAGACGACCCCCCTTCCGACTAGTCATGCCTCATCTCACCTCACTGTGCCATTGCATGCCTCACTGTGCCATTGCATGCCTCACTGTGCCATACCTTATCCCTGACATGCTGAATCTCTGTCAGACCGCGGCCATCCATTTTTCAAAAGCCGCGCCTCCTCCTCATGCTGTTCTGTGATAGGCGGAACACTCAGCTTCCCAGCAGACACTGTGTTCAGTGTTCCGCCTATCACAGATGCCCTCTCATCCGAGGATGAGAGGGCATCCATGATAGGCGGAACACTGAACAGAGGCTCTGCTGGGAAAATTTGTTTTCCGCCTATCACGGAACATCACGAGGAGGAGGCGTGGCTTTTGAAAAATGGACGGCCACGGGTCTGACTGAGATTCTGCATGTCAGATACCGGCGTATAAGACTTTTAAAGAAGATTTTCATGGGTTAAAATGTCGTCTTATACGACGGAAAATACGGTATATACAGAACAGATAACCCACTAAATTTACATGCGAGCGCCTGGTCAACAGGAGCAGGGCGCTACATATGGCATTCTGGGGGGCGTGGCCAAGATGGCGGACTGACCGGACGTGTTTCCTGAGCTCTCCTGGAGTGTGATCCGTCCAACTCCCTGTACCAGCTAGCTGAGCTTGTTTGCGGAGGTCTGAATGCCTTCTAAGGGCTCAGGGAGTCAGAAGAAGGGGAAAAGGATAAAGTTCCCGCTGTGTCCGCCGGAGGAAGTCTACCCGCGGCCCTGCTCCCTACCTTCTCCTGCGCGCCCGTGCAATATGGCGTCACAGACGGACCACGAGGCGGACCCTGCTCTGGCTCCCCCTGGCATTCCGGAGGTGATGGCCGCAATCAATATATGCCAAACGGCTCTTACCGCCAGCATCGAGAGGGTGCAGATGGATGTGGGCCTCATCCGACAAGACTTTGATAAAATCCAGACCCGAGTGTCGGAGACCGAGCGCCGGGTGGGGGAGGTGGAGGACGCGGTTGCGGGACACGATGCTTCGATCCGGGCCCTGCAATCCAAGGTTAGGGCCCTCGAATACCGCGCGGAGGACGCCGAGAACCGGAGCCGTAGGAATAACCTCCGGATCGTTGGCCTCCCCGGAGGGGGTGGAGGGCCGCGCTCCTGCACGCTTCACTGAGGACCTTCTCCGCTCCCTGCTGCCGGCGGCCCAGCTTTCCCCATACTTTGCGGGTGAGAGGACACATCGCGTCCCTCCTAGACCTGGACCTGAAGGGGCCCCCCCCTCGCACCTTTATCCTGAAGTTGCTGAACTTCCGTGATCGGGATGAGCTGCTCCGGGCCTCCCGAGCGGCTGCGGACCTGGCCTACAGAAACGTGAAGCTCCTGATGTTTCCTGACTACACCGTGGAGACCCAGCGACAACGCCGTTCTTTTGATGTGGTTAAGGCGGCCCTGAGACGCAAGGGTATTAAATATAGTTTCCCGGCCAAGCTCCGCGTGGTAGACGGCGAGACGATCCGATTTTTTACGACACCTAAAGATGCCTCGGCCTGGGTGGAGGGCCTGCCTCCATAGGTGGATTTCCGTGCTGCTGGCTCCCAGGAGGATGGGAGGCCTAAACGAATTCTGCGGACCGGGTAAGGAGTGAGTGTTTGATCCTGGTCCCCTGCGGCTGCTATCCCGCTACTACAGCCCTCTGAAAGCCTTATGCGGAGCTGCGGGATACACATTGACTGCCTATACGGTACCCTTGCTCACTACTGGCCCGGGTTTAAATGTTGCCTTAGGGCCCCCGTTTGATTCCGTTTTTTACTAACTGAAACTATGAGCCTCCTGTTTGCTGCTGATGATTAAGATACCAGACTTTTGCAACAGACTCTTAAGAATGTGCCCCTGCCTGGTCAGGAGAATGGTAATGATTCCATCCGTTACTGCATCACTCCAGAGACGCTGGGAAAAGACTTGTGCTGCCTGCTCTCCCTGATCTCACGATCACTGGAGAGGCTGTACGGTTCCGTACTGGCTACACAACCCCAACTTTAAGTATTAGTTCTTAACCTATTGGTTTTTTGGGATACAAATGCTCCTCATTGTTCAGGGGTGCATGGGGTGGGGGGAGGGGGGGGGTGGCGGCTGCCGCTGGGGTTTGGCTGGGTTTGTTTTTTGTTACTCATACAGTTAGGGTTGGTCTTTTGTCTAAAAAGCTCACTAGTTTATGGTTACTTCTTTGGTATGACACTGTGCTACGATTGCTGCGCTCTCCGGACCTGATGGACCCGGGATTGGATAATTCCCTCCCCGGGTGCAGCGTCTCCAACAGAGTCCTTGATACTACTGAGTTTACTGTCATTCCTCGTGCCCCTCATGGCTAAGTGCATGGTGGTATCGTGGAATGTGAGGGGACTTAATTCTGCGGTCAAGCGCTCTTTAGTACTTAACTATCTGAAGAAATTACATCCCCAGGTGTGTATACTCCAGGAGACGCACCTGATAGGATCTAGAGTCCTGAGTTTGAAGCGGGCATGGGTCGGCGCACACTATCATGCACCCTACTCTAACTACGCCAGAGGCGTTAGTATCCTGGTGCACAGATCCCTGCCCTTTCGGCTCTTGGATGTGAAATTGGATTGGGGGGGCAGATACGTGCTTCTGCACGCTCTGATCTCGGACATTCCCTTTGTGTTGGTGGGGGTGTATTTGCCCCCCCCCGGCCGACCTTGATGTTTTACATACACTTATGCAACTGATTACGTCATATAATGTTGACAATGTACTAATCATTGGTGACTTTAATCTGGTCCCGTTTAGAGATCTGGACAGACTTCACGCCTCTGGTCCCCAGCAACACGGCCTTGCCAATTGGGCGTCCACGTTTCATATGACGGATGTGTGGAGGCATTTACATCCCTCTACTAGAGAATACACCTGTCTCTCTAGCACCTATCGGACCATGTCCCGCATTGACCTGGCATTTGCCTCCTCCGCTCTTCTACGGAGGGTGGTCAGTGCTGAGATCCTCTCGAGGGGTATCTCAGATCATGCTCCGCTGGCTGTCACTATCCGACTCTCTCAGGTGGAGGGCGTGAGGTTGTGGAGGCTGTCCAGGTACTGGATTATGGACCCTGAGATACAGGAGGAGATGCCAGAGGCACTTTGTACATTCTGGATGAATAATGCTGGCACAGTTAACCCCCCTGTAGAATGGGATGCTTTTAAAACCTGGCTCAGGGGAGACTATATGGCTCGGATTGTGGTGCGTAAACGGGAGTCTATGCAGCCTCTGAGAGATCGAGGACCAGGCTAAATTGCGTGAGGCGGCCTATGCTCGTTCACCTGACTCGGCGTACTATGTGCCCTGGCAAGATACCCTGAGGAACTTGTCCCTACTTAGAATAGACCTCACCAAAAAGTCCATGCTTGAGAGTTCCCAGAGAGTCTTTGAATATGGGGATAAGAATGGTCGGTTGCTGGCTTGGCTCGCCAGGGGGCAGCAGGCTGTGACCCATGTGGGTAGTTTGAGAGCGCAGGACGGTGGCTTGTTGACATCTCCTGCGGACATTGGTGCCAGATTCCTTGAATATTACCGGGCCTTGTATTCCTCTAGAGTCAGTTATGACTACTCTGAGCTTCTCCACTACCTGGATCGCGTATCACTCCCCTCTTTAGATTAAGAGAAGGCTGCGCAGCTGGACGCGGATATTTCCCTGGAGGAGGTGCAGGCGGCCCTGCATTCCATGCAGTCCGGGAAGACTCCCGGGCCGGATGGGATTCCAATCGAGTTCTATGCGACGTACGAGGAGCTTTTGGCTCCCAGATTTACTTCGATGCTGCAGCGATTCTATACCCTTGGTTCCCTCCCAGATTCTATGTCTGACGCTATAGTGGTGTTGGTGCCCAAGCCTGGTAAGGACCCAGAAGAGTGTTCCTCCTATAGGCCTATCTCCTTAGAAAATGCTGACGCCAAACTCCTCGCAAAAATTTTGGCCATTAGACTTGGCAAGGTGATAGAGGACCTCATACACATTGATCAGACTGGGTTTATGCCGGGTAAGGGCACCGACATCAATATCCGTCGACTGTTCCTGAACCTGGCCACGTCCCATGACAACGGGGGTACTAGAGTCATAGCCTCCCTAGATGCCGAAAAGGCCTTCGATTCCGTCGAGTGGGAATACCTCTGGGTGGTGCTAAGGCGATTCGGTATCGGGCCTAGATTTCTACAGTGGTTAGGTATGCTTTACAAATCCCCAAGAGCTAGGATCAGGGTGAATGATTTCCTATCGGATTACTTTCTCCTCCAGAGGGGGACTCGGCAGGGTTGTCCCCTGTCTCCCAGTCTATTTGCTCTGGCTCTGGAGCCCTTAGCAGTCCTGGTCAGGGACTCGGATTGGATAATTGGACTTAGGGTCGGCCCTCTGGAGGAGAAAATATCGCTCTATGCGGATGACACCCTTCTATATCTACATGATGCTGACTCCTCCCTAGCTGCGGCCCTTGAGACCTTTGATGAATTTGGTAAGTATTCAGGGATACGTATTAATTGGACTAAATCTGTCCTGTTCCCCCTAGATGTTGCGGTGGGTGGCATGGCTCCACAGACCGCACTACAGTGGGTTGAGGTCTTCACCTATTTGGGCATTAAGGTCTCTAGGGACCTCAACTCCTTCATCCACCTCAATCTGCTACCAGTGGTTACCCGCCTCAAAGACCACTGTTCCCGCTGGGCCAATCTACCACTCAACCTCTTGGGACGTATTAATGTTCTGAAGATGATATACTTACCTAGGTTTAATTATATCTTTCGGAACTGTCCGGTGTGGATCTCCCCTTCCCTTTTTAAGGAACTTGACGGTTGCATTGGTTCTTTTCTGTGGCGAGGCTCCTCTCCCCGCATGGCTAGAGCGACCCTTCAGCTGCCCGTCAGCTGTGGGGGTTTGGCCCTTCCAAATCTGAGGGTGTACTACTGGGCGGCTGTATTGGTCACCGTGCGATGGTGGTTCGAGCAGTCCAGGACCAATGCGGCTGTCTGTTTGGAGGCAGCGATAGTGGGTTCTCTTACTGAACTTAGTAACCTGGTCTACAGAGGTGCCTCGGAGTACCCCTCCTTACCTGCTCCGTCTAGGACTACGTTGCGTGTGTGGGGGGTGGCTAGGCGTCGTTTCTTATCCCCCAACCAATGGTCCCCCTTCACCCCGTTGTGGGGGAATCCTTGCCTTGCACATTTCCGGTCCATTCCGGATCCGCAGTTGTGGGCCCGGTGTGGTATTAAGTTGATAGGGGATATTATCTCCAATGGGTCCCTGCTCCCCTTCAGGGTTCTGTCTGACCGGTTTGACTTGCCGCCCTGGATGCTGTTTCGCTACTATCAGTTGCGGCATGCATTTCAGGCTCAGTTTCCGACGCCTCCTAGCCTTAGGGCGGATGCAGTGGAGGATTTGCTGGCCCAGGGCTCCCTTGCTAAGCCCCTCTCTGAGCTGTATCCCACGATTATCCGAAAGGATTCTCCGGCGATGGACTCACTGTGGGGGAGGTGGGTGGGAGATATACCGTCCCTGGACAGGGAATCATGGGAGGAATGTTTTGAGAATAGCTACAAGCTGGTGATATCCTCTAGGGACAAGTTAATACAGACCAAGTTTCTACATAGAGTGTATTTTACTCCTCAGAGGCTGCATAGTATCTTTCCGCAACGCTCTCCGAATTGCCCGAGATGCCGTTCGGCTTCTGGTACATTTATTCATATGTTCTGGTCCTGTCCCAGACTTGCGGAATATTGGTCCGCCGTTTTTGAGTTCATTAATATACGTCTTCACTTGGATCTTCCAGTGTCTGTAGTTAGCTCTACTGGGGATACAGGATGATGAACAGAGACCTCGCTGCACTAAACTCCTGCTTTCAATGTTGCTCTTCTATGCCAAAAAATTAATTTTGCTTAAATGGACCTCCAGGGCGCCTCCTACAGTGGGAGCATGGATGGACCTGGTTGATACTGTGTTGCCTTTATACAAACTTACATATATCAATAGAGGGTGTCCTATGAAGTATGATCATGTGTGGGGCCCGTGGACCAACCCAGTTTAACATTTATCTCCCTGGTATGCACCCTGCTTGGGTCGGTGCGCTCCCCTCCCCCCCTTCTTTCCCCCCCCCCCTCTGTCCCCCTCCTCCCTTCCCTGCCCTCTCTTTTCCTCTTCCCCCCTCCCTCCCCTGTCTCCCTGCCCCCCCCTCCGACCCCCCCCCTTCTTTCCTTCTCTCCTCCTCCCTACATCCTCTCAACCTCTCAAATTGGATATTGGTAATTCCTCTTCAGTATGATTCCTTTTTTTTTACAAACAGCTGTATTATTTGCTTTAGTGTACCTTTAGCCTGTCTCAGATGTTTGTGTACGGTATTTTGTACTCCTTTTTTATTCAGATGTTCTACTCTCTTCCTTTTTTTTATTTTTCTTTTGAATAACTGTACCTTGTCATGTACCATTGATTCATCAATAAAGACCAACCTTGTTGTTAAAAAAACATATGGCATTCTGGAATAACAAAATGTACTGAATAAGGCTAAAGCCTCGTACACACAACAGAGTTTCTCTGCAAGAACCAGCAAGAAACTTGCTGGCAGAGCTTTCTTGCCGAGTAAATCGGTCGTGTGTACGCGGCTATCATGTTTCTCGTCAAGAAAACCGACAAGAATCTCGACGAGAAAAATAGAGAACCTGCTCTCTTTTTTCTCGTCGAGATTCTTGTCAGCAGGTTTCCCGACGAGAAAAGTGTGTGTGTGTGTGTGTGTGTGTGTGTGTGTGTGTGTGTGTACACTTACCTGTCCTCCGGGAAGCCCGCACATGCTCGAAATGACTTTGACGCATGTGCGGTAGCTTCCTAGGCATAGGTAGGGTGTAGCAAGATGGCGGCGACGGCATCGAATGTGACGAGCGCACGCTCGTCGTAGTCGATTACGTCACCGCGTTCGCTCCATTCAAAGAACCGCAGGTTCTTTGAAAGGAGCGTGTGTACACTCGGCTGGGACAAGTTTCTTGTCCAAGAATCTCGTCAAGAAAAACGAGATGTTTTTTCTTGACGAGATTCTCGGCCATGTGTACGAGGCTTGAAAGATTATAAACTTCATAAACAACAGAAGATAGCCAGCACACCCTTCATCCTCCTCCGACATACAATGCTGATTTTCAATGGAGGTCATTAGCACATCATGAATAATTAAAATTAAAGTCTTTATCGCATTTCTTTAAAAACAGAGCAAACTAGCGTCAATACTGTGTTCCTCAGACTAGCTGTAAGAGGCAGAAGGCTTCAGTCTGACACTGAAGATATACAGCTATGAGGCTGTGGGCACCGGAGTGCCTTGGCACACTCACATAGGAGGAAGTACAGCCATTTTTGTCTAGGCTCACTTATCCAAATATTTCCTTATAGGATAGTAAATACTAACTTTTTGAATTTGGGTCCATAATCTTAAAACGGAGAAAGAAGCACTTTTCACATTCCCAATTATGCTGCTATATGCGTTTTTTTTTTTGACTATAGCAAACATTTGAATTCACAGGAATCACTCCAGGGAATAAATAAACATAAATGAAAATGAGAAGTTGTATTTTGCTAAGAAGCTCCAATTATTACTAGCAATGACTTCAAATACGTCCAAGAGTTTTTGGAACTGTCATCCCATTCTGTGAAATGAGCTGCTTCTGCTGGCAGAGAATCAGACAGTAAAATATTGATGTGCGTAACTTTCAGAAGAACTTACAGCAGAAGGGAATTCGATGAGAACTCAGCTATGAGTAATGGTATAAACTCTTTACATTCTAAGTACAGTTAGTCACCAAGCAATTTAATAAGATGTTCTTTCCTTCAAATCAATTAAAGTCCTCTTATTTTCTAGGTTATTAAAAGACCAATGGGGACAATCATATTCATTTAAAATTGCCATTAAGAATTAAAAGAGAAGTATGGGAATCGGGGTTACTTCAGATTCATACTTACCTTGGTGGATGCATCTATCCCCCGCCGCCTCTGCACTGAGAACCGAGCGATCGAACATCGCTGATGGCTCGGTTCTCTCACCTCCCAGAGAGGAAAGCTGCTGTCAATCAGCATCTCTCCTGCTCTGCTCCTCCACGCTCATTGGAGCGCTGAGCTGTGGAGGGGCGGGGAGCGGCTGTCTCAGCGGCTCGCCGAGAGGCTGAGACGGCCATCAGTCCAGGCAGCTGGTGGATCCAGACTTCCGAGTCGGGATGACGCGGTGCCTGGATAAACATTGGTGACGTCAGCAGAGAGCGGACTTCAGACCGCTCTCTGCTGAAAACGGGTCACAGGAGTGCAAAACGAATTGCACCCCTGTGACCCGTCAGGCTGGACTTCTCCTTTAAAGAATTTACTTCCTAAATATGTAAATATTTGATGTGCATTTATATACTTGAAAATCATAAAGGCATGAAATTAAGCAAGACAGCATTATTTCAAAGTTCCCGACATTATAATATACTAAAAAGGACAGCAAAATATACATCCTGATTATTCGTTATATAATGCCAATTCCAAAAAAAGGTGGGAACGTTGTGTAAAATCTACATAAAACAGAATGAATGCAGTGATTTGCAAGTCTCAAACTCATATTTTATGATCACTTTAATGATTGCTTAGGGTTGCGGTGGCCCATTCAAAGCTTTAGGGTTTCCTTCCACTTTAAGTTTGTACTTGAGAAGACAAATAAGATCATACAATCAAACCTGTTAAAAAAACATCTTGCCACAACATACAATTTTTGTACAGCTTACATTCCCTTAGTGCTTGTTCAGAGTCGTCCGACTCTGAAGCCGCTCTGTACAGCGCGGCTTGCAAAACGACTTCTGTACATATAGAAGTCAATGCAAGCCGCTCCGAATTCTCCCCAAAGTAGTACAGTAACCTTTTTCTAAGTCGGAGCAACTTGAGTTGCTCTTATTAGAACAGTTCCATTGCAATGCATGAAGTGTGACTTGTCAGGCGGCTAAGTCGCCTGACAGCTCGCCCCTGTGTGAACCGGCACTCAAAGTGTCACTAAACCCACATCATAAAAAACTATCAATAAATGGTGTATTACATGCTTTTCATATTCACTCAGTCACTATGAGATTAATTTTCTGTACTCTGCAAAGAACCTGCTGTTCTCTATCTCCACCTTCTGTTCATGTCCCCAATTCAGCTGGGGATTTTGCAGCTCTGCACATGCTCAGTTTTCAGTGAGTTTCTATGCTGAGCATTTTCTCTCACATCTGAGCAGACCATGTAACTATAGAGTCACATGGGGGGCTTATACACAGTAGTAAATGACAGCCCACTCCCACCCTCCTCCTTCATGCCCACTAACCAGCTAAACACAATGGGGGCTGAATATTACATGTAAATTGATGGAGGCTTCTCCTCCCTCTTATTGTAAGACACAGGCTGGAGGGATGTGACACAGCCTGTGACTGGCAGAAATCCGCCCACACCATGTTATTGCCAAAAAATAATAAAGATTTAATTTTAAATATATATTTGTATACCAATTTAAAACAGTTTATTGATATTATTTATTTATTTTTTACTCTGTATTCCAAAGGCTGTTTTTTGTTTTTGTTTTGTTATTTGACCATATGGCCAGCAGCAGAGGACTAGAAGATTCTCCTGCTTCTGTTTCCCTGTAGACAGGCTGGGAAAGAGCTGGGTCATGTGACAGCTATATATCGATTAGGAAAAAAGGTCAATTTAAATTATTTATTTTTTATTTTTATTACAATAATTACAGTGCCATCATCCATATCCAGAAATAGAAGGGACAATGTAAAATTATGTAACACTACCCCCGAAGGAGCTGCTGGTTTAATTTTGGGTCTGCCGTTACCTTACTGTTCACCATATCCGCCATAGGGGTCCCATTGGAGAGTTGTTCACAGATGTCCACGCCAAACACTTAGGCCTCGTACACACGACCGAGTTTCTCGGCAAGAACCAGCAAGAAACTAGCTGGCAGAGATGTCTTGCTGAGAAACTCGTTCGTGTGTACGGTTTCTCGTCAAGAAAACCGACAAGTAATCTCGACGAGAAAATAGAGATCCTGCTCTCTATTTTCTCGTCAAGATTCTCGTCGGCATGTTTCTCGACGAGAAAAGTGAGTGTGTGTACACTTGCCTGTCCTCCCGGAAGCCCGCGCATGTTCGAAATGAATTCGACGCATGCGCGGTAGCTTCCTAGGCATAGGTAGGGTATACCAAGATGGCGGCGACGGCATCAAATGTGACGAGCGCATGCTCGTCGTAGTCGATGATGTCACCGCGTACGCTCCATTCAAAGAACCGCGGGTTCTTTGAATCGAGCGTCTGTACACTCGGCCGGGACAAGTTTCTTGTCCAAGAATCTCGTCCAAAAAAACAACATGTTTTTCCAACGAGAATCTCGGCCGTGTGTACGAGGCCTTAGTCTCTTTTTCCCAATGTTTTTATTAACAACTTCAGATAGAGGGATGGAGGGTTAGGGGAGATTCAGGTACCTTGTTTTGCGTATCACGGGTACTTCTTTGATCCAGAGGACAAACAGCTTCCACAACTGGATCTAGCAACCACCGGATAGGCCTCTCTCACCGACCCAGCAGCCGATGCGGTACTCGTCATAGTCTCTGCCACAGACTTGTTGAATATACTAGAGTCGTTGTACAATCCTCTTCCACAGGATTGTATAAGCAAGAACTTTTGCAAAGTCAAAGTACAATCTCACAGTACCAGTATCTTTCAGCCATCCGGCAATACTGTGAGGTAGATTGGCCGGGATACGTCCTCCAATTGAGTCTCCAGGCTCATCCTGAGATACCAGCCTTTTTGCTCGGTCCTCTCTGAGAAAAGTCCTCCCCTGGTTTCTCCAATTGCTCGGCTTCTGCCCGCAGGCAAGACAGCACAGGACCACCCCTGGACCAGTAGATGCCAAAAACTCCTGGGCCTACTTTCAGTAACGATCCCTCGGGCCAGCAGGCCCAGAGGCAGAAGAACTGCTACGACATACCTTAGGCCAGGAGGGCCATCAGGTCAGAGAGACCTGAAAAACGGTGTCTGTCCCTTAAGTACCCTCTCCCAGAATGCACAGCGGGGGAACCACTCCCACTGGGCTGTTTCTGGGTAAAGAGGTACTCAATGCATCCAGCCCGTTGTATTTCCAACACTGACAGGTGGTGACAGCGACACCCATGGCCAAGTGGAAAATACACAACACAGCTGAACTGGAACAGAAACCAGCAATTTAACATACCGTAATCACTCTGAGCTAAACTACAGCTGAGATAAACCTAAATTTACATATAGCACCTACTCATTAAGAGCAGGGCGCTACATTAAATAGTGGTTGTTTAGTGTCACTTTAATGATCATTTTTGCAGGTCTTTTGCAGGGCTCACTCCCTACTGTCCAGAAGTGGCCATTGAAGGGAAACAAGAATATAACAAGACATTGTAAATCTTGCAGCTTGGTGCTGCCCCAGGTGCCTGCCTACCACAGTGCCCCATGATGAATATGGCCCTGGTTTTAGGATACCAATATTTTTTAGCAAAAACTGAATTCAGATGACATCAACCTAGAGTTAAAGCTCTCGGAATGATTTTTTTATATTTGTCTGAATGTCTTTCTTCCAGCCACAGGGTGGTATCTGATGGGAAATGCTTGGCAGCAAAATTATGAGATGAAGCAATGAAGCTGTCTGGACATAAAAAGAATCAAGGGCACCATCTATCTCCACCGACTAGTCAATTAATCTCAGCCCTGTTGCTTCAGCAAGTCATTCTGCCATAACAATGATCACATAATAATATTTTTAGATTTTCTTGCCTTGCAACAAAGCCCTGACTTCTAGTGCTGCCAGCAGAGCTTGAAGTTATGAGACTGCAGAGAATTTGTGACACGCACAGTTCCTGTGTTTTCCAAGACACGCACTGAATGTTAATGGCTCGCACTTTACGTAATTTTACCAAGCTAATTAAACATTAGCAGATCTATAATGCGAAGGATGAACCTCATTAACATAAGCCGATATATAATGCTAAGAATGAAGCAGTGCAGGAACATACTGCCATCAGAGCCAGAATTGCCATTGAGAAAAAAAAAATCTTATGTTATATAGATCAAATAATATATAGAGAAGGCGGCCAGCATTGAATGAAGAAAGTTTCTTATGGTTTCAAGCTTTACATGAGCTTTTACAACAGTTTACACCAGGGGTCGAAAAATGTCTCAGGCTTGGTGGTCAATGGGATTTAAAAAATTTGGTCAGGAGGAGGAGGAATAGTGCCCAATCATTTGCTTTTGTGGCAGCAACAGTGCACCATTGTTTGTGTCAGTGGGAGGAATGATGCCCCGCTATTGGGGTCAGTGGGAGGAATGATGCCCCGCTATTGGGGTCAGTGGGAGGAATGATGCCCCGCTATTGGGGTCAGTGGGAGGAATGATGCCCCGCTATTGGGGTCAGTGGGAGGAATGATGCCCCGCTATTGGGGTCAGTGGGAGGAATGATGCCCCGCTATTGGGGTCAGTGGGAGGAATGATGCCCCGCTATTGGGGTCAGTGGGAGGAATGATGCCCCGCTATTGGGGTCAGTGGGAGGTATTATGCCCCATTATTGGGGTCAGTGGGAGGAATTATGCCCCATTATTGGGGTCAGTGGGAGGAATTATGCCCAACTATTGATGTCAATGCAAGAAATGGTGCCTCATCATTGCTGTCAATAGAACGAATAGTACCTCAAGGACCAGACAAAGGTAAAGAAAGGGCCACATTGGGCCCTCGGTCGCAGTTTGTAGACCACTGGTCTACACAATACATAAAAAAGACTGATATAATTTCCGCAAGATAAAACTTTATCAAACTGAATTAGTTAGGCCCCATCCACATTTGCAATTTAAGCCATCAGCAGATTTCTGCAGCAAGAATTTGTGGATTCCTTGGCAGGTGCTTATTATTACAGGAATTTATATAGCGCCGTCAAATTATGAAGCGCTTCACACATATTATATATACACATATATTGTACATTCTCATCAGTACCTGCCCTCAAGGGGCTTAAAATCTAAGGTCCCTAACTCACATTCATACACATGAACCAATTCGAACAGGAGCCAATTAATCTACCAGCATGTCTTGAGTGTGAGAGGAAACCGGAGTACCCGAAGGAAACCCACCTGGGCACAGGGAGAATATGCAAACTCCAGGCAGGTAGTTCCGTGGTTGGGATTCAAACCTACGTGGACAGCTGCAGTCGGGAAGCCTGTACAAAGCAATGACAGGCTGACAGAAGCCATGGCTGTCCACTTGTGTGCGCACATCCAGCAGTTACCTGTGGCTAGGCACAGATGATCATCCCTGGACGCAGTCTGTCTGCCTCCATGGCTGATCATCTGACCCGGTCATCTGTCCCTGGCCTAATCCAAGTGTGAATGGGGCCTAAAAGTAAGTTGGTCACTTTGCTCATTCACAGCAAAGGTACAGGTTCTTCAAAGAGCCAATCCTCACATCCACTTCATCATTCATGTCAAGTCATGGTTCTAAATCCTGCATAAGCTTTGTGGTGATCAGTGTCAGAGCTTACACAGGGTTAATGACCTTCTCTATTGCTCATTTAACACAGTTTAGGTCTGGCAACTGGCTATACAGACTTGCGATGAAGAGCAGGTATTACCAGCACCTGCTACTTTGCCCAGCCTTCCTAATTCTGTACAGCCATTTTTTTAGTCCAGGCAGATCCTTAACCTACACTGAATCCAGAGCACTATAGCAGGAACCAGACACAATCTCAGTGTGCTGACAGGACAGTGGAAGAGAAAATGGTACATTGATGAGGTTATCTCTGTGCTCACTCAGCCCTCTCTTTCTGTCAGCATGTTCACTGCTTGAGAGCCCGATTTGCTGCCCCTAATTTTTACCCACCTAGGATGACCACATTTCTAAACTACCATTCATGGACACCCCCCTATTCCCGGGTTTTTGTAAGCTGCGCTGCGGTGGCTTATTTTCGGGACATTAGATCGGCCGCTCAGTCCTCCCCCATGTTCCCTGCATTCCAGACTGCTCGCTGTGTCAGTTTCATTCCGGGACACTGTACTGTCCCAGAATTAAGGTGCCCGGGACAGACTTGCAAAATGCGGGACTGTCCCGGGAAATCCGGGACATGTGCTCACCCTAGACCCACCCTCTTCTGAGTACATGACATTTTACAGGGCTAAAGAAGGAAGGTCTCATCACCTGCATTATATACAATTTATTTAACTGTACTAATCAGTATTTTCAATGTCTGTTTGGAATTCATATCAGCTCCCCCCCCTGCAGACTGTCCCCATGTCCAAGAGAAGGGGCCTGGATACTATCATGTTGTTGCCAGAGAGAAATTCCCACAAGGTTGGTTGCCTCCAATGCAGAATTGTCAGAAAGTAAACACTTAAAATAAATGATATGGGGTAAAGGTGTAGTGCTAAAAATTGGTAGTAACAAAACAAAAAGTACATGTATGGAAATTCAATAATGTGAAGATGCCAGAGAGTTCATAACAAAATCTAAAATTGATGAAGTGCAATGAGACGAAGAAGGAAAGAAGCCGTCACCAACACCCGATATAACTGACCCTTACCATCAATGTATAGGTAGGGTATACACAATACGGTATGTAATTCTTGTGTATACCCTATACATTGATGGTAAGGGTCAGTTATATCGGGTGTTGGTGACGGCTTCTTTCCTTCTTCGTCTCATTGAACTTCTTCAATTTTGGATTTTGTTATGAACTTCCTGGCATCTTCACATTGAATTTCCATACATGAACTTTTTGTTTTGTTACTACCAATTTTTAGCGCTACACCTTTACCCCATATTTTCTTCATTGCACCCAACAATTTTGTTAGCAGCTATTTCCACTTTTTTTTTAATTATTAGCGCAACAAGTCTGTCTTTTTCACTTAAAATAAATGGTCAGTGACCTTAAACCTGGCATTGAATAGAAGTAAAAGTGGTCTGGAAGAGAGGAAGAAGCATTTCTGCTTTAGTATGAACATTTTTAGTTGTATTAATATACAGTATTTATGTGGCTTTAGTGCAAAGTTCACCTTTGTGGGTAGAATTTCACTTTCCATAATAAATAGAAGCCCTTTGTAGTGTAATTTCTGCCCCAGCCATCCCAATGTGCTTATCTCTAACTTAGCTTTGAAATTCCATCTGTTTGAAAAAATTTTTTGCCTTCCATCACTTCCTGTAGATCATGCGACATCCTGGACTTTTTGAATCGCAGAATGCACTGGCTTGCTGCATCACAGAAGAGGGCATGATAGGGTGTGTTCACTACTCTGGACCACACCTCCCTCATCACAAACTGAATGGAGTGTTCAGGTGTATCCATAGTTTTGGTAAATCTAAAAAAAGGACATTGTACCGGGATTGTACAATCAGATTGCATAGTTTATGGCCATCTTTATACAAGTACATAGTAGGTAGTGGATGGAGACCCTCAGCTCTCATTCGCATTTTTTTTTATTAGGGTGTGACAATCACCCCAAAGATGATCCAGAACTTTTTTGGGGTGTGCGTTTTTTACCACACTTTTTGATGCATTTGCATCACATTTGTCACATGGCAAACGCATGCCTTTTACCTGCGCTTGGGGTGCCATTAACATTTAACGGCAATGCAAGAGCGATGTGCATTTGCAAAACACACAGCAATGCACGCATTTTCCATGCATTCAAAAATGTGCAGATGTGAATGGAGCCTCATTGTTCTTGTGTAAAACACACCAATTTCACTTTCAGGCCCCGTTCACACTTAGCAAAGTGGGAGTGCACATTTTTCGACTCGTTTTTCCAATGGCACGCATAACGTAGCCAATTGATTTCAATTGGCTGCCCTACTCGTGGCAAAGTAGCTCAGGGGACATTTTGGTATGTTGTTTGCAGGATTTTTACTGTGCGTTTTGCGATTGTCACTTATTTTTTTTCACGTGGTAAAATGTGCGTTAGCTTATGAGTTTGGGGTGCCATTAACAATTAATGTCCAAAAGGGCAACTAGTTCATTTTAGGTGTATATAGGTGGCCATACATTACACTATTTGACTGTACAATCTAATTTAGGTTTACCAAAACTATATAATAGGAGGACACACATCTATCCAATAGTAGGGAGTGGATGGAGACACTCAGCTCTAAGGTTGAGTCAAAGAAGGCAGACCCTTGCACTACATAGTTGATAGTAGATCTAAAAAAGGAGATTACACAGATTGTATAATGTATGGTGAGCTTTACATACTTCCAAGACACACTTCTCCTGTTTTCTATACTACAGCTCTATCCAAATATGCTGTCATCTGATCGCTTAGAATCTGCACACTTAGCCAAATAAATGATCGATGCAGGAGGAAGGAGAGGTACGAAACGAGGAAGACCCTGGCTGTGTATTCAGTGAGAATGGTGATCACTAATTGTATTTGAAATGCCTGCAGGGGTGGATGGGAACCATCTCCTGGAGGGGGAGGACAGGTGCAGGGTGTGTGTTGATAAGGTCAGCTGGTGAACTACTTCCTGTGTCTTAAAAGCCATTTGCTGAACTCATTCCTGTGTCTTAATGGTTTTCACAACCTAAGGTAAATCCAGGAAGTAATTTATAACTTTTTCCCACACCAGCCCTTACCACTGTGTTCAGCTTGTTGTGTGGAAAACAGAAAGCGTTTTATTTTCTGCACAAGAGGTACAATAATCATATATTGGTACATAGGGGAGCTGGAATTTAGGGGGGGGGTAGGTGAACTTAGCCTTTAAGTTGTTTAGGGGACAGAAAGTTTATTACAGAAATAAGAATTTAGAACACAAATGTTAGGACATTATCCAGCATTACATTTCTTCAAACTATGGCTTATGTATGATACTTTATTTTGAAATCCAACAAAATATACTGGATACCCAACCACTTGCTTACTAGGCACATATACCCCCTTCCTGCCCAGGTCAATGTTTAGCTTTAAGCACTGTCACTCTTTCAATGACAATTGCGCAAACACGCTACACTGTACCCATATGAAATTTTGAAAAAAAAAAAAGAAAAGAGCGAAATAATAATAAAAAATAAATAAAAAAGAAGGTTTCATAGTTTGTTATAAAATTTTGCAAACGGGTAATTTTTCTCCTTCATTGATGTGCGCTGATTAGGCTACACTGACGGCCACTGATAGGCTGCACTGATGGGCACTGGTAACGCGGTACTGATGGGCGGCACTGATGGACACAGAGGTGGCACTGTTGGGCATTGAGAGGTGGCACTGATGGACACTGAGAGGTGGCACTGGTGTGCACTGGTTAGCAGCACTTGTGTCTACTGAGGGGGACCGATGTCCCCCTTACAGAAGCCGGCAATCGGCTTTATTTTTTTCTACTTATGCTGTCAGCATGAGGGAAAAAAAGCCAATTACCGGCTTCTGTTTACATCATGTGATCAGCTGTCATTGGCTGACAGTTGATCACGTGGTAAAGGGCAGGGATTGGCCCTTTACTCCGATCTGTGGTCAGCCGAGTCCCAAGGACTCAGTGATCACAGGGCGCGGGGAGTGCAAACACGGGAAGACGTACATGAATGCCCTCCTGGCAATCTAAGCCCATGCTGTAGCGGTCTTTCGGCTATAGCGTGGGCGTGAAGTGGTTAAACAACATTCAGTGTGGTTGTAAGGACACTGCTCTTTTATCCACACTTGCTGGAACAGTCACACTAATCCATTTGTAGGTTTTTCTGTCCTAGTAGGCCAAGATAAAGCGTTCTTTAAGAGTCATAAACACCATATAGAAATTATTACATATTCCATTAAGGTTGCAGTGAAAAATATTCACTATAAACTCAGCAGGATATCCTGTCATTATTGAAAAATTACAACCATAGATGTTGGAGCAGCTCCTCATGACTAGGGATTTCGATGCTGTGTGAATTTTGCTTACAGGGGTTAAGCGTTAAAGCGTCCCTGTGGCCAGACTATAGACATCAAAGAATTTCAAAAGTTATTATATTTTTTACCCAAATGCATTCTCTGCATTAACCACTTCAAAACCGGGCAATTTTACCCCCTTTCTGCTCAGGGCAATTTTAAGCTTTCAGCACTGTCGCACTTTGAATGACAGTTGCGGACAGTTGTGATTATCAGTGCAGATCCCCCGTCAGGAAAGCTGCTCATCAGCTCTCCTCTACTCACGCACTGTTAGTGTAAGTAGAGGAATGTCGATAAGCGGCACTTCCTAGTTATACTGTGATTGGACACAGCTGATCACATGGTAAAGAGCCTGCGTCATAGGCTCTTTACCGTGATCAGAAATGCTGTGTGTCCGAGCATCACTCGACGTCCAGTCGCAACAATTAAACCACCGCCCAGCCGTCATTTTGCTATAGGCCAGGTGGGATGTGGTTAATGTAAAAAAAAATCCCACTACCTATCCTACCCACCTCTGTTTCTAAACACTTACCTGACTCCTCTCACCGATCCAGCGCTGTCCCATCTACAGCACCATTCTCCTCTGTTCCTGGTCTCACAGGAGACACAAAGCAACATCTTCTCATCCCTCTGTAGTGCAAGCATACATGATGAGGAGAGTGACAACATTGCAGGAGCAGTGTAGCATCGTTGCCACACCATCACAGGAAAGCTGCATTAGGTCGACATGGCACTAGCAAGATCAGCAGTTATTTGTGTGACTTTGCAAGGGTGTCCAGAGAAAACCAAGTGCAGATGCACTTAAAATGAAGCGCTGTGGGGGTGATTAAAAGCCTGTACTTCCACCAACGCAGTGGCAGCGAAAGGGTTAAAGCAAGCTTGTCAGAAGATACAGTATTAATTACAAAGGCTCCCATTGCTGATATACTTCTGGAAACGCTTTTTGTCTGGCTGTGGTACCGACCCACTAACTTGGAGGCGCTGACCTGCAACATGTGAGCAAATCAGGAAAGTCAAAAGTCCATTTCTGTATACTTATTCTGAGTCAATGATACAAAGCACTAAAACAAAAAAAGGTTGGCATAACAATCAACAAGGCAACTACCATTTTAAAGCAGGCTGTGCATTCCACTTTTTATATGTGCCTCCCTTGCTGAAATGCTGCATTAAGGCAAGCCATAGAATAGAGGAATCAATTTTATTTTCTTCCACCACGGATTGAAGGAAAAAAAATCGTTTGATTCCCCCATCAACACAGTTAAGCTCCGTACACACGATCGGTTTGACTGATGAAAACCGTTCGATGGATGGTTTTCATCAGACCAACCGATCGTGTATGGTACCCATCGGTCTTTTTTCCATCGGTTTTAAAAAATAGAACTTGTTTTAAAATTGTCCAATGGATCAAAAACCGATGGTAATTTCCGATTGTCTATGGGCAAGTCCATCGGATCAAAAACCCACGCATGCTCTGAATCAAGTCGACGCATGCTCAGAAGTAGGGTTGTCCCGATACCGATACTAGTATCGGTATCGGGACCAAGCATTTGCGCGAGTACTTGTACTCGCGCAAATGCTCCCGATGCTTCACCCGATACTTTTTTTTTTGTGGCCGGAGAGGGCGGGAGGAGTCAGTGGCTGGGGAGGGCGGGGGAGTGCGGGCGGAGTCTGGCTGGAGAGGGCGGACAGAGTCTGTCGACAGAGCTAGTGCAGGCGGAGTTTGGCTGGAGAGGGGGCGGGCTGAGTCTCTGAAGGAAAGTGTGGGCGGAGTCCGGCTGGAGAGGGCGGGCACAGTCGATGGACGGAGTCCGCGGGCGGAGAGCGAGTCCCTCACCTGCAGCTGAACTTGGTAAGCTGGCAGGGGTGCAGGGCGCAGCCGCATCAGGATCGGTGACCGGTGCTGTCACATTCGGTCGCCGTCAGCGGCTGAACGTCCCCACGCCCATCTTGGTACACCCTGCACTTGGCTGCAGTAAGCAGCAGCAGACATCTTGTTACACCCAGCCCGAGCTATATGGGCTGGGTGTAACAAGATGTCTGCTGCTGCTTACTTCAGCCGAGTGCAGGGTGTACCAAGATGGGCGTTGCAGCAGTTTTTTTTTTTTTTTAATCCTGTGTCATTTTTTTTCCCCACAGCATTTCAGTGCCAGCCACCTATCAGTACCCACAAGTGCTACCTATCAGTGCAATCAGTGCCATCTACCAGTGCCACCTATTAGGTGGCACTGGTAGATGGCACTGACTGCACTGATAGGTGTCACTTATGGGCACTGATTGGTGACACTTGTGGGCACTGATAGATGGCACTGATTGCACAGATAGTGCAATCAGTGCCATCTATCAGTGCCCACAAGTGCCACCTATCACTGCTATCAGTGCCCACAAGTGCCACCTATCACTGCCCACAAGTGCCACCTATCACTGCCCACAAGTGCCACCTATCACTGCCCATAAGTGCCATCTATAAGTGCCCACAAGTGCCACCTTTCAGTGCAATCAGTGCCATCTATCAGTGCAATCAGTGCCCACAAGTGCCATCAGTGCCCACAAGTGCCACCTATCAGTGCCACCTACAGTGCCCATAAGAGCCATCAGTGCCCATAAGTGCCACCTTTCAGTGCCATCTATCAGTGCCCACAAGTGCCACCTATCAGTGCCACCTATCACTGCCCACAAGTGCCACCTATCAGTGCCCATAAGTGCCACCTATCAGTGCCCATAAGTGCCACCTATCATTGCCAGCCACCTATTAGTGCCCATCAGCGCCAGTCACCAGTCAGTGCCCATAAGTGCCACCTGTCAGTGCCACCTATCAGTCCCCATCTTTCAAACTGTCACATGACATTGAAAAAAAAGTATCGGTAATCGGTATCGGCGAGTACTTGGAAAAAAGTATCGGTACTTGTACTCGGTCTCAAAAAAGTGGTATCGGGACAACCCTACTCAGAAGCATTAAACTTAATTTTTCTCGGCTCATCAGAGTGTTTTACGTTACCGCGTTTGGAACGGTCGGTTTTTTGACTGATGGTGTGTAGCCAAGACTGATGAAAAACAGTTTCATCGGATTTCCGATGGTCAAATCCATCGGACGAAAATCCATAGGTTATCTGATCGTGTGTATGGGGCTTAAGTGTTTATTATTATTTAATACTGATTTTAGCGTGGCTATTTTTTTATAAAAATGTAATCCCTGCTAAAACCAATTCATTGGGGATCAGTGGGGAAAAAAAAAAGTACCTTACATTGGGAAGCATTACCTCCTTACAGTGATGGTCAAAAAGATTATCGGTGTCATGCCAATGACTCTGCCCAGTGGTGTTGTTGAAAAAGGAGTGCGGCTTGCCTCTCTATCGCAGCGCGCCAACTCAGGAAACACGTCCACTACTGGTGACGCCATCTCCCTGCTACCATCCTTGCCTTGCTTCTCAAGCCTCGGTCTGACGCTGAAGTTCCTCCAGACGCCGGCTCCCATCTGATGGAGTGATACCAGCACAACGAGTGCCGCCGCAGCTGCTTGGATTTGGGAAACAGGTCGTAGAAGCGCTCACCCTGACTTCATTTGGAATTTTACATGCCAGTTTTTATTCATCTAAATGTGAGTGCATACCATATATGCGAATTAAAGTGTTATCAAACGTCTTCTCTTAGAGGCGCCTCTCTTTTTGTGTTTTGTGTGCCCAGTGGTGTTGGCCTAGGCTCTATGCAGGCGCCATCAAATGGGAGTTCAACCAGTCACAACTCACGATGCCCTTAGCAAGCTTTGGATCAACCCTGGGTTTTCATGTAACCCTGATTGAGAATGGCTGATAGAGAAAAATGCTGCATATTTCAAATAGGAATGGATTTTTTTTTTACCATTGTTGAAAAATAACCATCATGTTTTATGTGAATTTTAATACCATTGTTGAAAAATAACTGCATCATGTTTTATTTTGCTGTTTTAATAATGGTAAAGCAACAATACAGCAAAATTTATATACAGTACTTGAATGCAGTCTATTTGCAAAAATTACATGCAGAGGAGTTGAAGCGGGGATGAATCACCTACTGGTAGATCTCTAATATCAGATTGTTCTTATAATCTTGATGATGTAAAATGTGATTTAAAAGAATACCATTGTGAGCTCTCCGTGCAGAACTTCCCTCTACCCAACATCTGCTGTGCGGAGGATTGTGCAAACATAATAAAAAGACCGACTATTCAAAATCACTCTTTGGTTCAATTATTAAAGCATTTGTTAAACCCCCCCCAAAAAAATGGATCCTGCTCCTTTAAAGCATGTTATATGACACAGTGCTTGTCCTGTGTCATTTGGCCCCCTGTAACACCTAAATAACATGGCTGATCCTGCCAGTTTCTCCCCACCCCTCTGTAAACTGACCACGGTGTATCATGGCTGCTGAGACCAGACACCGTGGTCAGTTTATGTGCCTCCGTCATCCACAGCCTGCTATCTTCTCTCCTCTCTGCTCCTGTGTCCTCCCTCCCCCCTCCCCTCTGTCTGTATGTGAGCCGCCCCTCCCCCTCCTGCTGTTCTCATAACACTAACATGTATACACCATCAGCACTGTCTCATATTGCAGTGTCCCCCTCTGTGAATGATTTATAAATATAAATGCTGTAAATACCTAATTTAAGAGCCGAGATTGCGATCACATGACCAGCCAGCTCTCTCCTCCTCCCCTCCAGACTGACATCAGCAGGGGAATCTCAGCCCCGCCCGCTGCATCTCTCAGAGGAGGAAAGGAGAAAGCTAGCCAGTCATGTGATCACAATCTCAGCAGTGAAATGAAGGTATTTGCAGCATTTATTTTTATAAATCACACACAGATGGGGATACTACAATAGGAGGCAGTGCTGATGGTGTCAACAGGTTAGAGTGGCTTAACAACCATTCATTCAAAATGCAGGAAGTAAGATTTCAATCAGTGGAATTACTTTTTATCTTCTGCATGCCAATAAGGGCTCAAAATATGCTGCATTCAGATCCATACTGCATACAGTTTTATACAGATCTGAAAACTGCAAATCTGATTTTATATATAAATCTATGCAGCATGCATGTAAATGTTAAAGAGGAGTTCCATCCAAAAGTGGAAGCTCCTCTTATCTGGATTAGATACAGTTGCCATTTTGGGATGACATTTTGGGATGGGAGCTTCCTTGGCTGAAATGGATAGGAGGGTTTAGTTCTGCTTCAAGTACTGGCACATACCGTATATACTTGAGTATAAGCTGAGTTTTTCAGCACATTTTTTTTGTGCTGAAAATGCCCCCCTCGGCTTATACTCGAGTCACCTTTTTTGTGCCCGATCTTCTGAAATTTGGGGAGCCGGTACCAGCCGGCCAGAGGCTCCCTGGACCCCAAACTTGGCACACATGTAGCCTCACTTTTCTTTTACAAGTGTGCAAAGTTTGTTGCCGGGGAGCACCGATTTTTCAAAACCGGGCACCCCTTCCATAGAATCCCATGTTAAATGGTAATTTCTCTAGTGAATTTGGGGACCCTGTACCGGCCGGTCGTAGGTCCCTTGGACCCAAAACTTGGCACACATGTAGTCCCATTTCTCCTCTATAAGTGTGCAAAGTTTTTTGCCTGGGAGACCTACGGCCGGGGAGCACCGATTTTTCAAACCTGGGCACCCCTTCCATACACTCCCATGTTAAACGTCAGTCTAGTCATGGACACAGTGAGGCATGGACATGGACACAGTGAGGCACAGCGAGGCATGCACATGGACACCCTAGGCTTATACTCAAGTCAATACGTTTTCCCAGTTTTTTGTGGTAAAATTAGGTGCCTCGGCTTATATTCAGGTCGGCTTATACTCGAGTATATACGGTACTTTTTTACACATTATTTTGGTTGGTTAATGTGTTTTATGTCACAGAGAGGGGAATCGAATGAGTGTGCATCTATTAAAAGCAGCAAATCCACACTTATGTTTCAAATACATAGTTAAATATTTGAACAATCTCATAAACAGACACTACACCGTGTTTACGCTCAAAGGATATACACTGGGATTAGTAATTGGCTAAATTGATTTGGTTAACCGGAGTTGTATACAAGCTTCTGCGTGACCTAAACATTCCATTCAATTTTGCACTGTAAATCCTGCATTATGTACAGAACATTCCAGGACAGAGAATTGATTCAGCTATACAGCTGAGCAAATGCTACCAACATTTAAAACTCATTACTACAGTCTTGCCCTGGACACCTTTGCTTTCGTGTTGGAGAAAGTAATCGACTGCAGACAATGAATTGATGTTACAATCCAATCCAAATAACACGGCAGAGAATCTGAGCGATAAACACTACTAATCTGCCCTCACCTTGGTACTTTTAAACAGATTTGTGAAGATTAAAGCTGTTACTCAACTTGGTTTCAGTCGTGGCACCTTTAAAAGTTTGAAAAATCTCAAGGCACCCCAGTCTAAAATGTAAAAAATTAAAATGTTACATATAAATGGGAAACCTGAGCCTGGAACGATGCACACAACCACCTTGATGAAATGAAAGATCAAAAGCCCTCCTATCTCAATAGAGACCACACTATACATGAGAGCCCCATCGTATCAGAGGACCCAAATCCCACAGTCCCTCAATTAAAGAGCCCCTCCCCCAATCACACAGTCCCCTCTTGACATCAGTTTTGACTCCAGTAGGAGGTCTGGAGATGGTGGACTTCCATCCTATCCTGAATGCTGGAGGCAGGCCTGCGAACCACCTGCCCAGGATCAGTGTCATTGTCAGGCTGGCATCAACACCATTGCAATGAATGACGCTGTGCATCCTAGAGCATCGCTGCTTGTTCTGGTGTTGGAGGATGACCTGCCCACACCACGGCAACTGATCACACTAATCCAGGGCAAACTGGGTTCTGTGCTCATGGCACCCTGGAGGAGTCCAAACAACACCCTGGTTGAGAAACATTGGGTCAGAGCAAAGGAAAAACATGACTGTACACAACAACCAATCAGTTATGTGATTTAATTCTCCAACAGTAACTGGCAAAAAAATAAAACTAAAAAGGTTAGTTCACATTGATAATAAAATCTGCTGTGCAATCAGGGGGCCACAGTAGTTCACAAATCATGCTGCCATATAGAGAAAATTGGACTTCTTTTTCGGACAGTGCACTAAATGGTACCAACGTTTAGGGCCTTATGTGCTGTGACATTACAAGGCCCTACCATGGTGTGAGTTTAGGAAACAAAAAAGGTAGAATAGACACAGGATTCTCAAAAGTTGCAGTCTGAGAAGCCCTGGCGTGTTTATTGTGAGCGGAGAAAACCGTTTTCTAAATTTTCTCTGCGTTTGTAATCCTGGACTGGGGCCTGGTGTTTGAAGGTTCCAAGGTGTCTTTGTTGGGGCGGAACCTTCAATCCTCTATCTGGGTTTTGCTGGACGCCTGTGGCCTGTGTCGGTGTACAGAGTCATTATAGCTCAGGGCTGCCATTTGGAGAGCCCTGTCTGGTGAGCTGGGTGTTTCTACTAGAGACTGCATCCCTTGTTGGGGGGATTCCTTGTCAATGAACTGTGAAAGTCGGGACAGCTATGCGGGTCTGGGAGGCCAAGAAAGCTGAGGCAGCTAGCTGGTCCGGGGGACTGGAGGGAATCTGGAAGTTGATTGTTATCTTGACTTGTGTACAACCAGCCTGCCCATACATGAATCTAAATTCAGCCAGTCCCTGTTGAACCAGACAAATTTAGTCTATATAAGGCCAACTTTAGGGAGTGATAGATCACAAGCATTATGACACTAACACTTTGTCAACTGCCTAACCCAGCCATTCTCAACCAGAGTTCCAGAGGTTGTTTGAGATTCCTTGAGCTGTGGCCGATTGACCGCCTATTTGATGTTGTCTGCATAGTTCTGGTGTCCACCCCCCAGTTGCATGAAGCCAATTATATTTTTAGCTGTCCGTAGGGGTTGCATTCTTTCCAATGAATTGGATTTAATAAAAGGATCCTTGAGACCTGAAATTTATTTCAAGGGTTCCTCCGGAGTAGAAAGTTTCAGAGAGGCTGGCCTAACCTATAATAATCAATGTGAGGTCAGTAAGTTGACAGCACAGAAACTGTCAAGCCTCGAACACACGACCGAGTTTCTCGGCAAGAGCCAGCAAGAAACTTGCTGGCAGAGCTTTCTTGCCGAGTAAAATCGGTCGTGTGTACGCGGCTTTCAGTTTTCTCGTCAAGAAAACCGGCAAAAATCTTGACGAGAAAAATAGAGAACCTGCTCTTTATTTTCTCGTCGAGATTCTCGTCAGCATGTTTCTCGACAAGAAAAGTGTGTGTGTGTGTGTGTGTGTGTGTACACTTACCTGTCGCCGTGGAAACCCGCGCATGCTCGAAATGACTTTGACGCATGCGCGGTAGCTTCCTAGGCATAGGTAGGGTGTAGCAAGATGGCGGCGACGGCATCGAATGTGACGAGCGCACGCTCGTCGTAGTCGATGACGTCACCGCGTTCGCTCCATTCAAAGAACCGCGGGTTCTTTGAATGGAGCGTCTGTACACTAGGCCGGGATAAGTTTCTTGTCCAAGAATCTCGTCAAGAAAAAAAATACAAGTTTTTTCCTGACGAGATTCTCGGCCGTGTGTACGAGGCCTCAGACTTCAGGTAACTTCTGACCTCCAGAGACAAGCTGAAGCATCCGGATCAAAAAGATGAAAGGCTAAGGGCTGGTTTTTCTTTCACCTCAATTCAGAACATGTGTGTTCTGATGCGTTTTGCCAAGTTCTAGATACTGTCTGTTTTGCCTACTGTCTTGTGAGTGACACATATTTGCAGCGCAGTGTTTTCTAATACCGGCAGTACTTCACATTTGTATCTCTTTTTTCCTTTACCTCGGTATGTTCCATCACCCTCGATTCTTCTGAGATCTGTGAAATTACCTTTGGAAATTTGGATATTCATACTAGACCTCCCAAAATCCTAAGCCTGTTTGACCCCTGGACTGCAAACCTGAGGGTCCATTAACTCTGGTGAGTGGGGTCACGAGAGGGGAGACTATCTAATTGGAAGCCAACATCCATCAATATTCACCACTGTTGGAAGCACCTAGCACTTTATGAATAGTTTTATCACATTGTGTTTATTGTGTTATATGGTAGCACTTTATTCCGCTAGCGCTGTTATTATTCACATACAGTATTTCAAAGTAGGATGACAGTCATACAACAGTTGTGTCGCACCAGTGTGAACCCGGCCTATAACCATAACAAAAGCGTCCTCATCCATCTAATGCATTTCTGAGGGCACCTATAAAAAGGACAGTGTGTTGTCTGGCCATTCAAGAACCTGCTGGGACCAATCACAATGCAGCTTTAAAAACTCTACCTTTAGATAGTTATTATTATTCCTCATTCACACAAGGTGAAAAATACATGCATTCAATAGCTAGTTCTGGTTAGTATAATTACTCACTAGTGAAGCTGCGTAGAGAATGATTGATGCTCGACTAAAGCCTCGTACACATGGTACGATTGTTGGCAAACCGAGCGTCTGATTTTTGTCAAAAGGGCATGTGCCAGGATCTTGTCTTGCATACCAATGTTACACAATTGTCGTGCCACAAACACGAACGTAGTGACGTACTACGAGGAATTTCAGCTCTTGAGCGACACCCTTTGTGCCCCTTCTGCTAATTTCGTGTTTGGTGAGCATCGATTCCGAGTATGCGCGTTTGTACTTTTGATTTACTAGCCTGTCACCCAACATTTGTTGCTGAAAAGTTGGACAACAATTGTCAAAAGGAGCGTACTAACGGTAAGATTTTAGGACAACAGTCTGTCAACAGACAATCCCCTGCCAACAATCGTATCGTGTGTACGAGGCTTTAGGTTTAGATCGTCCCATGTATGGCCATGTTCACATCTAGCACTTTAGTGTGAGGTATTTGGTATTCACACCGCATGCCATGTCAGTGGAAGTGCTAAGTAATGGATTTGTGGTTTATGTAGAGAAGTTAAAATCCAATAGATACAACCGCTGCCGTGTAACTTCCACATTGTTTGCTAATCTGCCAGGACAAAACATTGTGACGGAGCAGCAGTAAAAAGTTGTCTGTGCCAGCAGGGGCTGGGTGGGATTTTGCCTCTTGCTCTGTCGTGTTTAGAATGCTTTATTGAAGCTTTTGTAGAAAAACAGGATTAGGAGTTCAGTCACAAGAGGATACGCTATGCCTGTTTGCTGCCAATTCAAATTTAAAAATCACATTTTACCTGGCCTGCATTAAAAGGAACCAATACTTTCAGGGCAGGAAATGAGAATGTCAATACAATACAAGTAGGTCCAGTAAATGGAAACCTCCCCAACTACAAAAAGGTTGTAGGGGTTTATAAGCCTCTAAAACCAGATTCTTCAGAAAATAAAATTGGAATGTCCAGTTCAAGGTATCATACCTTGAAATTTCAGGCTGGGTTCACAGTCACAGTCACACCTCCGACAGATGCGGCTCACAGCAGGGGTCCGGTGCATCCCTGTTATCCGTTCCCAGGACGAATCAGAGTCAAAATTTTTGCCGGAATTAGGCCCTGAAACAGAGCCAAAAGACACACAGCGTTCCTGTGCAAGCCGCTCCACAGCCGCAATGGAGATATGTGAACCGGCTCCATAGAGAGCCGGTCACAATCTCCTGTCATTCAAATTGGATGCGGGGAAACCTGCGCCCATAGGTGTGAACCTAGACTCGGATAGGCTCTCTTCTAATGCTGGCTATAAAAGTCATTGTCTAATTGTACAATCCTGTTTAATCAAATGTGCATTTTACAAAAGATATAATTACATTCAATAATAATAATAATTACATTATTGTACAGAAATTGTATGGTCAAATTGTAACATATGCAGTGACCCTTATGATTGGCACACATGCTTTGATTTTATTATCCAATAAAATCACAAATGTGATTTGATCAAAATAAATAACTCCACAATAGCCATAGCTTCCCTCGATTTATACTCAATTTTAATCGGATTACAATAGATCAAACTGAAGTGGTCAGTCAGATTGGAAAATTATCAATCGTTTTGCATTGGCAGCACCGAGATACTTTGTTCATGAATTTGTTCATATTTTGATTGAACAAACCCTGAGATTACATGGCAGCAACAGATACACAATTGATAACTTATGATCATATATTGACTATTAGTTGCAATCCACTTCCCGGTGTGTGACACATCAATCAAATGGATTGTCGACTATATTTCGATTACTCCTATCGGAAGAGATGATCGAAAAGGATCAAAAACTGATCAAAGCATGTTTGGCAACCATAAGCTTGGCTTGTGAAAGATGGTCAGAGTTCTCTCCAGGAATAAAAGCAATGAAACATCTGCCCAATATCAAGACCCACCATGTTCACACATGAAACAGGGGTCTGGGTGTCCCAAACTTCACTAAATATTTTTTGCACAGATAACCGCACTAATCTCCATCTACACTGTGAATCATGCCCCTCTATGGGTTGATTTGGAAGCATCTCTGTTCCCCAATTTCTCTTTGCTCACTCCCATGGCTCTCTTCAAAATCCAGACCTACATTTATAAGCCTCTTGATGCGTCACACACTTTGGAGGCTGCTACTGCATTTCACTGGTGGCTTTCCCACAACTTCAATTGTGTCCACTCTTATTTCCGGTCCCTCTGTATACACCTAGGCAGAAAATCAGGGAGAAATACCAAGCACCATCAACTGAGCTCTTTAGGTTCCTACATATTAACCACTGGTTAAAACTTTAAACTACCAACAAAGAGCAAATTTCAACTCAAATTTCCTTATGTGAACACATTTGTCACCACACACCTCTTTCTCCCAAACGTATCTCTATTCGCAGATGAATGATCCTAAAAACCCTGGTGGCCATGCTTAAATTCCTAGGTGGGAACATGGCCTAAATGGTTTCAGAGATATACCGTATATACTTGAGTATAAGCCGAGTTTTTCAGCACATTTTTTGGTGCTGAAAATGCTCCCCTCGGCTTATACTCGAGTCACCTTTTTGCGCCTAATCTCCCGGATTTTGGGGACCCGATGTCGGCCGGCCGTAACACATGTACCCCCACTCTTTCTCTACAAGTGCAAAGTTTGTTGTCCGGGGGACCTACGGCTGGGGAGCACCGATTTTTCAAAGCCGGGCACCCCTTCCATAGACTCCCATGTTAAGCGGTAATTTCTCCTGTGATTTTGGGGACCCGGTACTGGCCGGTCGTAGGTCTCCTGGACCCGAAACGTGGCACACATGTAGCCCCATTTCTCCTCTACAAGTGTACAAAGTTTGTTGTCTGGGGGACCTACAGCCGGGGAGCACCAATTTTTCAAAGCCGGGCACCCCTTCCATAGACTCTCATGTTAAACGTCAGTCTAGTCATGGACACAGTGAGGCGTGGGCACAGTGAGGCATGGGCACAGTGAGGCATGCAGATAAACACCCTAGGCTTATACGCGAGTCAATACGTTTTCCCAGTTTTTTGTGGTAAAATTAGGTGCCTCGGCTTATTATTCGGGTCGGCTTATACTCGAGTATATACGGTAATAGATTGGATACAAATTTTGACCACTACTTCCTCTTGCTCTATTAACACACAAAGTCTACAGGTGGTACATGGTCCCAACTCGCATAGCACACTTTTACTCAAATTCTTCTAGCACCTGTTTTTGGTATATATACGCCGATAAGGCCCACAGACCTTAATGTTGTATGGCTATAGTTATATTTTAGATTTAAAAGGGTAAGGAGATATGGGATTGAGTCACTACAACTACTTATTCATTTGTCTGTGTAAATTTCAGCTATTGAGCTTTCTAAGCAATCAGCTTGTTTCAACAAAGCAGCAAACATCAACCTAGTAAACCTTTAATTAAAATAAATAATAATCTTAGCTGAAAAAGTTAAGAAATATTTTGAACCAAAAAAATATTTTGACATTTCCTTTAACACTATGGACACTTTATGTTAAACCTTTCATAAACCTAAAGTATGTAAACTGAGCATATGGACACAGGAAGAGGTTACAGTCAGTGAAATGAACAGGAGACAGAGGCATAGGCAGCTGAAATTATAAGCTTGGCCTGTCTTCCTGGCCCCTTTTTCCTATAAAATCGGTTAATATGATGAACATCCTCACTGACTACTTGGGATGCTTTAGTCATAAAGCGCTGCATATGTTACATTTTGTCGTCTAGCTCTATTATAATCCAATACACCCCAATCAAGTGCATAGAAAACTACAATAAATTTGAGCTCAACCCAGTTAATGACCTGAAATCACATCCAGACTTTAGGTTTCCTACCCTGCCATGCTGCGATAGGCTAGTAGATTTTCAAACGTTCATACAAAAATTTGTACAAAAATTATTTGTACATTTGATGACTGAACGGATGTCATTTCGAAAGCACTTCAAAATGTAATTTACAGAATGTTCATTTCCCGAACAAAACCCATATTTACTTTTAGAAATTCATTCGTTTTAAAAAAAAAAAATCCCATCTGGCTCCTTCAACTTCTCATCATTGTGGTTGAAAACGAACATCGAATTGACCCAGCTAACCATTAGAAAACTGAATTAAAGCGGAGTTCCACCCACATTTTTAAATCTTCGCCATTCAGCAGTAAAGTGTGCAGTGATTGCAATTTGGTATATCATTCTTTTTTTACAGAATCACTTACTGTATTAATTCCAGGGATATGCAATTAACAGACCTCCAGCTGTTGCAGAACTTCAAGTCCCATGAGGCATAGCAAGACTCTGACAGCCACAAGGATGACACCCAAAGGCAGAGGCATGATGGGACTTGTAGTTTTGCAACAGCTGGGAGGTCCGCTACTTGCATATCCCTGCTGTATTCTATTGTTACTTTCTTCCTCGCGGCCACGGCCGCACGCATCATTTCTGGCTTTGCAATGTCTCCTGGGATATGCTTGTCATCAATCCCAGGAGACAACAGTTTGCTGTAGATGGCTTATCTTCGTAGCTAAAAACAATGGGGCGGGCACTTCCTCCGTCACTGCCCATTGTTATGACAACAAGATAATCTTCCTGCCCTACGCACACGCAAGTTCGGGAGGTGCATGCTGGGTAGCCAGCATCACCATATCGCGGAAGAGAATGCTAGTGGGCTTCACATGCGCACAGTGAAGATGGAAGTGCTCTGCAGAGTTGAAATCAAAAGCAATTAAAAAATCCGGGAATTGAGCGGTGAATTGTTAAATGACACGCATTAAAGTATTTAGACAAGTGTAGCAGAACGGATTACCTAAAAAAAAAAAAAAAAAAAAAAAATTCTGTGTGAAACTCCGCTTTAACTTTCTTAAAATTAAAAATTCTGAGCTACATTCAAGCTAAACTCTACTAGTGCATAGTCAGCTTTAAGCAGTTATTGACTGCATTACACAGGAGTAAACTGAAGCTCCCTGGGGGCGTACTTTGCAAAAATGCAGGGTGGGGAAACAAACCTGTGGATTTATTACATCAAGCCTGTAAAATGTCTGAAGTTCTAAAAACATGCCTTGCTCCTATACTTTTCACTTCCACATATACACTGTCATAAAAAAATGGTCTAAAACTTGTGGTTAATTAGAAGTTACTTTCCCATGTGCTATTCCTGACCACACAGCAGACTTCACATGAAATATATATATATGTGCTGCGTTTCTGACAAGTAAACTTGTATATAAAGTGATGTGTCTGTTCAACGAGAAAATGCTAAACAAACAGGTGCACGTGGGAAAAATATTGTCGCCGCAAATGTTCCTTGACAGAAAATAATGAGTTCAGTATTTGCCTGGAATGTTAAATACTTTTAGTGGGTGTCTTACAAAATGTAAAATTATAATTATAATTTTAACATATCAGTGTGAGAATGTAGCTAGCACTCTCCTACGACAAATTTAAAGTGACCTTTCCCCAGAATATACACACACTAATATTCTGAAGAAGCATTGAAAAGTACTTTAAAACAAGCTCTCATTCCCCTCTGTACCTATCAGTAGTGTGGAGAAATTCACTTTTACAGATTACAACAAAGGCACAGAAATCTTGAATGTTTTCCAAAGAGAGCAGAATCGAATATAAACACACAGCAGATGCTGCTCAGCTGGTGACTTTAGACCTTTTTCACCCTAGTGTCACACTGATGTTTTTCATGCGTTGCGCTTAGGGCAGCCAATTCAATGGACTGACCTATTCGCAACAAACACAGCAAAGAAGTTAATGCACCTTTTTGAACTTCTAGATTCACACATTTTTTTAAAACCATTTAACTTTTTATGTTTGCCTATTGGTGTGTTTGGGAAAAATTCTGGACCGAAACTGAAATTTCAAGATGCCCTTGGCCAAAAACCGAAACCGAAAATGGACAGTTTTTAAAAAATAGATATATTTGTTATAGAGCTGCGCGATTCTGGCCAAAATGAGAATCACAATTTTTTTGCTTAGAATAAAGATCACGATTCACGCAGAGTAATATCTTTCACATTATACAAAACAATTGGGCTAACTTTACTGTTTAGTTTTTTATTAATTCATCAAAGTGTATTTTTTCCAAACAAATTGCATTTTAAAGACCGCTGCGCAAATACAGTGTGTAAAAAAATATTGCAACAACCGCCATTTTATTCTGTAGGGTCTCTGCAAAAAATTATATTATATTTTTATATATATATATATATATATATATATATATATATTTATTTATTTATTTATATTTATATATTGTGACAGCAGGCAGGTAAAGTCACCAGGTTGCATCCAGGATGGGAGATATATATGTCCTAGATTCAGGCTTTATGCCAATTTATACCACTAGGGGGAGTGCTGGGAGTCTTGCAGGGGAAGAGTTAATGAGCCCAGCTGAAGCAAGTGGAATCATTAGGGCCTCTACAAGAACTCCCAGCATGCTAAGGGAGATTCTCCATCCTGGAACCAGTTCTGTGTTGTGTAGACTGGGGAGTCTGCTTTCTGTCCTGTGCCGTGAGACAAAGCCTGTGTGGCTAAAACTTGTAAAACAGGGAGATAGGGGCTGGGGCAGCACAAGGCTGCACCTAGTTGTTAGATAGGGAAACTACGTGTGTAGAAAGCGGTCAAGCTGACCAGGATTTCTTTTCATGTTTATTTTTGTTTTGCTGTTATATTTTACACTGTATATAGTTTAAATAAACCGCACCTTTATATAATGTTTGAGGGTTCCATGTAATTTTCTAGCAAAAAGTACTGATTTTAACTTGTAAGAAACAAGTGTCAGAAAAAGGTTTAGGCTAAGTGGTTAAGCTGACCAAATTTACAGACCGAAGTTCATCCCTTTGATCTAAAACAGGGGTCTCAAACTCAAATTACCTGAGGGCCACAAGACAAGTTTTCATATCCCATGGGGGGCCGCATGCAAACATTCAAACTTCAAAAACAGCAGCACTGGTGTCAGCAGACGCACTATTAACCCCCAGCACTGGTGTCAGCAAACGCATTATTAAACCTGACCACTACACTGCACAATACACACTGACCACTGCGCACTGACCAATACACACTGACCAATAACACACTGACCACTGACCACTACACTGCACTGCACACTGACCACTACACTGCACACAGAACAATACACACTGACCAATACACACTGACCACTACACTGCACACTGACCACTACACTACACACTGACCACTACACTACACACTGACCACTACACACTGACCACTACACTACACACTGACCACTACACTGCACAATACACACTGACCACTACACTGCACACTGAACAATACACACTGACCACTACACTGCACACTGACTACTGCACACTTACCACTACACACTGACCACTACACTACACACTGACCACTACACTACACACTGACCACTACACTACACATTGACCACTACACTACACACTGACCACTACACTACACACTGACCACTACACTACACACTGACCACAACACTACACACTGACCACTACACTGCACACTGACCACTACACTGCACACTGACCACAACACACTGACCACTACACTACACACTGACCACTACACTACACACTGACCACTACACTACACATTGACCACTACACTACACACTGACCACTACACTACACACTGACCACTACACTACACACTGACCACAACACTACACACTGACCACAACACACTGAGCACTGCACACTGACCACTACACTGCACACTGACCACTACACTGCACACTGACCACAACACACTGACCACTACACTACACTTCACATTACACTGCACACTGACCACTACACTGCACACTGACCACTCACCATTAGGGCACAGCACATCAGTGCACAGAGCCCAGCACATCAGGGCACAATCAGGGTACATGGGGCACAATCAGGGTACATGGGGCACAATCAGGGTACATGGGGCACATTCAGGGCACATTTAGGGTACATGGGGCACATTCAGGGCACATGGGGCACATTCAGGGCACATTTAGGGTACATGGGGCACATCAGGGCACAATCAGGGTACATGGGGCACATTTAGGGTACATGGGGCACATCAGGGCACATTTAGGGTACATGGGGCACATTTAGGGTACATGGGGCACATCAGGGCACATTCAGGGTACATGGGGCACATTCAGGGTACATGGGGCACATCAGGGCACAATCAGGGTACATGGGGCACAATCAGGGTACATGGGGCACAATCAGGGCACAATCAGGGTACATGGGGCACAATCAGGGCACAATCAGGGTACATGGGGCACAGGTCAGCATTTACTTGTTGTCGTTTTCTTCAAATGCAGAGTAGCGCAGGAAGCGTCTGTCATAAGTTCACTTCTCTCTCATGTCACGCTGTTGCTCCCCGGCGGCCCCTCCTCTCTTCGTCCATCCCTATTTGCTTGTGACATCATCTGGGATGCACGAAGAGAGGAGGGGCCGCCGGGGAGCAACAGCGTGACATGAGAGAGAAGTGAACTTATGACAGACGCTTCCTGCGCTACTCTGCATGCATCTTGATCTACCGTCAGGCGCCAGCAGTAGGCGATTGACGGGTAAATTGCTGCGGATCTCCGGCCAGTACATGCCTGGCAGTAGAACACTGACAATTTGCGCCCCCCCTTCCGCGACACCCCCGCGCTGCCTGCGGGCCATTTATAACCGGTCCGCGGGCCGCAAATGGCCCGCGGGCCGGTACTTTGAGACCCCTGATCTAAAAGAACTGTTATAATGTTTCTCTTTATCTCCGCCTGGATTTTTTTTTTCTTTTGACAGCTGTGAGCAGAGAACTCTCTGCACTGACTCAGGAAAATGCTGTGTCAAGATCGTGAGGGGGAAGAATCGCAATCTCGATTCTTAAACAATTAATCAGGCACCTCTACTTTGCTTTTCTACACACATACATACATACATACATACATACATATTACATTAGATTAGATTTTTTAATATCAAGAATTTAAATGGATATGAATTTATTTTCTGCCATTACCGGTACCTTTTAGGCCGATAGGCTGGTTTCACAAAGAGCAGTTTTTGAAGCGGTTTTGCATTTAAAAAAAAAAAGCACAAGAAAAGCTCAAGAAAAATGCATCCCTTCAAATTCTATGTAAGTCTTCACACTGGTCTGTTGCAGTGGTAAAAATCCTGCTGGCCGCATTTTTTGCCAGTAAAAAAAAATAAAAAAAATGCACCAACACCACACCTCCCCATTGAAATGCATTAAAAAAAGTGGCAAAAGCGCATCATAAAACACACCTGTGTTGTGCTTAAATGCGCTTTTTGAGTCACATGACCTATGAAAAATGCACCTAAAGCCTCGTACACACGGTCGGACTTCCATTGGACTTTTCCGTGATTTTTTGTCGGAACGGAGTTGGTTGGGAACACCCATAGCATACACACGCTCTGACTTTTCTGCAAACTTTCTTAAAACTTCTTACAACATCACGTGTTTTTTCTGCTCTTTTCTGATCTTTACTGCCACCCTTTGGTCAACTTCTGCTATTGTTGGTTGATTTTAACATTAGCTGTTTTGTCCATTGGACTAAAGTCCGATGGTTATCTGTACACACGGTCGGACTTTGCTCCCTCGGACTTTTGTTGGGCAAAAGTTTGTCCGTTTGCAGACCCAACTTTTGTCTGATGAAATCCAAAACCAAACGAAAAAAGTTTGTCCGATGGAGCGTACACACGGTCGGATTGTTGGTCCAACTTGCTCAAAACGAAGTTTGTTGGGCAAAAGTCCGACCGTGTGTACGGGGCTTTAGACGAGGCAAAAATACATTTACGTGTTACACTAGTGTGAATGCAGGCTTAAAGTGGTTGTAAAGTCAGAAGGTTTTTTTTAACTTAATGCATTCTAAATTCACCCTAAATGGTGCCAAATGCGGCTGGGGGGGTTGGGGGTTGAGACAAGCGGAGTTTCCCCTTTTGGGTGGAGCTCCGCTTTAAGTATGCCGTGTGAATGACAAAATCTTAAATGCTACAAGTTTGTATTTTTAGCATATCCAATTTGCTTTATTTTGCTTTTTATAAATTGACCTCTGAATTTCTGTTAATTAAGCTGGTTTCATCCAGAGAAACAAATCTGTCTCCAAACAGACAAACTCCCTTGAGACTCATAAAGGGAACTTTGGTCATAATTACAGATTGAGCCAATCACTCTTCAGATTCCTTGTGCTTATAGATATAAGCTCTTTTAAATTTTCAAAACCTGTGCTATGGTTACTAAGGGAGGGGTCTTCAATGTCTAGGTGGATGTACACATGTGATGAACTTGGTGTTATTCATATAACAAGACCAGCAGTTCTTAATTGTAATGTGATGTCTAGTCTTTTTTGTATTTAGATCATGGGTGCTCAACCGGTGGCCCTCCAGCTATTGCGGAACTACAAGTCCTATCATGCCCCCGTCTTTGAGAGTCATGCTTGTAATGGTCAGCCTTGCAATGCCTCATGGGACTTGTAGTTCTGCAACAGCTGGTGGGCCTCAGGTTGAGCACCCATGATTTAGATCAGTGGTCTCCAAACTGTGGCCCTGGGGCTGAACGTGGCCCTTTGCTTGCTCTATCCAGCCATTGGGGCACTATTCGATTAACAACTGACACTCATGATGGAGCACCATTCCTCCCACCAACACTCATGAAGGAGCACCATTCCTCCCACTGACACCAATGATGAGGCACCATTCCTCCCATTGACACCAATGATGGGGCACTTTTCCTCCCACTGACACCAATGATGGGGCATCTGAGGCTAGGGCATTTTCTACTCCCACTGGCCGTTCTAAAAACTCTGAAGGACGGTAAGCTGACCCTTTGTTTAGAAAGTTTGGAGACCCCTGATTAAGATGGGACACCTGGTTTGTGTATTTCTTTACATGGTTGCACAGAATCAACCAGTTCATAGCACTGATGCCTCTTGTAAACTGTGCATATCAGCTCATTCATGACATACATCATGGTGTGCATAGCTCAAGACTAGGGAAGAGTTTGCAGATCAAGGTACTGGAGTAATTGTTAAGGGGAAGAATCTAGAGTGGGAAAAAAAGGGATTTTTATAACAGCTTACCTGTAAAATCCTTTTCTTGGAGTACATCACGGGACACAGAGCGACTTAGTCATTACTAATGGGTTATATAGTTTACCTTCAGGTGTTGGCACTGGCCAATTCCAAACCGGAAGTACCCTCCCCTATATAAGCCCCTCCCACCCGGGAGCACCTCAGTTTTGTAGCCAAGCAATAAGTGTCCCAAAAAGAGGGGTGGGAGCTCTGTGTCCCGTGATGTACTCCAAGAAAAGGATTTTACAGGTAAGCTGTTATAAAAATCCCTTTTTCTTTTTCGTACATCACGGGACACAGAGCGACTTAGTCATTACTAATGGGACGTCCCAAAGCAATGCCAAATGAGGGGGGGGGTACATAAGCTGGGCGCCATCAGGCATGAGGATCTTTTGCGGCCTGCAACACACTGCGCCCAAAGGCGACATCCTCCTGACTTCTAACGTCTACCTGATAGAATCTAGTAAACGTGTGTACCGAAGACCATGTTGCGGCCTTACATACTTGAGCCAGGGAGGCCTGGTGATGCACTGCCCATGAAGTTCCAACCGCTCTTGTGGAGTGCGCCCTAACTTTGAACGGAGGCGGTCTCTTTCTCAAGCCATAGGCTTGTATTATGACCTGTCGAATCCACTTGGCTAAAGTAGATTTTGATGCTGCCTGACCCCTTCTGGGGCCTTCCGGCAGAACAAACAAAGAATCCGTTCTGCGAATCTGAGCAGTGGCTTTTAGATAAGCTTTAACTGCTCTTACCACATCCAAAGAATGTAATAACTTTTCCTCTACTGAGCTAGGTTTGGGGAAAAAAGAAGGAAGAACCACATCTTGGTTCAAATGAAACCTCGATACCACCTTAGGAAGAAAGGCTGGATGAGGACGTAATACTACTCTGTCCTTATGGATAACCAGATATGGCTCCTTACAGGACATAGCTGCTAATTCCGACACTCTTTTAGCCGAACAAATGGCTACTAAGAAAACCAATTTCCTGGTGAGAAGAACCAAGGAAATGTGTTGTAATGGTTCAAACGGTTGTTTCTGTAGAACCGACAGAACCAGGTTTAAGTCCCAAGGACATATGGGAATACTAACCGGAGGGCTAATACGCATCACTCCTTGTATAAAGGCTTTGACTAGTGAATGCGAAGCCAAGGGCCTTTGAAAAAATATTGACAAGGCCGAAATCTGACCCTTGATAGTACTCAAGGCCAGCTTCCTATCTACAGCCCACTGTAGGAAGTCCAGAATCCTCCCTATCATGTACTTACGTGGATGCCATTTCTTGGTCTCACACCACGTAATGTACGCTTTCCAGATCCTATAATAGATCTGCCTGGATACCGGTTTCCTGGCATTGATCATGGTAGATACCACAGAATTAGAGAGCCCTCTCTTTTTCAGAATGTGGGCTTCAATAGCCAGGCCGTCAAACCTAGGGCTGGTAAGGAAGGGTGGTATATCGGTCCTTGCGACAGCAGGTCCGGACGAAGTGGGAGGGTCCACGGACTCCTCACTGACATTTTTACAATCTCCGCGTACCATGCCCTTCGGGGCCACGCTGGAGCCACCAGAATCACTGGTTTCTTTTCTACCCTGATTCTGCGGAGTAATCGCGGTAACAATTGTGGCGGTGGGAATGCATATATCAGCTTGAACCGATCCCAAGGGAACACTAGGGCATCCGAGCCGCAAGCTAGGGGATCCCTTGTGCGAGACACAAACCTGTCCACCTTTGCGTTGAATCTGGATGCTAGCAGATCTACATCCGGTGTTCCCCACCGCTGGCATATTGCCTGGAAAACCTCGGGGTGAAGAGACCATTCCCCCGGGCATAATTGTTGGCGACTTAGAAAGTCCGCTCTCCAATTTTCCACTCCTGGGATGAAAACCGCGGATATGGCTGGAACATATCTTTCTGCCCACTCCAGGATGCAATTTGCTTCCTTCTGGGCTGCACGACTTTTGGTGCCACCCTGATGATTGATATATGCCACTGCCGTGGCATTGTCTGATTGAATTCTGACAGGGGACCCCTGGAGTTTGGATGTCCATGCTACTAGGGCATACCGGGCTGCTCGTATCTCTAAGAGATTGATGGGCAGGGCCTTTTCTGCTTCTGACCACCTGCCCTGGAGAGACCATTGCTCCAGCACTGCCCCCCAGCCGATGAGGCTGGCATCTGTAGTGACCACCTTCCAAGAAACCGGACTGAAGGGTTTCCCTCTTTCCAGATTCTGGGGCACCAACCACCAATGGAGGCTCTTGCGAACGGAAGGGGACAGGGACATTGGTAAGTCTAAAGCCTGAACTTTTTTGTTCCAGGCTGACAGTATGGCCCTTTGCAAATTCCTTGAATGGAATTGACCGTAGGGTACCGCTTCGAATGAAGCCACCATCTTTCCCAGCAGCCTCATGCAGAGACGTATGGATGGTTTTCTTTTTGTACCCACTAAGTGGGTCAAATTTCTTAAAGACGACACCTTCTCTGGAGGTAAGAAAATCTTTCTCTGATTTGAATCCAGCCTTAGCCCTAAGTATTCCAGACTTTTGACTGGTCTTAGAGCTGACTTGTCCCGGTTGATAATCCAACCGTGATATTCCAGATACTCGATTGTCTTGTGAATAGCTACTTCCAGCTTTTCCACTGAGTGGTCTATTAGTAGCAGGTCGTCTAGATATGCCATTATCGTTACACCCTGTGTTCTTAGATTGGCCAATAATGGGGCCAGAATTTTTGTGAACACTCGTGGTGCTGTGGCCAGACCGAAAGGTAAGGCTCTGAACTGAAAATGGCGCCCTTCTACTGCAAAGCGTAGAAATTTCTGATGGGCCGGAAAGATGGGAATATGCAGATAAGCATCCCTTATGTCGATCGAGGCTAGCCATTCCTGCCCTTGTAGGGCGGTGGCCACTGATCGGATCGACTCCATCCGAAAAGTCCTGATATTTAGGAACTTGTTTAGCCCTTTTAGATTTAATATGGGCCTCACGTCCCCATTTGGTTTGGGGACTGTGAAAAGGTTCGAGTAAAACCCGAATCCGCTTTCTTCCAGGGGAACCTTCATGATTACCCCTTGGAGCAATAGTTGTTCTAGTGCCAGAAGGAGGGATCCTCTCTTTTGGGGATCTCTTGGCACGTTTGACCTCATAAATTGGGCAGGAGGAGTGCCTTTTAACTCCAGCTTGTATCCCAGACTTACTGCGGAGAGCACCCATCTGTCTCTGACGGTGTCCCGCCAGGTCTCTGTGAACAACTGAAGTCTTCCCCCCACCCGATTGAGCGGGGGCAATACTTCATGCCTTAGGGGGAGGTTTTGTACCTCTTTTGATCCAGGGCTTCTTGTTACCCTGTGATTGTCCCTGATTTCTGCCCCCTGAATTTGACCGCGGAGGCCGTCGGAACTGCTTCACAGCCGATGTGCCCGGGACTGGAGAGGTAGGCCTCTTAAAAGAAGGACTTCTACCCTTGTTCTTAACCGGTAAGAGTGAACTTTTACCGGCAGAAATTTTCTGGATATATTTGTCCAGATCTTCTCCAAATAAGCGTTCTCCATGAAATGGGAAGCTAACCAGCAGTTTTTTACAGGGAGCTTCAGCAGACCAGTTTTTGAGCCACAGAAGCCTACGCATATGTACTATAGACAGCGTAAAGCGGGAGGCCTGTTGGATTGTATCCTTTATGGCGTCCACCGCAAAACACAAGGCTCTAGGCAGGTCAGCTAGGGCATGAGCCTGCTGATCTGGTAAGTCCCTTAAGACTTGTTTCAACTGATCTTTCACTGCTTGGCAGACTCCAATCGCTGCTACCGCAGGTTGTGTCACCATACTTGCTGTAGAGAAAGCAGATTTTAGTAAAGACTCCAATTTTTTATCTATTGGGTCTTTGAACATTGGAACATTATCTACTGGACATGTCAGTGATTTGTTAACAGAAGAGATGGCTGCGTCCACTATAGGGACCCTCCATTTTCTTATGAACTTATCCTCCATGGGATAGATCACCGGAAATCTCTTGGGGGGAGCAAATATTTTATCAGGATGCTCCCAATCCTGGTAAATAAGCCCTTCTAATAAAGGGTGGATTGGGAAGGAACAGACCGCCTGGGGAGCTTTTAGCGACCCCAGCGAGGAAACCGTAGTGGATGGTGGTTCCGCCAGAGGCATTTTAAATGCTGATCGGACCATGTTAGTCAGAGACTGAACCCATAATCTTTCAGCCTGAGAAGCTGAGAAAGGTTCTTCCACTGTTGATTCCTCTATAAGTGAATCAACCTCATCCTGATCCCCTTCAGGTAGGTCGATCTCTGTGTGGGGCTGTTCCTCCACTAACAGGCACTCTGAAGGAGGAGACGGAGATCGGACGCGCTTTCCCTGAGATAGGGAAGCAGCGATCAATGCTGTTAATCTCTCTTCTAATCCTCCCAGAGTTGAGGATAAAACCTCCTCTGTTATATATACAGGAGCAGGTGGACTGGGGACAGCCGCAGCACCAGGCATTCCTGCGGGGTTTCTACGGCTACTGACCTCTGCATTCTCAGGGGAGATTGGTGCAGTGCAAGCATGCCCAATATCCTCAGAGCCCGATGGAGACCCCTTTGGCTTCCTGGAAGATTTATTTCCGGAGCGTCTGGACGACATATCCTTTAAGCACAAAGCTGAGGTATTCCCGTCGTCATACACCAATTTTTGCTGGTAATAGTCTAACACAGGTGCTGCTATATACCAGCTGGTGTCCACTAAAGTGCCTTTCTATGGGGATGCCTGCATCAACCGCCTCTGTGTGCCACTGTTTGTTGCTAGCTCTGTTTGCATGCAGCTGACACTTGTACTGTGTCTTTTAACCATGCTGGGACGCCCGCACATGCGCAGAAGCGCCGCGGCGCGCATCGAGCGTCATCCACCCGCCCCGCCCCTTTTTTTTTCATAGGAGGCGCGTGCACGCGCCCGCGCGCGCGCCCGCGCGCGCGCCCGTGCGCCAACGGCGCCCTTTTCGAAAACCAACAGAGGACTAGGAGCCAGGGCCCTTTTTGCCGGAGGGCCTGTGCGGTGGATGAACGCAGCAACAGGGCAGAGGAAGTGGATTCCCACAGAGAAACTTACCAGCTGCCTGGACCTTTTGAGTTGAGAAAACCAAAGATCCACATTACAAGAAAAATGGACTACAGCGGCCTCTAGTGGTTTAACACAGGTACCGCGGTCCCTGTTTTTTTTTTTTTTTTTTTTTCTTGACTACTATTAAAATTTTACATTTTCAGTAGTTATAGGCAAACACAGATATTTAGCGGGAATACCGTTAGGTAACAGACAGAAAGACAAATTAGGCTTGGGGGTCCCCCAATAGAACCAAGTTCCTGGGGGCCCCCACTTACCTGATCCCCGCCGCAGGACTTTGTTTGGTCCACAAAAGTCCAAACTTCACCTATCACGGCAGGCATTGTAATTAAACCTTCAGGGACCGGGTTCCCAAGGATTCCACTCCCCTGGACCTGTATAGCACCCTGCACAGACAGCGTCTTGGTCGTGGGTATGACCAGAGCTCTGGATCCCAGGGTCCAGCCCTCCTAAGAGAAGCATTACAGGCAAAACCTTGCTCTTCTGCTGCAAGGCCCGGGTACCGACCGTTTAGCTATGAAGCTTTTTTGGTGGGATCCGGAACAGCTTACTAAGGCCCAAAAGAACCTGTACGCAAGCCCAGTGAAAACACATGTTACTCTTTGGCCAACACCTTAGACACTGGCAAAAAACTGAGGTGCTCCCGGGTGGGAGGGGCTTATATAGGGGAGGGTACTTCCGGTTTGGAATTGGCCAGTGCCAACACCTGAAGGTAAACTATATAACCCATTAGTAATGACTAAGTCGCTCTGTGTCCCGTGATGTACGAAAAAGAAATGCACGTTTTATTGCAGCGAGCGTCTTACTTGAAATAATGTCAATGCTCTGAATGGTTTACAAAATATAAAAATGCACTACAGATCTGCCTTATTTTTTATGAACATACTAAAGACAGAAAGGTGTTATGCCTACATTTGAGCCATGAATTCATTTGTTCATTCTTAAGGATAATAGACTTAACAGACAAAAGGTCATTAAATAATGATGTTCATTTTTATTGGGGTTAAAGAAATGTGAGTGTTAGAAGATTAGGCCCCATGTACACGGGACGTTTTTACAACCTCTCCTGAACGATTTAATTTGACAGATCGTAACCCACGTTTAAAATGTCCGTTTTGGCGTGTTTACATGCCGCGTTTAGCCGCGTTTGCGTTTAGACGCGTTTCAGAAAAAAAACGCCTATAAACAAAACGCTGCTAAACGCGGGGTACCTGGCTGACATATGGCTGACTTCTATTTCCCGAAATGATGTAGTAAAGTAAGATGAGTTCCTCCTCTATAGGTGTCTGCGTGATGAACGCTGCTATAGTGTGACTCTATCCTGGCCCAGTCTCCCAGAACTCTCACCTCGGTATTTGGTAAACTCGCAATTAGTAGTGGTGTCTTTAGGGATGTTCTCTCTCACTTTCTTCCACTCTCCCTTTGCTGACATGTATGGTAAGGTGGTCCACCTACGGGAACCCTGATGAAGTCACGAGACACGTGACGTAACGGCGTAGGGATCACGTGAGACGGACGCAGACCGGAAGTGACCGGAGGAGCAGTAAGACGGCTGTTTCAGCCGCGTCTTGTTTATATGCACTTTATAACATTGCTTATGTAAGAGTCCGTTTTTTAGTTTAATAAATTGGTTTATTTTAAACAATATTTCACCATTGGAGGCATCTTTTCTCCTTTCCCTCCCTGTGTCTCAATACATGGCACATTATGTTAAGTGATTCGGTGCCCTGGAGTAAAGCGGGAATACTGTAGGTGGACCACCTTACCATACATGTCAGCGGAGGGAGAGTGGAAGAAAGTGAGAGAGAACATTCCTAAAGACACCACTACTAATTGCGAGTTTACCAAATACCGAGGTGAGAGTTCTGGGAGACTGGGCCAGGATAGAGTCACACTATAGCAGCATTCATCACGCAGACACCTATAGAGGAGGAACTCATCTTACCTTACTACACCATTTTGGGAAATAGAAGTCAGCCATATGAGAGGCACCCTCCATATTGAGGACTAATAAGGACATGCATTGATTGCCATTGCCCCAGTCCATTTGATTCCTTTTACACACACACTTACACATTGGATACACTGAGATTTTTGTGACACTATTTTATATGTATTTTTTGTCACTCCATTTTGTTATATATATTTTACTATATATTATTATTTTGTGTATATCACTGTCCCCATATGGGATTTCTTTAAGCGCTTATCACCATTATATTTCATTCACCTTTTATTGTGTACAGTGAACACTGCCAGATTGAGCCGCTATAAGAACACATCACACCACACCTTTGGTCACATTTTCTTGATTTACTCACAAGTAGCGCAAAAGCATACACCATTTTATGAGATTGTTTATCACTATTAAGGGGGCAACAGTTATGGTAGGTAGTTGTATGTTTTCTCTTTAAAGGGATAGTTCATCTTTACCATAAACCTGCCTATGCAGATAAGGGACATCTGTAGACAAAGACAAAATGTGCAGCTCTGACTAAAGTTGAATATAGGTGTAGGCCATTTTTATAACTTATAAAGCCTGACTGGAATACTTCCAGGGCGTTGCTAAGTACTCCCAGGACGTTGCCAAGTGAGGCCTAGTCATTACTGCTCACCTCCAACATCACAGGAATGAGCTCTCAAATGCTGAGCTCAGAGCTACTGCATCAGGGGAGAGAGAGTATGTGAGGGGGTTTGAATCAGAGAAAGAGCTCACTCCTGTGATGGTGGAGGTGAGCAGTATGACTAGGCCTCACTTAGCAACATCCTGGAAGTATTCCAGTCAGGCTTCATAAGTAAATGGTGTATGTAAATGACCTACAACTATAGCAAGCGTATTATTCATCTTTAGGTCAGAGCTGCACATTTTGTTTCTATCTAGAGATGCCCCTTCTCTGCATAGTGGGTGTCTTGTTTCTCCCATGACCCCGCCAAGCTGGCTGGAGCGATTTACACAGGCTTTTCACACAGGGAAAATATGCCTGCCAGCTCCTGCGGGTGATCAACCCCCCCCCCCCACCTCTTGTTTCACTGACTGAGTTTAATCTAATGTGAGCTGACTCACACATTCTACTCTGTTCCTCCCCGTGCCCCTGTTGGCAGGAAGAAGTAAGCCAATTAAAAGGCACAGTTACAGCAGCCAATCAGAGAGAATGTACCAAGCGGCAGGAAGCAGCTGCAATTGATTCTGGGACATGCAGTTCCCTCACAAAGGGCTTTATAGCCTGGTATTCAGGAAGGAACTACAAAAAGCCCAGGGTGATCTGATGACAGGAAAGTAAAGGACACATTTTGTGCCTGGAGAAATGTCAGTCAGCCTTGAGGGTGTAAGAGGTCAGACCTGAGGGAGAGATGCGGTCTCTCAGATGATCTCCCCACGCAATTCAGGCCTCCACGGCCAGTTGGGACGTCCAGCCTGAGAGAGGGGGATCCCAGGTGCATTTTGAGGCGCACCTACACCGACAGTGAATCGTTCCAGTGTGAGATGACCAGATGGGTTGCCAAGAGAGCCTGTCTGTTCCAGGACATTCGGTTGGGCCTTGATCACAGGATTGAGTGAGAGGGGATTTCTGCCCATCTGCAGGGAACAGGGACACTGCACTACAGAAGGAGTTATATGAACACTGTATACAGACATCATTGCTGCTAGTCATCTTACTGACACTTGTAGTACCACAGGGATAAAGGATAAAGCTACCCATTTTCGAACACTGTATACAGACACTATTGTCCTCTCACCTTGTTGAACAAAACCCTGCCTGTTTCACTTGATAATCTGGGCCAGTTATTTTGTTTGCCCTGCTATCCAAGAGTTTAAGTGCACCAACGAAAGTGGCTAGCTGAAGACACCAAATCTTATCTTTGCTTCAAAAGCACTAAAGCTATTAGTGCCATACGGATCAGCAAACACATATTCAGGGCTCTGTATATGCATTGGGTGTGTGGGACAGTTAAGCCATTACTTGCTGACTTGATTACAATTTTTAAAGTTTGGGCCTGTGGTGTCAGGGGACAGTAGAGAGAGGCCTGACACAAAGGGAGTCATTCCTCTGCTCTCCTCCTGCCGGGACACATGGAGCCAACCAGCTAAGGTAACCAATCCGATTTAAAGTGTCACATTGTGCTTTATTTGTCATTCGAGTGTGCCTCTGCTCTTGGTGACAGTCTCAGGTTTGGAATCCCCTGAGAGCAGCTCGAATGGAGATTTATTGCTCTTAAGGCTGCTTTCACACTGAATCAGGCGGGCGTTGACGGTAAAACAGTGTTAGTTTTAGCAGCTCTTTACAATCATTTTAGCGGCGCTATTCGGCCACTAGCGGGGCTCTTTTAACTCCGCTAGCGGCCGATGAAGGGGTGAATGCGCCCGTGTAGCACCGCTCCTGAAGCGCTTTGCAGGTGCTTTGGCAGCAGTGCCCAATCATTTCAATGGGCAGGAGCGGTGGAGGAGCGCATTGCCTCAGTGTGAAAGCACTCTGGTTTTCACACTGAGACTGCAGGGGAGCCGGTTTTCAGGCGCTTTACAGGCGCTATTTTTAACCCCAAAAGCGCCCCAGTGTGAAAGGGGTCTAAATCTCAGTTATTGCTCTCTAGTTGATTAATTGAATATATATATATATATATATATATATATATATATATATATATATATATATATATATCACACACATATACATATACACACACACACACACACACACACACACACACACACACTGTTATTCTTCCACAGAAATATTGCAGTAAAGACAATTTCTGTGTTTTATCATAACGTGTGTGTTTCTCATTGGTCATTGCACTTACACCATTGCCAGGTGTGCCAGAGGGGGCAGAGGCTGTTACTAGGGTTGAAAGGCAGATCGCTACAGGCAGTTTTGTGGTAAAGGTGAACTATCCACTTAACTGTAGCGCAATTATTTGCGCACATTCACATATATATTAGAGAAGTTTGTGCATGCTCAGATATTGGCGTGTCTATAGTGACACTGCCAAGAAATTGTAGCACATGAGTACAGTGTGCATAAATAGCTTCGTCATCAGCAATGCATGTATAAAGACAACATTGTTTCTTTTTACACAATGAAACTATATTAATTTATCAACTTTAAGGCCTCATGCCCACTGGCGTTTTTACAGCTGCGTTTTTTGCAGCTTAAAAACGCCTGTCCATGTTATTGTAAATATTTTTTTTTTTTTTTTTGAAAAAAAAACAAAAAAAAAACACGTCGGAGCTAAAAACGCGACCGCGCGTTAGTGCGCGTTTTTTGCGCGTTTTTTGACGCTCGCGTTTTTTCCTGCCTAATTCTGACGCTGAGGAACGCACTGGCCCTGGGTTTTTTTTACAGCTTACAAACGCCTATGCTCTTTACAGCTCAAAAACGCCTAGGTGGGCATGAAGCTATAGACTAACATGGACAGGCGTTTTTAAGCTGTAAAAAACGCTCAAAAACGCGGCTGAAAAAACGCCCGTGGGCATGAGGCCTAATGTCTTGGAATACAAATAAACTAGCCCTGACCAGTCTTCTAATCAGTGTTTTGTTTCTCAATGAACAAATTTGAGCTTTATCCACAAAATATTTCTTATATCAAACCTTACAATAAACCATTATAGGCCTTATCCAAAAAATATTTTTCTTTCTCGTACATCACGGGACACAGAGCGACATAGTCATTACTAATGGGTTATATAGATACCGTCAGGTGCTGGCACTGGCAACTTCCAAAACCGGAAGTACCCTCCCCTATATAAGCCCCTCCCATCCGGGAGCACCTCAGTTTTTTGCCAGTGTCTAAGGTGTTGGCCAAGAAGAAACATGTGTTTTTCACTGAGCTTGCGTACAGGTTCTTTTGGGCCTCAGTAAGCTATTCCGGATCCGACCAAAAAAGCTTCATAGCTAAACGGTCGGTACCCGGGCCTTGCAGAGAAGAGCAAGGTTTTGCCTGTAATGCTTCTCTTAGGAGAGCTGGACCCTGGGATCCAGAGCTCTGGTCATACCCACGACCAAGATGTTTTCTGTGCAGGGTGCTATACAGGTCCAGGGGAGTGGAATCCTTGGGAACCCGGTCCCTGAAGGTTTGATTACAATGCCTGCCGTGATAGGTGAAGTTTGGGCTTCTGTGGACCAAACAAAGTCCTGCGGCGAGGAAAAGGTAAGTGGGGGCCCTCAGGAACTTGGTTCTATTGAGGGACCCCCAAGCCTATTTTGTCTTTCTGCCTGTTACCTAAGGTATTCCCGCTAATATTCTGTGTATGCCTGTTACTACTGAGAAAATGTAAAAATTTTAATAGTAGGCAAGAAAAAATAAATAAAAAAAAATGTAAGACCGCGGTACCTGTGTTAGACACTAGAGGCCGCTATGGTTCTTTTTCTTGTAATGTGGATTTTTTTCTTCCAGAATCAAATCCAGGCAGTTGGTATGTTCTCTGCTGGGAAGCTGTCTCCTCTGCCCTGTTGCTGCGCTCATCCATCCCCGGGCCCTGCGGCAAAGGGGGCCCTGGCTCCCATCTAGCTCCTTATTGTTTTTAAAAAAGGGCGCCGAAGGCGCACGTGCCCGCGCGCGTGCACGCGCCTCTATTCATAGAGGCGATCTGAAAAAAGGGGCGGAGCGGGTGGATGACGCTCAGGTGTGCGCCGCGGCGCTACTGCGCATGTGCGGGCGTCCAGCGTGTTTTAAAGCACATTATAGCTGGCTATTGAATGCACAGACAGAGCTAGCAACAGATAAAGGCACACAGAGGCGGTTGATGCAGGCATCCCCTAGAAAGGCACTTTAGTAGACACCAACTGTGATATAGCAGCAATTGTGCTAGACTATTCTCAGTAAAAGTGGTGTATTACGGCTGGAATACCTCAGCTTTAGGCTTAAGAATATGCCGTCCAGAAGCTCCGGAACTGAATCTTCCAGGAAGCGAAGGGGGTCTCATCGGGCTCTGAGGTGGGCATGCTTCTGCTGCACCAGTCTCCCCTGAAGTTCAGAGGTAAGTGACCATAGAGACCCCGTAGGGGTACTTGGTACTGTGGCTGTCCTCAGTCACCTGCTCCTGTTTATGTAACAGAGGAGGTTTTTTCCTCAGCTCTGGGAGGATTAGAGAGAGATTGTCAACATTGATCGCTGCCTCCCTGTCAGGGAAAGCACGCCGATCTCCGTCTCCTCCTTCAGAGTGCCTGTTAGCAGAGCAACAGTCCCATACAGGGATCGACCTGCCTGAAGGGGATCAGGATGAGGTTGATTCTGTTATAGAGGAATCAAACAGTGGAGGAACCTTTCTCAGCAGCTCAAGCTGAAAGATTGTGGGTTCAGTCTCTGACTAACATGGTCCGATCGGCATTAAAAATGCACCTTGCGGAACCATCAACCACTACTGTATCCTCGTTGGGGTCGCTAGAAGCCCCCAGACTGTCTGTTCTTTTCCACTTCACCCTTTTACTGAAAGGGCTTATTTACCAGGATTGGGAACGTCCTGAGAAAATATTATTCCCCCCAAGAGATTTCCGGTGGTCTATCCCATGGAGGATAAGTTCATCAAAAAAAAAAAATGGAAGGTCCCTACAGTGGACGCAGCCATCTCTTGTATGTATAAATCACTGACATGTCCAGTGGATAATGTCCAAATGTTCAAGAACCCAATAGATAAAAGATTGGAGTCCTTATGAAAGTCTGCTTCTTTCTACAGCAAGCTTGGTGACACAACCAGCAGTAGCAGCTATTGGGGTCTGCTAAGCAGTGAAGGATCAGTTAAAACAGGTCTTGAGGGACTTAACAGATCAGCAGGCCTTGCCCTAGCTGATCTACCTAGAGCCTTAGGCTTTGCGGTTGACGCCATAAAGGATTCAGTCCATCAGGCCTCCCGCCTTACGCTGTCTAGAGTACATATGCGTAGGCTTCTATGGCTCAAAAACTGGTCTGCTGAAGCTCCCTGTAAGGAATGGCTGGTTAGCGTCCCATTTCATGGTGAACGCTTATTCAGGGAAAACCTGGACAAATATATCCAGAAAATTTCCAGCGGTAAAAATACGCTCTTGCCGGTTAAAAACAGAGTTAGAGGTCCCTCTTTAAGAGGCCTGCTTCTCCAGTCCCTGGGGCATCGGCTGTGAAACAGTTCCGACGGCCTCCTCGGTCAATTCCCGGGGGTAAAAAACAGGGACAATAGCAGGGTAATGAGAAACCCTGGGTCAGGGGAGGTACAAAACCTCCCCCAAAGTTAAATTCATTGAAGGGTTGCCCCCACTCAGTCGGGTGGGGGGAGGACTCCAGTTGTTCACAAGAGACCTGGCGGGACGCGATCAAGACAGATAGGTGCTCTCCGCAGTATGTTGGGGATACAGATTGGAGTTAAGAGACTCTCCTCTTTCCCATTTTTGAGGTCAAACATGCCAAGGGATCCCCGGAAGAGAGAGTCCCTCCTGTTGGCACTAGAACAACTATTGCTCCAGGGAGTAATTATGGAGGTTCCCCTGGAAGAATGAGGGTTTGGGTTTTACTCAAACCTCTCTACAGTCCCGAAGCAAACGCGGACGGGAGGCCCATATTAATTCTAAAAGGGCTATACAAATTCCTGTATATCAGGACTTTCCGATGAAGTCGATCCGATCGGTGGCCACTGCCCTACAAGGGGAGGATTGGTTAGCCACGATCGACATCAAAGATGCTTATCTGCACATTCCCATCTTTCCAGTCTACCAAAAGTTTCTACGCTTTGCAGTAGAAGGGCGCCATTTTCAGTTCAGAGCCTTACCCTTCGGTTTGGCCACAGCACCACGAGTGTTTACAAAAATTCTGGCCCTTTATTGGCCAATCTAAGAACACAAGGTGTAATGATAATGGCATATCTAGATGACTTGTTGCTGATAGACCACTCAGTGAAAAAACTAGACGTGGTTGTTCACGAGACAATCAAGTATCTGGAATATCACGGTTGGATTATCAACCGAGACAAGTCAGCCCTAAAACCAGTCAAAAGTCTGGAATACTTGGGGCTAAGGCTGGATTCAGACCAGAGAAAAATTTTCTTGCCTCAAGAAGAGGGGTCGTCTTTGAGGGATCTGATCCACTTAGTGGGTTCAAAAAGACAGCCATCCATACGCCTGTGCATGAGGCTGCTGGGAAAAATGGTGGCATCATTCGAAGCAGTACCCTACGGTCAATTCCATTCAAGGAATTTGCAAAGGGCCATACTGTCAGCCTGGAACAAAAAAGTTCAGGCTCTGGACTTACCAATGTCCTTGTCCCCTTCCGTTCGCAAGAGCCTCCGCTGGTGGTTGGTTCCCCAGAATCTGGAAAGAGGGAAATCCTTCAGTCCGATTTCCTGGAAGGTGGTCACTACAGATGCCAGCCTTATAGGCTGGGGAGCAGTACTGAAGCAATGGTCTCTCCAGGGCAGATGGTCGGATGCAGAAAAGGCCCTGCCCATCAATCTCTTAGAGATACGAGCAGCCCGGTATGCCCTAGTAGCATGGACATCCAAACTCCAAGGGTCCCCTGTCAGAATTCAATCAGACAATGCCACAGCAGTGGCATATATCAATCATCAGGGGGGCACCAGGAGTCGTGCAGCCCAGAGGGAAGTAAATTACATCCTGAGATGGGCAGAAAGATATGTCCCAGCCATATCTGCGGTATTCATTCCAGGAGTGGAGAATTGGAAGGCGGACTTTCTAAGTCGCCAACAATTATGCCCAGGGGAATGGTCCCTTCATCCCGAGGTTTTCCGGACAATATGTCAGCGGTGGGGAACACCGGATGTAGATCTGCTAGCATCCAGATTCAATACAAAAGTGGACAGGTTTGTCTCTTGGACAAGGGATCCCCTAGCTTGCGGCTCGGATGCCCTAGTGTTCCCTTGGGATCAGTTCAAGCTGATATATGCATTCCCACCGCCACAATTGTTACCTCGATTACTCCGCAGAATCAGGGTAGAAAAGAAACCAGTGATTCTGGTGGCTCCAGCGTGGCCCCGAAGAGCATGGTACGCGGAGATTGTAAAGATGTCTGTGGGGAGTCCTTGGACCCTCCCACATCGTCCGGACCTGCTTTCGCAAGGACCGATATACCACCCTTCCTTACCAGCCCTAGGTTTGACGGCCTGGCTATTGAAGCCCACATTCTAAAAAAGAGAGGGCTCTCTAATGCTGTGGTATCTACCATGATCAATGCCAGGAAGCCGGTATCCAGGCAGATCTACTATAGAATCTGGAAGGCGTACATCGCGTGGTGTGAGGCCAAGAAATGGCATCCACGTAAGTACGTAATAGGTAGGATTCTGAACTTCCTACAGTGGGCTGTAGATAGGAAGCTTGCCTTGAGTACTATCAAGGGTCAGATTTCGGCCTTGTCAATATTTTTTCAAAGGCCCTTGGCTTCGCATTCACTAGTCAAAGCCTTTATACAAGGAGTGATGCGTATTAGTCCTCCGGTTAATATTCCCATATGTCCATGGGATCTAAACTTGGTTCTGTCGGTTCTACAGAAACAACCATTTGAACCATTACAGCATATTTCTTTGGTTCTTCTCACCAGGAAATTGATTTTTCTAGTAGCCATTTGTTCGGCTAAAAGAGTGTCGGAATTAGCAGCTATGTCCTGTAAGGAGCCATATCTGGTTATCCATAAGGATAGAGTAGTGTTACGCCCTCATCCAGCCTTTCTTCCTAAGGTGGTATCGAGGTTTCATTTGAACCAAGATGTGGTTCTTCCTTCTTTTTTCCCCAAACCTAGCTCGGTAGAGGAAAAGTTATTGCATTCTTTGGATGTAGTAAGAGCAGTTAAAGCTTATCTAAAAGCCACTGCTCAGATTCGCAGAACGGATACTTTGTTTATTCTGCCGGAAGGCCCCAGAAAGGGTCAGGCAGCGTCGAAATCTACTTTAGCCAAGTGGATTCGACAGGTCATAATGCAAGCCTATGGCTTGAGAAGAAGACCGCCTCCGTTCAAAGTTAGAGCGCACTCCACGAGAGCAGTTGGAACTTCATGGGCAGTGCATCACCAGGCCTCCCTGGCTCAAATCTGTAAGGCCGCAACATGGTCTTCAGTTCACACGTTTACTAGGTTCTACCAGGTGGACGTTAGAAGTCAGGAGGATGTCGCCTTTGGGCGCAGTGTGTTGCAGGCCGCAAAAGATCCTCATGTCTGATAGCGCTCAGCTTATATATGGTGTATCCCCCCCCCTCATTGGGCATTGCTTTAGGACATCCCATTAGTAATGACTATGTCGCTCTGTGTCCCGTGATGTACGAGAAAGAAAATAGGATTTTTATAACAGCTTACCTGTAAAATCCTTTTCTTGGAGTACATCACGGGACACAGAGCTCCCGCCCCTCTTTGGGGACACTTATTGCTTTGCTACAAAACTGAGGTGCTCCCGGATGGGAGGGGCTTATATAGGGGAGGGTACTTCCGGTTTTGGAAGTTGCCAGTGCCAGCACCTGACGGTATCTATATAACCCATTAGTAATGACTATGTCGCTCTGTGTCCCGTGATGTACTCCAAGAAAAGGATTTTACAGGTAAGCTGTTATAAAAATCCTATTATTCTTCTTACAATAAACCATCATTAGGCCTTAAAGTGGATGTAAACCCGAAAATGTTTATTTATTTTTTTGCTGTCACAATGTAGAGTATAAGATTTCCTATCATCTGTGCCCAGTCTTGCCAGAAAGAGTTAATCCAGCTCTGAGCAATCCTTTCTTTTTTCAGTGAGATAAAGGGGACAAACAGGAGAAAACTTTTGTCCGTTCCGCCCCCTTGCTGTGAATGACAAGATATTTACATATCTCATGCACTAAGCCTGAGACAGGCATTATTTTTTAATTCCCACCCCCACTCCTTTTCTGAAGTCATGTGGTTACTTTTCTGGATTTTGACTGGATGTTAGTGATCATAGCAGAAGTTCAGTGAAAGGAATACACATAAGAAAATGCATGTTGACAAGGGGAGTGTAGAGGTGGATGGGGAGTCTACTGACATCACGACTTCACCCACCGAGCTCCGGACAACAGATCCACCCACAGAATATGCCGTTTTTTAGGTCTCATAACAGACAGAGGGGAGACATTTGACAGATAAGGATACATGCAGGAGGCATCTATGTCCTTATAGATAACAGTGGCGGCTGGTGCTCAAAATTTTTGGGGGGGCGCAAACAAACTGAAAAAAAAATAAAAAATCAATTGCCGCCACTGTGCCCATTAAACGCAGCCACTGTGCCCAAACGCCACCAGTTTGCCCCCTCAAATACAGCCAGTTTGTTTCCATATACAGCCAGTGTGCCCCCATATATATACACAGCCAGTGTGCCCCCATATACAGCCAGTGTGCCCCCATATATATATAGCCAGTGTGCCCCCATATACATAGCCAGTTTGTCCCCATATATATAGCCAGTGTGCCCCCATATACAGCCAGTGTGCCCCCATATATATAGCCAGTGTGCCCCCATATATACAGCCAGTTTGTCCCCCATATACAGCCAGTTTGTCCCCCATATACAGCCAGTTTGTCCCCCATATACAGCCAGCTTGTCCCCCATATACAGCCAGCTTGTCCCCCATATACAGCCAGCTTGTCCCCCATATACAGCCAGCTTGTCCCCCATATACAGCCAGCTTGTCCCCCATATACAGCCAGCTTGTCCCCCATATACAGCCAGCTTGTCCCCAAATGCAGCCAGCGTGTCTCCCATATACAGCCAGTTCCCCCCAAATGCAGCCAGTTTGTCCCCCATATACAGCCAGTTCCCCCCAAATGCAGCCAGCGTGTCCCCCATATTCAGCCAGTTTGTCCCCCATATTCAGCCAGTTTGTCCCCCATATTCAGCCAGTTTGTGCCCCATATTCAGCCAGTTTGTGCCCCATATTCAGCCAGTTTGTTCCCCAAATGCAGCCTGTCCCCCTCCCCAGCCCTGCACTTACCTTCCTCGGTCCGCGCCGTCCTCGATGTGTTCTCCCGCCCTCGATGTCGCTTCAGCCAATCAGGTTACCGGTAACCAGATCCGGTGAACCTGATTGGCTGAAACCTCCATACAGTCTTCTTCCAGGAATGCTACCCCGTGCGTACCTGGGAGGAGTTTTTGGAAGCCGAATACAGCATGAGAGCTGTATTCGGAAAGCCTATCAGAGCCAGCGGATTTGATAGGCACTTCCAATTTCCACCCACCGCCGGCCGCCGCTCTAATTCATATGGCCGGCGCTCACCAGGAGGCCGGCCATATGAATAGTGGGCAGCGCGGCAGCGGTGACAATACATAGATTCATGCAATGCATGAATCTGTGTATTGTCTTTCAGTGGCGGTGCGGGAGCGAGAGGGGGCGGCGCTCCGGCGCCCTCTATGGACGCACCGCCACTGATAGATAACCACTATGGCAGTAGTTTAGAAAGGATGAGAGTGGGTTTACATCCACTTTAACCAAAAATTGTTTTTTTTTCTTAAAGCAGACCTTGCACTAAAACAGCAAGCTCTGCCTATTTAGTGAGAACCTCCTCCCTTTCGCTATAATGCTGCAATTTTTTTTTTTTTGGGGGGGGATAGTCAACATACATACATATCTTTTCACCACTTCAGCCCACAGTACCTAGGCAAAAGTGACGTCGCATATGCGTGTATTTGCGCATACCTGCACAAAATACTGACCAGGAACGCAGATTACTATTTTTTTTACTCATGAATATGCATCGCTTGTTTACGTGCCTGTGTGTACAAGCACATTGTAAACAATGAGCTGCATTTTAGATGAGTAACAAGTAAACAACAAATAACATACACATATATGAAATTGCTGCGATCATCATGAGAGTGAGAATTTATTTTGGGTTGTTTTTTGATGGTAAGTTATGGTATTGATGGCAAGTTTTTTTCACTATTTTGAGACAGTTTTCCTTTGAGAATTATAAAAAAAAAAAAAAAAGGAGATATCCATTGCCATTTATCACCAAATGAAGGGCCAATTAGTCCAGAAAAACAAGGTATAATCCACCTGGATATACAAATGAGTTGCAATAATATGTCCAGTTTTACTAACGCACGTCAAGTTGCATAATTATGTTTTACCCTCAGTCACTGTACCTCCTTACTTCAGCAGGCAAAATGAGTGGCAGGGAAGTGAAGTAAGACAGTGACAGCAATCAACTGGTCTGTATATGGGCAGTATAATTATTTTATTTTATTTATGCCATTAATGAGAACAGCAGTCTGATGCATTGCCAAATATTACTTCCCTTTGACAGTCCTTGAATGATTTATCCAATTTGTTGAACTTTTGCAATAAGAAGAAAATGAATTGCTTTATTTTTTTTATGAGATAGATGTAGACTTTTTCAGCTGACAGCAAACAAATTGGACCACAAATTAAGTACACTACAGCAATCAGAAGTTTTTTTTTTCCCCCCAAAAAGGTACAGGGTGTAAATTATTATTATTATTATTATTATAATAAAGATTTATATAGCGCCAACAGTTTATGCAGCGCTTTATAATGGCCCATGAGGGCCCTGCTCATGGAGCTTACAATTTAAAGGGAGGAGGAGGTGGTACAAAAGATAATAGCTGGGGGGTTGATCTGTTGAAGATGACTCAGGTACAGTTCTTAGGTGAAGGTGGGGTAGGCTTCTCCGAATAAGTGAGTTTTCAGGGATCTTCTAAAGGTAGGGGCACACCGGATATACTGGGGCAGGGAGTTCTAGAGGATGGGAGAGACTCTTGAGAAGTCCTGGAGGCGAGCATTGGAGGAGGTGACAAGGGAGCTAGAGAGCAGGAGATTTGGGCGAAAAAGCTGAACTTCAAGTAAACATAGCCAAACACCATTTAGTGGAGGTGTATATTCCTTTAAAATAATTTTACATACAACTAGCATAAGTCCCTAAATCTGTTATTAGCTTCTGTCATCTCTTCCCAGCAACACTTGGAGCTAGGAGCCAATCAGCTATTAACTTACCCTCACCCCCATCGCAAGAAATAAATGCTTAATATAGACCTCAGATTTAGGGCGGATCTACTCTCCACCATCTGGTTCTCCAACATGCCAGGTAGTGTTTACAATCTTGTCTTTAGTGGGGCACCTATGCTGCACTGCACAAGAGCAGATCAGGGGCTATAGAGACAACTGAGAGAGCTGTCAACCTGGTATTAGAGGAGTGAGGGGAAGATATTCCCAGCTTTTTTGTATAAGGTACAGCTAGCTGTACTTTAAGGAATCCATTGTGATATTTAAAGCACATTAGTATTTTTACATTTAGAAATGTACACCAAAACTGTGCTAAATTTAGTAAACTATATTAAAGGGGTGTTACCACTGCAAAACAAGAGGGTCTATACCAGGGGTGCCCAACCTTTTGAAGAGCAAGGGCCACTTAAAGTGGTTGTAAACCCACTTTTATTTTTTTTATTTTTTGGCCCACCTGCAAGAGAAAGGCATAATGAGCTATTATGACTAGCATAATAGCTCATTATGTTCCACTTACCTTAGATCGGGGCCCCCGAAGCCGTCCTCGTCCCTCTGTCCAGCCGCAGACATCACTGCGGCGATAGCCGGAATGTTACTTCCGGGTATCGCCGCACCAGCCAATCACAGCGCCGCTCTGGCGCTGTGATTGGCCGGAGCGGCGAAAACGTCACTCTGCGCATGCGCACGGGAGGCGTCCCACTCGGCTTCGCCCAGCGATTGCTGGGAAGTAGCTGAGTATGTGAATGGGATTAACCCCATAAATGCGCCGCTGTCTACGGCGCGCATGCGCCGTAGATAGCGGCGCTTGTCATTTTAGTAAATATCTCCTAAACCGTGTAGGTTTAGGAGATATTTCTTGCACCTACAGGTAAGCCTTAATCTAGGCTTACCTGTAGGTGCAAGTTGAAAAAGTGGGTTTACAACCACTTTAAGTGACTTGGTAACTGGTCGTGGGCCACAATGAGCAGAGCAGGTGGATGGCAGTCCACTCGGCTCTATAGAGCCCACTCTACTGTCAGCACACCAAACTCGCAGGTAATAAAAGTCTATAGCTCAGTGCAGGTAACCCACAGGTGCACTTCTCTGCACCTGTGGATCAGTTTGAAAGCAGCCCAGTAACCACTACAGAACAGATATGTCCACATATACACTGTGATTTTAGTAATAAACTTACCTTTAATAACAGTATTCTATTCTATTTTATTTCATCCCCGAGCAGGAGGTCGCGGGCCACATCAGAGGGCTCTGCGGGCCACTGGTTGGGCACCCCTGGTCTATACCCACCTCCGCTCCAGCTCTGACACCTGCACCCTCATCTTCTTCCCTGCCTCTTTTGGGATCTTTGGTCACCTTGAATGATGGTCCAGGGATGACGCAACTCGTACACAGGAGTTTGCGCATCTCAGCACTGAGGCATGCCGAGATTGTACACCGAGCTGCATATGTGCAGCTCAGTGTATGCTCTGCAAAAGCTTGCCAACAACCAGAAAATAATTTTTTATTGCAGAAGAGGCATTGTATGTTTTTACTGCAACAAAAAGCCTGCCTGCTTGCTTACTTATACATTTTAAACTATGTGTAAGGCATCTCCATTTAACAACAAAGAAGAAAAGATGAACCCTAGAATTCAGCAGTGGTGAGTGCGAGATGTATAAAATATAAACAGCAACCCTTTAGTACATTTTTCCAGTTTAGCTGTAGATTCATAAAATTAGTGTCGGGACAAGGTAATCTAGAGCCCAGGACAAACATGCCAAACTGTGTCCCCCTCCCCCCAGATGCAAGCCTCATGCGTCAGCAAAATAAGGCCACAAAAACATTAATCTGCATGCTTACCTGTAGGCATAAATTCCCCCTTCTCCAAGTACAAATCTGCCCCCCTGCTAAAATCCCCCTCTCAACACAAATTTACCCCTACAGATTTACCCCTCCTAGCACAAATCCTCTACCCCTAAAAGTTCCCCTTCTAGTACACATCTCCCTCTCCACTTCAATTCTTCTTCCCACCCATCCCCCCTCCCAACACAAATCACCCTAAATCACCACTCTTAGCACTCCCCCCCCCAAATCTTCCCTCCTAGAATAATACTTACGCCCCTACCACCCCCCAAATTTCCCCTACCAACACAAATTCCCCCCACCCAAAATCTTCTTTTGCCGTGCCCCCACACAGGTAATACCATAGTGCCCAGGCACCCCTCCTGCCCACCCCTTGTCCCGACCCTGCATAAAATATTCTCACTTCTGCCATTCAGTGCAGAATATGCTCCCGAAGAATGAAGTAACTGAGGATACGGTGGTACCCGAGATGACTTCACAGGGGCCAAGGAGATGAATTTATTGCTTTTGGAGGAGATAACAAAAGAAAAAGAATGCATCCAAATGGAATAGGGGACTATAACATTAAAAAAAGATAGTCATCAATGGACTTGAATTAGATCTTCTAGTTATCCTACCCTGCCCTCCTATTTAAAGTTCCCATCCAAACTGCTCTCCCTCTGAGGCTGCCTGTGAATGTGTACAGTATATAAACATGCACAATCATTGCAATCGTTTAGCATAGTGCCTACACGTGAGTGAACAGACTGTTAGGTCTTGACATTAGCCACGAGAAAAACTTTACCATCAACATGTTACCTCTGACCAAACGGCAGTAAATAAGACTGGCTACTCTACTAAGTGGCTTTTATAGCTTTAGAATAGCTCATAATAATGGATAGTCGCAGACGTCTTGAAGATCATAACAAACGCGTCCCTGGAGTACCTATGTTATCTTCTATCCCCATCTAATTTATGTAACAAAGTAGTAATTTTGGCTATTTCGTATTGTTTTCAAACAAATTGGAATCCACCTTTACTACCTAGTGGTCCAGGACCAACTCTCCACAGCAAAGTATATAGTCAATAATCTTGGACTTGTCTACAAGGGCTGCTGAGGATGCAATTGCTCTTAGTCGAGATTTACACTGAATGCGGCTTTGAAATTGCGCAACTTCACTTAAAAATCGCATGATTTCAAAGCCGCATGTCAGTGCTACTTTAGGTGCGACTTGGCTGACATCTGTGAGACTTTATGCACAGATGTCTATGCAAGTCGCACCTGAAATTGCCAAAAGTAGTGCAGGAGCTACTTTTTCACATCGGTGCGGCACCGCAAAGTCCACCCATCTTCTGCTCTCTGTTGCTTGATATTTAAGTAGCTGTATAAGGATTGCAAATAGAACATTTGACCCAATTTCTACTAAAAAGTCATACCTCGAGGTATAAACCTGTGCTTCTTAGCTACATCTCCAACATCTATAGCACAATACAAGTCCTTTAGATCAATATAGTGGGTTTAATCAGTACATATATACTTGAATTTGATAAAGGCATGAAGAGTATAAATACCAAGAGAATAAAATATAATCATATGTATAATAAGATGCACCAAAATGCAAATACAAATGTGTCTTTTGGCTCTGATCATTCAGCATGTTGAAGTATTTTAAATGCATTTCATCATACACAGAGAGTGAAATGATTGTACAATTCTTTCATTTGGCAGTTTGCCCACAGTACTCTAAGATTATAAAATAAAATGATGAAAATGGTTTATTTGCGCTAGAACGAATCTGAACCTTCATGCTAGAGCTACAAGGACAATTTTAGTAGTTCAGTTGCACTACTAAGATGAATAAATAATCATTTAGGAGTGTATTTATAAAGTAGCGAATGTGATATTCAGCAAACATTCACTGCAGGTGTATCGTCCTAATGCAAATTTTAACTTACAGTGATTAACATGCAGTAAATGTCTGGTGAATGTCACGTTCACTTCCTTATAAATGCCCCCAAGGCCGGGTTCACACTGGTACGACAAACGCTCCGACATTGGGAGCTCATGTCGCATGACGTGTGAAAATCAATGTTTCCCTATGAGAGCCGTCTTAACTGGTCTGACACAAGTCGGTCCGACTTTGAAAATGCTCCCTGCACTACTTTGGTCTGACTTCGATCCTACTTCAGCCCATTGAATATCACTGAAGTCGGATCAAAGTCGGATCGCCGTCTTGACTGATCCAACTTTGGTTGTTGGGAAGAGGCCCTTGTCCTCAGCAACATGGGGACAAGAAGCTTTGGGGTGGGGGGCGCAGGGCCCCCCCTGCCCCAAAGCACCCACCCCCCCATGTTGAGGGCATGTGGCCTGGTACGGTTCGGGGGGGGGCGCTCACTCGTCCCCACCCCCTTTCCTGACCTACCGGGCTGTGTGCTCGGTTAAGGGTCTGGTTAGGATCCTGGAGGGGACCCCAACATGTTTTTTTGGTGTGGGGGTCCCCTTAAAATCAATACCAGACCGAAGTGCCTGGTATGCTTTTGGAGGGGGAACCCATGCCTTTTTTTTTTTTTTTTTTAAACAGTTTGCATGGAGTTCCCCCTAAAGCTTCATGCCAGAAACAGTGCCTGGTATTGTCAGGGATCAAAGTCGGATCCCTGTTCATTGAAGTCAGATCCAAAGTGGTACGACTGTTGTGTCGTACCAGTGTGAAATTGGCCTTATGCCTTGTACACACGATAGGAATTTCCGATGGAAAAAGTCAGACGGACTTTTTCCATTGGAAATTCCTACCGTGTGTGTGTGCCCCATCAGAGAAATTCAGATGAATTCCATCAGAGTTTAAATATAGAACATGTTCTATTTTTCTCCGATGGAATTCCGTCGGAATTCCATTGTGAGTTTGGTCGGACAAAGGTCCGATCGTGTGTATGGGGCATAAGAGTAGTGATAGAGTGCTAAACAAATTAACCCCTTCTATTCCAGCATTGACATTCCCTTAACTGGGCTATTATGCCCAGGGGAAGGGGGTATGAAGGTCTGCCAAATCACATGACCACTGTGAGCCGCTTCAGCCATCTTCCAAACATTACTAGAGACTGGGAGTCTTTCACAGCTCGGTCATTAAGCTGGGCGCACGCTCTCTGCATAGAAACCTCTGCCGCCCATGGAGGCATACGTGCGGCGTGCGGGCGTTAAAGTCCACCCTGTTTACTGCTGCACATAAGCGTTAAGTGGGCAACAGGTTAAACAAATAGCCATCAATGTTGCTAGCTACACAAATATCATGCAGTACCCATCGCACATAATGGGAACAATGGAAATATATACTACTTACGTAATTTAAAAACACAAGGTAGCTATTTGTTCTGCCCTATTCTTAAGGCTCTGCCCACACCAGTACGACTTGACATGTGACTTTGGACACAAAGTCGCATGACAAGTTGCAGCCCATTGATTTCAATGGCACCCGTTGCAGCGACTTTGAAAAGGTTCCTGCACTACTTTGATGTGACTTTCTTGCAACTTGAGTGCCAGAGAGTATAAGGCTGGGTTCACACTAGAACACGCAGCGGCTCACAGCAGGCGCTTAGTGCGTCCCTGTTTACCGATGCAGGTCCGATTTCAGACCGAATTTGGACCCGAAACAGACCAAAAGACACACAGGACTCCTGTGCAATTCGCACCATTGCAGCTGCGGAAATGTGTGAACCGGCTCCATAGAGAGCTGGTCACAATCTCCTGCTATGTGAATTGGATGCGGAGAAAGCCACATCCAATTTGCATAAGTGTGAACCCAGCCTAAAGTCTCATTTGAAATTGCACTAGTTTGAATCGAGCCTAAAGCTGAACTCTAGGTCTCAGTGTGGAGATGTCATTATCTCCATTTCGTTCAATCACAGAATTCCTTGTATACACTGGAAGTTTTTGAGAATGGACACAGGACCCAGAAGATTGCTGCTATCATTGTAGTATGCCCAACTACTACAGTGATTTGTAGCTTCCACAGTGGTCCATCAGGTATGAGATATACATACTTACATTGGTCCAAGCTTGACCAATAAAAATACAGTATGTAATAAAAATCATATCTAGCGTTCAGCTTTAAAAGTGTGAGGTAATAAGAAACAAAATGACCCGCATTAACAAGTACAACATCTAAAAACATTATTAAAATGTGTATATGTTTTAGCAATACTTGTGATTCACACACCACTACCATGCTGTCCAACCAAGATCAGCTAAGCAATTCCTAGGTCACCTCCCTCCTTGGCAAATGGCTAATTTTCCAGAAGCATTGATGGGTCTCTTTTTGCCTATGCACTATGCCTTACATACAAATGGTGGTTGATTTATTATAGGAAAATAGACTGCACTTTGCAAATACAGTTGCACTCATTTTCCCCTTTAAGAGCCCATTCACACAGGGGCAACACGACTTCCAGTGCGATTTTATGAGGCAACTCAGACACGACCTGAGTATGAATCACAGCGCGACCTGGAGCTACTTACAAGGCAACTCCAAGTTGCCTGCAGGACAGGAGACATTCCAGTGGCCAATCAAACAAGAATCAGCTCTGTGGGAGGGAGGGGGGAGAGAGCGTTTTGCCTGATAAATGTATGTTTTCTTCCTGGAGAGTTGCTCCTATTAAGACAGTGAGAGGCGACTCCCATTGAAATGAATGGTTACAGGTCGCCTAGGAGTCGGATTGAAGTAGTACAGGGACCTTTTTTGAAGTCGGAGCGACTGCAGTAGTGTGCATAAGGACGGCTCTATTAACTTACATTGATTTCTTCAGCCAGCGCGACCTGAGGCAACTAGGGGCGACCTGGGGCGATTTGGAGTCGGATCCAAAGACGCCCCTGTGTGAATGGGCTCTCAGAGCTTAGTGAATGTGGTAAAGGAACAAAAACAAAACAAAAAAAACAAAACATAGGTATATATGTATATTTATTTTTATTTTATTTTTTCCCTTCTCAGTTATTTATGATTGTTAGGCCTCGCTCACATGGGCATGCTTAAAGTGGTTCTAAAGTAAGGTGACCAGATTTTTAAAATGAAATCCGGGGACAAATTTTTTATTGGCAAACGGCACAGGGCTCCATAATAGACAGAGTGCTGGGCACAGGGCTCCATAATAAACAGAGCGCTGGGCACAGGACTGCATCATACACAGAGCGCTGGGCACAGGACTGCATCATACACAGAGCGCTGGGCACAGGACTACATAATACACAGAGCGCTGGGCACAGGACTGCATAACACACAGAGCGCTGGGCACAGGACTGCATAATACACAGAGCGCTGGGCACAGGACTGCATAATACACAGAGCGCTGGGCACAGGACTGCATAATACACAGAGCGCTGGGCACAGGACTGCATAATACACAGAGCGCTGGGCACAGGACTGCATAATACACAGAGCGCTGGGCACAGGACTGCATAATACACAGGAGGGCATTAGGCATAGAGTGCAGTGTTCAGAGGTTTGCTATGCACAGAGGACATTTCTGCCCCCACATCCATAGCTCAACTCTGCACCCTTCTCTCACAGATTATCTCTGCAGCCACCTTTTAGCCCTTCCCCCACAACAGCTAAACACTCCATCTCTCAATGCAACTGCATCAGCTCTGACCCCTGCTCCACCACTGCCCTCACCTGTGTACAAACAGAACCCCCCATTTGCCCACCTCCCATCTCAGCCCTTCACACACTGAATTTTTGGCTCTGCCTCTCCTCCACTGAACAGCAGCAGGAGCGGCAGTGAGATCGTCCAGCAGGGCGTCATCAGCATTTGAGCCACCAGGCTGTTCCTCAGCTAGCATGGGATGCCCTGTCTATGTTAATCCGGCCCTAAATCTGGGGACAAAACCAGGGATAGACTTAGTCCAGGGACAGTGCCCTAAGTCCGGGGACTGTCCCCGGAAACCGGGGAGGTCTGGTCACCCTATTCTGAAGGCAGAAGGTTTTTTATATCTTAATGCATTATATGCATTAAGATAAAAAAAACTTCTGTCTGCAGTGCCCCCCCCCCCCCTCCCCAGGCCTGATTCACACCTATGCAGTTTTAGTGCTTTTTGCATTTTGCAGATTTGCACTACAGCCCATTTAACATGGTTTCTTATGGAACACATTCTGTGGTAAAAATCTGCAAAATACAAAAAGCACTAAAAATGCATAGGTATGAACCAGGCCTAATACTTACCAGAGTTCATCTCGATCCAGCAATGTTGCACAAGAGCATCGGCTGTCTGGGACTCTCCCTCATGATTGGTTGAGACACAGCAGGGGGCACCATTGGCTCCTGCTGCTGTCAATCAAAGTCAGTGAGCCAATGAGGGGAGAGAGGGGGTTTGGCTGAGCCGCAGCTCCGTGTCTGAATGAACACATAGAGCAGCAGCTCTGTGCGGGTGCTCCCATAGCAAGCTGCTTACTGTGGGGGCACTCAGCAGGAGGGAGGGGCCAGGAGCACAGACAAGGGACCAAGAAGAGGAGGATCTGGGCTGCTCTGTGCAAAACCACTGCACAGAGCAGGTAAGTATAACAGGTTTGTTTTTTTAAACAAGAAGAAAATCAAGACTTTAATATCACTTGTCACTGTTCACCGATGCGAAGAATGCATTAAATGCACAGGTCCATCCACGTGCAGGCAGCCGCATTCATGTCAATTAGGACACAACAGCTTCACAGACACAGGCGCTGCTCCCAATTTGACATCCGTGTGGGTGTGTGCCCCTGAACTCACATTGTCTGCGTTTAGGAATATGCCCACACCTGCACCCACATGGATGACACAGTGGGACCAGTGGATTTGTCTGTGCAGCCGCTGCATCCCAATTACCAGGAATGGGACTGCCTACACACAGATGCTTAAGTACGCTTGTGTAAATGAGGCCTTTCCACCTTTGTAAAAAATGTATTCCATTTCAATGTGTTTGATATTCTCTGACAAATGATTTGCAAATGCTTTTAGTCAGTGCTCATAATGCCGTTATTATGCATAACAGTCATCTGTTTTATCAGTGGCATGTGATATACTACAGTTATTTGATAACAGCTTTTACTGAAACAAGTAATGCCAGTCAATAAAGGGTGAATTACTGTGTATTTGTTTAATTGTACAGTCTGGTGGAGGTGTCAATTACACAATTTACTAGACAGAATTTAAAAAATTATGTTGATATAGTTCAAAGTGGCTCTGAACGCAAATGTGAAGATCTTTGTTATAGAGAACATTTTTAAAAATGGTAATTGTGCCAATGCAGTGACCCTGAAAATGTACCCTTTCTTCTTGAAAAATAGCAGAACACTTCTTGGAACGTGTAGGTGCCTACAGCCCCATAGCTGTATACCTGCAGTGTGAGATCTAAGGCACTGCTGCCTCTGATTGCTATTCTCAGGAGATGTGGTGATGTCACTAATGGTTTCCTTTCTGGAGGCTCTATCATGGGGGTTGCAAAACCCTGCCTCTACCAAGATGGCTGCCTCCACACAGAGAGTGCAGAACAAGACATGGTAAGTTAGCAATGGGAAGAGATAAGCTGTAGGGAGACCACAGACAATACTGGAGACCAGTCCCTTGTTCTCGGTCTTGCTTTTTTGGGCACAACTTCTGGAGTTGCGTTCCCCTTTAAGCTGTCTGCCTGGAGTTCTACCAAACTATATGTATTGTTCCTGCTGTTAATTTTCTTAAGAAATGCACTATATCCAAGAACAGGAAATGTTTTGATCATAACAGAGAAGTTTTAAATACTTTTTTTTTTTTTTATCTGACAGAATGCCAAAATGTATGTGCCCCCAGCTCCTTTGATTTTTAAATCAAAAGTTGTCGAGCTGGATGGTGCTGACAGGGCCACCCCCAGCTAGAATTGTAGCCAATTCTGCAGGAACTGGCCAGATTTTAAAGAGGAAGTAAACCCTTGTATATTATTTATTTTTTTAAATAACCTGCAAGAGAAAGGCATAATGAGCTAGTATGCACAGCATACTAGCTCATTATGTGTCACTTACCTGAGATCAAAGCCCCCGAATTCCACCTCGGTCCCATCCACCGCCGCCGCCATGTCCCCTCGTCGCTAGTTCCTGTATTCGGGGCTGTGTTTGCCCGGAGCCAGCGATAACGTCACTCCTGCGAATGCGCGCGGGAGCCGTCAAATCCGTCATTGCCGGATTTATGAATGGAAGCTATCAATGAGCCTGCGCCGTTATCTAACGGTGCATCCTTCATGACAAATATCTCCTAAACCATGTAGGTTTAGGAGATATTGCAAAAACCTACAGGTAAGCCTTAATCTAGCCTTACCTGTAGGTGTTTGTTGTCAAAGTGGGTTTACAACCACTTTAAGTTGTGTATGGCATTACGGTACATTGTAAAATCTTCTTTAGATTTACCAAAACAATCAGATTGCATAGTGTATGGCCATCTTAAAAGTGGTTGTACACCCTGTACAACCACTTTTACCTACAGGTAAGCCTAGATTTAGGCTTACCTGTAGGTGCTGGAAATATCTCCTAAACCTCCGCGGTTTAGGAGATATTTACAATAAAGACGTGCGCTGATGCCTACGGCGCATGCGCCATAGACAACAGCGCAGGCGCACTTTAGAAACGGCGATCGTGCCGTTTCTAAAGGAGGTCATGCCGTGACTGGCAGCTCCCGCGCATATGCGCAGGAATGACGTCACGTGACTCCGGCCAGTAACAGAGCCGGAGTTTACGGCCCCGGAAGGAAGTGGGGTGAAGATGGACGCTCGCTGCTAGTGGGGAGAGCAGTGACATAGTGGGGACAGCTAGTGGGGACAGCAAGGTAAGTGACATATAATGGGCTACTATGCGATGCATAGTAGCCCATTATGCTTTACCTTTGCAGGGAAATAAAGAGGAAGTAAAACCCATCAGGGTTTACTTCCTCTTTAAAAAGAGAAGTTCACCTTTGAAAACCTTATGTTTCATGTTCCACCCGTTTTTAGGGGTTACATGTTCCCACTGCTGCAGCCACTCCCCGCTGCTTTCTCTCCCTCTGTGACAGCAGTACAGAGAGAAGTTCCCTGTATTAGCTGTCACTTTTTGAAAACAGCGCAGCCGTGCAGTCCTCCGCCCACACAGCCGCATCATTCATTCACAGACTTCTGTGTATGAATGAACTACAAGTCCCGTAATTTTTTGCAGCTGTGGGCTTGTAGTTCTCAATGAACTACCACAGTGATGTTGAATGCTGTGGTAGTTCCTTGAGTCTGTAGTGAAACTACCTGACCATACCAGACAGACAGCTTTTACACTGAGTCTGCAGGAGACCCGCATGGCATCAGAGATCTGCTGATTGCTGGTGTAATGTTTTGCCTGCAAAAAAATGTGCATTTAATAATTTATTTATTTTAAAAGTGAACTTATCCTTTAAAGCTGAACTCCATCTTTTGATATACTTTACAAAGTTTGTTTGGGCCAGCTTGGCCCAAACGAACTAATGTCCCTCACTGACATGCGAGGCCGCTGGATTCCATCAAAGAATACAAAGCTTCCTCTGATTGGTGAGTCAGAGAGGCGGCCCGATGAAGTCACAACCTCTGACTCAGCCATTCAGAGGATGCTTTGTATTCATTGATAAAAGACATCACTTTCTCTGAATGGCTGAGCTCCGCTGTGATAGACTCTAATGTTTTCCGGGTATGGGACAGGAACTCTAGGCTCAAACTCAGAACACAGTGTGGTATGCTGTATGTAGCCTCAGCTACAAACACTTTATACGGCACATCCAGTGGCCTCACGTGTTGGGGAGAGATATAGTTCGAACTATGTAAAGTATATAAAAAAAAATTAGTTCAGCTTTAAAGCGGAGGTTCATCCAAATTACTGACTTAATGCTATCCCCTTCTGTGCATTGCATAGATGCGCAAATGACAATTTTTTATTTTTTTTTATGTTGTATTTACCTTCTAATTTGTCTTTATTTCTGGAACTTCCTGTCTGTTACTCCCGCGGGAGTGGGCGTGTACATTCCTTTTCCCCGGCTCCTGGGAGCTAAGTGTCAGCATTCCCAGGAGTCAGTGCGGATCGCTGCTGCGAAATCTCGCAAGATCATCTGCTCTCCCTCCCCGTACTGACCTGTGTATATTTTTGGTTGCCATCACAACGGGGCGGGAACTTCCGACGCCTCCGTTGTGATGGCAACCAGGAAGTCAACACTGCTCACGTGAGATAGAGCGGTGAATGCCGGAAGACGCGCATTCACCGCTACCCGGAAGTCTGTGCTTGTGGGCTTCACGATGCCCACAAGCAAAATGGAAAAGCACAGCAACCTTTTTATAAACGTTTATTTTTTACGAAAACGGACGGGGGATGTAAAAAAGCGCAGGACGAGGGAGTACTAAATAGTCATCTGTAACCACATTTAATGGACTGAAAAAAAAAAACTATGGACCGCGGAACCTCCGCTTTAAGGCTTATTCTTGCAAAATTCAATTGCGATTCTAATGCCGCGTACACACGCCCGTTTTTCCCGTCAAAAAAAACGTAATTTTTCCCATTCGACGAGAAAAACGGCATTAAAAACGACGAGAAAAATTAGAACATGTTCTAATTTTTCTCGTCGTTTTTTTCGACATGTTTTCCGCGGCAGTGTTTCCCATAGGGAAACACTGCCGCGGAGCCCACACACGGTCGTTTTTTTCGACCAAAAAAAAAAATGACATTTAAAAACGGCCGTGTGTGAGGGGAACAAGCTGTTCCTTGTTTTTAACGTCGATTTTCTCGACGGTGTTTTCACCGTCTAAAAAATCGTTCGTGTGTACGCGGCATCAGAACTAAAGATTTTGCTAAATGTGGCTAAAAAAAATTCGACAAAAAAAAAAAAGTTAATATTCTAGCCAAGAGGAGAAGGGGGAAGAAGGTGTTCATTGACCACTTAAGCCCCGGACCATTTTGGCTGGTTAAGGACCAGGCCACTTTTTGCGATTCGGCACTGCGTCGCTTTAACTGACAATTGCGCGGTCGTGTGACGTGGCTCCCAAACAAAATTTACGTCCTTTTTTTTCCCCACAAATAGAGCTTTCTTTTGGTGGTATTTGATCACCTCTGCAGTTTTTATTTTTTGCGCTATAAACAAAAATTGAGCGACAATTTAAAAAAAAAAATGCAATATTTTTTACTTTTTGCTATAATGAATATCCCCAAAAAATATATAAAAAAACATATTTTTTCCTCAGTCTAGGCCGATATGTATTCTTCTACATATTTTTGGTAAAAAAAAATAAAAATAAAAAAAAATCGCAATAAGCGTTGATTGGTTTGCGTGAAAGTTATAGCATCTACAAAATAGGGGATAGTTTATGGCATTTTTAGTAATCATTTTTTTTTTTTTTACTAGTTATGGCGGCGATCAGCGATTTTTATCGTTACTGCGACATTATGGCGGACACATCGGACGCTCATGACACTATTTTGGGGCCATTGTCATTTTTACAGCGAAAAGTGCTATAAAAATGCACTGATTACTGTGAAAATGACACTGCCAGTGAAGGGGTTAACCTGTAGGGGTGCTGAAGGGGTTAAGTGTTTTCTAGGGAGTGATTACTACTGTTAGGGGCGTGGCTTGCCCTGTGATGTCACTGATCGTCGTTCCCTATGACAGGGAACAGACGATCAGTGGCAGTCACACTAGGAAGAACGGGAAAGGTTTGTTTACACTTACTTCTCCCCGTTCTTCAGCTCTGTGACCCGATCGCGGGACACCGGCGGCGATCGGGTCTGCGGGTCCCGCGGGGGTGGTGCACTCGCGACCCACGGCTGGGCTCTTAAAGGCGACGTACAGGTACGTGCTTGTGCCCAGCCGTGCCATTCTGCCGACGTATATCGGGGTGAAGGGGTCCTTAAGCGGCTAAGGTTGATTACAGTAAACTAAGAGCCTATTCACACAGGGGCGTCTTTGGATCCGACTCCAAATCGCCCCAGGTCGCCCCTAGTCGCCTCAGGTCGCGCTGGCTGAAGAAATCAATGTAAGTTAATGGAGCCGTCCTTATGCACACTACTGCAGTCGCTCCGACTTCAAAAAAGGTCCCTGTACTACTTCAATCCGACTCCTAGGCGACCTGTAACCATTCATTTCAATGGGAGTCGCCTCTCACTGTCTTAATAGGAGCGACTCTCCAGGAAGAAAACATACATTTATCAGGCAAAACTCTCTCTCCCCCCTCCCTCCCACAGAGCTGATTCTTGTTTGATTGGCCACTGGAATGTCTCTTGTCCTGCAGGCAACTTGGAGTTGCCTTGTAAATAGCTCCAGGTCGTGCTGTGATTCATACTCAGGTCGTGTCTGAGTTGCCTCATAAAATCGCGCTGGAAGTCGTGTCGCCCCTGTGTGAATGGGCTCTTAGGGTTAATGGTGAATTAAATAAGAACAAATTGCACCCTCCCACCCAACAATCTTCAACTGAAAAACTGAAGAAGTCAGTAAGAAATTGTCATCCTAACACTGCCTGCATCCAATTAAACCATAGAAATATAGAAAGGAGCGCCAGACCAAAACCGGATAAAAATAAATTAAAAAAAGTCCAAGATCATTTTAATTGTTGGCGAAAAGTCATAAAAACAGCCAATGCATTTCGGGGGCAATACCACTCCCCTTTATCAGGACTCAATGCAGGACAAAACTTGGACGGACTCTGGATGTAAAACTCTGACTTCAGAAATCTATAGAGGGGGCATCGATAGTTTCAAAAAACTATTAGATAAGCACCTAAACAACCACAACAGACAGGGAAATACAATGTAATACTGACATATAATCACACACATAGGTTGGACTTGTGTCTTTTTTCAACCTCACCTACTATGTAACTATGACCTGGTATTCAACTCTTCACATGGAGTGAGAACTTGACTGTAGTTGCTGAGCAGCAATTGCTTGGATCGCTTTTTAGAGCCATCAAAAAACCTGCTGCAGGTGTCCACCCAGCTGTCCAGGAGGCTACAACAAGGGGTGGGCAGGAGGGTCGGTTATTCTGGGCACGGCGGGATTTAGGGGGTTATGTTAGAAGGGGTGCCTTGGAGGGTAGATTTTTTGTAAGGAAGGGGGATTTGAAGGGGGGGGGGGGATTTGTGCTCAGAGGGGAATTTTTTGTTTTTAGATTAGTGCTAGAAGGGGATTTGAGGAGGGGGTAGTTGTGCTGGGAGTGGGGGATTTGGGAGGGTGGATAGGATTTATACTCACAGGGGAAATTTGAGGGGTAGAGGATTTGGGCTAAGAGGGGGGGGGATTTGGGGAGGTAGAGGATTTGAGCTGGGATTTGTACAGGAAGGAGGGAAATTTTTGTTTGGGGAGAATGTTGACTTGCAATGAGAATTTATGGGGTAAAAGTAAAGATCGGAGCTCAGATTTTTTTTTTTTTTTGGGGGGGGGGGGGGGTTTCTGACACATAATGTTCACACATTTTGGGGAAGGGGGGGGAGTTTGGTGTCTCTGCCCTGGGCCCTAGATGACCTTGTCCCAGCACTCTTGCTGTTGGAAGCACACAAACAGCTGCAGTAATCAGCAGATACCGACCACTGTCATCACAGTGGCGTTGGTCGCCTGTGTAAAAGTAGCCTAAAGCCCCATGCACATGGGCCGAACATTGGGTGGTATCGGTCAGTTCAGTAGAAATTAGCCGTCATTCGGCACCGTGTGTATGGCAGTCGGTCTGGCTTCTGTCCAAGGGGCATGACCGATAAATGTCTGAGAGCGCTGACCAGTGTGTTCGGCAGGGAGGCCGTTCCGCATGTCATAACACAATAGCTCAGCAGGGGAGATCGCTGTACTAAAAATCGGATTGTTAGTACGGCGGCATTTCTTGATCTCTTAATTTTTTTGGGTTCAGCCCACTGGTTTGAACAAAAAACACTGCTAGTGTGTAAGGATGAACTCAGGTGTGTTCACAACTCCACATGCCCACCAGGAAGCTTACACTCTGCGGCGCTAATCACGGGCAGTGAGACATTTCTCGATCCGTGGCTGCACAGATCGGGAAAAGTCTCACTATCTTTGATTAGCACCGCAGAGTGTGAAGCCTCGTACACACGACCATGTTTCTCGTCGAAAAACGACAAGAAACTTGCTGGCAGAGCTTTCTTGCCGAGTAAATCGGTCGTGTGTAGGCGGCTATCAGGTTTCTCGTCAAGAAAACCGACAAGAATCTCGACGAGAAAAATAGAGAACCTGCTCTCTATTTTCTCGTCGAGATTCTTGTCAGCATGTTTCTCGACGAGAAAAGTGTGTGTGTGTGTACACTTACCTGTCCGCCGGGAAGCCCACGCATGCTCGAAATGACTTTGACGCATGGGCCGTAGCTTCCTAGGCATAGGTAGGGTGTAGCAAGATGGCGGCGACGGCATAGAATGTGACGAGCGCACGCTCGTCATAGTCGATTACGTCACCGCGTTCGCTCCATTCAAAGAACCGCGGGTTCTTTGAAAGGAGCGTCTGTACACTCGGCCGGGACAAGTTTCTTGTCCAAGAATCTCGTCAAGAAAAACTACGTGTTTTTTTCTTGACGAGATTCTCGGTCGTGTGTACGAGGCTTCAGCCTCCTGGCGGGCACGTGAAGTTGCGAACACGCCTGTGCTCATCCTTACTAGTGTGCACCAGGCTTTAGAGCTCCAGGAATTGTGCCGACATCTTCTCATGTGACGTCACCAGGAGCGCTCCTGTACTCCACCCTCAATGGAGTGGTGCCGAGATTTTACCTGTGCATGCGCAGTGCAACGTAGAGGTTTCTGGCGCATGCGCAGTGAGACAGAGGTTTCCTGGAACCTCCTGGGATGCTGTTGGCATCTCAGAAGGTTTCAAGCTGGAGGGGTGACATCGTTTTCACCTAGGCAAGACAGTAGAAAAGATATCTTCTCATGTGACGTCACCAGGAGCACTCCCGTACTCCACCCTCAATGGAGTGGTGCAGAGATTTACCCGTGCATGCGCAGTGCAACGTAGAGGTTTCTGGCGCATGCGCAGTGAGACAGAGGTTTCCTGGAACCTCCTGGGATGCTGTTGGCATCTCAGAAGGTTTCCAGCTGGAGGGGTGACATCATTTTCGCCTAGGCAAGACAGTAGAAAAGTATGGGTCAAAAAATCCACAAAAAAGGCACCTACCCCCCCCCCCTCCCCAAATTTTTTATTTAATGTCCAATTGAATAGAGGGGGTGGGTGGGGGGTTAGGCCAAGTTAAAGACAAGGATAAATGTCCGCTTTAAAGGACACACTGCTTGTTTTTAGCACAGGCCTCTCTGGCACGGCAACAGTTAATGAGTCAATAAGCACATTTTCTCCCATTCTATCCTTTCCAGAGCGGGACAAAAGAACGTGCTTACACCTTTCACCCGTACGCCATCAATACACATTTTCCAAGTGTCAAGAACACAGCGATCGGGACCTTGGCATCACACAAGCGCCAGCGTAAAAAAATGCTTCATGTTCGTATTTCCAAAAGGCTGGAAACACATAACAGACATCATAATATAAAAGCCATCCTGACAATTTGCAGCATGCTACCAATAACAGTCATGACAACACACAGAGAGAGATGGGGGCTCCTGCAGGGATGCTGCATGTAGGCATCACTGACACCAAACAATAAGAGGAGTAGAGTCCATCCAATAGAAGAAGTGGTAATCCCAGTGATAGCTGCATTGTATCATACCATCACTGCAACTCTGATCCCATGATATATAGCACCCTGAACAAAGGGTTAAGTCTAGGGGGGGGGGGGTTAACCCTTTCATTATTAATGACACAACATCCTTGCCCTACAAAGGTGGCATGAGATCACACACATGGGTACATCATGTACTTTGGAAGCACTGATCCTAGAAGCTTGCACTTCATTTCTGCCCAGGGTAGTAACTACTTGCTTCATTTTTCTCATGCACTTGACAGCTGTCAGAGGCTCCATAGGGACACCCAGCACTGACTGTATCATGAGATCTGCATTGCTATATGTGTATGTGTGCCTTCCCCAATAAGGGGAGATAGATCCCCCCCTAAACAAAGCCTCATCCCCAATCGAGCGATCCATGACAGATCAGCCACTCACCCATTTATGTCGGATCCGGACGTCAATGAAGGCAGGGTTAAAGTTGAACGGTTGGGTGTAGGAGATGACTTGGAATCGGGGTCCCCCCCTAAGGTGAGGGATCCCCCCCTCTATCCTATTGATGATCCCTTATGTGATGGAGCGCAGCTTCCTCATAGGTGACAGGCAGGCATCCTCTCCTGTGCGATGATCAGCCTCGGGGAGCCATACACCTTGCTACAGACCTGGCTTATTGTCAGCGCTGGACGTGCACGAGCATTTACTGCTGATGTGTTTAAGAAAGTGAGTGTGATGATGATCGCTGCATTTCCCCTTCCTCTCCTCTCCTCCGCCTCCCCCTTGCAGCTGCTCATGCAGTGTTTGTGATGCTCAGTGTTACTGCTGGGCTCTCTCTTCTCTCTGCCAGGCTGCCTGTGCTTCATACACTCTGTGCCTGCTGCCTGCCAAACCTCGCGAGACCTGCCTGTCTCCCCCCCCCCTCTCCTCTCCCTCCCTCCCTCCCAGTCAGCATGCCAGTACTGAACCTTCAAGTGGATGTCCCCTCTAAATAACACACTCCTCTGATTGGCTCCACTGGAAGAACACGCTTTTTCTGATACTTTTTCTTCACATGTAACAGTTTTTTTATTTTTTTGCTAGAAAATTACTTAGCGCCCCCAAACATTATATATTTTTAAAGCCTTAAAGGGGTTGTAAAGGTTTGTTTTTTATTTTCTAAATAGGTTCCTTAAGTAAGGTGACCAGATTTTTAAAATGAAATCCGGGGACATATTTTTTTTACTAGTAATGGCGGCAATCAGCGACTCTCTGCCCTTCGCCGTCGCCGCCCGCCTCACAGCCTGTTACAGTAAGTCCTAAGCCTCGTACACACTATCAGATATCCTATGGATTCTAATCCGATGGTTTTGTCCATCCGAAATCCGATGAAGCTGACTTCCATCAGTCTTGCCTACACACCATCAGTCAAAAAACCGACCGTTCCAAACGCGGTGACGTAAAACACTCCGATGAGCCGAGAAAAATGAAGTTTAATGCTTCTGAGCATGCGTCGACTTGATTCTGAGCTTGCCTGGGTTTTTTATCGATGGACTTGCCCACAGACGATCGGAATTTGCTATCGGTTTTTGATCCATCTGAAAAATTTAAAACATGTTCTATTTTTTAAAACCGATGGAAAAAAGACAGATGGGGCCCATACACGATCGGTTTGTCCGATGAAAAAAGTCCATCGGACGGTTTTCATCGGTAAAACCGATCGTGTGTACAGGGCTTAACTCTCCGGGCCCCAGGCTACTACTGGGTGGGGAGCGGAGGAAGATCACTCCACCAGGGAAGGCAAGGAGATAAGCAGGCAGGAGGCTGGCCGGGACTTGAGCCAAGACAGAAGAACATGAGAGCGGAGCTGAATGGGCACCCGAAACGGAAGAAATATTCCCTCCGCTCCGACCAGCACATGATCATCAGAAAGGGGCACAGATAATGGAAAAAATACAAACCCCCTTAAGCTAGTAGGTGCTGGGGGGTGCAATTCAGATTTTATTTTATTAATTCTGCACTGACTGTCTTCGAAATTGCCCCAGCCCCTGTTCAAATCCAATCCGGGGACAAAACTGGGGACAGACTTGGTCTGGGGACAGTGTCCTCAATCCGGGGACTGTCCCCGGAAACTGGGGATGTCTGGTCACCCTATCCTTAAGGCCCCTTTCACACTGGGGCGGGAGGTGCGCTGTGGGTATAGCGGCGCTATTTTTAGCGCCGCTATACCTTCATTTTTACCACGGTATGCGGCCGAATTTAACCCCCGCTAGCGGCCAAAAAAATGCAGAGGCGCATTGTGGGCGGTATTACCGCGGTCTCCCATTGCTTTCAATGGGCAGCAGCGGTAAAGGAGCGGTGAACACACCGCTCCTTCACCGCTGTAAAGATGCGGCTAGCAGGACTTTTGAAGCGGTCCTGCTAGCGCACCGCTTCAGTGTGAAAGCCTGTGGGCTTTCACACTGAAGACTGCAGGGCACGATTTTTTCAGGCGGTATAACAGCGCTATTATTAGCGCTAAACCGCCTGAAAAACATGTCAGTGTGAAAGGGGCCTTAGAGCCCATTCACACAGGGGCGGCACGACTTGTGCCACGACTGTGCTGGGCGATCTCAAGACGACTTCAAAGCAGACTTCCAAAATGACTTCTGTATTGAAGTCAATGGAAGTCGCCTTGAAGTCGTCTTGAAGTAGTACAGGAACCTTTTTCTAAGTCGGCGCGACTTCAGTCGCTCCGCTTAGAACGGCTCCATTGTACAGAATGGGACGCGACTCGTCAGGCGGCTGAGACGCCTGACGAGTCGCCCCTGTGTAGTGCAGGGGTCTCCAAACTTTCTAAACAAAGGGCCAGTTTACTGTCCTCCAGACTTTAGGGGGGCCGGACTGTGGCCCTTGGGAGTAGAAAAAGTCCTGACATCAGTGGGCGAAAAAAAAATGCCCTATCGTTTGTTTCAGTGGAAGTAATTGTGCCTCAACATTGGTGTCAATGGGGGTAATTGTGCCCTATTCTTGGTGTCACCGGGAAAAATTGTGCCCCATCATTGGTGTCATTGGGCCGAATTGTTTGTGTCATTGGGAGAAATTGTGCCCCATCGTTGGTGTCATTGGTCCCCATTGTTGGTCTCATTGGGAGGAATTATGGCTCCAAGGGCCGGGTAAAATCAAGCAAAGGGCCGCATCTGGCCCCTGGGCCATCGTTTGGAGACCACTGAGCTAGTGCATTGTTGGTTCACTTACCTGTTTCTCCTCACTAAACTTCACACCATCATCCGAGTGGTGTTTAGTCAGCCAGAACAGCTTACTGAACAGCTTACTGAGGAGGAACAGGAAGTGAGAAATTCAGACAAAGAAAACAAAGAAAAAAAACATTTAGAAGGGAAATCGAAGGAAAAGGTAAGTAAACCAACAATGCACTAGCTTGAGACCCGGTTCACACAGGGGCGACTCCGGAAGCGACTTCTGGTCGCCCCGAGTTGCCCCAAGCCGCGCTATTTTTAAAAATAATTGAAGTGAATGGAGCCGTTTTTATGCACACGACTGCAGTCGCTCCGACTTCAAAAAAGGTTCCTGTACTACTTCAATCCGACTTCTAGGCGACTGCTAGGTGACCTGTACCCATTGATTTCAATGGAAGTCGCTCAGAAGTCGGATCCACTGTCTTAACAGAAGCAACTTTCCAGGAAGAGAACATACATTTCTCAGGCAAATCCCTCCCTCCCCCAGAGCTGATTCTTGTTTTATTGGCCACTGGAATGTCTCCTGTCCTGGAGGCGACTTCAAGTCATGTTGTAAATCACCACAAGTCGCGCTGAGGTTGCCCCAAGTCGCGCTGTGATTCATGCTCAAGTCGTGTCTGAGTTGCCTCCCAAAGTCGCGCTGGAAGTCACGTTGCCCCTGTGTGAACCGGCTCTTAAGGAACCTATTTCGAAAATAAAAAACAAACCTTTACAACCCCTTTAAGCTTCATACACACGACCGGATTTTCTGCGGACAAAGCGTAGGACTTTTGTCCGAAGGGCGTTGGCCAGGAACTTGTATTGCGTACAAACTGCAAAGAATTGTCGGCCAACAAACACGAAACTACGTGGTTTTTCAGCTTTTTTAGCGCCACCCTTTGGACAACTTCTGCTAATGTTGTGTTATGGTGAGCATTGCTTCTAAGCATGCGTGTTTGTACTTTGGAGTTTTGTCCGACGGACTTCTGTACACACGATCAGATAATCCGACAACACACATTTGTTGGCGGACAATTTTAAAGCATGCTATCCCACATTTGTCTGCGGAAAATCCGACAACAATTGTCCGATGGATCGTACAAACGGTCGGAGTTTCCGACAACAGCCTGACATCACACAATTCCCGTCAGATAATCCGATCGTGTGTATGGGGCTTTAGAGAATAAATTGGTGCATTTCGCAATTTCTTATGTCACATGGTATTTCCACAGTGGTTTTTCAAATGCAAACTTTGGGAAAAAATACAAGTTTTTTGCAATTTTAATGCCCAAAAAAAAACACAATACACAACCCAATTTTTTTTAAAAACATAAAAGATGATGTCACGCCAAGTAAAAAGATACCAAGCATGTCACGCTGCAAAACTGCGCCTGCACGCGCAGCGGCAACAAACTTTTACTATCCATAGGCAAAGCTTTAACCACTTAAAGTAGGGTGACCAGACATCCCTGCCTTCCGGGGACAGTCCCCATATTAAGGACACTGTCCCCGGACCAAGCCTGTCCCCGGTTTTGTCCCCGGATTGGATTTGAACAGGGCAATTTCAAAGACAGTCAGTGCAGAATTAAAAAAAAAAAATCTAAATTACACACCCCCGCTCTGCCGCTCCTACTAGCTTAGGGGGGTGTATTTTTTTCCATTATCTGCGCCCCTTTCTGATGATCATGTGCTGGTCGGAGCGAAGGGAATATTTCTTCAGTTTCGGGCGCATGCCCATTCAGCTCCGCTCGCATGTTCTTCTTGGCTCAAGTCCCGGCCAGCCACCTGCCTGCTTATCTCCTTGCCTTCCCTGGCAGAGTGATCTTCCTCCGCTCCCCACCCAGTAGTAGAGCAGGGGCCCGGAGATTAAGACTTGACAGGCACTGAGGCGGGCGGCTGCGGCGACGGGCAGAGAGTTGCTGATTGCCGCCATTACTAGTAAAAAAATAAATATGTCCCCGGATTTCATTTAAAAAATCTGGTCACCTTAATTTAAAGGGTAAGTTCACCTTTACAGAAAAATCTGTAAGGTGAACTTACACAGGACTCCCACATTGCCCCCCAGTCCCACTGACCGGAATGGCGGCAATCGCCCGTTCTAAGCCCCGGTATAGCCGCCTCATGGCCCCGGGGCTTAGAAATCCTTTCAGCTTTCTCTCTTCTTCTTGTGTGACGTGCCAACCAATTAGAATGATCCTAAACGTACCTCCTGACGGGTACATTTAAGCTCCAGCGAAGCCCCGGAGCCATGAGGAGGCTATACTGGGGCTCAGAATGGGCAATCGCCACCATGCAGGTCAGCGGGACTGGGGGGGGGCAAGGATGGGGTCCTGTGTAAGTTCATCTTACAGATTTTCTGTAAAGGTGAACTTACACTTTAAAGGGGTTGTAAAGGTTCATTTTTTATTTTCTAAATAGGTTCCTTTAAGCTAGTGCTTTGTTGCTTCACTTACCTTTTCCTTTGATTTACCTTCTAAATGTTTTTTTTCTTTGTCTGAATTTCTCACTTCCTGTTTCTCCTCACTAAACTTCACACCATCATGCGTGTGGTGTGGAGTCATCCAGAACAGCTTACTGAGGAGGAACAGGAAGTGAGAAATTCAGACAAAGAAAACAAAGAAAAAAAATATTTAGAAGGGAAATCTAAGGAAAAGGTAAGTGAACCAACAATGCACGAGCTTAAAGGAACCTATTTAGAAAATAAAAAACGAACCTTTACAACCCCTTTAAGGACCAGAAGATTTCCCCCTTAATGACCAGGACATTTTTTTGCGATGCACTCCATCGCTTTAACTGACAATTGCGCGATTGTACGACGCTGTACCCAAACAAAATTGATATTCTTTTTTTTCCCCATAAATAGAGCTTTCTTTTGGTGGTATTTGATCACCTCTGCAGTTTTTATTTTTTGCGTTATAAACTAAAAAATAGCAACAATTTTGAAAAAAAAAACAATATCTTTTACTTTTTGCTATAATAAGTACCCCTAGAAAAAAAAAAAATTCTTCATCAGTTTAGGCCAATATGTATTCTTCTACATATTTGTGGTAAACAAAAACGCAATAAGCGCATATTGATTGGTTTGCGCAAAATTTATAGCGTCTACAAAATAGAGGATAGATTTATGGCATTTTGTTTTTTTTACTAGTAAAAATCTGCGATCTGCTATTTTTAGCAGGACTGTGACATTGCGGCGGACAGATCGAACACTTTTGACACTTTTTTGGGACCATTGACATTTATACAGCGATACTTGGTATAAAAATGCACTGATTACTGAGTAAATGTCACTAGTAGGCAAGGGGTTAACACTAGGGGCGATCAAGGGGTTAAATGTTTTCCCTGGGAGGTGTTTCTAACTGTGGCAGGATGGGACTGACTGGAGGAGAGAGAGATCGCTCTTCCTAAGCACTAGGAACAGCAGATCTCTCTCTCCTCCCCTGTCAGAACGGCAATCTGTCTGTTTACCGTGACAGATCCCTGTTCTGGCTTTTTTTTCCACGATTGCGGGTGGCCGGCGGACATTGCGGCCACCGGCCACGCGCATAGGGTCCCTGCCGTGCAGTGGACACGCACACATGCCTGCTATAGCTCTTAAAGAAGCCGACATACACCTACGGCAATTTGCGGGAACAAGCCGACCTGCCGCAGTATAATGATGGTGGCTGGTCGGCAAGTAGTTAATGCAAAAAGAAAACACAATACACAACACAATTTTTAAAAAAATATAAAAGATGTTACCACGCCAAGTAAATAGATACCAAACATGTCACGCTGCAAAATTGCACCTGCAACGAACGGCGCAAAACTTTTACTATCCATAAGTTTTAAAAGCCTTTACAGCATTGTTTCTCAACCTATTTACAGTCCAGGCACTATTTATAGTTCTGCACAATCTCGAGGCACCCCATTCCAAAATGTAAAAAATTAAACTAACATTTGTACATATTGCAGCAACATCCACACATGTAAGATACCAAATGTTAGAGGTGATTTATTATTCCAAAGTAAACACTGGTACTGGCTAGTATTCCAATGTTTCTCTTCTCCCTCAGTTTCTCTCCGTCATGCAACTAATGTGACCCCAGTGCTGACAAGGAGGGGCAGGGGAGGGGTAATCAAGGCTGCTGTACAGGCATTCAACATCCTGCTTATCAATCAATGATGCCATTGGTTGTTAGGACACTGGCGGCTAGAAGGTTGTAATGGTGCACAGTGAAACCTGTGGCTTTGTGTAACTAAAAGTCAGGTTTTATGCACCCCCTGGCTTGTATACAGTTTTTTGGGCAATTTTTAGGCATTTTGGCAAGGAACCCCTGAAGAAAGCTGAAGGCACCTGGGCACCCTGGTTGAAAAAGGCTGCTTTTATAGGTTACCACTTTATATATACAGAGGAGGTCTAGTGCTAGAATTACTGCCCATGATCTGACACATGTGTGGGACGATCGCTGTTTGCATGTGTGCGGGACCGATGCATGCAATCGCCTTTGTGCGCTAGCATGCAGGGAAGAGGCACTTGATTTTTTATTTTATTTTTATAATAATTTATTTTATTTATTTTTATACCGTTGCTTTAAAAATAATTATTTAATCACTTTTATTGCTGTCACAGGGAATGTAAACATTCTTGTGACAGCAATAGGCACGTGACAAGTACTCTTTATGGAGGGATCTGGGGTCAAAAAGACCCAAATCCCTCCTTTGCACTTGATCTGACACGTGTGTTTGTGTGCGTGACCAACGCACGTATTTGCTTTTGCGCGCTAGCACGGACGGGCGGGGCACTTAATTTATATATATTGTGACAGCAGGAAGGTAAAGTCACCTGGTTGCATCCAGGGGGGTAGATATATTTCGCCCAGATTCAGGCTTTACGCCGACTTATACAACTAGGTGGAGAGTTGTATAAGCCCAGCTGAGGCTAGTGGGCTCATGGATGACTCATACCTCTAGGGAGAGTGTGGGGCGTCGTGCAGACAGGGAGTTGATGAGACCAGCTGAAGCTTGTCAGCTCATTTAGGCCTCTATAAGAACTCCCAGCTTCATTAGATGTTAGCTCATGCCTGGAACCAGACCTGTGTGGACTGTCTAGGGAGAGTGAACCCCTGTGCGGTGAGACAAAGCCTGTGTGGCTATTTGCTTGGACATTTAAAACCAGGGACTTAGGGACTAGGACAGCACTAGGCTGATCCCAGTTGTTAGTTAGGAAACCTGTATGTTTAGTCAGAGGTCAAGTTGACCAGGATTTATTTTGTTTATGTTTCTTTTGCTTTGCTGTGTTTTGTCACTGTAAATAGAAAATAAACCGCACCTTTTTGATTTTGAAAACCACCACCTCCGTTTGCTGGGCCTGTTTTTGTGTGGGGAGCCCATCTCGGGGGTCACACACACCCGCTGCCGAGCTAACCCCCTCACAGTTGGTGGAGAACCAGTGGCAGTTTTTTTTTAAGCCAGCATGGAGGAGATACTGAAGCAGCTGGCTCTAGCAAATGCCAATCAACAGCAGACAAATGCAGGTTTGCAAAAGAGCCTTGCAGCTCAACAACAGAACTTCGCAGCCCAGCAGCAAGCTCATCAACAGAGCCTTGCAGCCCAGCAGCAGACAAACGCAACTTTGCAACAGAGTCTGGAGGCTCAGCAACAAGCCCAGCAGCAATCTGAGGCCCGCTTCATAGACCTGTTGCAGAAGCAAGAGCAGAGACTACAACAACAGATGGAAGCAGCAATGCAGCAACGTCCGCAGACCAGTGAGGAAAGCCGTCCCACTAATACCGCGTCCTTTGGGGTGAGTCGTTTATTGACAAAAATGACTGGAGAGGATGATCCAGAGGTATTTTTGACCACATTTGAAAGGACCGCTGAAAGAGAAAAGTGGCCTGAGGAGCAGTGGGCTGGACTGGTGGCTCCTCTGTTAACTGGTGAATCGCAGAAAGCTTACTATGACCTAGAGCCTAACCAAGCAAAAGACTATGTGATGCTAAAAGCTGAAATATTGGCAAGGCTGGGTGTCACCCAGGCTGTCCGGGCTCAGCGTGTGCATAACTGGACTTCAAAACAATACTCCTGCGCTCTGATGTCTTGGTGTATGCGGGGCGTGTCGATCATTCCTCAGTAAACAGGCAACACTTTAGGAATCTTGCAGCCCTCCTCAGAACTATGGGTGTTCATACAACTGTAAAAAAACAAAAAACAGGAGGGCGCACCGACCTAGTGTATTACCAGATAAAATCTTTATTAAAATGTATAAAAACAGCAATGGTCCTACTCACAAGCAGAGCGTTAGAATGAGCTTTTTCTAGTGACCAGCCTGAATGAGTGTGTGTATATCTATATGTGTGGGGTTATCCATGAGAATAGGATACCACAAGCTGTGTAGGCTCTGAAGAAAGGGGTGCGCCCCGGAAACGCGTCAGCCGTCCAGCACATTTGAGGTACCATCCATCTCTCTGGTCATCGAGTTTTGACTTCAGTCGTCCTATGATTCAGGCTGGTCACTAGAAAAAGCTCATTCTAACGCTCTGCTTGTGAGTAGGACCATTGCTGTTTTTATACATTTTAATAAAGATTTTATCTGGTAATACACTAGGTCGGTGCGCCCTCCTGTTTTTTGTGTTTTCATAACTGGACTTTCCAGCTTGGAAAACCCCCCAGGTCTCAAATGTATGATCTCATTCACCTGAGCAGAAAGTGGCTACAGCCAGAGACTTTGTCCGCACCAAAGATTGTGGAACGTGTTGTAATGGATCGGTTTTTGAGAGCTCTTCCTACTGCCATCCAAAAGTGGGTAAGCCATGGAGACCCAGAGACGGCCGATGGTCTTGTGGATCGTGTGGAGAAATACTTGGCTACAGAGAACCTGACGGCCTCTTCCAGAGACACTCGGACTTTCCACCCTAAGACCAGACCATCCCCAGGGGCGGATAAGAGGATTCCAAGGGGTGAGGGTGGAGAGAGTGAGAGGGTGGGAGCTCTACCCCAAGTTTGGCGAGAACAGCCTGGGAAATCAGCGGCTCAAGAGGCCGCAAGAAGGATCGTTTGCTACCGCTGCCGGCAAGCGGGACATATTGCAGCCAATTGCCCGGTTGTGGAGGAACCCATGCAGTGTGACTTTCTGACGGGCAGACGTCAGTCGCTGTGTGCGACAGTCGCATGCACTGCCATTCGAGGAACTGAGAAACATTTATGCAAAATGTGTGTTAATGGTAGAAATGTTGTGGTATTGCTGGATTCAGGTAGCCTTGTGACCCTGATAAAGGCTGAGTTAGTTAAAACAGAGGTCTCTGGGAATAGCAAGGTAGCTGTTATTTGTGTGCATGGGGACACCCGAGAGTATCCAGTGACTACAGTGTGTTTCGAGACCCCCAAAGGTACCCTCTCTCATCCAGTGGGCTTAGTATCTCAGTTACCGCATGACGCCATTGTGGGAAGGGATTTTCCGAAGTTCTGGGAACTGTGGGATGATCCTGAGCCCCCCACTGGTGCCCCTATGTACCAGGAATGTGATAGCCAGAACTCCCCTGAGAGTGGTGAGGACTCTCCGGAATTTCCCTTATCAGTATTGGCAGGGGAGACTCAAGAAACTGGAGAGGAGCCCACCTCCTCAGACGAAAACCTACCGTCTGTGGAGTTTTCTGATCTTGAGGTTCACAGGGAAAACTTTGCCACAGAACAGTTGAAAGACCCCGCCCTAATAAAGGCACGGGAAAACGTAGTGAAAATAGATGGCGAGTTAGTGAACCCAGATAATACCTGCACTTACCCATACTTCAGCATAGAGAAGGACCTACTGTATCGGGTGGCAAAAAGGGCAGAAGAAACCGTTGAGCAGCTTGTGGTGCCCAAACCTTACAGGAAGTTGGTGTTGGAGTTGGCCCATGGGCACATTCTTGGAGGTCATCTGGGGACAGAGAAAACCCGAGAGAGGGTATTACAGAGATTCTATTGGCCGGGGGTGATGAAGGACATAGAAAATTATTGTTCCTCCTGCCCTGTGTGTCAGAGGTCGGCCCCGATGCCACATTTCCGTAGCCCGCTGGTCCCTCTACCCATCATTGAGGTCCCGTTTGAGAGGATCGCCATGGATTTGGTAGGTCCTATAATCAAGTCCGCTAGGGGGCACCAGTACATATTAGTTATAATGGACTATGCCACCCGTTATCCAGAAGCGATCCCTCTCCGAAATACCTCGGCCAAAACCATAGCCAAAGAGCTATCTCTTGTGTTTAGCCGGGTGGGTATTTGTAAAGAACTGCTTACGGACCAAGGTACACCCTTTATGTCCCGGGTTATGAAGGAGCTGTGTAAATTGTTCAAAGTGACGCAATTACGTACATCTGTGTATCACCCCCAAACCGATGGGCTGGTTGAAAGGTTCAACAAAACCCTAAAACAAATGTTGAAGAAAGTGGTGGATAGAGATGGAAAGGATTGGGACTGTCTACTTCCTTATCTGATGTTTGCTATTAGGGAGGTGCCCCAATCCTCTACGGGATTCTCCCCCTTTGAGTTACTGTATGGGAGACACCCAAGAGGGCTGTTGGATATTGCCAAGGAAACTTGGGAAAGTGAGAGTTCTCCCCACAGGAGTGTGATTGAGCATGTCGCCCTGATGCAAGACCGAATTGCACAGGTAATGCCCATCGTGAAGGAACATTTGGCCCAAGCGCAGTTAGCACAGCAGAGAGTGTACAACCGTGGAGCCAAGACCCGTACCTTTTCCCCGGGGGATAGGATACTGGTACTTGTCCCTACGGTTGAAAGTAAATTCCTTGCCAAATGGCAAGGCCCCTACGAGATAATGGAAAAAGTGAGCGAAGTGAATTACAAGGTCAGACAACCAGGAAGGCGAAAGCCCGAACAGATCTATCACGTTAATCTGTTGAAAGCCTGGAGGGATAGAGAGTCCCTAGTCGCAGACACTTGGTCACCAGCTCAAACTGGTTGCGTGATTCCTGAGGTTGGAATAGCAGCCACCTTGTCACAACCCCAACAACAGGAGGTTAAGGAGTTTGTGCTTCGCAACAAGGAGGTATTCTCTGAGCTGCCAGGACAAACATCAGGGGTAGAGCATGACATCATTACCCTGCCCGGTGAAAGGGTGAAGTTAAAACCCTATCGGATCCCAGAGGCCCGACGGGAGGCAATACGGGAGGAAGTACAGAAAATGCTGAACTTAGGGGTGATAGAGGAGTCCCAAAGTGATTGGTCTAGTCCCATTGTGTTGGTGCCTAAACCGGATGGGAGCTGGCGATTTTGTAACGATTTTCGTCAGTTGAACAAAGTTACAAAATTTGACACCTACCCCATGCCACGTATAGATGAGTTGATCGACCGGCTGGGAACAGCCCGATACATGACGACTCTTGACCTCACAAAAGGGTATTGGCAAATCCCCCTGGCCAAGTCGGCCAAAGAGAAAACCGCATTTGTAACCCCAGACGGGGCGTTCCAATATAAAAGAATGCCGTTCGGGTTACAGAATGCGCCGGCCACATTCCAGCGGAAAATGGACCAGATGCTGAGGCCCCATCGGAAGTATGCTGCGGCTTACCTGGATGACATAATTGTCCATAGCACAGATTGGGCCTCACATCTGCCAAAAGTGCAAGCAGTCCTGGACTCTGTTCGGGAAGCGGGGTTTACGGCTAACCCCAAGAAGTGTACCATTGGGCAGGAGGAGGCCAAATATCTTGGGTACACCATTGGGAGGGGAGTAATAAAACCCCAACTCAACAAAGTCGAGGCCATCCAGAGTTGGCCACGTCCCAACAGCAAGAAGCAGGTACGAGCCTTTCTGGGAATCGCTGGGTATTATCGGCGATTCATTCCCCACTTTGCTTCTAAGGCTGTGCCCCTAACCAAATTGACGAAGGGGAAAGGGTCGGTCATGATTAAATGGACCCCCGAGGCTGAGGCAGCATTCCAATTCTTGAAACAAGCCTTATGTAGCCAGCCAGTGTTGTACTCACCCGACTTCTCTAAAGACTTTGTCGTACAAAGTGATGCGTCAGATGTGGGGTTAGGAGCAGTATTGTCCCAGGTCTGGAACGGGGAAGAGCACCCAGTCATTTACCTCAGCAGGAAGTTGAAGTCCCATGAGGTAAATTACGCCACCGTTGAAAAGGAGTGTTTAGCGGTGAAGTGGGCTCTAGATTCCCTTCGGTACTACCTGCTAGGTAGGCACTTTGACATGGTTACGGATCACGCTCCGTTAAAGTGGATGGCTCAAAACAAGGAAACAAATAGAAGAGTGAATAGGTGGTTCCTGGCCCTCCAGGAATTCAACTTCACAGTAAAGCATCGCCCTGGCGTTCAAATGGGGAATGTGGATGCTTTGTCTCGAGTACATGAATGCCTGATTGCTGGTGTTCCAACCCCGAGGTTAAAACAAGAGGGGGGGGTATGTGACAGCAGGAAGGTAAAGTCACCTGGTTGCATCCAGGGGGGTAGATATATTTCGCCCAGATTCAGGCTTTACGCCGACTTATACAACTAGGTGGAGAGTTGTATAAGCCCAGCTGAGGCTAGTGGGCTCATGGATGACTCATACCTCTAGGGAGAGTGTGGGGCGTCGTGCAGACAGGGAGTTGATGAGACCAGCTGAAGCTTGTCAGCTCATTTAGGCCTCTATAAGAACTCCCAGCTTCATTAGATGTTAGCTCATGCCTGGAACCAGACCTGTGTGGACTGTCTAGGGAGAGTGAACCCCTGTGCGGTGAGACAAAGCCTGTGTGGCTATTTGCTTGGACATTTAAAACCAGGGACTTAGGGACTAGGACAGCACTAGGCTGATCCCAGTTGTTAGTTAGGAAACCTGTATGTTTAGTCAGAGGTCAAGTTGACCAGGATTTATTTTGTTTATGTTTCTTTTGCTTTGCTGTGTTTTGTCACTGTAAATAGAAAATAAACCGCACCTTTTTGATTTTGAAAACCACCACCTCCGTTTGCTGGGCCTGTTTTTGTGTGGGGAGCCCATCTCGGGGGTCACACACACCCGCTGCCGAGCTAACCCCCTCACAATATATATATATATATGTTTATTTATTTATTTTTACTTTTTGTTGCTGTCACAAGGAATGTAAATGTCCTTGTGACAGCAATAGACACGTGTCATGTACTCTTTATGGAGGGATCTGGGGTCAATAAGATCCCAAATCCCTTCTTTGCACTTGAAAGCATTCAAAACGGCAAGAACGCCAAGAACAGCATTTTGAATACTTTTTAATTTTCTAAATATGGGCAGTTGGCAGCCAGGTGAACCGGAAGTGATGTCATGTCATCGCTTCCAGGTTACTATAGTGGAGACACAATCCGGGTTACTATAGCGGAGACACAATCAAAGCTGATTTTGGCCTTGTATCGGTCTCCAGCCAGCCGCTGAACATTACGGCTAGTAACTCGGGTCTCCTGATGGGACGGGAGAGCCCGAGAGCTGCAAAAGGCAGCGGGAGGGGGGTTGTCCCCTCCAGATTTTTGTAATAGCAATCAAGTTCAGGGGCGGCCCATCCATGAAGGGCGCACGGGCTCCACCCCCTCTATCCATGCCACCCCCTATATGAATAATGGATAGCTTCATGCGGACGCCCCCTATTCATGCGTCCAGCCCCTTTCTGCCAACATAGATCAATTGCTACCATGAGAGTACCCCCATAGCTCAACCACCCCCATCAGATTGTCCCCTAAGATTAGTTGCCCCTGTCAGAGTACCCATATAAATAAATTGCCCCATCAGAGTACCCCAATAGATCAGTTTTCCCATCAGAGTACCCCTATATATCAGTTGCCCCCTCAGAGTGTCCCCATAGATCATTTCTCCCTATTTGAGTGTCTCCAAATTTCAGTTAACTCCATCAGAATGCCCCCATAGATCAGTTGCCCCATGAGCGTGTCCCTATATATCAGTTGCCCTATCAGAGCGCCTCCATAGATCAATTGCCCCCATCAGAGTAACTCCATAGATCAATTGCCCCATAAGAGTGTTCCTATAGATCAGTTGCCCCCATCAGAATGAACTCAAACATCAGTTACCCCAGAGTGCCCCCATAGATCAACTGCCTCCATCAGAGTAACCCCATAGATCAATTGACCCCATAAGCATGCCCCATAGATCAACTGCCCCATCAGAGTGTCCCTATAGATCAATTGCCCCATCAGAGTGTCCCCATAGATCAGTTGCCCCTATCAGTGTGCCCCTTTAGATCAATTGTCCCCATCAGGGTACCCCCATAGATCAGCTGCCCCATCAGAGTACCCCATAAAACAGTTGCCCACATCAGAGTACACCCATAGATCAAGTTCCCAACCAGAGTGTCCACATACATCAGTTGTCCCAACCAGAGTGTCCCCATAGATCAGCTACCCCAACAGTGTACCATATATATTAATTGTCCCTATCAGAGTACCCTCATAGATAAGTTTACCCATCAGAGTGTCTCCAAAGTTCAGTTTCCTCCATCAGAGTGCCCAATAGATCAGTTTCCCTATCAGAGTGTCCCCATAGATCAGTTGTCCTATCAGAGTGCCCCCATAGATCAGTTGTTCTATCGAAGTGCTCAGTGTACCTGTCCAAGAAGTCACTGTAGCCAAGACAGGCTTGAGACAGTAGCTGGTAGGAGAAATGTGCTGCAGAAGGTGTAGCACACAAGTGTTGTCATTGGTTGCAAGGGATGCTGGCGTTCCTAGAAAGCAATGACTGCTGCTAATGTAAAACTGGACTGATGGGCAGTCCACTATTTTAGTGAAAGCTCTATGAACCATTGAGCCTGTGCAGGAGGTGGAGCCAGGGACCATATGTGGAGGAGACTACCCATGAATTGCAATGAATAATCAAACACAAGTAAGGCTGCATTTACTTTACTTTAGCACGTTGCTTTTTTGTGCTTGTTTTGTGCGTTTTTGGTGCGACATGCAGGGAAGCCCATTCATTTTAATTGGCTGCCCTGAGCTCCAAAAACATGCCAAAGAAGCCCCTGTACCCTTTTTATCACTGACTCATTTTTTAACAGCGTGTTTTTTCCTGTTTTATGGGGGTTTTATCACGTGACAAAACGCGCATTTCTTTAGTACTTTTGGGGCACTATTAACAATGAATGTCACCCAAACGTACAGTGCTTGTTTATAGTGTGTTGTGGAAACAAACTGAGTCATTCCAGAATCGCAATCAGACTCAAACTATTCTGCCCACATCGTGCATCAGTGAACATCCTGCAGATACCCCAACCAAGAAGCCCACAAAAATGAAGAGGGCTTAGCCATTTCAATGTGGTTGCTTTATAGCCACTACTGGATGCTTTGGTGTTGGCTGTAACGTCAATGGACCATTACGGAAGGCAGACACTTTATTTTACTATTTCTTTCCCAATTATGATATATTATATATATTATATTATATTATATTATATATATATATATATATATATATATATATAGGTATGTTCATGTACAGGGGACAATGACTGGCAGGGGTGAGATGAAGGACCCCCACAGCACACATGGCCCTGGATATATATGCATTGTAAGGAGTAAATCACAAAGTATATGGTAATAATATAATAATACAAGCCTTGTCCACATTAGAATTGTTATGTTCTGTACTGTAAACACCAATCTGCAGATTGGTTAACTCAAGAGAAGCAAATAATAAATCTTACAAAATACAGCACTGCAGTCTGATCTCTCAGAGAGCCCTTTTAATTTGTACCAGTTTTAAAATTGTTAGCAGCTCTCGAGTGTCCTAGAACTGTAGAATGAAAGATCCATAGCAGTCGGTGTCAATGTGGCGCTGAGAATTACACCCAGTTCCTGTTGGGTGTCATTGGAGCTCCAGGTATCATCAATCAGAGCTGTTTCCATACTTTCCCCTTACCACCACCTCTCTCTCTCTGCTGTCAACTGCAAATGACTTTTTTGAACAAGCTTTGCATGCCCTTACTAAAGGCTGGGCTTCTGATCACAGTGCCAACCAACAAGATGGTGGCACCACCCAGCCACCAGAAACATACAGCATGGAAATAAAAGAAACACCACAAATGATACAATGTTTAAGAATAATTAATATACATCAATTAAAGGGAAAGTATGAATGTCTATAAAACAATGATAGGAAAACCATGAATAAATATTTCTACTACATTAGTCACTTATTTTCTCCCCCTGCCAAAGCAAACATATCAGCAGTGTCAGGCTGGTGTATGACCCCCATAACGTGTGACCCATCTCCTGTCAGATCTCAGAGCTGATAAATGACACACTTTCTCTGTAATACTGCCAGTTAACAAAACTTCTGCTTTTCTTTTAAAATAGCTTTGTAATTTCTTAGCTGGTCTGAGGATTTACCAACCCCTGACACAGTGCACAGCCTGGCAGGTGACACCACTTTTTTCTGTTGCAGCTTCGCAACTTCATTTGTGACTCGCCCACTCATTTAAATATGGAAGGTCATCGTTACACCGCTGAAAAGACTTTTTGCCGGTTTACTGACCCACTGACTTGTAGTAAGTATCACAGCCAGTGGGTTGGGATAAGAGCCAGGCAAACAGCATTTTTATACTAAGGCCAACAATAGTCGTCTATGTGTCCCTGTCATGTTGGGTTTGCTTATAGTCCCTGGCAATGGAGTTTTAAGCTTTTCTCTCTATAATTTGATGCTGTGTAAATAAAAAAATTTGCAGAAATACATGGTATTTACCACAGACTGAGCTCACACGGCAGGCCTGCCTCAGTGAGCAAGATCGAATGTAAAATCCTCATTGAGACTACCCCAGAATGGGATGTTCACATTGAGACTCAACCATAAGTTAACCTTCCAATTGAGACTTGATCAGAATGTGATGTTCACATTGAGACTCCACCAGAATGAGATGTTTACATTGAGACTTCACCAGAATGTAACGTTCACATTGAGACTCCACCAGAATGTGACCTTCATATTGATACGCCACTAGAATGGGACATTTAAGATGAGACTCCACCAGAATATGACGTTCACATTGAGACTCTACTAGAATGTAACCATTACATTGAGACTCCACCAGAATGTGACGTTTAGGACAAGACTCCACCAAAATAGGATGTTCACATTGAGACTCCACTAGAATGTGACCTTCACATTGATACTCCACCAGAATGTGACGTTTAAGATGAGACTTCACCAGAATGTGACATTCACATTGAGACTTCACCAGAATGTGACATTCACATTGAGACTTCACCAGAATGTGACATTCACATTGAGACTCCACCAGAATGTGACGTTCACATTGAGACTCCACCAGCATGTGACGTTCACCATGAGACTACACCAAAATGTGATGTCCACATTGAGACTCCACAAGAACATGACGTTTACATTGAGACTCCACTAGAATGTAACCATTATATTGAGACTCCACCAGAATGTGACATTTAGGACGAGACTCCACCAGAATGTGATGTTCACATTGAGACTCCTCCAGAATGTGACGTTCAGATTGAGACTCCACTAGAATGTGACCTTCACATTGATACTCCACTAGAATGTGACGTTTAAGATGAGACTTCACCAGAATGTGACATTCACATTGAGACTTCACCAGAATGTGACCTCCACATTGAGACTCCACCAGAATGTGATGTTCACATTGAGACTCCACCAGCATGTGACGTTCACCATGAGCCTACACCAGAATGTGATGTCCACATTGAGAATCCACCAGAACATGACCTTCACATTAAGACTCCACCAGAATATAACCTTCACATTGAGACTCCACCAGAATGCAACCTTCACATTGAGACCTCATCAGAATGTGCCGTTTACATTGAGACTCCACCAGAATGTGATGTTTAAGATGAGACTCCACCAGAATGTGACATTTAAGATGAGACTCCACTAAAATGTGACGTTCACATTGAGCATCCATCAGAATTTGTTATCCACATTGAGACTTCACCACAATGTGACATCCACGTTGATATACCCCCAAAACATGACCGTTGGTCCCCTGGCACTAGGGAGATGGTCCCAAGGACATTGAATGGCTTCAGATTCCATCATCTCCTGGGACAGGGGGGTTATGGAAAGGTAAGTGGTCAGGTCTTTTCTCTGATTTTAAATGTTCAGAATGTGATGTCCACATTGAGACTCCATCAGAACATGATGTTCACATTGAGACTCCACTAGAAGGTTACTATTACATTGAGACTCCACCAGAATGTGATGTTTAGGACGAGACTCCACCAGAATGTGATGTTCACATTGATACTCCACTAGAATGTGACGTTTAAGATGAGACTTCACCAGAATGTGACATTCACATTGAGACTTCACCAGAATGTGACATTCACATTGAGACTTCACCAGAATGTGACCTTCACATCGAGACTCCACCAGAATGTGACATTTAAGATGAGACTCCACCAGAATGTGATGTTCACATTGAGACTCCACCAGCATGTGACGTTCACCATGAGCCTACACCAGAATGTGATGTCCACATTGAGACTCCACCAGAACATGACCTTTACATTAAGACTCCACCAGAATGTAACCTTCACATTGAGACTCCACCAGAATGTAAACTTCACATTGAGACCTCATCAGAATGTGCCGTTTACATTGAGACTCCACCAGAATGATGTTTAAGATGAGACTCCACCAGAATGTGACATTTAAGATGAGACTCCACTAAAATGTGACGTTCACATTGAGCATCCATCAGAATTTGTTATCCACATTGAGACTTCACCACAATGTGACATTCACATTGATATACCCCCAAAACATGACTGTTGGTCCCCTGACACTAGGGAGATGGTCCCAAGGACATTGAATGGCTTCAGATTCCATCATCTCCTGGGACAGGGGGGTTATGGAAAGGTAAGTGGTCAGGTCTTTTCTCTGATTTTAAATGTTCAGATAGAGTGGGGGAGGATTAGGACCCCTGTTGGGTTTTATCACTATCCACAGTGAGATTTCCCCTTAATTCCTGTCCTGCTGACAATAGTTTAACAAGACAGAAAGTTATGGAAATTCTGCTACAAGAACACAGACAGAAATACCTTTCCCCTATTTTACAAAAGAAAATAATTTTTATTTCCCTCAGTGTGGCAAATGCAGAGCTGGAGATTGAGTGCATCAAAATAAAAGTCTTTACGGTTATTTTTTTCCAAATTAGTTAAAGCCAATGTAAAAATGCCTGTCCCCTGTCAGTGTTCTGCAGATCGTCACGGGCGGCACAGTGGTGTAGTGGGTAGCACTCTCGCCTAGCAGTAAAAAGGGTCACTGGTTTGAATCCCAACCACGACACTACCTGCCTGGAGTTTGCATGTTCTCCCTGTGCCTGCGTGGGGTTTCCTCCGGGTGCTCTGGTTTCCTCCCACACTCCAAAGACATGCTGGTAGGTTAATTGGCTTCTGTCTAAATTGGCCCTAGTATATGAATGTGAGTTTAGGAACCTTAGATTGTAAACTCCTTGAGGGTAGGGACCAATGTGAATGTACAATGTATATGTAAAGCGCTGCGTAAATTGACGGTGCTATATAAGTACCTAAATAATAATAATAATATTTCCATCAGTGTGGCTGATGCAGAGCTGGACATTGAGTGCATCAAAATAAAAGCCAATGTAGAAATGCCTGTCCCCTGTCAGTATTCTGAAGATCAAGGCCCTACAGTTGAGGCAGAGCTAGAGCTCTCCAATCAGCAAAACGTATGTTCTATACTGACTGGAGGCTCTGATTCATACTGAACCTCTCAACAGAGACCACAGCTTCCCCACAGAGAGCAGAGGTCCCACTCTGAAGCATGCTGACAGGTCACAGGCTTCTCTATTGAGATTGTGACTGCTTTTTAATAAAAAGAAACCATAAGACTTATATTGCACATATTTTCCTTTGATGCATCTGCAATTTATTTAGCTGATATCAAGTGAAAGTTCAATTGGGCTTCCATCTATATATAACAGAGAAGGAATCATGGTGGTGAGATAGCAACAGCTTCTTCACAAAGAAATTTAATTCTAGTAAAATGGGAGGATTCTTCATTGAGTTATATATTAGTGCAGCGGGATGGGTGAGACTCTAGACAGAAGTAAGAGAAGGTCAAGGAATTTCAGCAGTTTTATTATTGTAGGCCGTGTGATGAATTAAATGCAATTTTGGTGATTGTAGCCATTATTGTACACCCATAAATGAAGTATTCAATGTGAATGAAGTTCTTCAATTGTCAGCTATAATTTTCACTCCCTTTGTCCCCTCCAGGTAGTTTTGACATCACATACCTCCACTGCTGAGCCCCTGGCTGTCAAAATCATGACCAAGAACAAGAAATACTTCAAAGATGTTCTCAACGAGAAAGAGTGCAAAATACTGAAGGAAGTTTGTGCCACCTCATTCTGCACTCATGCATATGGTACCTTCCAGACAAAGGTATGTTACTCAGCCTTCTGCATTCTTTGTGGAAGAGGTCAGTGTTAAATCATTATCCTCTCAGAATACTGCTGTAAGTGACACTTACCTTTCTCACAACCTACTAAAGACTGCATAGGGATTCACAGAATGAATCATTTCTATAGCCCTAATCTTTCTTTCTTCTGCACAGGCCAAAGTATTCTATGTCATGGAATACCTGTGTGAACTTCTTAAAGGAAAGGGCACCAGTAGATATTGCAAAGACAAGGTAAGACAATAGGCTACCATCAGTGGCGGCTGGTGCTCAATTTTTTTTGGGGGCGCAAACAAACTGAAAAAAAAACATCAATTGCCGCCACTGTGCCCATTAAAACGCAGCCACTGTGCCCAAACGCCACTAGTTTGTCCCCAAATGCAGCCAGTTTCCCCCCAATATACAGCCAGTTTGTCCCCCAATAATACAGCCAGTTTGTCCCCCCATAATACAGCCAGTTTCTCCCCCAATAATACAGCCAGTTTCTCCCCCATAATACAGCCAGTTTCTCCCCCATAATACAGCCAGTTTCTCCCCCATATGCAGCCAGTTTCTCCCCCATATTCAGCCAGTTTCTCCCCCAATAATACAGCCAGTTTCTCCCCCAATAATACAGCCAGTTTCTCTCCCATAATGCAGCCAGTTTGTCCCCCATATACAGCCAGTTTGTCCCCCATATACAGCCAGTTTGTCCCCCATATACAGCCAGTTTCTCCCCCATATGCAGCCAGTTTCTCCCCCATATGCAGCCAGTTTCTCCCCCATATGCAGCCAGTTTCTCCCCCAAATGCAGCCAGTTTCTCCCCCAAATGCAGCCAGTTTCTCCCCCAAATGCAGCCAGTATCTCCCCCATATGCAGCCAGTTTCTCCCCCATATGCAGCCAGTTTCTCCCCCAAATGCAGCCAGTTTCTCCCCCATAATACAGCCAGTTTCTCCCCCATATGCAGTCAGTTTCACCCCCATATGCAGCCAGTTTCTCCCCCATAATACAGCCAGTTTCTCCCCCATAATACAGCCAGTTTCTCCCCCATATGCAGCCAGTTTCTCCCCCAAATGCAGCCAGTTTCTCCCCCATATGCAGCCAGTTTCTCCCCCATATGCAGCCAGTTTCCCCCCAATATACAGCCAGTTTGTCCCCCAATAATACAGCCAGTTTGTCCCCCCATAATACAGCCAGTTTCTCCCCCAATAATACAGCCAGTTTCTCCCCCATAATACAGCCAGTTTCTCCCCCATATGCAGCCAGTTTCTCCCCCATATGCAGCCAGTTTCTCCCCCATATTCAGCCAGTTTCTCCCCCAATAATACAGCCAGTTTCTCCCCCAATAATACAGCCAGTTTCTCCCCCATAATGCAGCCAGTTTGTCCCCCATATACAGCCAGTTTGTCCCCCATATACAGCCAGTTTCTCCCCCATATGCAGCCAGTTTCTCCCCCATATGCAGCCAGTTTCTCCCCCATATGCAGCCAGTTTCTCCCCCATATGCAGCCAGTTTCTCCCCCAAATGCAGCCAGTTTCTCCCCCAAATGCAGCCAGTTTCTCCCCCATATGCAGCCAGTTTCTCCCCCATATGCAGCCAGTTTCTCCCCCAAATGCAGCCAGTTTCTCCCCCAAATGCAGCCAGTTTCTCCCCCATAATACAGCCAGTTTCTCCCCCATATGCAGCCAGTTTCTCCCCCATAATACAGCCAGTTTCTCCCCCATAATACAGCCAGTTTCTCCCCCATATGCAGCCAGTTTCTCCCCCAAATGCAGCCAGTTTCTCCCCCATATGCAGCCAGTTCTCCCCCCCAAATGCAGCCAGTTTCTCCCCCATATGCAGCCAGTTTCTCCCCCATATGCAGCCAGTTTCTCCCCCATATGCAGCCAGTTTCTCCCCCATATGCAACCAGTTTCTCCCCCAAATGCAGCCAATTTCTCCCCCAAATGCAGCCAGTTTCTCCCCCATAATACAGCCAGTTTCTCCTTCATATGCAGCCAGTTTCTCCTCCATATGCAGCCAGTTTGTCCCCCATATGCAGCCAGTTTCTCCCCCAAATGCAGCCAGTTTCTCCCCCAAATGCAGCCAGTTTCTCCCCCATATGCAGCCAGTTTCTCCCCCATATGCAGCCAGTTTCTCCCCCAAATGCAGCCAGTTTCTCCCCCAAATGCAGCCAGTTTCTCCCCCATATGCAGCCAGTTTCTCCCCCAAATACAGCCAGTTTCTCCGCCAAATGCAGCCAGTTTCTCCCCCAAATGCAGCCAGTTTCTCCCCCATATGCAGCCAGTTTCTCCCCCAAATGCAGCCAGTTTCTCCCCCATATGCAGCCAGTTTCTCCCCCAAATGCAGCCAGTTTCTCCCCCAAATGCAGCCAGTTTCTCCCCCATATGCAGCCAGTTTGTCCTCATAATGCAGCCAGTTTCTCCCCCCCAGCCCTGCACTTACCTTCCTCGAGTCAGCGCCGTCCTTCTTCCGTCCTCGATGTCTTCTCCCGCCCTCGATGTCACTTCAGCCAATCAGGTTACCGGTAACCAGACCCGGTGAACCTGATTGGCCAGGGAACGCACCCCTGTGCGTCCTCTCATTAGGTATTTAGAAGCCGATTACAGCCCTCAGGCTGTAGTCGGGAAGCCTATCAGAGCCTGCTGGCTCTGATAGGCACTTCTAAAGGCCAATCAAACGCTGTGATTCAGATGGCCGGCGCTCAAGGGGCCGGCCATCTGAATAGTGGGCGGCAACAATACATAGGTTCATGCAATGCATGAACCTATGTATTGTTGTGGTGAGTGACGGCCGGGCGCAGAAGCGAGCGGTAGCGGCGCTTCTGCGCCCACTATGGTCGCGCCGCCATGTGTAAAAAAAAGACATAAAAAAAAACTCTTAAAGGGCCTGTTTTTTTTTTTTTGGGTGACCACAGGAGGGGGGGGGGGCGGCGCCCGGGCGCCCCCTATGGACGGGCCGCCACTGGCTACCATGATAATAGGGATGGAGGTAGAAAATAGTACTGTACATAGAGCACATCAAAGTGTGGGCTTGTCCCAAATACGAGATCACAGTGGGAAGGTCTGACTTTCAGTAGATCTGTTCTACCACAGCTCTCCCTATACATGTACAATCACACACTGGGCAGTTGCCCCAGGCACCGGACATATCTCAGCAAACTTCTAATGAGATTGACATTGGACGATCTGTTAGGATGCATCTACAGATATTGCAGTATATCTATATACAGGACAATTTGTCACCATTGTCCTGAAAGTACAGACTTGTATTGCGCAATAAATACCATCCTTTCTGTGCTTCATTATTAGTTCCTTATTTTCATTTTTGGTGAATTTACCATTTTGACTATCACGCTGGGGAAGATCTCCATTGGACCTTCTGGGAGTCACCATTCCTGGCCGGTTTTTCAGTTCTTATGACCCTTAGACTGAAAAGCTAGGGGCTAATTTTATCTGGTGAGTGGGGACACAGGAGGGGTGTGTGCCACAACATGGAGTGGAAGTTTGAAGCACTACAGCACATTCTGAGGGTTTAAGCATTTAAGCACTTTTATTTGGGACGTTTTTTTTATATTTTAATATGATTTTTTGATTGATTGTTTTTTTATTTTGGAAGATTTTTCATCGGAATGAATTTATGCACTATTGCGAGCACTGTAATTATTTTATTTTGTTTATCCAAGTGAAGAGCACTTTGTGTACAGCAGCTGCAATTATTATTATATATTTATATATATTAATTTTAATATAATTTTTTCACTTATTTCACTTTCAGTGCGAGTATATTTAATTTTTCAAAGAAATAACATTGACATCCATCATCGACACTCCAATGTATATTGCATCACAGATAAGTATTGGATAATTTTGGTTTTCCTGTCTTCTTGTTGATAAAATAATCAATAATGACCATTCTAGCCTTTTTGATATTTCCACAGATCTATTTGGATAAGCCATATGGATTTGCCATTTACTGTTCTGTTTCTCCCTAGGAGTTATAGTCATTATGATGGCCACTGGATATTTTCCATTCATGTGTAAAGCCACCAACTCAGACATCGAAACATCAGGTGCTAAAAGATTTAATCATCAACCATCATCCAGATTTCCCTGAGGACTTAAGTATGGATATCAAGAATCTCATAAGGGACAAAGTAAGTAAACACCTTCTTTAGTCAGAAAAAAAAAATGCTATTCTATAACTATTAAAAAAGTAGAATTGCATAGGTATGGTCTTTGTATCATAAATAACCTTTTTTTGTATATTTTTACAGCTGCTATGCAAATGCCCACACGTGAGAGAGAGGCTTGTTGAAGATCTAAGAAGACACCCATTTTATATGAGCATAGAGTGGGTTACAGTAAGTATATGAACCAGCTTACTGATTTGTGAGTGAATTATGTTTAGAGTATTAATATGCAAATGTAACTAGAAGAATCTGTAACTTCTTCTGTTCGGTGCAGTAGGATAATATGTCTCCAGGAGGTGACTTTCGTCTTTTAATAGAATCATATTTAGGGAACAATGTACCAGCTTATAGTAATATAATCTTAGAATTCTTCAAAATCAACACAGATTTCTAAATGGCTGACTTTGTAAACATTGCAAAGTTTGTCTCTTCACTTTAACAGATCTGTATCAGAGGATCTCTGTGTCAAGCCATCATCACTGGTGGGGCCTCTAATGATTAACCTTTTTTTAATGAGTCTAATCAGCACCTGTCTCTAAGAGAGCAATACCACCAGCTTTCTTCACTGATAGGAGTCACACACAAATGGGGAAGTTGGAGGTAGTTACTCTTCTTTCGGGCACGTGATGAACCAGCTATGAGGGAAGTTCAAAGGGCGGTACTTTTTTGGCGTGTGTTGATGGTTATTATTGTGTCCACTGACACCAATGTTGAGGGTTATCATTTTGTCCACTGACACTAATGTTTAGTGTTATTATTGCATCCACTGACACAAATGTTAAGGGTTATTGCATTCACTAACACCTATGTTCTGGGATATTATTGCAACTGCTGACACCAAAGTTGGGGGTTATTACTGCGTCCTTTAACATCAATGCTGGGCATACTATTGCTCTCACTGATACCAATGCTGGAGGTTATTAGTACTACCACTAACAAATATGTTGGTGTTATTGTACTCTAATTTCTTTAGTGTGTATTGCGATATACTGCAAAAAATGCAGCAGGACCTAAATTCTTAGGCATTGACATGCATTATAGCTGCCTAACTTGATGAAATACACCTCAATGCATATAATTGAACTGCGATTGTGTGGTCCTGAAGGTGTCGGGGACAGTACTTTAGGCCTTCTATATTTTTTAAGTTGCCCACCATTGCATGTAGATGGTGCATGCAGACAGAAAGTGCCTGAGAAGAGTTGGAGGAGATCAGCAGATGCAGAAATGCATTTAAATGGCGAAAATAGTATTTTATGAAAAAAAGGCAATTGCTTATGATACACAGTTCTAAATGTCATCCAGTTAGGGTATGTATCGACATTACATTCTGTTATTGAATACCTACACCAAGGGAGAGCTTATGAAGCGTTGTTCTGTTTTTTAAGACCTATCTGTTTGCATAACTTTGTTTCAATCAACTCTGCAAGTTGAGTTTCAATCAAAAACGATGTGGTCGCTAGTGCTTTTTTGTCGCAGTGGTGGCATTTTTAAGTAAGCTGTTGTACAATTAAATGTGCAGTACATATACCAGCCACTGTACTAGATGAGTCATCTATGTCTCCTTCACTACTCCCCCTCTCTTCCTGTGTTGATGTCTGATATCCTTGCTCTTTTTTACACGACAAATGCAGTTTAGTTTACCACTGTCCTTAATTTAACAGTGCTCAGAGAAACAATTGAACTATAAATAATTATTTTTTTATAAATTTAAACACATCTTAGAAAATATCACTTCTGTGAGGACCATTTTTTTGTCATCATAAATACTACAGGAAAACATTGCATGTTTGAGTGATAATATGTGAGCCTAAAGTAAGACACCACTAAAGCAATAGTTGTGGACAGCAACTAAACATTTCTAGCTAACTAAAAAATGTACTCACAACTATACTTGCTAGTGTGCTGTGCAGTTTTTAGTTTGTTCATAAGTGTATTAGACCAGTGGTTCTCAACCTTTTTTTTTTAAACTGCTTTTTTTATTGAAAAATTTCAAGAATTACAAAGGCAGCGTTTACAGCATATTGAGTACATCTCATATACTTACAATAATAAAAAAACAACAACAGTGTACATACCATAATATTCATATATCAAGACTTACAAAAAGTTATTACAGTCATTACAGTACAGCTGACAAAATAACAGTCCGCTGCAATACGTCTCTGAAAGAGTAGAAGATTATTTATAAAGTAAGAATAAAACCAAGTAAAGGAGAACATTCTTAAACCAGTAAGGTAGGCAATGTTCTAATATAATTTAGGAGATCAAAGTATGATACCCATTAATAGCCATCAACTATGTGTTGCATGCTTTTTTTTTTTCTGTGCTAGTCAGTTGTTTTGGACCTTAGGGAGACCAGGGTCTAGTTAATACTTCCAAAACCCAACATGGCCATGATCAACAGGTAATCAATAGGTAGTGATTGACCTATTGCTGTCTCCCAATCCAAGCCTTCCTACTCTATCCATAACAAGAAAAAAATGTTTGGGTTTTAGATACACTTTAAAGCAGGGGTCCCCATCCGGTACTGGTCCGTAGCTTGTTGATGACTGGCAGCACAGCAGAAGGTGAGCGGCAACCACGGTCCGAACAGGACTATTACAGACCACGGTTGCCGTTCAATTCCTGCTGTGTGACCATGCATGTGTGCTCTTCTGGCTTTTCTGCCCTGCCGACTATGTCATCCCATCAGCGGGGCAGGGGGGGGGGTTCTTAGCTGGAGATATGCACAGACAGCTGGAATCTTTCATATTAACAAGTGGGTAATAAATAATAAGTTGGGCAGTTCCCAACCTCCATCCAGATCTGCAGCTCCTCCAGGACTCATTCTAAGCATCTTCAGTTGAACTGCATTGATCTGCATGGTTCAACACAGGTTCAAAACCAGGGCACATAGAAAACTGTTTTGACATCACAATGCTGCCTTGAAGTGGGTTGCAGTGTGTTGAGTAAAAATACTGGGGTGCAAAGAAATGAATGAGATGTCAGATGTAATTTAAATAAAGTTAAATAAAATAAATAAAAATAAACTATCTTTAGTTGTAACAGCATTTTAGCCATGGGCTGGTGTGAAAGAGCCCTTAGTTGGTTTCCCACAGGATGCAGTGTATACCTTGTAAAAAACCACTCACATATCTGTTTTCCTAATCAAATAACTCATCTGTCCATCACTGACATTAGGTGTGGATTTCTCCTTGTGCATCACTTTTTTAAAGATTCTGTTCAGATACAGCATAGACATATCAGAGGAAGCTAATAACGTATTCTTATGGTGGGTCTGACAATAACCCTATTATACTATGACAATGTCAGTTGAAAGCGTTTATAATTTACAGGTAGACTCTTTTACTGCAAACCAGTTTCAAAGCTCAGTTAGATTACATTAGCTATTACTGGTTTACTTATCATTTAGTTTTAGGAAGAAAAAATGAGGAAGAAGATGTATTTTGCAGACTTGGTCTGAATGGTTTTCAAGAAAAGCAGGAAGTAATTTCTTGTAAGTTATTAGTTGCATTTTTAATCTTAAACGGGACTACACTATTCTTTGCAATTTATAAAGTTTTACTTCTGTTTCCTTTTTTGTTAAAGTCTTAAGTTTTAATAATCCATTTGATTCCAAACAAGAGTTACTTTTTTGTGCGAGGTATGGGTGTTGAAGCATACACAATGACTACAGGGCTCGAGCTTCAAAATCCATTGTTTGGAGTACCTATGCTTTCTTTCCTCTTTTAAGAATTCTGCCCTCCTTTTGGGGAATTAAGATTGAATGTTTGATTCCCAATGACTGAAACAACGTAAGTGTTAGGGCTCATTTACATGTACCGCTTCCCCCCGTAGGAACCACTGGTTACTTGTTCCCCATATTCCTGCGCAGCCAGACAGCTCGCATTTCCAACTTGCATCCTGACACAAGAAATAAATCCATGGGCTTGTTTTTGTTGTTTTATTAGGAAAAACAACTTGGATAGGGTATAGGGATTATGAGATGCCCAACTTGACTTGAAAAAACAACAGATGAGGACAAACTTCCTTCTCAATGTACAAGAATTAAAATCAGGGACTGTAGTCCCTCTGGAATAATCATAGTCTCTATGGATCAGTGGCAAGATCCTTTATGGACCAGGAGCTCTTGGTCTCTTTTAAAGAATTAGCGCAAAGCTGCAAACTGTATGCAGAAGTATCTTGCTTTCTCTGTAGAACTTCACCCAGTTCTGACTCTTGCAGATACTACCAGCCCACCTAGCTGCCCTGACTACCGGACCACCTGGATGCTCTGAAGAACTCCCCAGGACAAGGGATTAGGATTTAGCACAATGCTGTCCTTGGAAAGTATGATATGTCTGGCAGTCTTTTTCCTTGTATGCCCCCTGGGTGTGCTGTGGTACTCACACTGTCCTTTGATCCCAGTCCCCGCTGCATTGGGCAAAACTCCTGCTCAGGCCTCCAATTAATCAGATCTCCCAATGCCAGGTATTGGAGTTTCCTCTCTTCAGCTTCCTCTCTTTCCTTTCCTCAGCTCCAGTCTGGAGGCAGAGCCCCTCCCAGGCCACATGACAGCAACCATCTTCCACCCAACTCCATTGCTGGCCAGGCTCCTCCATATTTAAGGGCTGACCTAGCCACCCTGCAAAGCCCTCTGCTTGGGGATTAGCCACATTCTCCAAGCTTCTAGATCTAGGGGGAGGTACCCCCTGTACCCGCCCCCTGGAGCCATCCAGCCTGACCTGCTGTAACCTGACCTAACCTGACCTAATTACGGTCTCACACAGTTACCATGAGTCATACCAAATAAATTTACCTACACTAGTTGCACACTAAAGGGTGCTACTTGGAGCCCCTGCCTCTGAAAAGCAATCTGCACTGAATCGCTTTTCCAAGAGTGATTGACAGGTGGCTGCAAAACTATATGTTGTCCCCTCGCCCCCTGTTTTAACCCTAAAAAGCCTGCACCACCGCACCACAACCGTATGGCCACAGTCTCAGAGCAGCCCCATTCACTTGAATGGGGTGCATTCCACAGCGGTACTGCCTGCTGAATGCGTCAGGGCATATAAATTTTGCCATAGCTTAATTGCCTATTTTTGCTGCCCCCAACCGCATGTAAACCAACTCCTGTATGAGGTTTTTATTACATCCTTGCTGTGCTACTTGCTGAGCTGCAATCAACGAATCCTCGTCCAACCCCCTCTACGATATATAAGGGTATAACCCCCTACAGGTAGAAAAACATTTTGGGCACCTGCCCACAAGTTGCGCTGCTTGGAGTATAGCAAGAGACTGGTAGTCTACATTGCTGTTTCAAAGGTGTACATAGTTTTATTCTTGTTTGGATTAAAGCTGCTGCCTCTGCCCTCCTTTTAGTGCTGACCTCTCTCATTGTCCCGACCCTAGTCAGAAGTGTGCGGTATCCTTCAGGCACAAAATATAGAGTGCTGAGATTTAGGCAGGCGGTTTGAGGCAGAATTGTAAGATATGCAAAAATTAGGGGCAAGCAGCAGACCGATGAACAACAGACACTGAGCATATTTTATATGTAACATGCTTAAAGTGGATGTAAACCCAATTCATGAAATTTGAGCTGGGGACATATATCTTATCTTATGTTTTTTTATCTCTCTCCAAAGCACTAAGTTCTGAAGCTGTCTCTTGCTCTGTAGCTCTGTTATCAGCCTGATAACTTCTCACACGTTCCCTGAGACAGGAGATAGAAGTGTGTGTCTGGGGCGGTTGCTATAAATAGATTAGCAGTCAGCTTGTCTCCTAAGTGCAGAGCTCTACACATTCCTTTTTTTCCTTTGTCAATGAGGTGAGGGGGTGTGTGCCTTTCCTCCAATCAGCTGTCTTGGCTGTATGGAAATAATCCACTCCCAGTGCTAACCAGGAAGAGAAAAACTTTAACACGAAAAGCACTTTCCAAAGGATATATGCAGATGAAGACAGCAGATATACATGTAAAACTTATGTAGGGAGATTTGTTTCATCTCTGTGTATCACCTAAGGCTGTGCACTTTACTGGGTATATGTGAGGGTTTAGATCCACTTCAAATGTGTCTGAACAGCAACATCCACAGTTCTAGAAAATGAATGGGAGCTTGAAGCTTAACATCAGTTTAGTACATATTATTATTGTGCAACCCAATGCTAATTAAAAAAACAAAACAAAAAACAAACTAGTGCAATAGGTTCTACGTAAATGATGTGACCGTAAAGTGGTTGTAAACCCTCACATATACCCAGTGAAGTGAATAGTCTCAGGTAATACACAGATTAAACAAATCTCCCTACACACAGTAAGTTTTACTTGTATATCTGCTGTCTTCCCCTTTCTACACTATTTGTAAAGATCAAATCATGTTATTTTTCTTTCTCTTTCAGCAGTGGGTGGGGAGTCTGCTCTTACACTGTGTGAGAGCTGATTTGAAGAAAGGGACACACCTCCACTCCCAAAAGTCAGACAAACTAAGGAACTTGCAGAGCTGTAGCCTGAATAGACCAGCCCCCCTGCTTATCTCCCTCTAAGCTCCCTCCCCGACACAAATTTTCAGCCGCTGTTATCTCATGTGTCGGAGAACTTGTCACAAGTAACTGCTAATAACAGAGGAACAAAGCACCAGAGAGAAACTGTACTTACAGCTTTGGAGAGAGATAAGTAAACACCACAGATATACAGGTATGTGCTTAGGTCAAATTTTATGAATGGGGTTTACAACCACTTTAAAGTGGACTGTAATACAAATGTAAAAGTAGGGTAATTTTACCAATAGCGGAGATGTGACATAACCTGTAAAAGTAGTATGATTGCACATATATTTTAATTCAGTGGTATTAAAGATACTAGAAATAATATAAAAAACAATCAGCGCACATATGACTATAAAAATAAACTATTGCAGCTGGACACCAATAGGTAGATCACACAATACCCCAAACAGAATATATAGAAAATAACAGTGCAGCGCAATAAATGACCATATGTTGATGAACAAAGAAGAGAAACTCAAGATGTATGATACTCTTCAAGTAATATATGACTTGTCCCTCCAATATAAGGAAAACCTGCTTACCGGAACAGATGGACCTTTTGAGTGAACAAGAGGTCAAACTCGCTTGTTTCCACCATGAGGGGAAGATGGTCTCAGATGTAAAAGGATCCAACAGCGTGATAGGCAAAACATCAGGTGAAGATGATATATGTGAAGGAAAAGAGGTGGAGACAATCTAAGTGTAGACTGGTCTTTAATGTTCCATAAAAATGGTATATAAACATAAAACAAAAATAAAATAAAAGAACAAAGGCCGCTGGACAAAGGTGCGCTGTAGCAAGATCAGGAGGATCAGTAAGGGAGTCCAGAGCGCACAGCGGCTATTGATGGCAAAGTTCCAATGAGTGACACACTGAGCAGTTCCAGGAGGATTTGCGTGGTAGAGCGGCTGGCTCAAACAGACAGATCGTCACAAACAATAGATAAAACGAGCAATGGTATGAAGTAAAAACAGCGCGAGATAGTCTGACCCAGATGTGCAGTTTAGTCTCAATCGAATGAATTGGCCTCTGGGTATATTACATAGCCATGTTTTGTGATGGCAACTGTCAAGGGGTATATACCTATTTCTGTCCGTCTGCTTGAAATGATTTCTGGTTTTGAAAGCATGACCATCTCTGAAAATTTCCAGGTCTAGAAATGTTTTTTTCGGAAAGAAAAAACTGTGCTAAGGAAATTAAAATACAAATAAATTAAAATGAAAATTAAACTAAGGCAGCAATAATGGTGATATAAACACAAAGCAACTTAGACAGAAAAAATTGTGCAAATATTGATAAACAGAAATTTGTTCAAGGGCTGGGTTGTGTCAAGCACTCACACCACAACAATCAAAACAGCCCTTACCATAGATAGAGCACAGACATTGAATCCGCGCTATATCAAAAAAATATATATTATTATAACACCTTACCCAAATCTATTCAATAGAATATGGGGTTTCTTAGGGTTGGATTACCCATACATTTAGTATTGGTTAGAATATGGGCAAAAATCTCACACCAATGTTCTGGGAGTGAGATAAAACAAATGTCCAGGGGTTGGTTTAAAAAAACACATATGATAATCCAATTCCCAGCCTTTGGCAGGTCTCAAGGGAGATGTTACAGTCTTTATGTGCCGTGGGTCCTATATCCAGCTAGTGGGTCTCCAAGGATAAAGATAGAAACACAATTTGGAAAGCCAGCACCACCACGTGATAACACAGACCGACAGTGCCCTCCATCACACAAATTGGCAGCTTACCAAAAATAAGCCCCCCGATACACAGTCGGCTGTGACCCAGCCGCGGCCTTTGGTTGAGAAATTGGACCAGGAGACAGCCACCAAAGATGTTCCATTAATCTTACCAACTTTTTGAAATTCACTGATAATATCATCTTTTCTATAGCCTTTTTGTATGAACCGATCAGCAAGAAGATCAGATTGCGCAAGATAGTCTGACCCAGACGTGCAGTTTCGTCTCAAACGAATGAATTGGCCTCAGAGTACATTACATAGCCATGTTTTGTGATGGCAACTGTCAAGGGGTATATACCCATTTCTGTCCGTCTGCTTGAAATGATTTCTGGTTTTGAAAGCATGACCATCTCTGAAAATTTCCAGGTCTAGAAATGTTATACTGGAAGCATCAGCATTCCAAGTTAATATGATGTTCTTGGTGTTACCATTCAACTTGGACATGAATAGTTGTAGACTGGTCATATCCCCTTCCCAAATAATGATCAAATCATCTATATAGCGATAGTAGCACTTTAATTGGACTGGTAGTCATTGAAGATAGTTTCCTCTTCCCATAGTGACATGAACAAGTTTGCCACACTAGGCGCAAAACGTGCTCCCATGGCAACCCCAAGAGTTTGTAGAAAAAATAAATTTTTTAATTTTTTAATGTTCATATATTTTAATGCTCATATTTTTCACATTTATACTATGTTATTATTTTTTGTTGACACATATTTTTTGTTGACACTTATTAAAATATCCTTATCATGTATGGGATAGCCACGGTTGCTATATATTATATTTATGCACCTTACCCTTAACATTTGTTATAGGCATTAATGCTATCATATATATATATATATATATATATATATATATATATATAGCATTAACTAGTGACTCCACTGATGTTTGTGTCAAGACAGTTCACTTCCGGGATCGGTTTGCCGGCCGTCCTGCCCATATGACACTCACGATGGCTACTCTGCTAGTATATTTAGACGTAGGGTGACGCCGCAGCTCCACCCACCGCTGACGAAGTCTGTAAGGACGTAACGTGCGTACGGGGGAGGAGCTTACTTCGGTGACAACACCCACGTCTATCCCATGCTGGTTTGCGGCTTTGCACCGCTGTTTTTACTTCATACCATTGCTCGTTTTATCTATTGTTTGTGACCATCTGTCTGTTTGAGCCAGCCGCTCTACCACGCACATCCTGCTGGAACTGCTCAGTGTGTCACTCATTGGGACTTTGCCATCAATAGCCGCTGTGCGCTCTGGACTCCCTTACTTATACTCCTGATCTTGCTACAGCGCACCTTTGTCCAGCGGCCTTTGCTCTTTTTTTATTTTTTATGTTTATATACCATTTTTATGGAACATTAAAGACCAGTCTACACTTAGATTGTCTCCACCTCTTTTCCTTCACATATATCATCTTCACCTGATGTTTTGCCTACCATGCTTTTGGATCCTTTTACATCTGAGACCATCTTCCCCTCATGGTGGAAACAAGCGAGTTTGACCTCTTGTTCACTCAAAAGGTCCATCTGTTCCGGTAAGCAGGTTTACCTTATATTGGAGGGACAAGTCATATATTGCTTGAAGAGTATCATACATCTTGAGTTTCTCTTCTTTGTTCATCAACATATGGACATTTATTGCGCTGCACTGTTATTTTCTATACTGTATATTCTGTTTGGGTTATTGTGTGATCTACCTATTGCTGTCCAGCTGCATTAGTTTATTTTTATAGTCATATGTGCGCTGATTGTTTTTTATATTATTTCTGCTATCCGTCACATTTCTCTTAGCTGCACATATGGATGTCTTTCAATTTTTGGAACACCGGGAGGTTAAACATTAAGTGAGGTGTTTTCCAATACACCCACATCCACCTACCCAGATGATTTATCTGTATGTTTCAAAAAATTAGGTTTTGCCTTTGAAAAGAAGATCAAGGCATGGTGGGATATTGCTTCATTTGAGCAATATACCAAATGTAAACTTATCCCCAGACGGCTGAGGTGGGATGTCCCACCTAATGATGGACTCTTGGATGAGGAGTCTATGCGGGAGTGGCAAAACTTTTTTTGCCAAAAAGGTCAAGACCTCATTGACCTTCTTCTTATTAGGAAACATAGGAAAATGAAATGATTAGACATTCAAATAGGAGAACTCAAACAAAAAATTGAGCCCTTCCAAGAATCTTCAGATTTCTCTAAATTATCAGGTGAACTTAAAAATAAAACGACAAAACGGGACAAGGAAATACAAGAGAAAAAGAAAACGAAGTATATCAGAGACTCAAGTGATTTTGCTAAGGGTGAGATCTTTAAATGGCAATCTAAGGTCCTCAATCCGGATTCAGGGCCCAATAATGTGCCCCGACCTCATACCCCGCATCTCCCTGCTCTTTCTACTCCTGTTATTTCTAGAGTTCCACCTGCCAGGGGTCCACCAATTCGGGGTGGGGGACACCCCAATGGCAGGGGTCATCCTAATAGAGGAGGAAGGGGTAAAGGTACTCCTTACCATCATCCACCTCCATATGAACAAAACAATTGGCGGGACCATGGTCCTAATAGAGAACATATCCCCAATGGTCCCCCCAATAGGGACAATTTCTACTATCAGAATTCTTATGGTAGGAATTTAGACCATTCAAGGGGTAATGAACCATACCCTGATCATGATCAGATCTCCACTTTCAATCCTTTTGCTCCATTATCCCATGAAACTAACCCTCTAAGTGAAGGTTTTTTAGGCCAACGCCAACTACAGTGGGAGGATCCTTGGGGGCTACACCCCCCCGGGCACCAAACAAGGGGGGAAAAGAAGAATAAGAGAGGAAGAAGAGCCGGAAGAAGAGCTCAAAAGGCAAAGGCGATAATTGGAGCAGGAGTTTTCAACATCAGTGGCTCAGATTTGTCGGTGGAGGAACTTAAAGTGCTTGATAAAGGACTTAAGTTCGCTCCAGTTCAGAATTTCAATAAATTCCAAACCTACATAAGTCTGCAAAAGTTTGTAAGAACTCTTAACATCAAATGCCACTTTCTCTCCAAACCAGGAGCTCCTACCATCACCTCAGTTCCTTCAGTTCCTTCAGAATTTCATTCACAGCTTGCTAACAAATACACTTTCAACCCTCCAAAACATGACCATAAACATATCGAGGTTTTTAAAAATATGGTCACCACTGATTTGGACCGTATGAAAATCAAAAAAGTGAGAGATCGTCACTACCTCAAAATGGGCATAGCCTCATTAGAGAAAAATAAAAATGTTGTAGTAAGACCTGCTGACAAGGGGGGAGGATTGGTTGTTATGAGCAAAACTTTTTATGATAATAAAATGAATAGACTACTGTCGGACCGATCCACTTACCAACTTATGACTAAGGATCCTGTATTTGTCTACAAAAAGGAACTTCAAGCTCTCGTAGAGCAAGGTAAAATGTGTGGTGTTCTCACTAAAAAAGAAGCTTTGTATTTGGATCCCAGTGCGTGCAGGAGACCGATCATTTATTTTCTACCCAAGGTGCATAAAAATGCACAGGCTCCACCTGGGAGACCCATTGTAAATAGAATTGATTCGGTCACTGCTTGCCTGGGCTAATACATTGATCATTTTCTTAAACCTTTGGTTTGCTCCACTACTGCCTACCTCAAAGATAACAGGCACGCTATACAGGTTGTTGAGTCCACGCCCGCCAGTGCCAATAGCCTATTGGTTACGGCGGACGTGGGCTCACTGTATACCATTATCGGACATCAGGATGCCATTAGGGCAGTTAAATGGGCTTTGGATGCCTCCAATCTCCCTTCCCCATTGATCAGATTTTTTTGTAGACGCACTTACATTTTGCTTAGCCAGAAACTACTTCTGGTATGACCATAGATTTTTTCTACAAACTCTTGGGGTTGCCATGGGAGCACGTTTTGCGCCTAGTGTGGCAAACTTTTTCATGTCAATATGGGAAGAGGAAACTATCTTCAATGACAAACCAGTCCAATTAAAGTGTTACTATCGCTATATAGATGATTTGATCATTATTTGGGAAGGGGATATGACCAGTCTACAACTATTCATGTCCAAGTTAAATGGTAACTAGAGTTGAGCGGGTAGCTGGATATTCGGGTCCGGCGGGTTCGGCCGAACTTCGGAAAAAAGTTCGGATTCGGGACCGAACTTTAACCCGAACCCGGACCCCATTGAAGTCAATGGGGACCCGGACTTCTGACGACTAAAAAGGCTCTAAAAAAGTAATGGAAAGGGCTAGAGGGCTGCAAATGGCAGCAAAATGTTGTTAAGAACATGGCAAGTGCTCTGCAAACAAATGTGGATAGGAAATAACTTAAAAGAACATAAAAAAAATAAAAAAATAAAAAAATATGCTGGAGGCCCCCTTTTCAGCAGAAGAGGTACAGGAAGTCATTAAGAACCTCAGAAACTCAACGGCACGATGCCACACATATGGTGGGAATGCCCCAGAATACGCCCTTTCTGGAATAAATTATTTAATTTAATGGATAAGCTAGTGGGAAAATAAAATACTTTGAAATAAAAATGTAGCGGGGTGCTAAATTTAAGGAAAGTGTTTGAGTGGTAAATAGGCTCAAATACCCTAATTCTGTAGGATTCATGGACCATTTTGTCCTCGGGGGACAGTATTGGTGTGCAGTTCCCTGCGGCCTACAGGTGGCGCCTTTTGTGTCCCCTCTTGGCAGTAGTACAGCGGGGCGGGGAACCTGCTGTGCATGCCAGGAGAGCATATAAAAGGGGCAGACCTTTGGCCTGGGGGCTGATGTCCAGTGGGGTCCGCGCCCAGGTGCCTTCGGCCTGGGTGCATGTGTTCCTGTTCCATCTCGGGCACCTTTAGCCCGGGGTGAGGTACTATCCTGGAGTTCTTGCTGCCCTGGGTATGGAGGCCTAGGGGCGGGAGTAAAGCCTGGAGTCCAGAGCCGCCTCGTGTAGGGGACCCTGTTCCAGGGAAGGGAGGATCATTCTGATGGACCGATGCGGGAGTCACGGTGAAGGAATGGTCTGTTGACTCCCTGGAGAGATGTCTTCCCCTTGATATGGGCTAGGTTCGTAGAAGGAGAAACTCAAGGTCACCTTGACTGTATCAGAGGCCTTATTCAACCGGCCCGTGGCAGGGGCCTTATACACCCTGGTCTGTGGCTGAGACCAAAGTTCTCCAGGCCCGTGGCAGGGGCCTTGTACACCCGGTCTGTGGCAGAGACCAACCTCAATGTCTGTGGCAGAGACCGTGCGCCAAAAACTGTTTGAGAAACCTAAGCAGTGAAGTGAATGTGCTACGTTTGTGCCTGGACCTCCTCCACACCTTAAGCTTAAGCTGTCCTGTTTCTTTGCTCTAACCTTTTCTATCTGAGTACAGTTTATTTTGCCATGAGAGAATAAGAGTTGGAGTTTCAGCTGGTGTGGACATTGACTTTACTGGCAATTAAAGGACTTGCCTCTACCTACAGTAGAGGTGAGAATCATCCTCTGGAGGAGTTTTGACTCCGGCTGTGGACACGGCCCGTCAAGTACACCGCTCAACCTCTTTATATAGGAGGATACGGGCTGGTAGTGCGGTGTGCCTTTCTCCCTCCTGCGAAGAGCCAACAACATAAAGGCAGGTAAGGGGGAAAGGATCTGTGCGCTACAAAAAAATAAAATAAAAATTTTAATCTTGGCCTAGCAGGACGAGGTCCATATGGAGTAGGAGGTTGAGGTGGCGGTGGATGTGGCTGTGTAGGTGGAAGCGGCGGTGGAGGAGGACGAGGTAGCCAACACTGGTTCAAAAATACAACAATGGCTGGGTAAGGCCGGTGATGTGTCGAATTCTGTCCCCTGTCGAATAGTGTCCGCCCTGTACTGCGCTTGCTGAGTATGTAGGACAAGGGGATTTCAAAAATCTCCCAAGACTAACGGCGCCTGCGTGTTGAGTTCAGGTGAAGGCCACACCATCCGTGGTTCAAGCCGAGCCAAGCAAGGCCGCGATCGAAGTGAGCCCGTGAGGGGCCCTGTTACTATGTGCTACCGTATGTCCTCTTGGATGGTGGGGCTTGAACCTGCACTCACAGCGCAGGCGCCGTTCATCTTCGGAGATTTTGTGAATCTCCTTGTCCTCTGTACTGCGCAAGCGCTGCGCCTGCGCAGTACGGGCCGGGCACAATCCGATGGCCGGACAGTTTTTGTCACAACACCGGTATACATGTCTATTCTGCACAAGGTACGGACAAGTCCTGTGGGATCCATGCCTGGTTCATTTTAATGAACGTGAGCTTGTCCACATTGGCTCTGGACAGGCGGCTGCGCTTGTCTGTGATAACGCCCCCTGCCGTGCTAAATAAACGTTCAGATAATACACTGGCTGCAGGGCAGGCCAGCACCTCCAAGGCATAAACGGCAAGCTCAGGCCATGTGCCCAATTTGGAGACCCAGAAGTTAAAGGGGGCAGACCCGTCATCCAGTATGTGTAGGCCTGTGGACACATACTGCTCAACCATGTTGGTGAAATGCTGCCTCCTGCTAAGACGTTCCATCTCAGCTGGTGGTGCTGGTTGTTGTGGCGTGCTGACAAAGCTTTTCCACATTTCGGCCATGCTAACCCTGCCTTCTGAGGTGCTGCCGGTGCCCCGGCTGCATTGGCGACCTCTTCCTCCTCCTCTGCCTTCGCCTTGTGCTTCCACCGTACGCCCGCTGTCAGGTGGGAATGCCACCAGCAGCGCGTCTACCAGCGTGCGCTTGTACTCGCGCATCTTACGATCCCGCTCCAGTGAGGGAATTAAGGACGGTACGTTGTCCTTGTAACGGGGATCCAGCAGGGTGGCCACCCAGTAATCAGCACCAGTTAAAATGTGGGCAACTCGGCTGTCGTTGCGGAAACACTGCAGCATGTAATCGCTCATGTGTGCCAGGCTGCCCAGAGGCAAAGAAAAGCTGTCCTCTGTGGGAGGTGTATCGTCTGTGTCCTCTGTATCCCCCCAGCCACGCACCAGTAATGGCCACGAGCTGGTCTGAGTGCCACCCTGCTGTGAACATGGCTCCTCCTCCTCCTCCTCCTCCTCCTCCATCTCCTCCTCCACCTCGTCATCCTCCAGAACTGTGCCCTTTCTGCCGGACAATTGTGTACCTGGTGTTTGTTGGTGCAGGAACCCACCCTCGTAGCCACTTGTGAAAGACTGCCCTGAAAGCCTTTGAAATGATCCCGCTTCCTCCTCCTCCTCCTCATCCTCCTGTGCCACATCCTCTTCCATCATCGCACGAAGCGTTTTTTCAAGGAGGCATAGAACTGGGATAGTAACGCTGAGAACGGCGTCATTGGCACTGGCCATGTTGGTGGAGTACTCGAAACAGCGCAACAAGGCACACAGGTCTCGCATGGAGGCCCAGTTATTGGTGGTGAAGTGGTGCTGTTCCGCAGAGCGACTCACGCGTGATTGCTGCAGCTGAAACTCCACTATTGCCTGCTGCTGCTCGCACAGTCTGGCCAGCATGTGCAAGGTGGAGTTCCACCTTGTGGGCACGTCACATATGAGGCGGTGAGCGGGAAGGCCGAAGTTACGCTGCAGCGCTGACAGGCGAGCAGCAGCAGGGTGAGAACGCTGAAAGTGCGCACAGACAGCCCGCACTTTCTGCAGCAGCTCTGGCATATTGGGGTAATTTTTAAGGAACCTCTGGACCACCAAGTTCAGCACATGCGCCAGGCAAGGGATGTGCGTCAAACCGGCTAGACCCAGAGCTGCTACGAGATTTCGCCCATTATCGCACACCACCAGGCCGGGCTTGAGGCTCACTGACAGCAACCACTCATCGGTCTGTTGTTCCATGTCCCTCCACAACTCCTGCGCGGTGTGGGGATTTTCCCCCAAACAGGAAAGTTTTAAAACTGCCTGCTGTCGTTTACCCCTGGCTGTGCTGAAGTTGGTGGTGAAGGTGTTACGCTGAATGGATGAGGAGGCGGTAGAGGATGAGGAAGCGGAGAAGGAGGAGTTAGCAACAGGAGGCAAACTGAAGCGCCCTGCAATCCTCGGTGGTGGAAGGACATGCGCCAAACCGCTATCTGCCTCAGGCCCAGCCGCCACTGCATTTACCCAGTGTGCTGTTAGGGAGATATAACGTCCCTGACCGTGCTTACTGGTCCACGCATCCGTAGTTAGGTGGACCTTGCCACAGATGGCGTTGCGCAGTGCACACCTGATTTTGTCCCCCACCTGGTTGTGCAGGGAAGGGATGGCTCGCCTGAAAAAGTAGTGGCGGCTGGGCACGACGTACTGCGGGACAGCCAATGCCATCAGGCTTTTAAAACTCTGCGTCTCCACCAGACGGAATGACAGCATTTCAAAGGCCAGGAATTTTGAAATGCTGGCATTCAGGGCCAGGGATCGCGGGTGGCTAGGGGGGTACTTCCTCTTCCGCTCCAATGTTTGGGAGATAGAGAGCTGAACGCTTCCATGGGACATTGTGGAGATGGTTGGTGACCCAGGTGGTAGTGTTGCTGGCAGATCCTCTGTTTGCGGGGTGACAGGTGCCACTGTCACTACAGAGGTGGATGAAGAGGCCGAGACTGCAGCAGAAGAGGAAGCAGGAGGAGCCAGAGACCTTTCTTGGTTTTTGAGGTGTCTACTCCACTGCAGCTCGTGCTTTGCACTTAGATGCCTGGTCATGCAGCTTGTGCTCAGGTTGAGAACGTTTATGCCTCGCTTCAGGCTCTGATTGCACAGCGTGCAAACCACTCGTGTCTTGTCATCAACACACTGTGTGAAGAACTGCCACGCTAGGGAAGTCCTTGGACCTGGCTTTGGTGTGCTCGGTCCCTTGCTGCTTTGGGCAGTAGCAGATGTACTGTCTAGGGGACGAATGCTCCGTTTTTGCACCCTGCTCCCTCTTCTGCTGTGCTGGTGGCTCTGTGCGACCACCGCCTCTTCCTCCGAACTACACTGGTCACCTGCATAACGTTGATTCCATGTGGGGTCGAGGACCTCATCGTCCTCCACATCATCTTCCACCCAGTCTTCACCCCTGCCCTCCATGTCTGTCTGCACAATTGCGAAAGCAGCAGCAGTTGGCACCTGTGTTTCGTCATCATCCGAGACGTGCTGCGATGGTCCTCCCATGTACCCATCATGAAACATAAGTGGTTGGGCATCGGTGCACTCAATCTCTTCCACTTCTGGGGCAGGGCTAGGTGGATGGCCCTGGGAAACCCTGCTAACAGAGTCATTGAAAAGCAGAAGAGACTGCTGCATGATTTGGGGCTCAGACTGCTTGGCTGATTTGCAAGGGGGTGAGGTGAAAGACTGATGGACATGGGCTTCAGGTGCCAACTCTGATCTTTCATCAGAAGAGTGGGTGGGAGACAATGTGAAGGAACCCGAGGCACTGTCAGCAACCCAATCTACTATCGCCTGTACTTGTCCTGGCCTAAACATTGGTACAGCCTCATTAGGCGCGACAAAATACCGCCGCAGGCTCGGTCGCCTACTCGCACCTGAGGAAGGTGTTTCACTTGTGCGTGTAGCTGGCACAGATCCACCACGTCCTCTCCCTGCAACAGGAGCTCCACCAGCAGCACCACGACCGGGGCCACCACGTCCCTTTGACCTTCCCCTCATATTTTCCAAATTTAGGATCTTGCCCTAAATGGCGTTTTTTGGAAGACTACAACACACCCACAGTACGTAATGGCTGAAACGCACAGCTACAGAACTGCAGAAAATGCTATTCAAAAAAAAAAAGGTTGTTTTTTTTAGTATAGCACAGTACAAGGAAAATATATAGAAATTGTTTATTTCACACACCTCCAGATGTGTATTTCACACTGCAAAATATTTTCTGTGGCCCTAAATGGCGTTTTTTGGAAGAGCACAACACAACCACAGTATTTAACCACTGAATCGCACAGCTATAGAAGTGCAGAGAATGCTATTCAAAAAAAATGTTGTTTTTTTAGTATAGCACTGTACAATATATAGAAATTGTTTATTTTACACACCTCCAGATGTGTATTTCACACTGCAAAATATTTTCTGTGGCCCTAAATGGCGTTTTTTGCCAGACCACAACACACCCACAGCACGTAACCGCTGAATCGCACAGCTACAGAAAATGCTATTCAAAAAAAAGGTTGTTTTTTTTAGTATAGCACTGTACAAGAAGAATATATAGAAATTGTTTATTTTACACACCTCCAGATGTGTATTTCACACTGCAAAATATTTTCTGTGGCCCTAAATGGCGTTTTTTGGAAGAGCACAACACACCCACAGTATTTAACCACTGAATCGCACAGCTATAGAAGTGCAGAGAATGCTATTCAAAAAAAATGTTGTTTTTTTTAGTATAGCACTGTACAATATATAGAAATTGTTTATTTTACACACCTCCACATGTGTATTTCACACTGCAATTTATTTTCTGTGGCCCTAAATGGCGTTTTTTGGAAGAGCACAACAACCCCAACAGTATATAACCGCTGAATCGCACAGCTGCAGAGGCCATAGAATGCTATTCAAAAATAATGTTGTTTTTTCACACACCTCCAGATGTGTATTTCACACTGCAAAATATTTTCTGTGGCCCTAAATGGCGTTTTTTACAAGAGCACAACAACCCCAACAGTATATAACCTCTGAATCGCACAGCTGCAGAGGCCAGAGAATGCTTTTTAAAAATAATGTTGTTTTTTCACACACCTCCAGATGTGTATTTCACACTGCAAAATATTTTCTGTGGCCCTAAATGGCGTTTTTTGGAAGAGCACAACACAACCACAGTATTTAACCACTGAATCGCACAGCTATAGAAGTGCAGAGAATGCTATTCAAAAAAAATGTTGTTTTTTTTAGTATAGCACTGTACAATATATAGAAATTGTTTATTTTACACACCTCCAGATGTGTATTTCACACTGCAAAATATTTTCTGTGGCCCTAAATGGCGTTTTTTGCCAGACCACAACACACCCACAGCACGTAACCGCTGAATCGCACAGCTACAGAAAATGCTATTCAAAAAAAAAGGTTGTTTTTTTTAGTATAGCACTGTACAAGAAGAATATATAGAAATTGTTTATTTTACACACCTCCAGATGTGTATTTCACACTGCAAAATATTTTCTGTGGCCCTAAATGGCGTTTTTTGCCAGACCACAACACACCCACAGCACGTAACCGCTGAATCGCACAGCTACAGAAAATGCTATTCAAAAAAAAGGTTGTTTTTTTTACTATAGCACTGTACAAGAAGAATATATAGAAATTGTTTATTTTACACACCTCCAGATGTGTATTTCACACTGCAAAATATTTTCTGTGGCCCTAAATGGCGTTTTTTGGAAGAGCACAACACACCCACAGTATTTAACCACTGAATCGCACAGCTATAGAAGTGCAGAGAATGCTATTCAAAAAAAATGTTGTTTTTTTTAGTATAGCACTGTACAATATATAGAAATTGTTTATTTTACACACCTCCACATGTGTATTTCACACTGCAATTTATTTTCTGTGGCCCTAAATGGCGTTTTTTGGAAGAGCACAACAACCCCAACAGTATATAACCGCTGAATCGCACAGCTGCAGAGGCCAGAGAATGCTATTCAAAAATAATGTTGTTTTTTCACACACCTCCAGATGTGTATTTCACACTGCAAAATATTTTCTGTGGCCCTAAATGGCGTTTTTTGCAAGAGCACAACAACCCCAACAGTATATAACCGCTGAATCGCACAGCTGCAGAGGCCAGAGAATGCTATTCAAAAATAATGTTGTTTTTTCACACACCTCCAGATGTGTATTTCACACTGCAAAATATTTTCTGTGGCCCTAAATGGCGTTTTTTGCAAGAGCACAACAACCCCAACAGTATATAACCGCTGAATCGCACAGCTGCAGAGGCCAGAGAATGCTTTTTAAAAATAATGTTGTTTTTTCACACACCTCCAGATGTGTATTTCACACTGCAAAATATTTTCTGTGGCCCTAAATGGCGTTTTTTGGAAGAGCACAACACAACCACAGTATTTAACCACTGAATCGCACAGCTATAGAAGTGCAGAGAATGCTATTCAAAAAAAATTTTGTTTTTTTTAGTATAGCACTGTACAATATATAGAAATTGTTTATTTTACACACCTCCACATGTGTATTTCACACTGCAATTTATTTTCTGTGGCCCTAAATGGCGTTTTTTGGAAGAGCACAACAACCCCAACAGTATATAACCGCTGAATCGCACAGCTGCAGAGGCCAGAGAATGCTATTCAAAAATAATGTTGTTTTTTCACACACCTCCAGATGTGTATTTCACACTGCAAAATATTTTCTGTGGCCCTAAATGGCGTTTTTTGGAAGAGCACAACACAACCACAGTATTTAACCACTGAATCGCACAGCTATAGAAGTGCAGAGAATGCTATTCAAAAAAAATGTTGTTTTTTTTAGTATAGCACTGTACAATATATAGAAATTGTTTATTTTACACACCTCCACATGTGTATTTCACACTGCAATTTATTTTCTGTGGCCCTAAATGGCGTTTTTTGGAAGAGCACAACAACCCCAACAGTATATAACCGCTGAATCGCACAGCTGCAGAGGCCAGAGAATGCTATTCAAAAATAATGTTGTTTTTTCACACACCTCCAGATGTGTATTTCACACTGCAAAATATTTTCTGTGGCCCTAAATGGCGTTTTTTGCAAGAGCACAACAACCCCAACAGTATATAACCGCTGAATCGCACAGCTGCAGAGGCCAGAGAATGCTTTTTAAAAATAATGTTGTTTTTTCACACACCTCCAGATGTGTATTTCACACTGCAAAATATTTTATGTGGCCCTAAATGGCGTTTTTTGGAAGAGCACAACACAACCACAGTATTTAACCACTGAATCGCACAGCTATAGAAGTGCAGAGAATGCTATTCAAAAAAAATGTTGTTTTTTTTAGTATAGCACTGTACAATATATAGAAATTGTTTATTTTACACACCTCCACATGTGTATTTCACACTGCAATTTATTTTCTGTGGCCCTAAATGGCGTTTTTTGGAAGAGCACAACAACCCCAACAGTATATAACCGCTGAATCGCACAGCTGCAGAGGCCAGAGAATGCTATGCAAAAATAATGTTGTTTTTTCACACACCTCCAGATGTGTATTTCACACTGCAAAATATTTTCTGTGGCCCTAAATGGCGTTTTTTGCAAGAGCACAACAACCCCAACAGTATATAACCGCTGAATCGCACAGCTGCGGAGGCCAGAGAATGCTATTCAAAAATAATGTTGTTTTTTCACACACCTCCAGATGTGTATTTCACACTGCAAAATATTTTCTGTGGCCCTAAATGGCGTTTTTTGCAAGAGCACAACAACCCCAACAGTATATAACCGCTGAATCGCACAGCTGCAGAGGCCAGAGAATGCTTTTTAAAAATAATGTTGTTTTTTCACACACCTCCAGATGTGTATTTCACACTGCAAAATATTTTCTGTGGCCCTAAATGGCGTTTTTTGGAAGAGCACAACACAACCACAGTATTTAACCACTGAATCGCACAGCTATAGAAGTGCAGAGAATGCTATTCAAAAAAAATGTTTTTTTTTTTAGTAGAGCACTGTACAATATATAGAAATTGTTTATTTTACACACCTCCACATGTGTATTTCACACTGCAATTTATTTTCTGTGGCCCTAAATGGCGTTTTTTTGAAGAGCACAACAACCCCAACAGTATATAACCGCTGAATCGCACAGCTGCAGAGGCCAGAGAATGCTATTCAAAAATAATGTTGTTTTTTCACACACCTCCAGATGTGTATTTCACACTGCAAAATATTTTCTGTGGCCCTAAATGGCGTTTTTTGGAAGAGCACAACACACCCACAGTATATAACCGCTGAATCGCACAGCTGCAGAGAATGCTATTCAAAAAAAAGTTTTTTTTTTTTTTTTAGTATAGCATAGTACAAGAAAAATATATAGAAATTGGTTATTTCACACAACTAGAGATATACACTGCAAAATATTTTTTTTGCCCAAAAATAGGTCTTTTGTGCGCACAACAAAGTGCCTTTTTTTTTTTTTGCAACAGCACAATAAAGTGCCTTTTTTTTTTGGGGGGCCCAAAAATGGGTCTTTTTAGCAAAAGCACAATAAAGTGCCTTTTTTTTTTTTTTTTTTTTTTTCTGCCCGAAATGGGTCTTTTAGCAAGAGCACAATACAGCCACAGTATGGAATAGGTGTATCACTCAACGTAATGCAGTGCTGGTGCACTGAGCTTGCAACACAAACAGATAAACCTATGCAGATCGCTGAGCTATTATATCTCTCAATCTGGACTCCTATCTAAATCTCTCTCCCTGAAAGCACAAACAGGATCCTGCCCCTACACTACACTACACTGTCTCTCTATCTTTTCTATCAGTAGATTGCAGAATCAGGACTAACTCCTATCATATAATTCTCTCCCTCACAGCAACAGCAGCCAGGATCCTTTCCCTACACTGTCTAAAAGCAGAGTGACGATCTGTGCTGTGTGCCTCTTGCTTATATAGAAGCTGGTCACATGCTGGGTCACATGTTGCACTGACCAATCACAGCCATGCCATTAGTAGGCATGGCTATGATGGCTTCTAAGGGCACACCAGCTAATCAAATGGTGATTGGCTGGCCCCTGAAGCATTTCTAACTGCGCCATTAAATTCCCGAATCCGGACCCGAACCCGGACTTTAGCGCAAAATCCGGGTCCGGGTCCGGGGTCGGGAAAACGCCAAAATTCGGTACGGACCCGAACTTTACAGTTCGGGTCCGCTCAACACTAATGGTAACACCAAGAACATCATATTAACTTGGAATGCTGATGCTTCCAGTATAACATTTCTAGACCTGGAAATTTTCAGAGATGGTCATGCTTTCAAAACCAGAAATCATTTCAAGCAGACGGACAGAAATGGGTATATACCCCTTGACAGTTGCCATCACAAAACATGGCTATGTAATATACCCTGAGGCCAATTCATTCGTTTGAGACGAAACTGCACGTCTGGGTCAGACTATCTCGCGCAATCTGATCTTCTTGCTGATCGGCTCATACAAAAAGGCTATAGAAAAGATGATATTATCAGTGAATTTCAAAAAGTTGGCAAGATTGATGGAACATCTTTGGTGGCTAGCTCTCGACCTAAGGTGCCATCTAATCTAGCCAACACTGAACTTAAAATCATCTTGGACTATAATATTCAGCACAAAAAGTTCGAGAAAATCATCATGAAGCACTGGGACATTCTGAAAAAGGATCGGATAATGGGAGCCACCATACCATCTCGCCCTAGGTTCATTTATAGGAGGGCACCCACGCTCAGGGACGTTCTAGCCCCGAGTGTGGTTGACCCCCCAGTAGTGAAAGAGAGTCATATCTTCCCTCTCATGACTGGTTTCTACGCATGCGGCAGATGCCCAGCGTGTAAAAAATTTAAACACAATATTAAACAGAGAAAATAATTTACTGCCCCCACTACAGGGAAAACTTATTCAATCAAAAACCTTATCACATGCAATACTGTGGGGGTGGTCTATGTCCTTGAATGTGATTGTGGATTACACTATTTAGGAAGGACCTCTAGACCTCTCCATGTTCGCATCGGCGAACATGTGAATAATATTATCAATGGTGTGAGAACCCACAATGTCTCCAAACACTTCCGCCTGTTTCATAACAGGAACCCCAAATGCCTCAAATTTTGGGGCTTAGAAAGAGTGAGACCTCATTGTCAGGTCACCTGTGGCCAGGTGACAGATGCACACCGTAGGGGGACAGGAGTGCACTGCAAGGTAGTGAACCCTATGGCTGATTGCTGCGGATAGGGAACTGGGTGGTTGTGAAAAGCAGGACCAGAGAAGCACAACCGGGATCCTATAGGAAGCTAGAGCCAAGATTCCCCAGGGCGCGGAGTCTAAGACCCAGCAGGTCTTCTCCAGAGCCTCTAGTGGTGAGGATGTTATGCTGCAGGCTGGGTCCAGGTCGCGGCCCCTAGAGTCTCCTAGCTCACGCCCCGTAGGATAAGGGAAAAAGAGGGGAAGCAGCAGCACAAGATATAAGAGTAACGAATAACAAGCAGAAGGTCAAGGGCCACAAGCAGACAAGGATAACGAAGGACAAGCCGAAGGTCAAGGGACACGAGCAGACAGGGATAGTCGGGGACAAGCCAAATATGAAACAGAGAGACAGACGTAGCACACGGCAGGCAGGAACCCAAACACACAATGCCTAACAAACACGTTGATCAGCAAAGCAGGCTTGCAGTGCACAGGTTAATATAGTGTTCTGTGATAGGGCCTGGGGTGGAGTCAGGCTGGGAGGAGATTATAAAGGAAACCAGGTGAAAGGGTTCTAGCCTCTAAGATGAACACATGAGGAGAAAAGGTAGGATGGCAGACAGACATTAATGCATATCCATGACAGTACCCTCCCTCTTACGAGGCCTCCCCCTTCCCTGCCTGGGCCCAGGTTTAGAGGGAAACTTCAGATGAAACTCCTTTAACAGACGAGGTGCAAAGACCTCAGATGCAGTGATCCAAGACCTCTCCTCAGGGCCAAACCCTTTCCAATGAACGAGGTACTGAAGAACGCCTTTACAGAGTCGGGAGTCCAGAATTTGACTGATCTTGTACTCCTGATTATCCTCAGAGACAGGCGCCACGGTAGGGAGAGGACGAGAGAATTTATTGAGGACTAAAGGCTTTAGAAGAGCAACATGGAAGGAGTTAGTGATTTTAAGGCTCTTAGGAATCTGGAGTTTGAAACAAACCGGATTCAGTTTAGCAGTTACTGTGTATGGACCAATGAATCGTGGAGCAAACTTCAGAGAAGGAACTCGGAGCTTGATGTTCCTGGTAGAGAGCCAGACTTTGTCCCCTGGCTGAAGAGAAGGCGGTTTACGCCTGCGGCGGTCGGCAAAGCCTTTGAATTTTTCAGCAGCTGCCCGGAGGGAATCATGAACGTCACCCCAAACGGAATTGAGAGACTCCTGAACCGAAGCCAAAGCTGGAATATCTGGAGAACAGATCATGGGAAGAGGAAGTTGAGGGTGTTTTCCATAAACTGTGAAAAAGGGTGTCTTCTGCAAACTGGTATTCACATGATTGTTATGGGAGAACTCTGCCCACGGGAGTAGAGAGGACCAATCGTCATGGTGAGAAGACACAAAGGTGCGAAGAAAGACCTCTAACTCCTGATTAACCCTCTCAGTCTGTCCATTGGATTGGGGATGGTAAGAAGAAGAAAAATCCAAGACAATATTGAGGGATTTGCAAAAGGCTCTCCAAAAACGAGACGTGAATTGGACTCCCCTGTCGGAAACAATATGAGAAGGAACCCCATGAAGGCGGAGAATTTCTCGAATGAAAATGGGAACCAAGGCAGGGGCCGAAGGAAGACCAGGAAAAGGAACAAAATGAGCCATCTTGGAGAACCGATCGATTACCACCCAAATGACTGTATTATTCTCAGACAGTGGGAGGTCGGTGATAAAATCCATGGCATAATGAGCCCAGGGCTCCTTAGGAATGGGCAAGGGCATGAGGAGACCAGCAGGAGCTTGTGTGGAGGATTTGGACTGAGCGCAGACATGACAAGCTTTAACGTAGTCTTTGACGTCTGAGCGGAGATTAGGCCACCAGTAGTGACGACTGATGAGTAGGAAGGATCGGAGGAATCCAGAATGACCTGCCACCTTGGAATCATGTCCCCAACAAAGGATCTTAGCTCTTAGCTCAGTGGGGACAAAGGTCTTACCAGGCAGAATTTTTGACTTAAGGGTGGTAGAGTGGGCAACAATGCATGAGGTTGGAATGATCGGCTCAGGTTCAGGGGCGGACTCCTCGTCCAAAGTGTCAAATGACCTAGAGAGTGCATCAGCCCGACCGTTGCAGGAACCAGGTTTGTAGGTAATCGTCAAATTAAAACGGGCAAAGAAGAGACTCCACCTGGCCTGTCTAGGATTCAGACGTTTAGCATTCTGTAGATACTGTAAATTTTTGTGATCGGTAAAGATCGTTATGGTGTGAGGGGAACCCTCCAAGAGATGATGCCACTCCTCTAACGCCAATTTAATTGCGAGAAGTTCCCGATCACCGGTGGCATAATTCCTCTCTGCCTGAGAATTTTTTTTGGAGAAGAACGCACATGGTAGACGTCTCTTCTCAAAGATTTGAAGAAGCACAGCTCCCACCCCCATTGAGGAAGCGTCCACTTCAATAAAAAATGCATTCCCAGGATTTGGTCTCCTCAAGAGGGGGCCAGAAACAAAGGCCTGTTTCACGTTGTGAAATGCAGAGACAGCTTCGGGAGGCCAGTCTTTGGCATTCACACCCTTCTTGGTCAAAGCGATAATAGGCGCGGCAATGGAAGAGTAATTCCTTATGAACTGCCTATAATAATTAGTGAAGCCAAGAAAGCGCTGTGTGGCCTTGAGGCTAGCAGGAAGAGGCCAGTTGGTAATAGCCAAGACCTTCCCAGGATCCATCCGAAGACCCGAACATGAGACAAAGCATCCCAGAAACAGGACCTCAGAACATTCAAAGGAACATTTCTCCAGCTTGGCATAGAGATTGTTCTCTCTAAGACGCTGAAGTACAGTGCGGACATGGTTTCTGTGGACGAGCAGATTTTCAGAAAAGATCAGAATGTCATCCAGATAGATGACAACAAACTGGTACAGCAGATCTCTGAAGATTTCATTGACAAAGTTTTGAAACACGGCTGGAGCATTACACAGACCAAAAGGCATCACCAGGTATTCGTAATGCCCATCTCTAGTGTTGAATGCAGTCTTCCATTCGTCACCCTCCCGTATTCGAATGAGATTGTACGCGCCTCTGAGATCCAACTTGGTGAAAATGGAGGCACCCTTCAACTTATCGAATAGTTCAGATATTAAGGGTAAGGGGTATCGATTTTTAATAGTTACCGCATTTAAACCCCGATAATCGATGCAGGGTCTTAAGGTACCATCCTTTTTGGCAACAAAAAAGAACCCTGCCCCTGCAGGCGATGAGGATTTCCGGATGAAACCTCTCTCCAGATTCTCTGCGACATACTCAGACATGGCCTGGGTCTCTGGGATGGACAGAGGGTAGGTACGACCCCTGGGTAGAGTTGCTCCGGGGACAAGATCAATAGCACAGTCAAAAGACCTGTGGGGAGGAAGCACCTCAGCTGATTTCTTACAGAACACATCCCGGTAATCGCTGTATGCAGCGGGAAGATCAGAAGAAACAGAAGTGGCAGCAACCGGAAGACTCTCCTTGGGGGTCACCTTGAGAAGACACGACGAGAAACTTGAGGAACCCCAGGCCAGGATCTGCCCAGAGACCCAGTCCACATGTGGAGAGTGGAGCTGTAGCCAAGGGAGGTCCAATACAACTGGGGTAGAGGCCTTGGGTAGAATAAGAAAGGATATCCACTCCTGGTGGAGAATCCCTACCGACATCCTAATGGGTAGCGTCTGGAAGCGAATAGGGCCCCCTGGGAGAACAGTGCCATCAATTGGCGAGACTACCAATGGGGTAGTGAGAGGTGAAAGGGTAAGCTTCATAGAAGAAGCAGTTCTCCAATCCATAAAATTGCCGGCAGCCCCGGAATCCAGATATGCAAGGGTTGACTGAGGAGAAGTGCCTACATGAAGGAACACCGGCAAGAGAAGGCGAGAAGGTGATGTTTCAGGGTCCAATACTCCACCTTCCAAATGTATTAGACCCGAGCGTTTCCCGGACGAAGCGAGCAGGAGTCACGAAAATGACCCTTGCCCCCACAATAGAGGCACAAGCCCAGAGTTCTGCGCCTAGCACGTTCTTCGGGGGTTAGTCTGGTCCGGCCCAGCTGCATAGGTTCCTCAGCAGGTAGAGGATGCTCCACGGGACGAAGGGAGGGGAGCTCAGACTGGCTAGAACCCAGAGAGTGCTGGCGTCTTTTTTCTAAGGACCTCTCTTGAAAATGAATGTCGATCTGATTGCATAACGAAATTACATCGTCCAGACCGACAGGAATGGCTCTTCTCGCTAATTCGTCTTTCACTCTGTCAGAGAGGCCATGTAAAAAGGTAGCGACCAGGGCCTCATTATTCCAGCTCAATTCAGCTGTGTGGATACGGAACTGAAGAGCGTATTGTCCCACTGAACTAGATTCTTGGCGAAGACGTAAGACAGCACTAGCCGCTGAAGAAGCCCGAGCCGGCTCTTCGAAGATATTACGAAAGAGCTTCAAGAAGTCGGACAGGCTGGAAACCACCGGATCATTCCTTTCCCACAGGGGGGCAGCCCAGGCTAAAGCTTCACCGGAGAGGAGGGAAATTATATAGGCTACCTTAGCCCGGTCAGACAGGAAGTTTTGAGGCTGAAGCTCAAAATAAATCGTGCACTGGCTGAGAAACCCCCTGCAGGCCTTGGAGTCCCCAGAGAAATGGAACGGAGCTGGCAGTTTTAGTGAGTGTGTGGCTGCGACTGGTGCAATAGGTACAGCCGCTGGTTGTACTTGAGGTTGCGGATTTGGGGTTCCCAAGGAGGCCTGAAGCTGCTCGAATCGAGAAGCCAGATCCTGGAGGAATCGCATCACCTGAGTCTGATTCGATTCCTGGGTTTCAAGTCTGCGAACTAAGCCCTGCAATGGATCATCCGCGGGGAGCGGTATGTCAGCCGGGTTCATGGCTGATCAAACTGTCAGGTCATCTGTGGCCAGGTGACAGATGCACACCGTAGGGGGACAGGAGTGCACCGCAAGGTAGTGAACCCTATGGCTGACTGCTGCGGATAGGGAACTGGGTGGTTGTGGAAAGCAGGACCAGAGGAGCACAACCGGGATCCTATAGGAAGCTAGAGCCAAGATTCCCCAGGGCGCGGAGTCTAAGACCCAGCAGGTCTTCTCTAGAGCCTCTAGTGGTGAGGATGTTATGCTGCAGGCTGGGTCCAGGTCGCGGCCCCTAGAGTCTCCTAGCTCACGCCCCGTAGGATAAGGGGAAAAGAGGGGAAGCAGCAGCACAAGATATAAGAGTAACGAATAACAAGCAGAAGGTCAAGGGCCACAAGCAGACAAGGATAACGAAGGACAAGCCGAAGGTCAAGGGACACGAGCAGACAGGGATAGTCGGGGACAAGCCAAATATGAAACAGAGAGACAGACGTAGCACGCGGCAGGCAGGAACCCAAACACACAATGCCTAACAAACACGTTGATCAGCAAAACAGGCTTGCAGTGCACAGGTTAATATAGTGTTTTGTGATAGGGCCTTGGGTGGAGTCAGGCTGGGAGGAGATTATAAAGGAAACCAGGTGAAAGGGTTCTGGCCTCTAAGATGAACACATGAGGAGGAAAGGTAAGATGGCAGACAGACATTAATGCATATCCATGACACTCATTGGAGAGGTGGCAATTTCATCAGACAACTTAGTCAACGTGAGTCTTTTTGGATCCATGAGACTCAAGTGCTCGTGCCGGGAGGCCTCAACGTTGACTTTGACCTCAACTGCTTCATTTCTGATAAATGAGGCAGTCGTGTGTTTATTCATTACAGTTTTTTTCTTTTTATTTATCATTTTAGTTTGGCGGATGTCCCCCTCCATATTTTTAATTTTTTTAATGTTCATATATTTTAGTGCTCATATTTTTTCACATTTATACTATGTTAATATTTTTTGTTGACACATATTTTTTGTTGACACTTATTAAAATATCGTTATCATGTATGGGATAGCCGCGGATGCACGTTGCTATATATTATATTTATGCATCTTACCCTTAACATTTGTTATAGGCATTAATGCTCAGCCATCTCTAGTGACTCCACTGATGTTTGTGTCATAACAGTTCACTTCCGGGATCGGTTTGCCGGCCGTCCCGCCCATATGACACTCACCATGGCTACTCTGTTAGTATATTTAGACGTAGGGTGACGCCGCAGCTCCACCCACCGCTGACGAAGTCCGTAAGGACGTAACGTGCGTACGGGGGAGGAGCTTACTTCGGTGACTTCACCCGCATCTATCCCATGCTGGTTTGCGGCTTTGCACTGCTGTTTTTACTTCATACCATTGCTCGTTTTATCTATTGTTTGTGACGATCTGTCTGTTTGAGCCAGCCGCACTACCACGCACATCCTGCTGGAACTGCTCAGTGTGTCACTCATTGGAACTTTGCCATCAATAGCCGCTGTGCGCTCTGGACTCCCTTACTGATCCTCCTGATCTTGCTACAGCGCACCTTTGTTCAGCGGCCTTTGTTCTTTTATTTTATTTTTGTTTTATGTTTATATACCATTTTTATGGAACATCAAAGACCACACTACACTTAGATTGTCTCCACCTCTTTTCCTTCACATATATCATCTTCACCTGATGTTTTGCCTACCACGCTGTTGGATCCTTTTACATCTGAGGCCATCTTCCCCTCTTGGTGGAAACAAGCGAGTTTGACCTCTTGTTCACTCAAAAGGTCCATGTGTTCCAGTAAGCAGGTTTTCCTTATATTGGAGGGACAAGTCATATATTGCTTGAAGAGTATCATACATCTTGAGTTTCTCTTCTTTGTTCATCAACATATGGACATTTATTGTGCTGCACTGTTATTTTCTATGTATTAAAGATACTGTATTCTCTTAATATTTGTAATCAATGGACATACAGAATGTTCCTAATTTTGAATTTGAAAGAAAATCAGGCCTACAGACTAGAATTGACACCTAGATGCCAGTGACATTCTTACATCCTTGTAAGTACAGATAATGATAAATGAACTGAGTCTGTCACCTCACTGAGCCTCAAAGGGAAGCCCTAGACATTTTGTCTACAAAACTAGAAGAAGAGGCCTATACACCCAGAAGGCCCGACCTGTCTGCCAACAAATGCCTTTTTGTTAAATATCAGAGGAATATATTTCTCTCTCATAAAAATTTAAATATTAGCTGCAGAGAGATCAAACTAATTTCATCTGATCATACACGTTTTGGGGTACGTGTACATTTAAAATAGTGAGTATAGTGAATATAGAGTCCATGAGAGATCCACGAAACGGTTGTGTGGAGCTTGATTGTTATAGCTAAGCAGTGATTGGTCTTATTGCGGTCGGAGTGACGTGCTGGTGTCAGAAATTCTATCCCCGCTCAAGAGGGAACACTCCCAGGGTTGATTGGCTAAAAGTCTGGCCCACATCCATAGCTTAATAAATTGAGGAGCATGAGATATGGACAGGGGGATTCACATGGAGCCATTCTAAACTGGTGGATTGCGGAATATTTCTTGATGTGGATGTGCTCCCATCGATATGATAAATATCAGTAAAGTTTATTTCTGTTTTTGTACCTTTTTAATTTCATAGCTAAATCCAAACTTTGTAAGTCCTTTTGTCTTCTTTATATTTTTTGTAATTTCTTTCATAGTGATACTGTTTTCACTATGATTGCTTAATACAATGATGATCTGATCACTGTTATAAGCAAACATTTTTATGAATGGCATCCAATCATGTGCCATTGTGTACTATTGTGATAGCTGTGATTGGTTACAGTTATCACATGGTACAGGTCCGCTGTGATTGGCCCCTGTAGCATGTAATCACTGTGGCCAATCACAGTGATCACAAAAGTACAGAATGACTATGAATAAAAGACATTGTGTACTATTGACATGTGATTGGCCAAAGCGATCACATGGTACCAGGGCCAGCTTGGTACAACAATCTGTCTTCTAATGTGTCCAGGGGACACAGCGGGTGATAGATCGCCCATGAGGCACGTACCTGGAGGACATTCACCCAGGATAACACTGCTCCTGCTCAGCTGTCATAACATAATAGGCCAGATGGGAAGTGGTTAAATATCTGCTTGCAGTGTGCAATCAAATGGCTTTCACTTGTTATCAGTCAGATTTTCAGTCTCATTCTGCGAGGTGTAAGTTCTATCTGGAAGCCTGTAGGCTACTCTTGGCACTATCGATTGATACTCAGGTCGAAAGGTTGATTGATTGGGTAAACAGGACAGGATATAATTGGCTACAGCCATGCTCCTCTTAGAGATACTTTTGCATTCCACAGTCCAAATCAAAGTTTGCCAGAGACATTTATAATGAGGCTGAATATTTAGAGTGTGATAAATCAGATGTGGCCTGAATGAGATGTGGTAATAAGAATCATCAGGTTAGATAAAAGCATTCATTTACAAAAACAACACATACACTATTTCCATTGTTGTTCATTACTTGCTAAACTTACCATCTCATTTTGTTCTCCAGTTCACTAAGGCCGGGTTCACACCTATGCGAATTGGTTGCGGCTTACACCGCATCCAATTCGCATAAAAGTATAAAATACATTGATTTCAATGAGGCTGGTTCACATATGTGCGATGCATTCGCACTGCGCATTGCTGAAAAAACGTGTGCGTTCTCTAGGCATTGCGGTGCGGCTCAGGTGCGAATTCAGGCCCATTATGTTTTATGGGCACGCATCGGATTCGCTCATGTGTTGCGTTCTGAACAGGGATCTTGAGGGGGAACTCCACGCCAAATTTTAAATAAAAAACCGGCATGGGTTCCCCTCCAGGAGCATACCAGGCCCTTAGGTCTGGTATGGACTTTAACGGGAACCCCTACGCCGGAAAAAAACGGCGTGGGGGTCCCCCCAAAATCCATAGCAGACCCTTATCCGAGCACGCAGCACGGCCGGTCAGGAAAGGGGGTGGGGACAAGTCGAGCACCCCCCCCTCCTGAACCGTACCAGGCCGCATGCCCTCAACATGGGGGGGTGCTTTGGGGCAGGGGGGCGCCCTGCGGCCCCCCCACCCCAAAGCACCCTGCCCCCATGTTGATAAGGACAGGGCCTCTTCCCGACAACCCTGGCCGTTGGTTGTCGGGGTATGCGGGCGGGGGGCTTATCGGAATCCGGGAGCCCCCTTTAATAAGGGAGCCCCAGATCCCAGCCCCCCACCCTATGTGAATGAGTATGGGGTACATCGTACCTCTACCCATTCACCTGGTGGAAAAAAAAATCAATAAAAACACTACACAGGTTTTTAAAGTAATTCATTAGGCAGCTCCGGGGGACTTCTTCCAACTTCGGGGGTCTTCTTCCAACTTCGGGGGTCTGAAATTTTCGGCAGACAATGGCTCCACTTCAGATTTTTGTATGGTCAGTACACAAATCCGTCACACAAAAGTCGAAAGTACAAACACGCATGCTCGGGATCAATGCTCACCAAACACGAAATTAGCACAAGGGGCCCAAAGGGTGGCGCTCAAGAGCTGAAATTTCTCGTAGTACGCCACTATGTTCGTGTTTGTGGCACGATAATTGTGTAACGTTAGTATGCAAGACAAGATCCTGGCACACGCCCTTTTGACAGAAATCAGACACTTGGTTGTCCAACAATCGAACCGTGTGTACGAGGCTTAAGTTTGGAAATTGAACATAAAATGAGCAACACATATAAAACAAATAATGCAGCCTAGTGAATTGATGCTGTGGCATCTTTTGGCAGCCAACAAGAGACTGAGGGGTCAATTCACTAATGATTATCACATTTGATATTCTTTTTTTTCTTTTTTTCTTTGGAAATGTAGCATGTAATAATAAAATACTTAATTCAGTAAGTAAAATATAGAATTTTAGGTAAATAATATAATTTCAATAAAAATGTATGGTAAATGCCCAAAAAAAGGGAGGTAAGTCAATTTACTAATAAAACACACATTTGTTGTTTATCTCATGGTACAGGCACTGGCCAGTAAAGCCGGGTACACACTATAATACCGCGTACGCACGGCCGGACTTTCCGATGGGAAAACCTCAGTCGGAATTTCTGATGGAAAAGTAGAGAATCTGCTCTCTATTTAAGTCCGTCGGAAATTCTGACAGAAAAAGTCATATGGGGCATACACACGGTCGGAATATCTGACCAAAAGCTCCCCTTTTTCTGTCGGAAATTCCGACCGTGTGTACGCGGCATAACAGGTTTCACACTAACCGCTGGGTTGCACAAAAAAAAACTGACAGCTCCATTCGGAGACACTGTACTAACCATGCAAGGTTAGTCCAGCGATCTCCCCTGCTGAGTTGTTGTGTTTTTACAGGGGGACGGCCTGCCAGAACACTCCGATCAGCGCTCTCTGTCTTTGGCTGAAAGCGCTCATCAGGAGTCGGTCGGCTGTTGGTTTTCCAGTATGCACATCATACACACGGGCAGAATGTTGGCCATAGCTTAAGTTAAAGCGGAGTTCCACTTGTTTGTAAGTTTATTAAAAGTCAGCTGCTACAAAAAGTGTAGCTGCTAACTTTTAATAAACAGACACTCACCTGTCCCACGGTCCAGCGATTCGGCCGCCCGAAGCCTCGCTCCTCTCCCCGGCGCCGTCTTTGCAAGTGTTGGCACCCAGCTGTGACAGCTTGTGACTTCACAGTCGGCGCGCACTACGCATGCGCAAGTCATGCTGCGTTTTCTTAATGGCCAGGCAATCTTCTGGGACCTGTGACATGTCCCAAAAGCCTGCAGAGAGGGAGGGGGAGAGGAGGAGTTGCCTAGGCAGTAAGGCAAAGGAAGCAGGACATGGGACAGGAAGTACCTGTCAAAACTAGGTACCCACTCCCCCCCTCAAAAAATTACATGCCAAATGTGGCATGTAAGGGGGCGAGGAGTGCTTAAAGCGGAGGTCCACCCACCTTTTTTTTTTAAAAGCCAGCAGCTACAAATACTGCAACTGCTGACTTTTAAAAAATAGACACTTACCTGTCCAGCACGTCCGCGATGTCAGCAGACAAGGCTAAGCAATCGCTCGGTCCTCGGATGCTGACGCCGCCATGCTCGGTGAGGGAATCAGGAAGTGAAGCCTTGCAGCTTCACTGCCTGGTTCCCTACTGCGCATGCGCGAGTAGCGCGGCGCGCGGTCACTGGTCCCTGCTCTCTCCTGGGAGCAGTGTGTTTACCAGGGGACAGCGGGGGGGACGGGAAGTGGCGTAGACTCCCACGGGAGTCTATGCCCGGAAGTGGGTGCAAATACCTGTCTTAGACAGGTATCTGCACCCCCCTCCCCCCTGAAAGGTGCCAAATGTGTCACCGGGGGGGGAGGGTTCCGAAAAGCGAAAGTTACATTTTTGGGTGGAACTCCGCTTTAAAGCGGAGGTTCCACTTTCGGGGTGAACTCCACTTTAACCACCTCGCGCCCGCCGTACGACTATGTACGGCCGCAAGGTGGTTCTTAAATGCCAGGAGGCCACTGGGGGGCGCGCGAGCGCCGCCGCCGGCGCGCGCACGTGCCCGGCGCGTCACTATAATGCCGATGCGCGTGCCTGGCGACCGCGATGTCCGCCATGTACCCGCGATCGGCTGGTACAGAGACAAGGACATGGATCTGTGTGTGTAAACACACAGATCCATGTCCTGTCAGGGAGAGGAGACCGATGCTGTGTCCCTTGTACATAGGGACACAGATCGGTCACCTCCCCCAGTCAGTCCCCTCCCCCCACAGTAGTAATCACTCCCAGGGCATACATTTAACCCCTTCCTCGCCCCCTAGTGTTAACCCCTTCCCTGCCAGTCACATTTATACAGTAATCAGTGCATATTTATAGCACTGTTCGCTGTATAATTTTTGAATGGTCCCAAAATAGTGTCAAAAGTGTCCGATGTGTCCACCATAATGTCGCAGTCACGAAAAAAATCGCTGATCGCCGCCATTACTAGTAAAAAAAAAAAAAAATGCCATAAAACTACCCCCTATTTTGTAAACGCTATAACTTTTGCGCAAACCAATCAATAAACGCCGATTGCGATTTTTTTTACCAAAAATATGTAGAAGAATACGTATCGGCCTAAACTGAGGACATTTTTGGTGACAACCAGGGATTCCCTCAATTTAGAGTTATAAATAAGGGTGGTCGAGTATCAGCATATAAATATGTAATTGATTAACCGCACCATCATCCCTGTAAATAATGTGAAAACTAGCGAAACAGGATGTGGGATTTTAAAGGTGCTGATTGACAACAGTATATAAATCACAATGACAGTGATATATAAAAAATAGAAAAATATTTATTGATTACATACATAAAATACAGTGATATATACACATATATATGACTATCATAGGTATACACCTACTACCTATCGGTATGAAGTCATAAGGTAACATCAACTGCAAAAATGCGTCTATGAAGATTCTACAGTTTCGCCATTGAGGCTTCGTCAGGAATAGACGCATAGGATAACTTTTTAATGAAGAATTTTCCAGTTTAAAGGTGTAAGAAAAGTTTGGAGACAAAAAACAGCAATTAGAAACAAAGAATAACAAACATAATAAGGCACACTTTAGCACAACATGCATAAGCAGTATCCCGTGGACCCAGAACCTCCCCTTCATTAAACAGTGCAATTCCCTCACATCCCTCCCCCTACCCACTGGGGTGCCTACCTGATAAGGGCACCAAAGGTCTATACTGTGCGTCCCTGACCTTCAACATCTCACCACAATGACCCCGTCCATCAAAGCTGCAAATCCCATAAGGGAGGATGAAAATATGTTTAGGTTCCAATCATAAAGATATTTGCCTGTAAATATTTAAATAATGAATCACAAATTTAGGACTTGAAGTCCACATATAGGGGTTGGGGGAAGAAAAGATCCGGCTGCAGGCAATTTACTATAGCCACTACTCACCCTCGCCTCTGATATATTATTCAAATTGATGCAGGAGCTCAAGCTTGTTAGTAAACCGGGTGAAATCAGGTACGATTGTCAAAGTAAAATGTTTAATGGGTCCATCTAAACATTGTCAATAGCAAAAAAGATTTAACATACTGGTTCCGTATCTAATGACAAAATACTACAAAAGTAAGCTCATGAGCAAATAAGTAGAACTTACAATGATAGCTATATATCGCCAAATATGCCGTGCAGTATTAGCAAAGGCTATATCCGGACCACATCTATGCTTCACGACAAATGTGTGGAGACTGATGAAAGTGTCTAATCAAAAATGACAGACATAAAGGTCCACCTAAAGAACAAAAACCCATAAAGGTAAGTTTCATCCCTTTTATAGTTACTCACATTAGTGAGTCTACAAGGTGCCCCAATTTCCAGAGTTACCTGTATTGTCTGTCCCGTCCGGTTTGAGCTCCCGCCGAAGTCTGAGGACAGCATGTGCTGTCCACATTTATATATCCCCCCCTGACCGCCCATTAGCGGCGTGTGGCGTCATGCCGCAAGGCGAGTCACATGTACAGTGGGAAGCCCTGTGTGTGGATGGAGCGCCGGAAGTGAACACACTTCCTGTGCGTCTCACCCATACGACGCATGACGTCACTCCGCAGGGAAGGTCACGGATGCAATGGGAGCCCGGTCTGTTACTGGAACACAGGAAATGAAGACATTTCCTGTACACGCCGTCTGAAAGGAATGACATTTCTTGCAGACATCAGAATCCCCATAGGTGGCCCGGGATCTGTCAAGGCGATTAATACCAGTAAGATTCGCGGAAATGCTCCACAAATCACAACAGGCCGAGACCACCCCAAAAGGGGTGGGCAGACATAGGACCCTGAACATTAAGGTTCAGTCCAAATGCATGCCCCTACGCGTCCGTATGGGAATGCTGGCATGAAGGAACGAGCCATTGTTGCATGGCAGAAAAGACGGCAGTGACCCCACAGACCTATGAAATGATGAGCAAAGGGGGAAAATGGCATAACTATCCAAGTCCGATTCAGTCCAATCCACGGGGTACCGCCACATACCCAGCATGTATGCAAACGCAGCTTAAAAAATAAAAAAGTAAAAAACACACAAAATATTACATACAATGAATTACAGAAGGCTGATGTCTTAGCATCAGCCGGCTGTATAGCAAAAATACAATCATTTATGTTTTAATACAAATATATTGACATATAATCACTCTCTCCCTTTTGTGGGGAGAGAGAGACAGTGAGTTTATGAAGTCTTTCCTCAGCAACGTCAATACCCTAAACCGTCCCTATTGTGGTCCCACCTTCTATGGGGAGTGATGTCAGAGCATCACCACAGGTAAGGCTATGATAGCAGGAGACCCCACGGACCACAGGAGTGAATCCGGGAAGGGAAAGATCACAGAAATGGATGGAGCACGTGTCTCCCAAGAATGTAAATTAGGGGCAGGGCATAGTATAACACCCAAAATGGTACCCCTGCTCATAGCACAGAGATCAACCATCACAAAAAAGGTTTAAAACTAATACCTTCATTGAGACCCAGATACCGGGTTGCTTGTAATAAGTAAATCCATCTACTTTCGAGTTGAAGCAATTTCCTATCAATTTCACCTCCTCGGTCATGTTGGGGTATGTGTTCAAGCACAAAAAACAATCTAGTACCCAGATTTTGGAAATACATAACACTTCTGGAGATACGGTCCGTACACAGCCTAAAATTTTAGAGACGTTTCGACAAGTCTATCAGACATTATATACATCTCAGCTGCCTTCTAGTTTTCAGTCGACTGAGTTAGCGGAGTTACTGGACTCAGTCGCATTGGCATGGCTATCCGATAATGAGAGGGAGATGCTAGTACGTCCTATAACATCGGAGGAGGTCCTTTCTGTTATTGGCTCCTTTTCATTGGGGAAGTCACCAGGGCCTGATGGTCTTCCTATTGAATTCTATAGGGCTCATGGAGAGCTTTTATCTCCTGTACTGGCCTCTCTTTACTCAGATTGTCTGAAGGAGGGATCCATGCCAGACTCAATGAGTCAAGCTCATATAGTCCTAATTTACAAGCATCCGAAAGACCCATCCTCCTGTGCTTCATATAGGCCTATTGCACTCTTGAATGTAGATTTCAAGATTTTGACAAAGTTAATTTCCCGACGATTACAACCGTTGATGTCTAATATCATTGATTCAGATCAGACTGGTTTCATGCCAGGCAGATCCACTGATGTGAACTTGAGGAGATTATATACCAATATTTATGCTTCACATCTTAATATGGGATCTAGGGTTATTGCCTCCCTGGACATTGAGAAGGCCTTTGATACCTTGGAGTGGCCCTTTCTGTGGGAAGTACTCCGCAGAATGGGCTTCCCAACGGTATTTATAAAATGGTTACAGGTCTTATATAAGAATCCCAGAGCTGCAGTAAAGATGGGAGGAGGGTTGTCAGCTTCCTTCTCACTATTTAGGGGAACCCGTCAGGGCTGCCCTCTCTCTCCAGCCCTTTTTGCGATTGCTATGGAACCGGTGGCTGAGGCTCTACGTACTTCACCTAATATTAGGGGATTGCGGATCGGTTGGCTGGAGGAGAGGGTAGCTCTGTATGCAGACGACCTCTTATTATTTTTAAATGATGCTGGCCCCTCGTTACAAGGGGCCTTGGATATACTGGATTCATTTTCAACGGTTACAGGGCTGAAGGTAAACTGGACTAAGTCATTGCTGTTTCCAATAGATATGGAGGCTCGCAGTAGGGCTATGAAGGATACTCCACTGCAGTGGGTAGATAATTTTAAGTATTTAGGAGTGGTAATTTCTCGTCAATCTTCTGAATTTATGTCTCTGAATCTGACCCCAATTTTGGGAGATACTGAGTCTAAATTAAAAGTATGGAAGTCTCTACCGTTGTCTCTATTGGGGCGTATTAATCTTTTAAAAATGAAAATGATACCTAAATTCATGTACCTATTTAGACATTCTCCTCAATGGCTCCCTGTATCCTTTTTCAAAAGACTAAATCAGTTGTTTTCATCTTTTTTATGGGGGATAAAAAATCCTAGGTATAAATTAAGTACTCTGATGCGCCCTTGTGAAGAGGGAGGACTAGCTTTTCCGGATCTATACAAATATTTTTTGGCCACTCAGTTGGTTACGGCCGCATGGTGGTTAAACCCAGATCTATATAACTCTTCTACCCGGTTAGAAGCAGCAGTAGTAGGTTCCGTAGAAGCTCTTAAGGTTCTCTTATTTAGGGGCCGTAGGGCACTTCATCAGGTGACTATTCCTATGCTTAATACTATTCAAGCTTGGGAGGCCGGCCTTAGATGTGAGTGTTATCCAAAGGGAGCAATTTCTCCAAATGTCCCTCTATGGCTAAACCCTACCCTTCCTCAATTCCTTAAAACACCAGAGCCTATTGCATGGACCAAATACAATATTAAATTACTTGTCCAAGTGGTTACTGATCAGAGGTTATCCACCTTCTCTACACTAACCTCAGTGTTTAATCTTCCTAGCTCTTATCTATTTAGATACTACCAGCTTTCACATACTTTTCATGCAGAGTTTCCACAGAATAGTTTAACGATGATACAATCTACCTTGGAGTTAGTACTTAGGTCTGAGTGTCTGGATAAGCCTACCTCGAGACTCTATTCTCATCTTACTTTAATTTCTATCCTGCCATTAGAGAGTCTTCGAGCTAGGTGGATTCGAGATATACCAGATTTGAGTATGGAGGACTGGAGCTGTGTGTGGGATTTCCCTTTGAGATCTCTGGTCTCCTTGAGGGATCGTGTTATCCAATTTAAACTCATACACAGAGCATATATCACGCCATATAGACTTCAAAAGATAAATCCTGCTTGTTCCTCTAGTTTCTTTATTTCTTTTTTTTTGCTATGCAAGGTGATGGGATCGTGTTATTTTACTAATATATTTTAGATTTAATGTGTATGATGTGTTGTCATGTTATGTTATGTTTTGTTTGTTTAAGAAATTAAATAAAAATATTTATAAACCATCACAAAAAAGGTTTAAAACTAATACCTTCATTGAGACCCGGATACCGGGTTGCTTGTAATAAGTAAATCCATCTACTTTCGAGTTGAAGCAATTTCTTATCAATTTCACCTCCTCGGTCATGTTGGGGTATGTGTTCAAGCACAAAAAATTTGATGAATTTTAAATCAAAATTATGGTATAGCCCCACATGCCGACTAATGGGCGTCTCCATCCTATGCTTTGCGATCAGAGAGACATGATCTCGAATCCTGCAAAACAGGGGACGTTTAGTTTTGCCCACGTAGTATGATCCACATAGACACTTCATCAAATAAACCGCTCCTACTGACTGACAATTGCATCTATATTTTGGTGTCCATGTAGTGTCATTGGGGAGTGACACGTTTTTACCCGTGAGAATAAATCTGCAAAAATTGCATTTTTCACACGGGTAAGTGCCCGGTGTCTGTCTATTGGTAGTGGTTTTTGTATTGGTATGATGGCTTGATACTAGCGTATCCCTCAGTGATCTTGATCTCCTATAGGTAATCTCTGGATAGGATTTGATAAAGCAAGATATTCTTTGATTTGCGGTCAGGAGATACCAAAATTTATTGTAGATACCACAAATCTTTGTATGTTGACGATTAAATTTAGTAATAATCCTAGTTGATGAACTTGATCTGTCCTGTCTAGGTTTATAAATTAGTGATTGCCTATTTCGATTTTTGACCTTGTTAAAGGCTTTTTTTAGACTCGTCCTGCTGTATCCCCTGGCTTGAAGTCGCTCACTAAGAGAGTTAGATTCCCTTTGGAAATCTTCCTCTAGTGTACAGTTTCGTTTGATCCTAAGGAATTGGCTGTACGGTATGCTTTTCTTTAAGAATTCCGGGTGCGAGCTGTCCGCATGCAATAAGCTGTTACCAGCCGAGGGCTTCCTAAAAAGTGTGGAGCATAATTCCCCTCCTTCATTTACAAAAATCTCAACATCCAGAAAGGTAATCCTCTTCTGGTCAAAGATGTGAGTGAATTTAAGTTAAGTTAAAGGTATTTACTTGCAACTGGTTCAGAAATGCAACCAATTCATCTTCATCTTTTGAGCCCCTCCATACCATGAAGACGTCGTCGATGTATCGATGCCAGGAAATGATCCTGCTCACATCGGCTTGTCTGGATTCACCCGAGAAAAGACTCCGCTCCCACCCGCCCAGAAAAGCCAGAAAAGCATACCGTACAGCCAATTCCTTAGGATTACAGATTACAGATCGAACCGACTCCATCCGAAATCTTTGTACCTTCACAAAGCAATTGAGGGCTCTGAGATCCAAGCTTGGACGAACCCCCTCCTTCTTCGGCACAAAGAACAGATTTGAGCAAAAACCCCGTTCCAGTTCTGGAACTGGAATAACTACCCCGCGTTCCAGTAGACCCTGGACCGCCCTATACAGGGCCTCCCGATGGGTCGGTAGTAGCTGGAGATTGGAGGTGTTGAATCTGTCCGGTGGACAAGAGAGAAACTCTATCTTGTAGCCTGAGGAGATTACTTCGCAAACCCACCTGTCGGAGATTAGAGCTGTCCACTGAGTCGCGAATTTGTGAAGACGTCCCCCCACCTGAGAGCTGGGTGGGGGTGGACCTTCATGCGGATGCAAATTTGTCCGCAGGCTTATTGGGTATGCGGGACCAAGGACGCTTTTGTCCTTGGGCAGGCGCTTTATCGGCCTGGGGTCTTTTCCCTGTCGCCCTAGGGGGACGAAAAAAATGCTTGCGTGCAGTAAAGGAGGGCCCTTGCCCCTTGGCGTGGCCCCTTACCCTTGCTAATTTGGGGAAGCAAAGTGCTTTTACTTCCTGTGGCATCCTTGATGATGTCATCCAGAGAAGCCCCAAAAAGTCTGTCGCCCTTAAAAGGCAGATCCAACAGGGCTTTCTTGGAAGTCTGGTTCGCAGACCAGCCTTTTAGCCAGATCAGGCTAAACCGAAGTTTTAGACAGCAGGGGAATAGTATTCATGTCTGACTCGCAGACAAACCTAAGGCCCTGGACCAACTGGTCGGCCAATGTTATCTCATCAGGAGAAGCATCTCGCTCCTTAACCTCTGGAGTAGCAATCTTGCCCATTCAGTAAGTGTGTGAGACACTAGGGCCCCCGCCAATGCCGGGCGTACTGCCGAGCCTACCACTGATTATAGGTAGCAAGCGAGTGCTTCAGCCTTCTTATCCACAGGGTCCTTGAAAACAGGAGCCCCTTCTACAGGAATTGTGGTGGCTCTATTAAGTCTGGACACCGGAGGGTCCACTATAGGGGGAGAGGTCCATTTTTTCAGAAAACTCTCCTCAAAGGGGGACCGTACCGCAAACCTCTTTGGGGCTGTAAAGACCCTCACTGGGTTCTCCCATTCCTTGTATAAGAGTTTATCAAAAGACACACAAGGGAACACCTTAGCAGTGCGGGCAGGTCTATGAAACCCAAGTGGACCGGAGTCTCTGCTGCTTCTGCAGTATTTTCCAACTTTAGCATATCCCGCACTGCAGTAATAAGGTCAGATACCAAAGCCGTCTTGCGTACTGACCTGGACTTGGAGTCATCCTCACTGTCCGGTCACGGTCTGCGGTCTCTGATGCGTCAGAATCTGGGCCCCGAGCCGTAGCTGGACCTGGTTCTGCATCAGAATTATCCCCAGAAGCTTGCAGGGGACGGGGCGTTTACTACCCACTGTATTCCCGTGTACTGCTTCCACCCTGGCAGCAAACGCCTCTAGGATTGCCGTCATAGCGTTCATAGACACCTCAGGGGCACCAGCTGCTTAATCTGGTGTTTCAGGGGAGAAAACATCTGGCTCAGATGCCATGCTGACCACACGCTGACACTCACAGGGCTCCAGGCAAGATATCAATAGGCCACCCTCCTGTGCTGCAGAGAGGCTGGGTCACCCAGAGGACTCACCACCCTGGATAGGTACTGCTATGCTGCCGTGTGCTGCGCCTGTGATGCTGTCCCGCTGCTGCTGTGTCAGTCTGCTTCTTTTATCAGCATTTCCTGTGTGAATTTTCGCACCAGTGTAATGCACCCTAGAGGCCGGAGGCTCTCGCAAAATGGTTGCCAAAAACGTCTGTATGGAAGATAATGTGGGCTCTAAGAAAATGGCCGCCGACCGAAGATTGAGGTCAAGCAGCCATAGCCCACAAAAAGATGGCCGCCGAACGGCAATATATGCATACAGGGTGGACAAACATGGCCGCCGATCAGCTGATAGGGGCCAGTGGGTGTGGCCGAACCACAGGAAGATGGCCGCCGGGCAGTCACAAGAGGCCGAACTCGGCATGGACCACCTCAAAATGGCCGCCGACAGCATGGAGGAGGAAGCACACAAACACAGGTAAGCAGAAATTACATTTCTTTTAAATGTTAGTTACAGCCAGCCCCGCTCCAGTGGAACCCCCTAGGTGACCCCCAGCACCCAGCAACCTTTAGCTAGAAGCCCAGGGAGGAGGGAAAGGCAGGGAGAGAGGGAAGAAAGGGGCCACAACCACTTACTTGATCTCTCCAGGAATGTCCAGCTAAATCACCCAGCCGAGGCAGGGGAGTTTTACCTACCTATCCTGCATGTATTATGCTGGAAGACATTCCAAACAGGCCATCGTCCGTGCACGGAAGGTGACTGTTGGCCAGCCATGCTGTGATTGGACCCAAAAGGGACGATCATATGTATGCCCTGGAGCGTGACGCTCACCGGACAGGCTGCTGCGACTCGGCCGTAAGGTCAGCCGAAGCGGAGTGGTCCGATGCAAGCCTTGGAGCGTAAGCTCACCGGCCAGGCTGCTGCGACTCGGCCGTAAGGTCAGCCGAAGCTGAGCGGTCCGATGCAGGCCCTGGAGCGTAGGCTCACCGGCCACCCGTGGAGCGACGGGCATGTCGTGGAAAACCCAGCGCATAGCTAGGGTCGGCACACGCTCGATGGCCGAAACTGGGGAGACTACAAGGATCGAGGATCCAGCCTGTCACCCAGACGGCAGTTGATCGAAGATCGCAGGAAACAAAAATGTATCAAAAAAATCTATATCTTTTCCCCCCGGACCAATGGGCCCGAAGGGAGCCATGTCCTACTCCTTGCTAGACAGAAAAAAACTGATCTGCGAAGATGCAGACTGAGAGGTTATACCCGGAGGGTCCGCCCCCTGGGCGGTACTGTAGAAGGTGTGATGCAACACTTTTTACAAGTTTTTCTGCCTAGTCACTCCTAATTAATGGATAATACCCACTTTGTCAAAAGAGAAGCTGTGTCGGTCCATGGACGAAAGAGTAATGACATTTTTGCAGATTTATTCTCACGGGTAAAAACGTGTCACTCCCCAATGACACTACATGGACACCAAAATATAGATGCAATTGTCAGTCAGTAGGAGCGGTTTATTTGATGAAGTGTCTATGTGGATCGTACTACGTGGGCAAAACTAAACGTCCCCTGTTTTGCAGGATTCGAGACCATGTCTCTCTGATCGCAAAGCATAGGATGGAGACGCCCATTAGTCGGCATGTGGGGCTATACCATAATTTTGATTTAAAATTCATCAAATTTTTTGTGCTTGAACACATACCCCAACATGACCGAGGAGGTGAAATTGATAGGAAATTGCTTCAACTCGAAAGTAGATGGATTTACTTATTACAAGCAACCCGGTATCCGGGTCTCAATGAAGGTATTAGTTTTAAACCTTTTTGTGATGGTTGATCTCTGTGTTATGAGCAGGGGTACCATTTTGGGTGTTATACTACGCCCTGCCCCTAATTTACATTCTTGGGAGACACGTGCTCCATCCATTTCTGTGATCTTTCCCTTCCCGGATTCACTCCTGTGGTCTGTGGGGTCTCCTGCTATCATAGCCTTACCTGTGGTGATGCTCTGACATCACTCCCCATAGAAGGTGGGACCACAATAGGGACGGTTTAGGGTATTGACATTGCTGAGGAAAGACTTCATAAACTCACTGTCTCTCTCTCCCCACAAAAGGGAGAGAGTGATTATATGTCAATATATTTGTATTAAAACATAAATGATTGTATTTTTGCTATACAGCCGGCTGATGCTAAGACATCAGCCTTCTGTAATTCATTGTATGTAATATTTTGTGTGTTTTTTACTTTTTTATTTTTTAAGCTGCGTTTGCATACATGCTGGGTATGTGGCGGTACCCCGTGGATTGGACTGAATCGGACTTGGATAGTTATGCCATTTTCCCCCTTTGCTCATCATTTCATAGGTCTGTGGGGTCACTGCCGTCTTTTCTGCCATGCAACAATGGCCCGTTCCTTCATGCCAGCATTCCCATACGGACACGTAGGGGCATGCATTTGGACTGAACCTTAATGTTCAGGGTCCTATGTTTGCCCGCCCCTTTTGGGGTGGTCTCGGCCTGTTGTGATTTGTGGGGCATTTCCGCGAATCTTACTGGTATTAATCGCCTTGACAGATCCCGGGCCACCTATGGGGATTCTGATGTCTGCAAGAAATGTCATTCCTTTCAGACGGCGTGCACAGGAAATGTCTTCATTTCCTGTGTTCCAGTAACAGACCGGGCTCCCATTGCGTCCGTGACCTTCCCTGTGGAGTGACGTCATGGGTCGCATGGGTGAGACGCACAGGAAGTGTGTTCACTTCCGGCGCTCCATCCACACACAGGGCTTCCCACTGTACATGTGACTCGCCTTGCGGCATGACGCCACACGCCGCTAATGGGCGGTCGGGGGGGGATATATAAATGTGGACAGCACATGCTGTCCTCAGACTTCGGCGGGAGCTCAAACCGGACGGGACATACAATACAGGTAACTCTGGAAATTGGGGCACCTTGTAGACTCACTAATGTGAGTAACTATAAAAGGGATGAAACTTACCTTTATGGGTTTTTGTTCTTTAGGTGGACCTTTATGTCTGTCATTTTTGATTAGACACTTTCATCAGTCTCCACACATTTTTCGTGAAGCATAGATGTGGTCCGGATATAGTCTTTGCTAATACTGCACGGCATATTTGGCGATATATAGCTATCATTGTAAGTTCTCCTTATTTGCTCATGAGCTTACTTTTGTAGTATTTTGTCATTAGATACGGAACCAGTATGTTAAATCTTTTTTGCTATTGACAATGTTTAGATGGACCCATTAAACATTTTACTTTGACAATCGTACCTGATTTCACCCGGTTTACTAACAAGCTTGAGCTCCTGCATCAATTTGAATAATATATCAGAGGCGAGGGTGAGTAGTGGCTATAGTAAATTGCCTGCAGCCGGATCTTTTCTTCCCCCAACCCCTATATGTGGACTTCAAGTCCTAAATTTGTGATTCATTATTTAAATATTTACAGGCAAATATCTTTATGATTGGAACCTAAACATATTTTCATCCTCCCTTATGGGATTTGCCGCTATGATGGACGGGGTCATTGTGGTGAGATGTTGACGGTCAATGACGCACAGTATAGACCTTTGGTGCCCTTATCAGGTAGGCACCCCAGTGGGTAGGGGGAGGGATGTGAGGGAATTGCACTGTTTAATGAAGGGGAGGTTCTGGGTCCACGGGATACTGCTTATGCATGTTGTGCTAAAGTGTGCCTTATTATGTTTGTTATTCTTTGTTTCTAATTGCTGTTTTTTGTCTCCAAACTTTTCTTACACCTTTAAGCTGGAAAATTCTTCATTAAAAAGTTATCCTATGCGTCTATTCCTGACGAAGCCTCAATGGCGAAACTGTAGAATCTTCATAGACGCATTTTTGCAGTTGATGTTACCTTATGACTTCATACCGATAGGTAGTAGGTGTATACCTATGATAGTCATATATATGTGTATATATCACTGTATTTTATGTATGTAATCAATAAATATTTTTCTATTTTTTATATATCACTGTCATTGTGATTTATATACTGTTGTCAATCAGCACCTTTAAAATCCCACATCCTGTTTCGCTTGTTTTCAATTTAGTTATTTTCTCTCTCACTTTCTGTTTTGGCTATGGGACAGGAAGTGAAGGTAAATCTCCCCAATTTAAGACAGATGGCAAAAATAAACCTAACAGGGGTTTTAGCCCTCCCTTACTCTATCCAAATTGGGGGGAAAAAGTTTTGTCTTTAGTTCTACTTTAAAAGTATACAATATATCAGTGTGGAAATATTCTGTCCTGAGTTTAGGAGTGCAAATAAATTGTAACATTTCACTAGAAAGAGATTGTTCTATGCAGGACTGGGACAAGGGGTGGGCAGAAGGGAAGCCTGCCCTGGACACTGTGGTATTATGTAAGGTGGGGGGTTGTGTTGAGAAGGGGAATTGGGGGGGCAGCAGGGAGTAAGCATTGTTTTAGGAGGCAAATTTGGGGGGCTAGAAGTGGTGTTGAGAGGGGGGATGGGGGAAGAAGATTTGTGCTTGGAGGGGAGATTTTGGGGGGATTTGGGTTAGATGAGTTTATATGACAGAGGGGGGAAGAGAATTGTGATAGGAGGGAATTTTTTTTGTTGGGGGGGTTGTGCTAGTAGGGATGATTAGGGGGGTTTATACTAGGAGGGGGAATTTGGGCTGGAAGGGGTATTTGGAGTGAGGGAGAGTGGATGTGTATGCGGAGAGAAAATTTGAGGGGTTTGAAGGGTAGAGGATTTGTGCTAGGAGGGGTGTTTTTTTGGGGGGGAGGGCATTTGTGCTTGGGGGATTTGGGGGATGGGGGAGGCAAAGATTTGTGCTGGGAGGGAGGATTTCAACAGGGGGCAGATTGGTTCTGGGAGGAGAGGGAAATTATCCTTAGGGGGTAAGTAAGCAAATTAGTGCTCCGTTTTTGCTGACACATAATGTTTATAAATCTTTGGGGAGGGGGGTTCTTTGGTCAAAGGTAAATTCTTATGGTTGTGCTTACAGACCAACATCAGGGCCAGTTTTTTACTGGCTCTGGGGGGCAAGGCTTCTAGTGGCAGCACACTACCATCTACATGTCAGTAACACATTTCTGTGTATAATGAAAAGTTACAGACTGCTACGCTGCCTGCCAGGGCAATCCAACCAACTTCTTGATGTTACACGTTTGGGCTTGTTTGTTGGTAAAATCATGTAAGGTGTACCTACAGTTCACCCATTTTGGTTCTGTACACCTAGAACTAAACTGGTATTACGGTAGGGGGGGCAGTTTGCCTACTCTACCAGGGGCTGGTTCTAGATGTGCTAATGTAGAAAAGGCAAACTCTCTGCTTCAATTGTATGGCTATGATCATCTTGTTTTTGTAAAAGTAAGACCAACCGATTCACTGGGGTTGAGTAAATGGAGGCACAGGACAGTTGACTCGTGAGTGCAAGAAGTCCGGTACTCTCTTTCATACAGTGCTCTCAGAATTACCTTGATGTAGTTATGTTGTAGGGCTAGAAGCTCTACTCACCATAATCCACATTCATAAGACAGTATACAGTAATTGTGTTTGTTCAGTCAAGAGGAACATGTTTCCTAATCCACATTGCTTATTCATTACTATAGAGGTTCAGGCAGCACTTACGACATCTTTGTATTGCATACATTTTTTTTCTGGCGTAGTGTGCATATGCTCTGTAGGAGTGACTTACACTTATATCTTTTCTGTTTCCTGCTCACCCATTTTTGCAGCCTCAACCACAACGCCAGCAGACATAAAAACAGAGTGACTTGCTCTACGCTTAAACTTTTTATGTGCCACAACAAAGCTTTAAGCAAAACGGTCTTATTGGTGCAAACCAAGCGCCTTGTAATGTAATGCAATCTGTACTGTAATTGTTGGTAGATATCTAATTAAATATGTAATTTAAACATTGATAATTTTCTAGCAATTCTATGCTGTACAAGGAAAACTGAATTGCAGGCAGGGAGCTCCAGACCTTGTGTTGCAGGGTAAGAGCACGGGCACATGTAAGTGTGCCATAATGTGCACCTATGCTGTACATTGAGGCAGATCCTGCCTGGCCCCTCCCCTTTCCTTCCTAATTTAGTTTAGCTTGAAAGCCTACATTTATTTAAAGTGGTTGTAATTGTAAACCCTTACATACACCCAGGACTGGACTCAGGTGACAGACAGAGATTAATCAAATCCTCCTACATAAGTTTTACCTGTTTGTCTGAGGCCCTCTCTTCTTTACAGCCTTGTAAAACAGACAGAGCACAGGCTCTTTCTCAGCTCCAGCAGGCAGGGGGCGGGGATCTAATGTCACACACTGCACAGCACAGAGAGAAAAATTGTGTGTAATCTGAGACCTAAGAGGAGGGAATTAGCACACACCCCTACACAGTCTCATAGGAAAACATACACGCCCCCTAAGTTGAAATTTTCAGTCATCTGAAACCCCCCCCCCCTTCTCCCATACCACCACAGAGGTAAACTTCTAGTGCTGCGGGGGTTAATACAGAAACTTGACCTGTCATAGGCACTCATGAGAAGTGCGACCTGCCCTCTCCGTCCTCCTCACCCATTCATAGAAGCTGTACTGTATTTCCAGCTGTAGCACCAACCCTGTAAGGACAGCTGGAAGATGACTGTCCCCAAAGGTGGCCCTGACCTTGCCAGCTTTCCGACACCTCTGACATCCTGGGTTCTGATATAATTCAAACAGAGGATACACTTGCAAAAGACACCAGAGAAACAATATAATGGGTATTTTACTAGATGTTTTTTAGTCAAACCAAGAAAGAAGAATGTAAATTAATTATTCCTCAAATTGCAAATTTTAGCATTAAACAGAATTACAGAGATTGTACAATGAAATGGCAATAATAATAAATGAGGCAGTAATGACCAACAGGCTCAAAGAGAGCCTATGACCCCAGGTATAGGAGGAAGAAGAAAGACTTTTTTTTTCAAACAGCTCCCCCTAAACCCTGATGCCAAACAGAATAGAAGGCACAATATATGACAACACAATATGTGAAAATTGCAATAAGCGAAACCTGAATAAGAGTTCCCCTTTAAGATTGCCAGGTGTTATAAGCTGAATCCTTTTGGAGGGAGGAGTCCTTCATGTAAGGTGTCCAAGATCTTCAGCAAGCTATAAAGGGGCCCAAGATGATGCTATGCTGTGCAATGGCGACCAGCAACGGTGTATGTAACAAACAAGGTGCCTCTCGGGAAAGCCTTGGGTGTAGGAAGTAAAGGGTAAAGGTGTCTGCATGCAGTGTCTCTGAATATAATGTTAATGGTGGGCTCCTGTCCGCTCTCCACCCCTGGAGATATCCAAGCTCTTGGATAGAGGACATCCAGAAGAGACTCTTGTAGGACCTGCAGTCAGATGAGAGATGCCTAACTGGACACCCGATAACCCAGGGATTCAGCAGTGTCTGCATCGGTGTAGATGAAAGTGGCCCCGGATAGCCACACTGCCAATGGAAGCCGGGTAGCTGATGGTCTGCTTCAACGGATAAGGATTACTCATGGAAAGCACTCCATGCCATCGAGGCCATGGTGCCTACTCACATCCACCTGGAACAGACTGGTTCCTGCTCTGCAGATGTAGGCCGGAGTCCAAAGAGTGCAAGCCCCTCCCTGGGCCGTTTTCTCCTCACCCAGAATTCCTCCTCTCTACTGCTAGCTAGATGGAACTTGTAGTTTGCAGCAGCAGCAGCAGGTCCATTGAAATCCCGGCCCTCCAGACTACATATCCCGCGATCCTCTGCTTTCAGTAGTGGTCTCTCTCTCTGCAATCAGGAAATGATGACACAATCCCCATGCTGGGCACTAGAGGGAACAAAGCTCAATGTAATCTTTGTTAAGGAATGTCCCATGATGGCAAAAAGCAAGCACTTGGCTACACAGCAATGAAAATAACTCTATGAATAAAGGAAGTGGTTCTTTCATTCATCCATAAAGATCCACTTACATAGTTACATAGTTAGTCAGGTTGAAAAAAGACACAAGTCCATCCAGTTCAACCATAAAAAAAAACTTAGGTGTTAAGACACTGGTATGGTATCACACATCACATGAGTGGGTGCCCAACCAATGTTTTCATTTTAACAATCCCAAAAAGCATGTTAACACTCAACAGAAAGGGAGAGACATACTGACTTTGCGGAACTACAAGATCCAGGTTAGATGAAGCATTTATTTAAATCATACATTAGTGCTTCAGGGTTATTTAAGTGTATGTAACAATCACTCACTTTGGCGGACCTCAGATCTTGGCAACTTAATATACAAACTTTCATCTAGTACCATCTGTGCTTACATGAAAAGTGCTTCAGTGGCTCTTTTCACAGAAACAATGACATCTCTTCTCACAAGGAAAGGAAGCAAATGTAATGCTTACCTGTATTATATTAACCACTTCAATACACTTCGGGCACTTTTACCCCCTTCCTGCCCAGTTGCACTTTGAATGACAATGGGCTGGTCATGCAATGCTGTACCCATATGACATTTTTTATCTTTTATTTTTGAGACAGATAGAGCTTTCTTTTGGTGCTATTTAATCACCAATGGGTTATTTATTTTTTGCTAAAAAAAAAACTAAAAAAGCTAGAACATTTTGAAAAAAAAAAGTTTTTCTTAGTTTCTGTTATAAAATTTAGCAAATAAGTAATTTTTCTTCTTCACCGATGTGCGTTGATGAGGCTGCACTTATAGCAACTGATAGGCTGCACTGATGGGCACTGATGAGGCAACACCGGTAAGCACTGATAAACTGCACTGATGGGCACTGCTAGGCTGCACTGATGGGCACTGAGGGGGCTGCACTGATAATCAAGGCACTGATGACCAGTGCCCTGATTATCGGTGTAAATAACGTGCTGATAGGCTTGCCGATTAACAGCTCTCCTTTCCTCACACAGACACAGCGTGTGAGGAAAGGACTGCCCATAACTGGCAAGTCTGTTTATATGTGATCAGCTGTGATTGGCCCTTTACTGAGATCTGTGATTCAAAGGACACAGAGCATGCCAGATGCATGTCCCAGGGGGCACGTGGGAGGATGCCCATGGATGACTGCACTGTAGCTGTCCTTTGGCTATAGCAGTCGGGAAGTGGTTAAACACATGGCATTTCTGACTTCCCAAAACTGGTAACCTGGTGGTCAAACAGTGCTTAAACTGGCCCTAGTCCAGGTTGGTCACCAGGACCAATTGACCCTGGGCAGATGTCTTTTTGCCTGTAAATTGAGTGTAAACCTGTAATAAGAAAAACAGGGAACCTGATATGTCTGAGCCCTTCCAATAATACTATTTTTCTGTCTTTAGGAGCTCTTTCACTCTTTTCTGTTTCGCAGAGACATTTTCCATTAATACCAATGCAAATGGATCAAAACACGTTACTGTCACTGGCATGCAACATGCGTTAAAATGCATTTACATTTATTTTAGTTGAAAACACATCTGTCAAAAAGTGTGACAAGTGTGAATGAGCTCTTTCCTGAATGCTTGGGGTTGATGTAATAAAGGCAAATGGGCTGTTCGCTTTGCAAAGCTTAATGAATGAGATAAGGCTCTGAAGCTCTGTTGCCTTCCATCATCCAATCATGGGCAAGCAAAATTATTATTTTATTCTATGCATGTGATTTTGATATTCTTTGCAAAGTGCATTTTCACTACATTCACCAAGCTAAGGGAACATTTCCTTGCAAAGCTAACAGCCTATTTGCCTTTAGTAAACCCACCCCATTGGGTCACTGACCTGGATCTAGTATGCAACTAAGCCCCCATTCATACTGGGTGCAACTTCATAGTTTGGTCTGATTTAAGTGTGACTTTAGTGCGATTTCAATGTACTGCAACTTGGCTATGTCCAACCAAAAAAGTACAGTGTGTGACATAATTCCAAAAATGTAAAAAAAAACTGAATGGACTGAATTACAACGTATGAGAGATAAATCGCACTGAAGTCGTAAAAAAGTAATACATGAACTACTTTTCAAAACGCACCAGTCGCAGCTATTAATACAGAGCCATAAAAATACTTTAGGTGAGACTTTGGGTGCGATTTGGAAATTGCATGTCGCACCTGAAGTCGCACCGGAGTTTATACTTGCTCCAGTTCAGTGACTGAGAAAGTATTTAAAGGTTCATCTTCTCAAAATAATAGCCTATGCATTCAAGTGGCCCCAGTAGATATTAAAAAGGATTTTGGTCAGGCTTCTAGGGAGGGCCCAACTGGTTGCACACTTTTTACCAGTTCCAGTCCAGGTCATATCTGACATTTATTTAATTGATGTAAAAATCTGCATTTTTTTGCCAAAAAATTACTTAGAATGCCCAATCATTATATATTTCTTTAACCACGTCTCCACCGCGCCTATTCTGGCACTTCTCTCCTTCATGTAAAAATCATAATTATTTTACTAGAAAATGAATCAAAACCCCCAAACATTATATATATTTTTTTAGCAGACACCCTAGGGAATAGAATGACGGTCATTGCAACTTTTTATCTTGCACGGTATTTGCGCAATAATTTTTCAAACGCCTTTTTTTGGGAAAAAAAACGGTTTCACAAATTAAAAAATAATTAAACAGTAACGTTTTTTTTCTTATTTATTTTACCTTTTATTTAAATTTTTTGCACTGTTCTTTTACAAAAAAAAATTCACTTTTATTCCTATTACAAGGAATGTAAACATCCCTTGTAATAGAAAAGAAGCATGACAGGACTTCTTAAATATGAGATCTGGGGTCAAAAAGACCTCAGATATCATATTTACACCAAAATGCAATAAAAAATAAATAAAAAATTAAATGTCATTTAAAAAAAAAAAAATGTCCCTTTAAGAGCTATGGGCGGAAGTGACGTTTTGACGCTGCTTCCGCCCTGCAATGATATGGAGACGGGTGGGGGCCATCTTCCCCTCACTCGTCTCCATACCAAACCAGGAGAAGGATCCGATCGCCTCCGCCCCTTTCGACGGCTCTGGTAAGCGGCGGAGGGCCCCGGAGAGCGGCGGGAGAAGGGGCCCTCTTCCACCGTCGATAAAAGTGATCTTGTGACGAATCCGCTTCAAGATAACCACTTTTATCTTGAAGCGGACTGCCCGCTTTTGAAGAGAAAAGCTAGCTGCTGCCATAACAACGATATTCTTCTTCAAAGTTGCGACGTTAAACAACGGCGGGCGGTCCGGAAGTGGTTAACTGGCAATTACGCAGTCATGCAACACTGTACCCAAGCAAAATGTATATCATGTTTTTTCACAGAAATAGAGCTTTCTTTTGGTGGTATTTGATCACCACTGGGTTTTTTTTTTTTTGTTATATACCTGTAAATGAAAAAAGAACAAAAATTTTTAAAACCAAAATATAGTTTTTTTACTTTCTGCTATACAACATATCAAATAAAATAAAAAATCGAATTTATTCATAAATTTATGCCAAAATGTATCCCGTTACATATCTTTGGTGAAAGAAAAACCAAATAAGTGTATATTGATTAGTTTTTGTGAAAGTTATAGCATCTACAAGCTATGGGATATATACTGGAATTTTTTTTAATTTATTTTTATACTATTAATGGCAGTGATCAGCAACTTATAGTGGGAGTGCTTTGCGGGGATAAGAAATAAAGAGATTATTCCCTCTGTACCGAAGCCCTGTGTTGTTGTTTGTGATTGGACCCAGCCGATCAGCAGGTCCCAGCCATTAATCATTGGCCGGAAGCTGCTGACAAAATTGGACACAGCAGTCGACGGGGGGAGGCCTGAACCCAGAAACACGGAACAATGTACAGGTATGTAGTTGTAAGAAAAAATATATATAGTCGCGCTAACTTATGAATATAAACATAAGCCCACCACTGAGTAATTGAAAAAATTGTTTCCAAATCACCACAGTGATAAATTATGTGAGTGCTCAGTGAAGAGCAATAACTAAACAATGTAAACAAAGCATATAAATTAATAATAATACAAACTTAATTAATAATATTATTACATGCTTGTATAGGACCCTTAAATGATCAAGTCTAAAGTCCATACAAAAAAAAAAAAAACACACCCGTGATCAAGTGTCCATACTAGATAAAAAAGAAAAAAGGAAAAAAGAAAGAAAACAAAACAAAAACGATTCCAAATCTTCTTGTATTCGTGACTTTCACCACCACCAGTAAAAATTCCTGCTTACCAAAAAGCGATGGTCCCCTATAACGGAGGACCCCAAACAGCCTCAAATGGTAATCAATAGGACTCCAAGCTTCAGTATAAGTTGAGCCTCAATTAATTTGGTAGCCAGAACGCTCATATACCATCATGCAGTACTCGATGCGGAACATGAAAGGAAGGGAGGACACTACATAGTGTAAAATCCTTGGTGGATGTTTATTTAAAAGAAGAAAACATACTTACAAAAATGCAATTTAAAAACAGCCTTAGAAGTGTGACAGCGCCGACCGGTCAAAGGCGCTAGTCACACACATACGTCCGTGGAAGTCGAGCAGTGGAGGGTGACGTCAGCACAAAGCTCGTATCCTGCCCTACGCGTTTCGTGAAAATTCACGTCGTCTCGGGGCACGGGCGATGGGCTGCGTCACCCCCTCTTTATAGGGAACACAAGAACTCAAGGGTCCGGCCCGAGGGAGGGCGCGCGCGCGCGCACCTCGCGCCGCGAGGTAACCACGCCACGCTATCGCATCCGCCAAACAGCAAAAACAGCGGATGCGCGCGCATCTCTCCCCACGAGGAAACCAAGCCTCGTTTGCAAATACATACCGTGCGCGTCATCACGCCAAGCGGGATGCCGAAAACATGGTGGGGAGTATGCCGCACATACGCGTGTCCATGGCAACAATGGCCACGACCGCAATACGCGCGCCACCCAAGGGGGAGGAGCCTCCAGGTGTGTCACAGGAGACAGTAAGACCCACAACCTCCGCCGCAACCATAATGTGCGGTGAACATAATGGGACCTTAAACTGCTCCAAATTTAACAACCTAACTATAGAGGACATGTACATACATGAATATAAAACATAAATGTCATGACAATATCTAAAACCATACATGTTTAAAAATACGTAGATAAATTGCCTCATAATAGTTAATAGTCCTTAAATGATAATAAAATCACCAAGGTTACAACAGTTACCATCTAATCTCGTCCCTCTTACAACCCCGCTTAACATGGTCAAATGTCCATTACAAAACGGGAAAAAGAGACGGAAATAAACGGTTAAATTTAAACGGAATAAGGAAAAGAGGAAGAAAAAAGTGTGCATACAGCACAATCTGCATCTCCCAAAAACTATAATTCAATATAATTCAATAGTCCACCCCAAACAGCCATTATAAAAACACAATTAACTGATTGGCTAGATTGATTCAAGAATTGTTAATAAAAGCGTTGACATCGGTGTCCACGTTGAGTCCATGCGGAACATAAGTTCTCAACCTGTATACCCATGCCATTTCCTGCTTGGAGATTTCTCTCACAAGCGAGCTGCCTCTCCAGTGGGGTCTATATTTGTCAATAGCGATGAATAGTGTACCAGACGGGTCTCTCTTGTGAACTTGATCGTAGTGCCTGGATACAGAGTGTTTATCGAAACCTTTGCGTATGTTCGCTATATGTTCGTTAAGTCTCACCCTTACTGCCCTTTTGGTCCTCCCCACGTATTGGAGACCGCAAGGGCATTGTATGAGGTAAATAACCCCCAAAGATGAACAAGTAATAAAGGGTTCGATTTCATAGGAACGGCCCGTGCTCGTTGAAGAAAAATGGCTAATCTTCCTATCCCTGCAGCTATTCAGGCTGCACACTTGGCATTTTTTGCATCTATAGTATCCTGTCAAGTTCTCTAGAAATGTTCTATTGGCCCGTGGGGGGTCCTGGACACTTGGGGCCACCCTACTGGACAGTGTAGACGCCCCCCTAAATACAATAGCTGGTCTCTCTGGAAGGGACGGTGCCAACACTAAATCACTGGTTAACACATGCCAGTGCTTACGTATCAGACTTTTAATGGTCTGATGCTGTACGGAGTAGGTGGTAATAAATGGAAGAGAAAACTTACCATCCCTAACCACCCTCTCCCTGTCAGCCAACAATGATTCTCGATCGATCTCACTGACAGATTGTATCAATTGAGACAGATCACTCTGTTGATAACCTTTATCAACAAATCTCTTAGAGAGGATCTCGGCCTGGCATTTGAAAGCCTCTAAGTCTGTACAGTTACGTCTCAATCTGGTGAATTGTCCCTGGGGGACGGCCTTCAACCAAGGGGTATAATGACAACTGTCAAGCGGAATATATGAGTTCCTGTCAGTTGGTTTGAAATAAGTGGTCGTAACAAATTTGCCATCAACCACTGAAATTTTCAAATCCAGATAGTGTACTGACTCCTGACTGGCCTCAAAAGAGAATCTGATACCTCTGTTGTTATCGTTTAGGGACAACATGTAATCCCGCAAAGCAGATTCGCTGCCATCCCATAGGAGGAGGACGTCGTCGATGTACCTAACCCAGAGAACAACCTCTGGTCTCCGGCAAACATCGACGACATCCTCCTCCCACTTGGCCATGAACAGGTTGGCCAGGCTAGGGGCGTACTTCGCCCCCATCGCCACACCTCGATCTTGGCGGAAGAATTGATTATCACACCAAAAATAATTGTGACCAGCTGCATATTTCAGTAGGGTCATAATAAAATTAATTTGCCGCAGTGGTAGATCTGATCCTCTCACTAAATACATCTCAACAGCCTCAAAGCCACGCTCATGGGGGATGATGGTATAGAGCGAGGTCACGTCTGCCGTGACCATCCATATACCATTTGTGGGAGTGAGATCTCTGAGTAAATTGATAACGTGTTTAGTGTCCCTTACATAGGAAGGGATCTGCTGAACCAAAGGCTGCAGGAAAAAATCAATATACTTCCCGACCCGGGACGTGATAGAGTCTATCCCACTTACAATGGGTCGTCCCGGGGGGGAAGTAAGGCTTTTGTGGATCTTCGGGAGGTAATATATAACGGGAGTCCGAGGGGCACAGGGTATCAAAAACAATCTCTCCCTGTCACTGAGGATGCCCTCCCGGTGTCCCTCATCCACAATAATCTCAAGGTCTCTTTTGTATTTGACAACGGGGTCCCTATTCAGAGGGGTATAGGTTTCGGTGTCATCGACGATCCTGTGTAACTCTTTCAAGTAGTCACACCTATCGAGAATGACTATCCCTCCCCCTTTGTCTGCAGGTCTGATGACCAGGGACTTGTTGGAACAAAGGGACTCAAGCCCTTTCTCCAGATTCCTTTGCATCTTGACCTTTTTTACCTTGATCTTTTCAAGATCTTTGAGTACCACATCCCTAAAAACTTTAATACTCGGGGCCAATGAACCAGGGGGATTAAACAGTGAAGCATTGGCCAACCCAGTATGTTTGTACTCAGGTAAGGGACTCACTCTATCCATTGTAGGATTAGACAGAAAATGCCTCTTGATATTGAGCTTTCTTGCAAACTTGTGGACGTCCATAAAAGTTTGAAATTTGCTCAAGCTCCTAGGCGGAGCAAATTTCAGACCCTTATCCAACAAGCGCTGCTCAGTCTCTGACAAGGCCTGTTGGCTCAAATTGAAAATACCCATACCTAGATTCTTTTTCTTTTTGAGCAACTGGGCCCTCCTCCCCCCTCTGACCCCTCTCTTCGTTCTGATGGGCCAAACCGGCCCTGGTGGCCCATGGGAAAACCCCAACTGGGGTTCGGTCTAAAATCATATTGACCTGGGGGATAGGAGGGTCTAGAATAATCATAACCCCTGTCAAAATGATTAGACTGAGGAAATTGACCATTCCCGTCCAAATTATTAAATCCATATCGCCTTTCCATAGGTTCACGGCCTAATGGCCCCAATGAGTCTGTTAAGGGAAAAAAACGGTTATGGGTGGGGATATTAAAATCCCGCATACCATTGGACTCAAAGCTGGTTCTTGGAAATCCCTGATTATGTCCCGCATCATGATGGATGGGTCCAAATGAGGGATGCTCCCATCCTCTCATGGATTCACCCTGATAATGCTGGAACTGTACATCAGACCTATGAGGTTTCACATTTTTAGGCATTTTAGATGAAAAATTGCCCTGTTTGGACCCGTTCTTAGTCTTGACCTTATTGTTACGTTGAGCTGGGGTGGGAGTGGGGGGGTTAGAAGCCCCTCTCCTACCAATCATGGGAGGGTTGGCAATCGGGCCGGATGGCACCGCGCCCTGAGGGGCAGTGTCCATCACTACCTCATTTATCTCATCTGCTGCCAACTTTTTCTGCCACAGAAAAACAAGGCCGGACTGGTAATCCTCAAAATCTCTAAGGTATTTTAGTGGTTGATGGCAAATTTGATGGCAAATTTGTTACGACCACTTATTTCAAACCAACTGACAGGAACTCATATATTCCGCTTGACAGTTGTCATTATACCCCTTGGTTGAAGGCCGTCCCCCAGGGACAATTCACCAGATTGAGACGTAACTGTACAGACTTAGAGGCTTTCAAATGCCAGGCCGAGATCCTCTCTAAGAGATTTGTTGATAAAGGTTATCAACAGAGTGATCTGTCTCAATTGATACAATCTGTCAGTGAGATCGATCGAGAATCATTGTTGGCTGACAGGGAGAGGGTGGTTAGGGATGGTAAGTTTTCTCTTCCATTTATTACCACCTACTCCGTACAGCATCAGACCATTAAAAGTCTGATACGTAAGCACTGGCATGTGTTAACCAGTGATTTAGTGTTGGCACCGTCCCTTCCAGAGAGACCAGCTATTGTATTTAGGGGGGCGTCTACACTGTCCAGTAGGGTGGCCCCAAGTGTCCAGGACCCCCCACGGGCCAATAGAACATTTCTAGAGAACTTGACAGGATACTATAGATGCAAAAAATGCCAAGTGTGCAGCCTGAATAGCTGCAGGGATAGGAAGATTAGCCATTTTTCTTCAACGAGCACGGGCCGTTCCTATGAAATCGAACCCTTTATTACTTGTTCATCTTTGGGGGTTATTTACCTCATACAATGCCCTTGCGGTCTCCAATACGTGGGGAGGACCAAAAGGGCAGTAAGGGTGAGACTTAACGAACATATAGCGAACATACGCAAAGGTTTCGATAAACACTCTGTATCCAGGCACTACGATCAAGTTCACAAGAGAGACCCGTCTGGTACACTATTCATCGCTATTGACAAATATAGACCCCACTGGAGAGGCAGCTCGCTTGTGAGAGAAATCTCCAAGCAGGAAATGGCATGGGTATACAGGTTGAGAACTTATGTTCCGCATGGACTCAACGTGGACACCGATGTCAACGCTTTTATTAACAATTCTTGAATCAATCTAGCCAATCAGTTAATTGTGTTTTTATAATGGCTGTTTGGGGTGGACTATTGAATTATATTGAATTATAGTTTTTGGGAGATGCAGATTGTGCTGTATGCACACTTTTTTCTTCCTCTTTTCCTTATTCCGTTTAAATTTAACCGTTTATTTCCGTCTCTTTTTCCCGTTTTGTAATGGACATTTGACCATGTTAAGCGGGGTTGTAAGAGGGACGAGATTAGATGGTAACTGTTGTAACCTTGGTGATTTTATTATCATTTAAGGACTATTAACTATTATGAGGCAATTTATCTACGTATTTTTAAACATGTATGGTTTTAGATATTGTCATGACATTTATGTTTTATATTCATGTATGTACATGTCCTCTATAGTTAGGTTGTTAAATTTGGAGCAGTTTAAGGTCCCATTATGTTCACCGCACATTATGGTTGCGGCGGAGGTTGTGGGTCTTACTGTCTCCTGTGACACACCTGGAGGCTCCTCCCCCTTTGGTGGCGCGCGTATTGCGGTCGTGGCCATTGTTGCCATGGACACGCGTATGTGCGGCATACTCCCCACCATGTTTTCGTCATCCCGCTTGGCGTGATGACGCGCACGGTATGTATTTGCAAACGAGGCTTGGTTTCCTCGTGGGGAGAGATGCGCGCGCATCCGCTGTTTTTGCTGTTTGGCGGATGCGATAGCGTGGCGTGGTTACCTCGCGGCGCGAGGTGCGCGCGCGCGCGCCCTCCCTCGGGCCGGACCCTTGAGTTCTTGTGTTCCCTATAAAGAGGGGGTGACGCAGCCCATCGCCCGTGCCCCGAGACGACGTGAATTTTCACGAAACGCGTAGGGCAGGATACGAGCTTTGTGCTGACGTCACCCTCCACTGCTCGACTTCCACGGACGTATGTGTGTGACTAGCGCCTTTGACCGGTCGGCGCTGTCACACTTCTAAGGCTGTTTTTAAATTGCATTTTTGTAAGTATGTTTTCTTCTTTTAAATAAACATCCACCAAGGATTTTACACTATGTAGTGTCCTCCCTTCCTTTCATGTTCCGCATCGAGTACTGCATGATGGTATATGAGCGTTCTGGCTACCAAATTAATTGAGGCTCAACTTATACTGAAGCTTGGAGTCCTATTGATTACCATTTGAGGCTGTTTGGGGTCCTCCGTTATAGGGGACCATCGCTTTTTGGTAAGCAGGAATTTTTACTGGTGGTGGTGAAAGTCACGAATACAAGAAGATTTGGAATCGTTTTTGTTTTCTTTTCTTTCTTTTTTCCTTTTTTCTTTTTTATCTAGTATGGACACTTGATCACGGGTGTGTTTTTTTTTTTTTGTATGGACTTTAGACTTGATCATTTAAGGGTCCTATACAAGCATGTAATAATATTATTAATTAAGTTTGTATTATTATTAATTTATATGCTTTGTTTACATTGTTTAGTTATTGCTCTTCACTGAGCACTCACATAATTTATCACTGTGGTGATTTGGAAACAATTTTTTCAATTACTCAGTGGTGGGCTTATGTTTATATTCATAAGTTAGCGCGACTATATATATTTTTTCTTATTTGTATGCACTGTTAGTTTTCAGAATAGTTGCTGCTTTTTCCCTTTGTTTGTTCCTAGGCATTTGATATATCTGCCTAGTTCCATACCTGTAGCGCAATTTCTTTTTTCACTTTCTAACCTTTTATATTAACTACCATTAATTGCTGCTTAGTGAGTGGTCATTAACTCGACCACAATGGATATTTTCGACTTCCGAGCGAAACGGACAGTCAACACGACCGGGGTGTTCGACTCCACCCCGGCCTCTGGTAGCTCTGATGTCAGTGGTCTCTTTATGCGACTAAAGAACATCATGACAACTGAGATACACATTCAGTGGGACATAGCGTTCCTTGAGAATTATATTCGGAATGCCATGGTCCCAAGAAGCCTCCGTTGGGAGGTAAGTCCACAAAAAGGTGAGCCTGATTTGGAGGTTTGGGCTAAATACTTTAATGATGCTGGAGTTTCTTTTTTGCGATTTTTGGCCCAAAGAAAAAGCGAGAAGCTGCAGAGACTTGATACCGAAATCAAAACGGTTAGAGATCTGCTGACCTCTTTCAAAAATGGAGAGGAATATAGGGAGTGTTCCAACTCTCTCCAAAAAACCTTAGAGAGGGAAGAAAAAGATCAAAAAACAAAAAAGAAGAAAAAATACCTTAGAGATTTTGAGGATTACCAGTCCGGCCTTGTTTTTCTGTGGCAGAAAAAGTTGGCAGCAGATGAGATAAATGAGGTAGTGATGGACACTGCCCCTCAGGGCGCGGTGCCATCCGGCCCGATTGCCAACCCTCCCATGATTGGTAGGAGAGGGGCTTCTAACCCCCCCACTCCCACCCCAGCTCAACGTAACAATAAGGTCAAGACTAAGAACGGGTCCAAACAGGGCAATTTTTCATCTAAAATGCCTAAAAATGTGAAACCTCATAGGTCTGATGTACAGTTCCAGCATTATCAGGGTGAATCCATGAGAGGATGGGAGCATCCCTCATTTGGACCCATCCATCATGATGCGGGACATAATCAGGGATTTCCAAGAACCAGCTTTGAGTCCAATGGTATGCGGGATTTTAATATCCCCACCCATAACCGTTTTTTTCCCTTAACAGACTCATTGGGGCCATTAGGCCGTGAACCTATGGAAAGGCGATATGGATTTAATAATTTGGACGGGAATGGTCAATTTCCTCAGTCTAATCATTTTGACAGGGGTTATGATTATTCTAGACCCTCCTATCCCCCAGGTCAATATGATTTTAGACCGAACCCCAGTTGGGGTTTTCCCATGGGCCACCAGGGCCGGTTTGGCCCATCAGAACGAAGAGAGGGGTCAGAGGGGGGAGGAGGGCCCAGTTGCTCAAAAAGAAAAAGAATCTAGGTATGGGTATTTTCAATTTGAGCCAACAGGCCTTGTCAGAGACTGAGCAGCGCTTGTTGGATAAGGGTCTGAAATTTGCTCCGCCTAGGAGCTTGAGCAAATTTCAAACTTTTATGGACGTCCACAAGTTTGCAAGAAAGCTCAATATCAAGAGGCATTTTCTGTCTAATCCTACAATGGATAGAGTGAGTCCCTTACCTGAGTACAAACATACTGGGTTGGCCAATGCTTCACTGTTTAATCCCCCTGGTTCATTGGCCCCGAGTATTAAAGTTTTTAGGGATGTGGTACTCAAAGATCTTGAAAAGATCAAGGTAAAAAAGGTCAAGATGCAAAGGAATCTGGAGAAAGGGCTTGAGTCCCTTTGTTCCAACAAGTCCCTGGTCATCAGACCTGCAGACAAAGGGGGAGGGATAGTCATTCTCGATAGGTGTGACTACTTGAAAGAGTTACACAGGATCGTCGATGACACCGAAACCTATACCCCTCTGAATAGGGACCCCGTTGTCAAATACAAAAGAGACCTTGAGATTATTGTGGATGAGGGACACCGGGAGGGCATCCTCAGTGACAGGGAGAGATTGTTTTTGATACCCTGTGCCCCTCGGACTCCCGTTATATATTACCTCCCGAAGATCCACAAAAGCCTTACTTCCCCCCCGGGACGACCCATTGTAAGTGGGATAGACTCTATCACGTCCCGGGTCGGGAAGTATATTGATTTTTTCCTGCAGCCTTTGGTTCAGCAGATCCCTTCCTATGTAAGGGACACTAAACACGTTATCAATTTACTCAGAGATCTCACTCCCACAAATGGTATATGGATGGTCACGGCAGACGTGACCTCGCTCTATACCATCATCCCCCATGAGCGTGGCTTTGAGGCTGTTGAGATGTATTTAGTGAGAGGATCAGATCTACCACTGCGGCAAATTAATTTTATTATGACCCTACTGAAATATGCAGCTGGTCACAATTATTTTTGGTGTGATAATCAATTCTTCCGCCAAGATCGAGGTGTGGCGATGGGGGCGAAGTACGCCCCTAGCCTGGCCAACCTGTTCATGGCCAAGTGGGAGGAGGATGTCGTCGATGTTTGCCGGAGACCAGAGGTTGTTCTCTGGGTTAGGTACATCGACGACGTCCTCCTCCTATGGGATGGCAGCGAATCTGCTTTGCGGGATTACATGTTGTCCCTAAACGATAACAACAGAGGTATCAGATTCTCTTTTGAGGCCAGTCAGGAGTCAGTACACTATCTGGATTTGAAAATTTCAGTGGTTGATGGCAAATTTGTTACGACCACTTATTTCAAACCAACTGACAGGAACTCATATATTCCGCTTGACAGTTGTCATTATACCCCTTGGTTGAAGGCCGTCCCCCAGGGACAATTCACCAGATTGAGACGTAACTGTACAGACTTAGAGGCTTTCAAATGCCAGGCCGAGATCCTCTCTAAGAGATTTGTTGATAAAGGTTATCAACAGAGTGATCTGTCTCAATTGATACAATCTGTCAGTGAGATCGATCGAGAATCATTGTTGGCTGACAGGGAGAGGGTGGTTAGGGATGGTAAGTTTTCTCTTCCATTTATTACCACCTACTCCGTACAGCATCAGACCATTAAAAGTCTGATACGTAAGCACTGGCATGTGTTAACCAGTGATTTAGTGTTGGCACCGTCCCTTCCAGAGAGACCAGCTATTGTATTTAGGGGGGCGTCTACACTGTCCAGTAGGGTGGCCCCAAGTGTCCAGGACCCCCCACGGGCCAATAGAACATTTCTAGAGAACTTGACAGGATACTATAGATGCAAAAAATGCCAAGTGTGCAGCCTGAATAGCTGCAGGGATAGGAAGATTAGCCATTTTTCTTCAACGAGCACGGGCCGTTCCTATGAAATCGAACCCTTTATTACTTGTTCATCTTTGGGGGTTATTTACCTCATACAATGCCCTTGCGGTCTCCAATACGTGGGGAGGACCAAAAGGGCAGTAAGGGTGAGACTTAACGAACATATAGCGAACATACGCAAAGGTTTCGATAAACACTCTGTATCCAGGCACTACGATCAAGTTCACAAGAGAGACCCGTCTGGTACACCATTCATCGCTATTGACAAATATAGACCCCACTGGAGAGGCAGCTCGCTTGTGAGAGAAATCTCCAAGCAGGAAATGGCATGGGTATACAGGTTGAGAACTTATGTTCCGCATGGACTCAACGTGGACACCGATGTCAACGCTTTTATTAACAATTCTTGAATCAATCTAGCCAATCAGTTAATTGTGTTTTTATAATGGCTGTTTGGGGTGGACTATTGAATTATATTGAATTATAGTTTTTGGGAGATGCAGATTGTGCTGTATGCACACTTTTTTCTTCCTCTTTTCCTTATTCCGTTTAAATTTAACCGTTTATTTCCGTCTCTTTTTCCCGTTTTGTAATGGACATTTGACCATGTTAAGCGGGGTTGTAAGAGGGACGAGATTAGATGGTAACTGTTGTAACCTTGGTGATTTTATTATCATTTAAGGACTATTAACTATTATGAGGCAATTTATCTACGTATTTTTAAACATGTATGGTTTTAGATATTGTCATGACATTTATGTTTTATATTCATGTATGTACATGTCCTCTATAGTTAGGTTGTTAAATTTGGAGCAGTTTAAGGTCCCATTATGTTCACCGCACATTATGGTTGCGGCGGAGGTTGTGGGTCTTACTGTCTCCTGTGACACACCTGGAGGCTCCTCCCCCTTGGGTGGCGCGCGTATTGCGGTCGTGGCCATTGTTGCCATGGACACGCGTATGTGCGGCATACTCCCCACCATGTTTTCGTCATCCCGCTTGGCGTGATGACGCGCACGGTATGTATTTGCAAACGAGGCTTGGTTTCCTCGTGGGGAGAGATGCGCGCGCATCCGCTGTTTTTGCTGTTTGGCGGATGCGATAGCGTGGCGTGGTTACCTCGCGGCGCGAGGTGCGCGCGCGCGCGCCCTCCCTCGGGCCGGACCCTTGAGTTCTTGTGTTCCCTATAAAGAGGGGGTGACGCAGCCCATCGCCCGTGCCCCGAGACGACGTGAATTTTCACGAAACGCGTAGGGCAGGATACGAGCTTTGTGCTGACGTCACCCTCCACTGCTCGACTTCCACGGACGTATGTGTGTGACTAGCGCCTTTGACCGGTCGGCGCTGTCACACTTCTAAGGCTGTTTTTAAATTGCATTTTTGTAAGTATGTTTTCTTCTTTTAAATAAACATCCACCAAGGATTTTACACTATGTAGTGTCCTCCCTTCCTTTCATGTTCCGCATCGAGTACTGCATGATGGTATATGAGCGTTCTGGCTACCAAATTAATTGAGGCTCAACTTATACTGAAGCTTGGAGTCCTATTGATTACCATTTGAGGCTGTTTGGGGTCCTCCGTTATAGGGGACCATCGCTTTTTGGTAAGCAGGAATTTTTACTGGTGGTGGTGAAAGTCACGAATACAAGAAGATTTGGAATCGTTTTTGTTTTGTTTTCTTTCTTTTTTCCTTTTTTCTTTTTTATCTAGTATGGACACTTGATCACGGGTGTGTTTTTTTTTTTTTTTTTGTATGGACTTTAGACTTGATCATTTAAGGGTCCTATACAAGCATGTAATAATATTATTAATTAAGTTTGTATTATTATTAATTTATATGCTTTGTTTACATTGTTTAGTTATTGCTCTTCACTGAGCACTCACATAATTTATCACTGTGGTGATTTGGAAACAATTTTTTCAATTACTCAGTGGTGGGCTTATGTTTATATTCATAAGTTAGCGCGACTATATATATTTTTTCTTATTTGTATGCACTGTTAGTTTTCAGAATAGTTGCTGCTTTTTCCCTTTGTTTGTTCCTAGGCATTTGATATATCTGCCTAGTTCCATACCTGTAGCGCAATTTCTTTTTTCACTTTCTAACTAGGTATGTAGTTGTGCCTGAAGGACACCTTCGGACAGCAGCATTGGCAGTGTGGGGGAGCAGTGTTAGATGTACTAGCAGATTTAGATACGCTAACAAATTGAAGCCAAAAACCTACTAACACTTTATAAGCAGTCACAGCAACAGTTTTGCTTCTTTTGGGATAAAGATTTTACATAAATAAAAGCTAGACATTGCAAGCACCACTGTCAGCAGTAAATAGTTTGTCTCAACCACCTAACTGCTACATCTGCAGGACAGCGCGCTATTTTGAAAAACAACAGACTTACTGGCCAGTTCACCAGGTGAAAATAAAAGATAGAAAGCCTAAAAAAAGAAAACAAATGCAGCCACCGCATCTAAGATTTGGTAAGCTGCAATACCAAAAATGATTTTCGGTTTAATATCACTTTAACCTCCCTAGCGGTAATCCCGAGCGTGACTCGGGGTTGTTTTTTTATGCTAGGATCGGTAACCCCGAGTCACGCGCGGGGTAGACATTGCAGAGCCCGCAGCGGAGTTTCCCTACCTTCTCCTGGCGATCCAGCGATGATGTCCTCTGCTGTGATCGCCAGTGAGATCTCCGGCGAGTGTCGGCACTTTCGACCCCATCTGACTTCCTAGTTCCGTTCCCTGCGAGCCGCAGCGGCGCATGGGAGCGGAACTGGGCGGCAAATTCAAAAAGGTAAACACATAGTATACATACAGTATACTGTAATCTTACTGATTACAGTACTGTATGTAATAATTACACATCCCCTTTGTCCCTAGTGGTCTGTCCAGTGCCCTGCATGCAGTTTTATATAATAAAAACTATTCTTTCTGCCTGGAAACTGAAGATTGTCCATAGCAACCAAAAAGTGTCCCTTTATGTCAAAAGTGGTTTTAGAACAGCTAGAAAACAGCGATAATAAATTAGAATCACTCGCAGAATTGAGCGATAGCGATTTGTGGGGAAATTCGTCATCAAACACTAAATCTAATGACAGCGACAATTCTGCAACTGAGCAAATTTCAGTGTTTTTGATTTGATTACATTATTGAATAATTTTTATTATAATTAGATTACTATTTTTTATAATTATTTATAGTTATTTATTATATTATAATTTATAATTTTGTGTTTCAAACTTTATCATACCCGGGATGTCTACTAGACTCTGGTTTGCTCAGGTTTAAGTAAGTAATTACTAAGAATTGCAGGCCTATAATACATAACACCAAATTTCCATGCAAAATAATTGTACCGCTTTTGGTACATAATTCCAGAAAGAATCATACCGCCAGGGAGGTTAAAATGTTACTAAACCCACAACAGTAAAATCAGTATGTATATGCAGTAATGCATGCTTGTTATACTCACTGTGGAACCTAAGGGGTTAACCCTGCACATTGTGTAAAAAGGCTGCTTGATCCTGTCTTCTCTGATCCCCCCTTCTTCCACTGTCCCCAATCCATCTCCTGATAAGACAGAGCCTTTGGAGTCATCGTGTACATGCTCAGTTTGGTGTGTATCGCTGCAGAGTTTATTTTTCTTGGGAGGATGCATGTGATCAGTACAGGGCCAATCAGCACTTTCCAGACAGAGGGTCAGGGGTCCTGCAGCCTCATAGGACAGTTAGAGTAGAATGAAAACTCCTCCTACAGGCTTTATCCAGACACTCATAGAGGTCACAAGACTGCTATATACTGCTGATGAGAAAGGGTATTTAGCATTAGTATTTTCCATGTTCTGTGTACTGTGGGAGACCAGATATAGTGAATGCAGGGTCCTGGGTTTAGTAACACTTTAACTGTTGAATTCCTTATATTCCCATAAGCATTTTAAACAATGGCTCCTTTTTTTGGTTTTAGAATAGACTGAAACCTGAAATTATCACCGTCTCATGTATTTTAAGGAGTGTGGTGATCTTTGTGAAATTACTTTTACGTTGATTTTATCATAACAGCAATTAAATGGTGTTATAACACTGGTAGTGGTAAAACATCACGACTTATAGAGCAGGCTAAATAAAGAATATTATAATCCTTTGTGAATTAAAATTAACTAAATAAGGTGCAAAATTAAGAAAATAAAAGTTGAATAAAGGAAAAAATTGATTTGTTAATTAAACCTACAATGTGATTGTTAGCCAGTTCTGCCAACATTTTGGAATATTATCCCAGCACATGGCTTACTAATGGGATTGCCTGAGCTCACTGAGCAGCGGGCTAGGTTCACATTAGAATTGTATTATTTACATATTGCCAATACCATGACAATGTGTAAACCGATTTACCACCTAGAACACTGAGCATGCAGGAAGTAAACTAAGGGAACTCCCTATTATCAACACAGACAGATATACTGCAAATGCTTTGGTTAGTAGAATAGGGGAAGGCTGGAAAGCTTGTTAGATTTTTATGACGGCCCATATAACTGTTGCAAATTTTCTCTCACTTCCTGCACATGAAAACGTTCTTATCAGGGCAGTAAGTGAGGGGGAATCTCCTCAACGGAGCCAGTCACATTAAAGCCAAGTATATACCAGGGGCGGATCCAGGGGGGGGCAACAGGGCAATTGCCCCCCACGAGACCATCTGTCACACTCGCTTGCTTGCTCTGTTTTTTTTTTTACACCTGATCTCCCGGACTTTGTGGACCCGGTACCGGCAGGCCGTACATCTGGTGTCTGGGGGACCTACGGCCGGGGAGCACTGATTTTTTAAAGCCGGGCACCCCTTCCATAGACTCCAATGTTAAACGGTCATTTGTCTGGTGACTTTGCAGACCCGGTACCGGCCGGTCGTAGGTCCCCTGGACTCCAAACTTGGCAGACATGTAGCCCCATGTCTCCTCTACAAGTGTGCAAAGTTTGGTGTCCCCTGGACCCCAAACTGTCTGGAAGACCTACGGCCGGGGAGAACCGATTTTTCAAAGCCGGGCACTCCTTCCATAGACTCCCATGTTAAACATCAGTCTAGTCATGGGCACAGTGAGGCATGGGCACAGTGAGGCACAGTGAGGCATGCAGATGGACACCCTAGGCTTATACTCGAGTCAATACGTTTTCCCAGTTTATTGGGGTAAAATTGGGTGCCTCGGCTTATACTCGAGTATATACAGTACTTGTTCTGCGGCTGCCGCTGCCTCTCTGAGTCTCTCTCTCAGTTTCTCACATCAGCCAATCAGCGGCGCCAAGAGAGAGACTCGTCTAATGTAGTTACGCGGCGCACTGACACGATACCAGAAGCAGGGGAGGAGGTGGGTGGAGCTTCTTCCCTGCACTCGTTGCTAATGCCTGGGCCACTTGGCGTCTAGCAATGAGTGACGTCAGTGAGTCACGTCGGGCAGCTCTGCGGGCAGGTGCGATAGCGTGTGGCTCCACAGACGGGTAAGAAAGCGGGCGGCTCCGCTTGCGGCGCGGTTTGTGGGCAGGCGGCGCGGTTCGTGAGCAGACCGTGCTGCTCAGTGTGTTGGCAGCGCAGGTGAGAGTGAGAGAGCAGGCTCAGTGTGGCAGCTGGCCAATCAGCTAGCCGGAAGCGGGGGAGCAGAGAGATGAGATCATCTCTAACCGCCCGTGCCTGCCCTGCATTCCTGCAGTGACTTCCGCCCTCACTGTGCAGGCAGCAGAGAGATTACATTATCTCTCTGCTGCCTGACTATGGGAGTCTGGGACACAGCAAGAGACAACCAAAACTACACCTTAGCAAGCAAGTTTGTGACAATCCGCAAGGTGTGGCAGGCGACGTGGCAAGTGACAATCCGCAAATTGTGTCAGGTGACGTGGCAAATGATAATCTGCATCTGGTGGCAGGCAAGTGACAATCAGCAAGGTGTGGCAGGTGATGTGGCAAGTGACAATCCACAATGTGTGGCTAGTGACAATCCGCAAGGTGTGGCAGGTGATGTGGCAAGTGACAATCCGCAACGTGTGGCAAGTGACAATCCACAAGATGTGGCAGGTGACGTGGCAAGTGACAATCCGCAACGTGTGGCAAGTGACACGCTCAGGGCTCCCACTAATTGCAGGCGACGGTGGCAAGTGAAACACTTGGGGCTCCCACTGATTCTGCATTGAACTATTTAATTTTATATTACAATGTAATAATAGAAATAATGCGCTTCAACCATCCTGACACCATAACAACCATGGTGCCGGGATGATTGAAGCGCCGACACCAGCCATTTCCCTGTTAAATTTCCCACAAAAAAAAACATATTTTTTGGCATTGCCCCTCCCGAAAAAAGACTCTGGATCCGCCCCTGGTATATACATGCTCAGTTTTTTTTTGTTCTGTTTACAAACGTTTTTATTGAAGTATTTAGACATGTACATAAGTGGCAGCTAGTGGGTTCTTTGTGGGGGGGGGGAAACAACCACCTCCTTGATGCCGCGGTTGGTCCGACACTTACCTGGATAGATAGATCCAGATAGATGGGGGGTTGTCATCCAGCGCGGTGTAGGCAGCGGCTCCAGGCTGGGCGGTGCGGGGTCCGGGCACTAGCTCCAGGCTAGCGGGGGCAGGGCCCAGGCAGCGGCTCCAGGCTAGCGGGTGCAGGGTCTGGGCAGCAGCTCCAGGCTAGCGGGTGCGGGGTCTGGGCAGGGGATCCAGGCTAGCGGGTGCGGTGTTCGGGCAGCAGCTCCAGGCTAGCGGGTGCGGGGTCCAGGCAGCGGCTCCAGGCTAGCGGGTGCGGGGTCCAGGCAGCGACTCCAGGCTAGCGGGGTCCGGGCAGCGGCTCCAGGCTAGTGGGTGCGGAGTCTGGGCAGCAGCTCCAGGCTAGCGGGTGCTGGGTCTGGGCAGCAGCTCCAGGCTAGCGGGTGCTGGGTCCAGGCAGCGGCTTCAGGTTAGCAGTTGCGGGGTCCGGGCAGCAGCTCCAGGCTAGCAGTTCTGGGGTCCAGGCGGCAGCTCCAGGCTAGCGAGTGCAGGACCCAGGCAGCGGCTCCAGGCTAGCGGGTGTGGGGTCCGGGAAGCGGCTCCAGGCTAGTGGGTGTGGGGTCTGGGCAGCAGCTTCAGCCTAGCGGGTGCAGGGTCTGGGCAGCAGCTACAGGCTAGCGGGTGTGGGGCCCGGGCAGGGGATCCAGGCTAGCGGGTGCGGTGTTCGGGCAGCAACTCCAGGCTAGCGGGGTGCGGGGTCCAGGCAGAGGTTCCAGGGCTAGCGGATGCTCCGTCTGGGCAGCGACTCCAGGCTAGCGGGGTCCGGGCAGCGGCTCCAGGCTAGCGGGTGCAGGGTCTGGGCAGAAGCTCCAGGCTAGCAGGTGCTGGGTGAGGGGTCTGGGCAGCAGCTCTAGGCTAGCGGGTGCTGGGTCCAGGCAGCGGCTCCAGGCTAGCAGGTGCGGGGTCTGGGTGGCAGCTCCAGGCTAGCGGGTGCGGGGTCTGGGCAGCTGCTCCAGGCTAGCAGGTGCAGGGCCCAGGAAGCGGCTCCAGGCTAGTGGGTGCCAGGCAGCGGCTCCAGACTAGCAGGTGTGGGGTCCGAGCAGCAACTCCAGGTTGGCAGGCTTCCACTCTGGCTCCAGCGGCTTCCTCCCTGGCTCCATGTCAGGCATCCAATAGCATCGCCTGACATTCTGGCCAATCGGGAAACAGGTCTCACACCTGCTTCCGGATTGGCAGGAAGAAGATTTAATGTAAAAATAGCAAAAATGTATTCACTAATATCGCTATCATCACACAACTGGGCGGAGAAGCACCTGTGACCATGGTAGCGATTGGGACCACCAATTAAGGGCTATTGCCCATTGAATGGCACTAAAAAGTGTATGTGCCAGCTTTTCACGGGGGAGAGGAGGGGGTGACTTCCTGGAGTTCGGCAAAAAGGATACACGTCTACTAAGTCAGAGTTATAGGTATGCCTGTTATTTGAAACACCTTCATAGTGGTCTGTTGCCATAGAGTCCGTAGAGCTGCACAGCTCCAGAATGTGTGAAGGAGAGTACCCCTATCACAACATCCCCTGAAGCATGTGTCGGATACTAAAGAGTAAATTCTGTGCAGCCGAACTGGGGTGTAGTACCAGTAGGTATGAAGCTTGACCACAGTCTCTTTAATAGCGATAGAGCGTGTGCATTTATGCATATTGGAGACCATTTCATGGCAATCTCCTGGGTCAGTTTTGTTTTTATTCAGTCGGCGGTCTGAACATAAAAAAAAAAGAGACTCCCCCTTACAAACAAGTGAGGTGGATAGATGAATCCTCCCTGCCGTGCTAATGTATTCTGACAGCAGTGACTCCTTCTTTTTTTTAGAATTCACTGGCTGTAGCCTGCTGAGAGACAACATTTTCCAATAGTACCATTCGACAGAAGTCGCTCTTCTGATCGACTGGACAACAATAGTAAACTATTAATCATAGGAGCACTCGCCTAGTAATCCTTGTATTCTGGCCTAGGTCTCACACTTGCATTCTCTCTTCACTTCCTCCTTCTGGGGTTTTCAATCCACCAACCCAGAGACAGGAAATGCATACATATTATATCAGCAGTCTGGGCATTTACCAATAACAGTCAGTAGAGGGCAGAAGAAAACTACAGATGTTTTTTTCCTCTCTCTAACCATACCTAAGAAAAATTTAAGATTTACTGGCCTGTTAAATTTGCACATAACATGTTCTTTTCCAGTGGTCAATTGATAAATGCCATGTTTCACATGACTCACATTAGTTTGGTACACCCAATGTCTAATTAATAAGATAAGATTAATTTAAATAGGATGATGGATGTATTTCCAAAGATTCAGAAAAATACTATTTGTAAGGTTGCTGAGCCAGAAAAAAAGTAGGCTATTAATTGTTGGCCACTTTGTAGTACTCTGTAGTGGATCATAACATACAAGTAACACATCATACGTGCAATGCAATGACAGCAGCTCCAGATTCTGTTAAAAAATGTACTGAAATTCTATAATCCACATGTTATCTATGTAGTGGCATTGATTTACTAAAGTCAAATAGACTGTGCACTTTGCTAGCGCACTTGCTCCAGATCTTAGTTAAAAAGGGGAAGCTCTGCTGACTTCGATCATCCAATCATGTGCAAACAAAAATGCTGTTTTTTTATTTCCCTTGCATGTGATTGGGCACTTTTTGCAAAAGTGGAGCTTCACCTCATTTATTAAGCTTTGGAGCAACTGAAAAGTGCACAGTTTATTTGCCTTGAGTAAATCAACCCATCCTGTCCTAGGGTGACAATACTCCCTATACTATATTTATGGAACAGCAGTGTTGTCACCTCAAGACAGGACGTATGTTAGGACTACAAAACACCTCCCACTCTGCTTCTCTCCTTAACACAAGGGGAGGTGTTCTGCAGTCCACTGAGTTAACTGGAAACATTGCTAACTGATTACAATCAACAGAGTCAGAGATACTACATGCAGTTATCTTTTATGTGCCCCCTAATTAGCTGTAGCATTTGCTAGGCAGCATTAGACATTGGTGCAGTTTACTAAACAGGAGTAAAGTTAGAAACAATTATACAAAACATTTTTTTTTTCCAGCAAACATTTTGGCTCCCCAAATGTAAACTAAGCCTTAGTCAATAAAATGTGGGTTCCCTTTTACAATTCAGGTTTCATGCACATAAGTGCATTGAAATAGTTCCTCCACTTTGTGTTCAGATGTAACACCACCATCACCTCTTGTGGGTACGCGCTCACCTTATCTTATTGACTTGTAAAATAAAACGTCTTAGGCCCTATGCACACAAGACGCTGGTGCAAACTCTGCTGAACACACGTTTTTAAACGCTGAAACCGGCGTTTATAAACGCGCGTTTTGCCGCGTTTGCGGCCGCGTTTAGCGTCGTTTAACCGCGTTTGCGTTTATAAGCGTTTCATCATAGACCCTCCCTAAGCTCAAAAAACAGTAAATTTTAACCATTTCAGCCAGTTTGTGAGACCAGAGTGAGTAGCAGCAGCTGAGAGAGCAGCAGTGTACTTGTATTTAGCGTATCACTTGCCACATCATCTGCCACAAGTTGTGGATTGTCCACTTGCCACGTCACCTGCCACGTCACCTGGCCACATCACCTGGCCACGTCACCTGGCCACGTCACCTGGCCACGTCACCTGCCACAAGTTGTGGATTGTCCACTTGCCACGTCACCTGGCCACATCACGTGCCACGTCACCTGCCACAAGTTGTGGATTGTCCACTTGCCACGTTACCTGGCCACGTCACCTGGCCATGTTACCTGCCACGTCACCTGGCCACGTTACCTGCCACGTCAGCTGGCCACGTCACCTGCCACAAGTTGTGGATTGTCCACTTGCCACGTCACCTGCCACGTCACCTGGCCACGTCACCTGCCACAAGTTGTGGATTGTCCACTTGCCATGTCACCTGGCCACATCACGTGCCACGTCACCTGGCCACGTCACCTGCCACAAGTTGTGAATTGTCCACTTGCCACGTCACCTGCCACGTCACCTAGCCATGTTACCTGCCCACATTACCTGCCACGTCATCTAGCCACGTCACCTGCCACAAGTTGTGGATTGTCCACTTTCCACGTCACCTGGCCACATCACGTGCCACGTCACCTGCCACAAGTTGTGAATTGTCCACTTGCCACATCACCTGCCACGTCACCTGGCCACGTCACCTGCCACAAGTTGTGGATTGTCCACTTGCCACGTCACCTGGCCACGTCACCTGGCCACGTCACCTGGCCACGTTACCTGCCACGTCACCTGGCCACGTCACCTGCCACGTCACCTGGCCACGTCACCTGCCACAAGCTGTGGATTGTCCACTTGCCACGTCACCTGGCCACGTCACCTGGCCACATCACCTGACACAAGTTGTTGATTGTCCACTTGCCACGTTACCTGCCACAAGTTGTGGATTGTCCACAATGCAATGCAAGCAATTACAGTTTTCTTTTATATTTTTTAATAGTTTTTCATCATTTGCCATCATTTTTGAGATTTCTAATGTTAAAAAATAGGTCACCTTTAAAAACGCTTATAAACGCAAACGCGGCAAAACGCCGGTACTGCGTTTAGCCGCGTTTAGCCGCGTTTAGCAGCGTTTAGCGTCTGAAACGTGGAAAACTTTTGCGTCTGAACCCATTTTTTTGCTTCTGGAAAAACGAGGTTAAACGCAACTGCTTGTAAACGCCAAAAAACGAGAGTGTGTGCATGGACACATAGGATAACATTGAATGGGTTCAGGAGCAGTTGAAAAAAGCGTCCAACTGCCTCTGAACACGCGTTCAACAGCAAATAACAGCGTCTCGTGTGCATGGGGCCTAATGCGCCTATTAGAACCTAGACAGGGCTGTCACTTCACTGATGTTCCCAGGTCTTATCAAGCATCAAGAATCAGTCCATATGACCAGCTCAAAGAGATACGAATGGAAACACTATAGTGCCCTCCGCAAATCAAAATATTTATTAACTAATACAAATGCACTTACATGAAGATAGATCACTTTCACTTTAATTCGCACACGCTGAGAAGCCGAACAAGCCAGACAATGCGTCTGCCACTGCTATATAGCCTTCTGCTCTGCTCCTCTTTCCTGAACCCCAGGGAAGCACCTCCTCTAGAGAGCTGCCCTATGCATGTGACATGACGACGCAAGAAAATGCACTGCATGATTTTGCACGCGTTCACAAAGCACTATAATGTCAATGCAGCCTAAGCGGTAAATTAGCAGTAAAAATATAATCAAAATATTTAACTAAAAAAAATATTTACCATATGTAGCGATACCCCCAGTTAATAGGGCTGCCTTGTTTGTTTTTGGGCCTTGTAGTGCCCCGCTGTCAACCCCAGGCAATTTGCTCTAAACTCTTGTGACACAGTTAGGAAAAAAGATGATAGAATTACACTCTCTCTCTCTGGTATTCTATATGACAAAATCTCCTTTGTAATATAGCACAGTAATTAAAACTGACAACCAATATGCTTAACTATAGGTTCTTTACTATTGGTAAAAAGGTTAAAAGGGTAAAACAGTATGCAATGTCGCATGCAGATCCATGCAATACAAGTATACTTATCAAAGGTAAAACATTCAGCAATGTAATGACAGTTTAACAGACCCCGCTGCAGCTATCCTCCCTCGTGAGCAAGATGGCACCCAGCAATTTCCTATACTACCTAGACAGGCCTGACTATAACTTGGGTTAAAGTAGGGCTGGGCGATTTTCCCCCCCAAAAAAAATCTGCGATTTTTTTATAAAAAAATAGATTTAGGATTCGATCCGATTTTTTTTTATTATATTAATTGAAGTGCATCAACAAACAAAATTGCAAAGGCAAACCATTTCTCTAACTGCAAAGTCAGTGTGCAGTGTGCAAAAAGATTGTTAAACATCCAAATTATTAATACTGTATTTGGATTTAGCTAATAAAACAACAAAAAATCTTGAGGCTACTCTTAGTTGAATTGAACTGTGCCCGTGTCTTACTGTGCCCGTGCTTCACTGTGCCCATGCTTCAATCACTGTGCCCGTACCTGATGCATATTTTAATGGGATACGGATTTTACTGCTACACCGGCGGCCATTCCAGTATTCAAAAGCCGCGCCTCCTCCTCGTCTGTGATAGGCGGAACACTCAATTTCCCAGCATTCAGTGTTCCGCTTATCATGGACATCCGCTCATCCTCATAACACAGACGAGGATGAGAGGATGTCCGTGATAGGCTGAACACTGCCTGCTGTGAAATTGAGTGTTCCGCCTATCACAGACGAGGACTCGGAAGGCGCGGCTTTTGAACACTGCAATGGCCGCCGTCTGTCTGCATGACACGCTGATCAGGTAGGCAGACGGCGGCTTGCGGTTAGTTAGTGTTACATTACATCTACTCGCGGCGGCTGCGGCGAGTAGATGTAATTGGGGTAACGCCGCCCAGTGCCATTCCGGATACGCCCCCTGCAGCCCTGCTACGGAAACTTTGAAGAAAAAAATCTAAAATCTGAATCGATTTGAACTCAAAACTCGATTCAAGATTAAAATCGATTTTTTTCCCAGCCCTAGGTTAAAGTTTGATGAAGGAATCTTCGCTAGCAAGACACGGTGGTGCACTTAAAGAACAAATTGTAATCCAATAGGGTAGCGATGATCGCTAACTTTGTAAACCTGGAGAGACTAGTAAACTCAGTTCAGCAAGCAGTCTCCCCAGAGTGTAACTATAACCACTGATGGGCCTGGATAAAGTTAAATAGGCACAAAGTTAATAGTATTTGGTTCTGAGCAGGCGCTCTCTCACCCGACCAGACCAGTCCTTGTCCGGTACCTCCGCTACTGTGACACGCTTCACAGTGTCCCCGATTGCCCGGGTCTTCGGTCCTCTTGATGACAACTTCCCAGCAGGGTCAGACGCTCCGCGGGCTCCTCGGTGGAGCCGAAGGCTCTTTGGAAGAAAAGTACAAGGCCCAGGCTTCAGGCCTTGCACGCACAGCAGGTCAGCAGGGATCCTCTTGCTGGGAGGGCGGTGTCCAAAGAGAAAGAGAGAGCTCCGCCTCTCCCTTTTAAAGTCCACCCCAGCAGTCCTTGCGCGGGGCAATGCACCTTGGGTGCCTCAAAGCGTGCTGGGAACTGTAGTCTTTGGGTGAATAACGATACCCCGCTACACATACATTTGGGTTGATTTACTATAACTGGAAGGTGCAAAATCTGGTGCAGCTGTCCATGGTAGCCAATCAGCTTCTATCTTCAGCTTGTTCAATTAAGCTTTGACGATAAAACCTTGAAGCTGATTGGTTTCAATGCAGAACTGCACCAGATTTTGCACTCTCCAGTTTTAGTAAATCGATCCCATTGTGTTTTTCTTTACAGATTACCGGTACTTATATTTTGTTTTCACTCTTTATGATGCCTATTTACTTTAAATACATCATTACATCAATAATATCTGGTATTCAATCTTACAGTAGTAAGCCACATACATAAGGTTGGTAATAAGTACCATTTTACAAGACATGCAGCTGTAAAGAGCTTGACAACACAAATAAAACTGGATTTACTGGTGCAAAACAAATCCATATACGTCAAGAGACTAAATGTTAGCATAGAGCAGCTTTGAGATATAATGCTAATATTTTTTCATAAATAGTTGCAAAAAGAATGGTGGGACATTTGAGGTGCCAGTATGAGGCATTGCGACATCCGAAACTAGTATAAGATCATATAGATTTTATTTTTATAAATTTAAAAACATAGATTATTTAAAAAAACAAAATCTTATCACAAGAGTCAATAAGGCTATTTTTCATAAATTACAACTATACACTACATATAAAAATATGTTTCCTGACAGACTCCATGGCAGCATACATATGGATTAACCCCTGCCTCCTCTCCACTCCTATAGGACTCAACTTCCATAAATTTTTGCTCAGGGCCAGAGACTGTGTCCCTTTTTTGTCCTCCTAAAGACCAGAATGGTTGAAGTCTTACCTTGGATAAAGGCCTGGTTGTTCGGGAAGCTGTGCCTCAGAAGACGTGTGGCATCTCCAGCAGTCCCATACATTTTTGCTCCGAGCCAGAGGCCACGTTCCTTTTTTTTCCTCCTCCTAAGGACCAAAATGGTTGACGTCTTACCTTGGATAAACTGTCCACAATCGAGGCCTGGTTGTTCCGCAAGCTATGCCCATGAAGACATGTGGAGTCTCCAGCAGTCCCCAGCTATTAGCGGGGTGGAGAAGGGCAATGAATGCGGCGCCATGTGGAGTCTCCAGCAGTCCCCAGCTATTAGCGAGGTGGAGAAGGGCGATGGATGCAGTGCCATGAAGAGCTTAAGCCTGGCCATTGGCAGGCAAAGTGGCAGTACGGCCTAAGAGCCTAGCTATTAGCAGGTGGCCACAAACACCCTGGACCCGTGCAGCAGCGTCTTCTGTATCCAGGCGTGGTCGTGGAGGATGCCGTGTGCGGTGATGTATACTTTTATAAGGCAAGGCAAAAGGGGCAGCTGCCCTGTGCCCCATCATTATTGTGGGGCCCAAAGCAACTGCCCCATACTTGCCAACTATCCCAGTTTAAATTCCCTTGTCCCATGAAGTTTTAGTCCCGTACTGTGTCCTGATATCTCTGTATGAAGTCATGTTACTAATGCTGCCCAGCTCTGCCCTATTGCCATGTACAGATGACTCACCTGCATACCATGTGTTTACATGTAAATAACCTGCATTGATATGTATGTAGCTACCTCACCCGGGCCCAACACACCCGCAGACCCCAATTTGTTAATGGGATCTACTGGTTTTGTTACTTTGGGTCTGCAGCAATTACCTCCCACGAGTGGATCCTTCAGCTCTGTTGTCTAGGTACACCAATATCTTACAGGAATACGGCCAATGTCCACACATGAGTAAAACCTAATCAACAAGGCTTTATTATTTTTTTCCACTTTGAGTTAACTTGAAGAAAGCAAGAGCAGAAAAGTTGAAAGACGTAGGGGAAGGTTCAGGCACGCAATACTTAAATCCAGTATCTACACTCGTTGCCACTCAAGCCTGAGTGGGTATTGCTCACCCGGATAGTCCCTGTGAGAGCGGTCCTAGCAGCCAGGATGGAGCACGGATGTCAGAGATGATGAATCCCACTCTAGGCAGGCCTCCAGGCCTCTCCCAGAGACAGCGGTACAGTCGCTAGTCTCCGCCGGGACTGTTCTTTCCCTGGAACTCCTTTCCTAGAGATGGGCCCCCTGCAAACGGGCAGCCTGGGATCCTTCTCTGAAGCGTAGGCCCTAATCAGCAGAGCTGGGCCTACAATGCAGCAACAGGGCCTCGGGCCGAAGGTGCCCAAGGCCCAAGCACCCTAGCGCACCCCGTGCCATGCGGGCCATGAGGCACACCCACTGGACCAGAGGTCCCCCCTGAACCTAAAAAATGGATATTCCTTCTTCTTTATGTCTTTATCCCGAGAATGTTCCTTAGAACATTTACTGCCTGTTCTCTTGTGTGTTAGACACTTAAAGGGGAACACTATATCTGAGCACCACAAACTAAAAACGCTATTTCATTAATTTTTAATATTCAAAGCAAACTCCCACACCCATCCATGTCTCCATGCTTTATTTTGCTAAGAAATCATTTTGAAAAACACCCCCCAGCATTTCTGGCCACAGCCATTTTGAGTAAGGGCAGATGATTCATGTAGCATTTACTTAGCTCATGCATGCAGACAGGATGGTGTGTTTAGTTGAGAAAACCCATCCTTGCCTCCTGAAGACTCCTGGGATGTATGACATCATTTGCCTAGGCCTGGAAACCAGGAAGTAACTGAAGAAATGTAAAAAACAAAAAAGCTTAAAAAAAAAGTAAATATGATATGCCATCCTATCCTTTTACTAATCCTAGCAGCATAAGGATTACAAATAGTCAATGTTTACTGAGAAAGTGAAGTTCCACTTTAACCACATCACTACCCGCCCATAGTCAAATGACGTCCACAGGAGGGATCTCCCATCCTGGGTGGACGTCATATGATGTACTGGGCTTCCCGGCCGTCTAGGGAGCGCGCTTGCGGCATCTCTCGGGATCCAGTGCACATGTCCGGCGGCCGCAATGTCCGCCGGGCACCTGCGATTGCCCGTGATCACGGCAAGACCGTGGATCTGTGTGTGTAAACACACAGATCCACGTCCTGTCAGAGGTGAGGAGACCGATGTCTGTTCCCAGTACAGAAGAACACAGATCGGTCTCCTCCCCTTGTCAGTCCCCTCCCCCTACAGTTAGAATCACTCTCTAGGGAACATATTTAACCCCTTGATCGCCCCTAGTGTTAACCCCTTCCCTGCCAGTCACATTTACACAGTAATCAGTGCAGTTCTATAGCACTAATCGCTGTATAAATGTGAATGGTCCCAAAAATGTCTCAAAAGTGCCCGATATGTCCGTCGCAATGTCAATAAAAATTTCAGATCGCCGCCATTACTATTAAAAAATTTTAATAAATAAAAATGCAATAAATCTATCCCCTATCTTGTAGATGCTACAACTTTTGCGCAAACCAATCAATATACGCTTATTGCATTTTTTTTTTTACCAAAAGTATGTAGAAGAATACATATCGGCCTAAACAGAGGGAAAAAAAAGGTTTTAAAAAAAATTGTGATATTTATTAAATCAAAAAGTAAAAAATATTGTGTTTTTTTCATAATTGTCGCTCTTCTTTTGTTTATAGCGCAAAAAATAAAAACTGCAGAGGTGATCAAATACCACCAAACGAAAGCTCTATTTGTGGGAAAAAAAGGACATCAATTTTGTTTTAGAGCCACGTTGTACGACTGCGCAATTGTCATTCAAAGTGCGACAGCGCTGAAAACTAAAAATTGGTCTGGGCAGAAAGGGGGTGAAAATGCCCTGTATTGAAGTGGTTAAGGTGGATCAAAGCTACATTAAATTGACATTCATGACACACAGCTATACCGAATGAATGTTTTAGAAGGGAAAAGTTGCTGAAATGTATCTACTAGTAAATGACCCACTGGTTACCCACCAGTTTTCTGCAAGTGGACAACATTGCCAAGACAATTGCCACTGCACTGTATCTGGAAAAAATAGGATTTTTTACTCACCGTAAAATCCTTTTCTCTGAGTCCATGGACTGACACAGCCTCTCTATTGACAAAGTGGGTATTATCCGTTAATTAGGAGTGACTAGGCAGAAAACTTGTAAAAAGTATTGCATCACACCTTCCACAGTACCACCCAGGGGGCGGACCCTCTGGGTATATCCCCTCAGTCTGCATCTCGCAGATCAGTTCGTCAAAAAGCAGTACAAACTTAAAAGGAGGGGTGGGTGCTGTGTCGGTCCATGGACTCAGAGAAAAGGATTTTATGGTGAGTAAAAAATCCTATTTACTCTTTCGTCCATGGACCGACACAGCCTCTCTATTGACAAAGTGGGACGTCCCAAAGCAGTGTCAGAGAAAAAACGAGGGGTGGTAACAGCATAAAAAGAAACTTCACCCCAAACACAAAACAGCACTCCTCCAACGGAGGAGTTGCAACTCTAAACAGCCGCCTGCAAAACTTTGCGGCCGAAAGAGGCATCCGAAGATGCACCTACATCAACTTTGTAGAATTTGGTGAAAGTGTGAGCGGACGACCAAGTCGGCGCTTTACATAATTGGGAAACAGACGCTTGATGTCGGAAAGCCCAAGAGGCACCTATTGCCCTGGTCGAATGCGCCATGACCGGAAAGGGGGGCGCTTGACCCCTTAAGGCGTAAGCCTGGATTACTATCTGTCGGATCCACCTAGAGATGGTGGCCGACGAGACTGCTTGGCCCTTCTTGGGACCAGCCACCAAAACAAACAGTGAGTCTGACTTCCGGAACAGGGAAGTAGCAGATGGGTATACTCTCAAAGCTCGGACAACGTCCAAGGAATGCAACGCTGACTCCTTAGGATTCGAGGGATGAGGACACAAGGATGGAAGTACAATGTCTTCGTTGAGATGAAAAGCCGAAACGACTTTCGGAAGAAAGGAAGGCTGCGGCCGCAGCACCACCTTATCCTTGTGGAAAATCAAATAGGGAGCCTTGCAGGACAAGGCTGCCAGCTCAGAGACTCGTCTAACTGACGTAACAGCCACCAAAAAGACCACCTTCTAAGAAAGTGTCAACAGGGGAATATCTCTAATATTCTCAAACGGTGCCTTCTGAAGCACCGAGAGGACCAGGTTCAAGTCCCACGGAGGTAGCGGGGGACGGACCGGAGGGGCCACATGTCGAACCCCCTGCACAAATGTACTCACGAGAGAGTGAGTCACCAGGGGTCGCTGAAAAAAGACAGCCAGGGCAGATATCCGTCCCTTAATCGTACTTAAGGCAAGCCTTTGGTCCACCCCACGCTGTAAAAACAGCAGGATTCTGGAAACCAAATAAGTACGCGCATGCCATTTCATTTCCTCACACATGGAGATGTAGGCCTTCCAAGTGCGGTGATAAACCTTCCTAGAGGACGGTTGCCGAGCACTTCTCATAGTAGAGATTACTGAATCTGATAGGCCCCGGTCTCTCAGTACCTGGCTCTCAATAGCCACGATGTTAAAGCCAGTGACCGTAAAGCAGGATGGAGTATGGGACCTTGCGATAGCAGGTCCTTCCGTAGTGGTAGGCGCCAGGGGACGTCTGCTACCAGACGTACTAGATCGGCATACCAAGGACGCTGAGGCCAATCTAGAGCGATTAGGATAATTGGAATTCCCTCTGCCTCCACTCTGCGGAACAGAAGAGGAAGAAGCCTTAAGGGAGGGAAGGCATAGATTAGCCGATACTGACCCCACGATGCCACCAACGCGTCCGTTGCGTCTGCCCATGGGTCTCTTGACCGGGCCACAAACCTCAATACCTTCCGATTGAGTCGGGAAGCCAGAAGATCTACGTCTGGTGTGCCCCATCTTTGGCAGAGGAGTTGGAACACCTCCAGGTGTAAGGACCATTCTCCCTGGTCCAGCATCTGGCGGCTCAAGTAGTCCGCCTGCCAGCTTTCCACACCCGGAATGTACACGGCCGACAGTGCGGGTACGCTCCTCTCTGCCCACTTCAGGATGCGAGCGACCTCCGATGCTGCAGCTGAGCTTCTTGTTCCTCCTTGATGATTGACATATGCCACTGCTGTGGCGTTGTCTGACTGGATCCTGACTGGACGCCCTTGCAGCCTCTGAGACCATTTGAAGAGGCACAGCCTGATCGCCCGGATTTCCAGGACATTGATCAGCAGGAGGGCTTCCTCTGGGGTCCAGCGACCTTGCGCCGACTGAACACCCCAGACTCCCCCCCAACCTGTAAGGCTGGCATCCGTCGTGATCACTATCCAGTAAACCGGAAGAAATGACATCCCGGCCATTAGAGCCGGTGCTGTCAGCCACCATACCAGGGATCTCCTGACTAGGTGGCTCACTCGGATTTGATAATCCAGAGATGATGGGCATCTGTTCCATCTGGACAGAACTTCCTTCTGTAACACTCGAGTGTGGTATTGAGCATATGGGACCGCCTCGAAGGAGGCTACCATGAGGCCCAACACTCGCATGCAAAAACGGTGTGACGACCAATTCCTGGAAGTCAGCTGCCGTACTGCAGCCCGGAGAGTCTGCAACTTCTCCACAGGGAGGAATACCTTTGCCTCTGAGGAATCCAGAATCAACCCCGGGTACACTAGGCGTTGAGTGGGCACCAATACTGACTTTTGCGTGTTTAGTATCCAACCACAGTCTCGAAGAGTCTGACAGGTAATAGACACGCTTACCTCTAATTCTGAGCTTGAAGGTCGTCCAAGTAGCCCATGATAGCGATACCCCGCTGTCTTAGAAGTGCCAGAATCAGAGCGAGCACCTTGGTGAACATCCTGGGTGCTGAGGCAAGGCCAAACGGGAGGGCCACAAACACCTCTGGTGTCTGGAGTATATGGGGACATGCAGGTATGTGTCCTTGATGTCCAAGGAGGCCAGAAAGTCCCCCGGATTGGAGAGCCGTGACTACAGATCGAACCGACTCCATCTGAAATCTTTGTACCTTCACAAAGCAATTGAGGGCTCTGAGATCCAAGATTGGACGAACCCCCTCCTTCTTTGGCACAATGAACAGATTTGAGTAAAAACCCTGACCCCGTTCCTGTTCTGGAACTGGAATAACTACCCCACGTTCCAGTAGACCCTGGACCGCCCCATACAGGGCCTTCCGACGGGCCGGTAGTAGCTGGAGATTGGAGGTGACGAATCTGTCCGGTGGACAAGAGAGAAATTCTATCTTGTAGCCTGAGGAGATTACTTCGCAAACCCACCTGTCGGAGACTAGAGCTGTCCACTGAGTCGCGAATTTGCGAAGACGTCCCCCCACCCGAGAGCTGGGTGGGGGCAGACCTTCATGCGGACGCACATTTGTCCGCAGGCTTGTTGGATCGCGGGACCAAGGACGCTTTTGTGCTTGGGCAGGCGCCTAGTCGGCCTGGGGTCTTTTCCCTGTCGCCCTAAGGGGACGAAAAAAACGCTTGCATGCAGTAAAGGAGGGCCCTTGCCCTTGGCGTGGCCCCTTACCCTTGCTAGTTTGGGGAAGCAAAGTGCTTTTACCTCCTGTGGCATCCTTGATGATGTCATCCAGAGAAGCCCCAAAAAGTCTGTCGCCCTTAAAAGGCAGATCCAACAGGGTTTTCTTGGAAGTCTGGTCTGCAGACCAGCCCTTTAGCCAGATCAGGCGGATTATTGCTACTGCATAAACCAAAGCTTTTGACAGCAGGGGAATAGTATCCATGTCTGACTCGCAGACAAACTTAAGGCCCTGGACCAACTGGTCGGCCAAAGTTATCTCATTAGGAGGAGCATCTCGCTCCTTTAACCCCTGGAGTAGCAATTTTGCCCATTCGGTAAGTGTCTGAGACACTAGGGCCCCCGCCAATGCCGGGCGTACTGCCGAGCCTACCACTGAGTATAGGTAGCGAGCGAGTACTTCAGCCTTCTTATCCACAGGGTCCTTGAAAACAGGAGCCCCTTCTACTGGAATAGTGGTAGCTCTCTTAAGTCTGGACACCGGAGGGTCCACTATAGGGGGAGAGGTCCATTTCTTCAGAAAACTCTCCTCAAAGGGGTTCCGTACCGCAAACCTCTTTGGGGCTGTAAAGACACTCAGTGGGTTCTCCCATTCCTTGTATAAGAGTTTATCAAAATAAGACACACAAGGGAACACCTTAGCAGTGCGGGCAGGTTTACGAAACCCAAAGGGGACGAGAGTCTCTGCTGCTTCTGCAGTATTTTCCAACTTTAGCATATCCCGCACTGCAGTAATAAGGTCAGATACCAAAGCCGTCTCACGTACTGACCTGGACTTGGAGTCATCCTCACTGTCCAAACGGTCACGGTCTGCAGTCTCTGATGCGTCAGAATCTGGGCCATGAGCCGTAGCTGGACCTGGTTCTGTCTCAGAAATACTCCCAGAAGATTGCAGGGGACGGGGGCGTTTACTACCCCCTGTATACCCGTGTGCTGCTTCCACCCTGGCAGCAAACGCTTCTAGGATTGCCGACATAGCGTCCATAGACACCTCAGGGGCACCAGCTGCTAAATCTGGTGTTTCAGGGGAGAAGACATCTGGCTCAGATACCATGCTGACCACACGCTGACACCCACAGGGCTCCAGGCAAGATATCAATAGGCCACCCTCCTGTGCTGCAGAGATGCTGGATCACCCAGAGGACTCACCACCCTGGACCGGTACTGCTATGCTGTCGTGTGCTGCGCCTGTGATGCTGTCCCACTGCTGCTGTGTTAGTCTGCTTCTTTTATCAGCGCTTCCTGTGTGAATTTTTTGCGCCAGTGTAATGCACCCTAGCCACTTCCGGCCCAGTCAATAGCGAATTGACGTCCGGGAAGTGGTTGCAATATCGATACTGGACGTCATATGACGTCCTGCAGGATATTGCCTTGCGCGCGCCCGCGGGGGCGCGCAGCGCGGTGATCGGGGACGGCATGTGTCCCTCGGACACAGCGCTACCCCGATCACGGTAAACAGCCAATTTCATTGGCTGTTTACCATGTGATCTGCTGTGTCAAAGTCACAGCCGATCACCTGTCAAAACAAACTCGGCGGCGCGCTCCGTGCGCGCCGCCACAGGCTTGCAGAGCGGGGATCGGGGAAGGCGAGTGTCCCTTGGACACAGCGCGTCCCCGATCAGAGTAAACAGCCAATGAATTGGCTGTTTACCACGTGACCGGCTGTGTCCAATCACAGCCGGTCACAAATGTAAACAAACTCCACAGGAGTTACTACCTGATCCCTGCTCTCTCCTCACACACCGATCTGTGAGGAGAGAGAAGAGATCAGTAAGTTAGCTCAGTGTAGTTTGTCTACATAAATTTACAGTGCACAACACGCCCCCCCCATAAAGAGGACCTGTCACACAGCCCAGCACATCAATCAGCCCAGCCAATCAGCCCATCTGTCAATCAGCCCATCTGTCAATCAGCCCATCTGTCAATCAATCAGCCCATCTGTCAATCAATCAGCCCACCTGTCAATCAATCACCCCACCTGTCAATCAATCACCCATCTGTCAATCAATCAACCCATCTGTCAATCAATCAATCAGCCCATCTGTCAATCATCTGTCACAGGCCCACCTCCATCGGTACCGCCATTGGCACTGCCACACAGGCTACCAGTACCGCCATCGGTACCAGTACCACCACCAGTACCGCCACCAGGCCCAGCATCTATACTGCCACACAGGCCCGCTACCAGTATCACCACTAGTGCCGCCATCGGTACCACCACCAGTACCACCACCCGTACCACCGTCGGTAGTGCCACCACCACCTGTACCACCACCTGTACCGCCATCGGTACCATCACCACCCGTACCACCACCACCTGTACCGCCATCGGTACCACCACCACCTGTACCGCCATCGGTACCACCACCACCCATACCGCCATCGCTACCACCACCACCCGTACCGCCACCGGTACCGCCGCCACCGCCACCACCCGTACCGCCATCGGTACCACCACCACCTGTACCGCCATTGGTACCACCACCACCCATACCGCCATCGGTACCACCACACAGGCCCACCACTAATACCTCCATCGGTACTACCACACAGACCGCCACCACTACCACCAGCAGTACCATTACACAGGCCCACCAATAAGCACTGCCATAATGTCCCAAAGGGTTTACACACCTGAGGAGGCATATGCCATTCTTGCCATGTCGGATGATGAGAGCAGCGGGGAGCTCCCATTATCCGATTCTGGTTCGGAATACGAGCCAGTGGAGGATAGTGGCTCAGAGTCCGAGTCCCCGGAGGAAACCGTCCCTCCCAAAAGAATGCGATCGGCACCAAGATCAGCACCAAGATCAGCACCAAGATCAGGAGAACTGCCCACCACCAGCAGCGCCATACCCCAGGAAGAGGAGCCCAGTACAAGCAATGGAAATGCACGCCCAACCCGAAGAATCCAGCCCCAATCCTACCTTCCCGATGCCCTGGCAAACCCCTTATGGTTGCCTGCCAACTCAGGATCCGCTATCATCCCCCCTTTCACCGCACAGCCAGGTGTGCAGCCCGACACTACAAATTTTTCTAAATTTGATTATTTTTGTTTATTTTTCCCACAAGATTTGCTGCAGAAAATAGTGGATCAAACGAATCTGTATGCATCCCAATTTATTGCTGCCAACCCCAATTCTTCCTACGCCCGCATGTTCCAGTGGCGGCGTCTAACATTGGAGGAATTTAAATTATTTTTGGGCCTTATGTTCAATATGGGGCTTACAAAAAAGAATGAAGTCCATTCATATTGGTCCAAACGCCCCATCCAACACATGCCCATATATTCCGCTGTCATGTCCAGGAAAAGATACGACATGATTATGCGCTTTCTCCACTTCAATGACAATTCACAGTGCCCTCCCCGAGATCATCCCAACTACGACAAATTGTACAAGATACGCCCCCTAATCAATGCCTTTTCCCAGCGATTTGAAGACGTTTTCATCCCAGACCAAAAAATTTGTGTGGACGAGTCCCTCGTACATTTCACCGGCCGACTGCAGTTCAAGCAGTACATACCAAGCAAGAGAGCCAGGTATGGGTTAAAATTAAATAAATTATGTGATTGAGCCACTGGATACGTCTGCGAATTCAGGATCTATGAAGGCAAAGACTCCCAGCTCCAGCCCCGTGATTGCCCCACATATATTGGAACCAGTGGGAAAATTGTCTGGGAGTTGGCATACCCCCTGTTCGGAAAAGGTTACCATTTATATGTTGATAATTATTATACCAGCCTGCCCCTTTTTCGCCACCTTTACAGTAAACAAACCCCGGCCTGCTGTACCTTAAAAAAAAAACGGAAGGGATTCCCACAAAATTTATTGACAAAAAAATTGCGACCTGGAGAATCGGCATCCATGAGGAACGAGGAGGTGTTGGCCATGAAGTGGAGGGACAAGAAAGATGTCCACATCCTCTCTACGATCCACAATGACACCATGGTGGAGATCCCAAGAAGACGCGGCTCCATCGTAAAGCCTGAATGTGTCCACGACTACAATTTGTACATGGGGGGGGGGGTGGATTTAAACGACCAGATGCTACAGCCCTACTTATCAACCAGAAAGTCCCATTATTGGCACAAAAAAGTTGCGTTTCACCTGTTTCACATGGCCCTTTTTAATTCGTTTGTCTGCTACCAAAAAGCAACTCAAAATCACCGACTCCACTACCTCCAATATATCGAAGATATCATCGATAGGATAGGATAGGACACCTCTGCCTGCTACCTGGACCTGTGCTTTGGCTGTGCTCTGGCTGTGCTGACAGTATCTCTGCCTGTGCGAACTATGGACAGTATTCCTGCCTGCTGCCTGGATGATTGCTTTTGCTGTCGCTGACCTCATCCCTGCCTGCTGCCTGGACCGATGCTCTCCTCTGTGGACCACTGCACTTCTAAAACCACAGGTAATCTTTTGTTATTTGGTATGTACCTGCTATGTGTTAGATATATGAAGGGCCTTCAAAAATGTGATCGGTAGTCAGAAAATTATATGTGCAATTAATGCTGCTAGAATGCCTGGAGGTGCTACTTGGATGTTGGGCCTCTGTATGTGGCCAGGCTGTGTAAAAGTCTCAAACATGTGGTATCGCCATACTCAGGAGGAGTAGCAGAATGCATTTTTGGGTGTAATTTTTGCTATGTACATATTATGTGTTAGAAATATCTTATAAATTGACAACTTTGTGTAAAAAAAATGCATTTTAATTTTTTCTCCACATTTTCCAAAACCTTCTGGAAAAAAATGAACCGTTCAAAAGACTCATAATGCCTCATAGATTATACGTTGGGGTGTGTGCTTTCAAAAATGGGGTCATTTTGTGGAAAATTCTATTGTCCTGGTGCTCCAGGGCCTTCAAAATTGTAATAGGTGGTTGAGAAAGGATATGTGCGATTTATGCTTGTAGAACGCCTGAAAGTGCTACTTCAATGTTGGGCCTCTGTATATGGCCAGGCTGTGTAAAAGTCTCACACATGTGGTATTGCTATACTCAGGAGTAGGGATGAGCCGAACACCCCCGGGTTCGGTTCGCACCAGAACCTTCGAACGGACCGAAAGTTTGCGCGAATTTTCGAACCCTATTCGTTATAATGGACGCGAACGTTCGAAATCAAAATTGCTAATTACAACGGCCAATATGCATGTTAATGTTATAAAACAGGTTTGGGGACCCGGGTCCTGCCCCAGGGGACATATATCAATGCAAAAAGAAATTTTAAAAACTAAAGTTTTTTCGGGAGCAGTCATTTTAATGATGCATAAAGTGAAAAAAAAAAAAGTGAAATTTTCCTTTAAATATGGTACCTGGGGGGTGTCTAAAGTATGCCTGTGAAGTGGTATGTGTTTCCCGTGTTTAGAACTGTCCTTGCACAAAATGACATTTGTAAAGGAAAAAAAGAAGCCATTTAAAACCACTTGCGGCTTTAATGTCATGTCTTGTCCTGGCCGTCATATGGCTGAAAATCCTTGAGAAAAATGGCATGGCTACCCCATCACCCCCCCCCCCCCACCCCAGCCCCTTTGGGTCTTGTATGGATACTAAGGGGGACCCCGCACCCAAAATAAAACCCTATACCTACAACCCTATATACTCTGAACAGCAGTATATAGGTGGTGCAAACAAGACATGGACTGTAGGTTTGTTCTTAAGTAGAATCTGAACAGGTACATTATGAAGTGTAGCTACATCCCAAAAAAATCAATTTTTAAGCTTTTTGGAGAACATAGGGAGGGGTTATCACCCCTGTAACATTTGCTGTCTTTGCACATCTGTTCAGAACATGTCACCTCACTTTCCGTCCCAATGACAAATGTTTTTGGAAAAGTGGGGTTTTAATTGAAACAAGGATTGGTGATAAAGCATCAGTAGAGAGGAGATACCTTTTTCCCAAATTAAATCTAACAGGATAGAATTTTCCTTCCTAGGGGTAGATTTCCTCTCACTTCCTGTTTTCTCTTGCCGTTTGCAAGTAGGAGTCGTTTGTAAGTTGGATGTTTGAAAGTAGGGGCCTGCCGTATATACTCTGCAGAAATTTGCCCTATTAGATGTTGGTGTAGCCACAAGACTGGTGGGCACAGGAATGGGCCCTGCTGTGAGTTAATAGATCAAGATTTGTACTTGCATGCACCTGTTGAACCGGGCAGAAAAATTGGGCCTTTGGTGGTGGTGGTGGTGGTGGTGGACGGTGTTGCCACAAGACTGTAAGCCCTCACAGTTACTCTTGGTGGGTGCAGGAATGGGCCCTGCTGTGAGTTATTAGATCAAGATTTGTAATTGCATGCACCTGTTGAACAGGGCAGAAAAATTGGGCCTTTGGTGGTGGTGGTGGTGGTGGACGGTGTTGCCACAAGACTGTAGGCCCTCATAGTTACTCTTGGTGGGCGCAGGAATGGGCCCTGCTGTGAACTATTAGATCAAGATTTGTAATTACACGCCCCTGTTAAACAGGGGCTGAAAAATTGTGCCTTAGGCATTGGTGCTGGTGCCACAACACTGCAACCCCTCACAGATACTGTACTTGGAGCACAGCAGTCACACCTGTTGCGAAGCATCTTTTTAAAAAATTGTAATTACACGCCCCTGTTATACAGGGGCTGAAAAATTGTGCCTTAGGCACTGGTGCTGGTGCCACAACACTGCAACCCCTCACAGATACTGTACTCTGAGCACAGCAATGAGACCTGTTGCAAAGCATTGCCTAAAAATTGTAATTACACGCCCCAACAGGGGCTGAAAAATTGTGCCTTAGGCACTGGTGCTGGTGCCACAACACTGCAACCCCTCACAGATACTGTACTCTGAGCACAGCAGTCACACCTGTTGCGAAGCATCTTTTTAAAAAATTGTAATTACACGCCCCTGTTATACAGGGGCTGAAAAATTGTGCCTTAGGCACTGGTGCTGGTGCCACAACACTGCAACCCCTCACAGATACTGTACTCTGAGCACAGCAATGAGACCTGTTGCAAAGCATTGCCTAAAAATTGTAATTACACGCCCCAACAGGGGCTGAAAAATTGTGCCTTAGGCACTGGTGCTGGTGCCACAACACTGCAACCCCTCACAGATACTGTACTCTGAGCACAGCAGTCACACCTGTTGCGAAGCATCTTTTTAAAAAATTGTAATTACACGCCCCTGTTATACAGGGGCTGAAAAATTGTGCCTTAGGCACTGGTGTGGTGGCATGGATCATTGAGGAGGAGGAAGAGGATAGTCAGTGAACATAACAGGACAGTCACTCAGCATCAGCATAGGCAGTCTTGAAGGGATGTGACATTATAAATTATTCCGTTATATCCGCTTCAGGTGTCTGGTAGCTGGTGGTGATCCAAGACTGATTCATTTTTATGAAGGTCAGTCGATCAACCGAGTCGGTGGACAGGCGCACCCTATGATCGGTGACAAATCCTCCAGCAGTACTGAATGTGCGTTCGGAAAGAACGCTGGATGCAGGACAGGCCAGTAGCTCAATTGCATACTGTGCAAGCTCTGGCCAGTGATCCATCCTCAGGACCCAGTAAGCCAGAGGATTTTCGGTGGGAAAGGTGTCCAAGTCTGACCTTGCCCCTAGGTATTCCTGCACCATGTATATCAGACGCTGGCGATGGTTGCTGGAACCGATCATAACTTGGGGCTGCGGACTAAAAAATTGTCTGAACGCATCGGTCAGACGTCCACCTTCCCCACCGCTCCTTCTGCTACTGACCGAAGCCTCAGCAACTCGTCGTCCAGGACCAGGAGTTTGTAACCTCCCAGTTTCTGGGAACGCGTTGCACAGACCTTTCTGCAAGGCCTCCCTGAGATGTCTCATCCTCTGCTCCCTCTGCGACGGCAAGATAAGGTCCGCAACCTTACCCTTGTACCGTGGATCAAGGAGAGTGGCCAGCCAGTAATGGTCACTCTCCTTGATCCGAAGAACACGAGGATCCTTCCGCAGGCTTTGCAGGATCAGGGAGGCCATGCAGCGTAGGTTAGCTGAGGCATTCGGTCCGGAGTCTTCTGGGTCACTGAGGATGACATGATCGCCAGCCACCTCCTCCCAGCCACGTACAAGTCCACTGGTTTGTTGGGGCTGTACATCATACCTAAAAGACTGCTGCTGCTGATGCTGAGTGCCAGGCTCCACCTCCATGCTCACACAATCCTCCTCCTCCTCCTCCTCCTCTTCCTGTGTGATGGGTGGGACAGAAGGAACATTGTCTGGATAAAGGGGGCCTTGAGAGACAAGGAAGTCCTCCTCTTCCTGCCTCTGTTCTGCCTCAAGTGCCCTGTCCATTATCCCACGCAGCGTATGCTCCAACAGGTGGACAAGAGGTACAGTGTCACTGATGCATGCACTGTCACTGCTCACCATCCTCGTGGCCTCCTCAAATGGTGAGAGGACAGTGCATGCATCCCTGATCATGCTCCACTGGCGTGGGGAAAAAAAGCCAAGCTCCCCTGACCCTGTCCTGGTGCCGTAGTCGCAAAGGTACTCATTGATGGCCCTCTGCTGCGTGTGCAGTCGCTGCAGCATGGACAACGTTGAGTTCCACCTGGTGGGCATGTCACATATTAGGCGGTTCTTGGGCAGGTTCAGCTCCTTTTGCAGCTCAGTCAGCCGAGCACTGGCATTATAAGATCGGCGGAAATGCACACAGACTTTCCTGGCCTGCCTCAGGACATCCTGTAAGCCTGGGAACCTGCCCAAGAACCGCTGCACCACCAGGTTGAGGACGTGAGCCATACAGGGCACATGGGTGAGCTGCCCCTGTCGCAGGGCGGAGAGGAGGTTGGTGCCATTATCAGAAACGACCATTCCTGGCTTAAGCTGGCGTGGCGTCAACCACCTCTCGGCCTGCCCCTGCAGAGCTGCCAGAACCTCTGGCCCAGTGTGGCTCCTGTCCCCCAAACACACCAGCGCAAGCACGGCATGGCATCTTTTTGCCTGCATACTCGCGTAGCCCCTTGTACGCCTACGGAGCACCGCTGGTTCCGAGGACAGAGCACTCGAAGAGGACATGGAGGAAGAAGAAGAGGAGGGGGTGGAGGAGAGAGGTGTGTCACAACCAGTAGTAGCATTTTGGAGGCGTGGTGGCGGAACAACCTCCAACACTACTGCACCTTGTCCTGCATCCCTCCCAGCTACCAATAGAGTGACCCAATGGGCCGTGAAAGAAAGATAACGTCCCTGTCCATGCCTGCTGGACCATGAGTCAGCGGTAATATGCACCTTACCGCTGACCGCCCTGTCCAGCGAGGCATGGACATTGCCTTCCACATGCCAGTAGAGAGACGGAATCGCCTTCCGTGAGAAAAAGTGGCGTTTGGGAACCTGCCACTGAGGAACCGCACATTGAACAAACTCACGGAAGGGGGCCGAGTCTATCAACTGAAAAGGCAGCAGTTGAAGTGCTAGCAATTTAGCCAAGCTAGCATTCAACCGCTGGGCATGTGGATGGCTGGGAGTATACTTCTTTCGACGGTCCAGCAGCTGGGGCAGGGAAATTTGCCTGCTACAATCGGACGTCGGTGTACTGCAAGTACTTGGTTGTGACACACCTAATTCTACACCTTCAGTCCTCTCAGAGCAGCTTTCAGAGAGGACTGAAGATATAGTGGGGATGGAGATCCCAGCTGATGAGGAGCAAGGAGAGGTCCGCTTTGTTCTTTGGTGTGGGTCTTTTATGTGTGCTTGCCAACGAGCTGCATGGCAGGTCGACATATGTCTGCTCATGCTTGTGGTGCCCAAGCGGCTGATGTTTTGGCCACGCGAGATACGCTTGAGACAAATATTGCAAATAGCAGTGGTGCGATCTGATGCACTCGTCTCAAAAAAGGCCCACACCAAAGAACTTTTGTGATAACGTGCAGAGGCAGCGCCCTGCACAGGCGGAGCTCTGCGGTGTGGTACAGTTGCTGTGCTGGCCTCTAGCTGGCCTCCAGGGGGCATCCTGCCTCGTTGGACATGTGACGCTGCATCCTCCTCCTCCTCCTCCTCTCTCCCTTCAGGCACCCACGTGGAGTCAGTGACCTCATCATCCCCTCCCTCTTCACCACTAGAGCAAACCTGGCAGTAAGCTGCAGCTGGTGGAACACTACTGCCAGATTGCTGTCCTTCAGCATCCCCTCTCTCTGCGCGCACACTACTGACTTCCTCAAGCTGGGTATCATCATCCGAGCCTTCGAATCGTTGGGCATCCTCCTGGAGCATGTACCCAACACTGTGCTCAAACAGTTCGGGGGACTCCTCAGGAGGACATGGTGGGTCTAGGGAAGGGGTGGCTGATGATGCCATTGAGTACGCGTTGGCAGCTGCTCTGCCAGTACCCTGAGCCTGGGTGAGAGAGGATGAGGAGGATGAGGAGGGCTTGGTCATCCATTCTACCAAGCCTTCGGCATGATGCGGCTCCACATGTCCAGCTGCCGAAAACAAAGACAAGCGTGTCCCATGGCCACATGCTGATGACGATGCACGACCACGTCCACGGCCAGCACTGTTGTCTCTAGAAACAGAGCCTGCCTGCCCTGTGTTCTTGCCTCGGCACGCTCTGCCTCTCCTTGGCGGTCTTCCAGCCATTGTAGTCGGTAGTGTATATAGTATAAAAAATAGAACTCCTATGTGTGCTCACAACACACTGTAGGTCCTATGGGTGCTGACACTAACACACTATAGGTACTATGTGTGCTGCTGACAAGAAAATATAGGAGCTCTGTTTGCTGCCACTAACACACTAGAAGTCCTATGGGTGCTGCTGAGAAGAAAATATAGGAGCTCTGTTTGCTGCCACTAACACACTAGAAGTCCTATGGGTGCTGCTGAGAAGAAAATATAGGAGCTCTGTTTGCTGCCACTAACACACTAGAAGTCCTATGGGTGCTGCTGAGAAGAAAATATAGGAGCTCTGTTTGCTGCCACTAACACACTAGAAGTCCTATGGGTGCTGCTGAGAAGAAAATATAGGAGCTCTGTGTGATGCCACTAACACACTAGAAGTCCTATGGGTGCTGCTGAGAAGAAAATATAGGAGCTCTGTTTGCTGCCACTAACACACTAGAAGTCCTATGGGTGCTGCTGAGAAGAAAATATAGGAGCTCTGTTTGCTGCCACTAACACACTAGAAGTCCTATGGGTGCTGCTGAGAAGAAAATATAGGAGCTCTGTTTGCTGCCACTAACACACTAGAAGTCCTATGGGTGCTGCTGAGAAGAAAATATAGGAGCTCTGTTTGCTGCCACTAACACACTAGAAGTCCTATGGGTGCTGCTGAGAAGAAAATATAGGAGCTCTGTGTGATGCCACTAACACACTAGAAGTCCTATGGGTGCTGCTGAGAAGAAAATATAGGAGCTCTGTTTGCTGCCACTAACACACTAGAAGTCCTATGGGTGCTGCTGAGAAGAAAATATAGGAGCTCTGTGTGATGCCACTAACACATTAGAAGTCCTATGGGTGCTGCTGAGATGAAAATATAGGAACTCTGTGTGATGCCACTAACACATTAGAAGTCCTATGGGTGCTGCTGAGAAGAAAATATAGGAGCTCTGTTTGCTGCCACTAACACACTAGAAGTCCTATGGGTGCTGCTGAGAAGAAAATATAGGAGCTCTGTGTGATGCCACTAACACACTAGAAGTCCTATGGGTGCTGCTGAGAAGAAAATATAGGAGCTCTGTTTGCTGCCACTAACACACTAGAAGTCCTATGGGTGCTGCTGAGAAGAAAATATAGGAGCTCTGTTTGCTGCCACTAACACACTAGAAGTCCTATGGGTGCTGCTGAGAAGAAAATATAGGAGCTCTGTGTGATGCCACTAACACACTAGAAGTCCTATGGGTGCTGCTGAGAAGAAAATATAGGAGCTCTGTTTGCTGCCACTAACACACTAGAAGTCCTATGGGTGCTGCTGAGAAGAAAATATAGGAGCTCTGTGTGATGCCACTAACACACTAGAAGTCCTATGGGTGCTGCTGAGAAGAAAATATAGGAGCTCTGTTTGCTGCCACTAACACACTAGAAGTCCTATGGGTGCTGCTGAGAAGAAAATATAGGAGCTCTGTTTGCTGCCACTAACACACTAGAAGTCCTATGGGTGCTGTTGGGGTGCAATGCTGTGCTAACAGCACTGCGGTTGGTACTACTGCAATACTGTACTAACAGTAAGCACGCACCAGACTAATCCCCAGCAGCAGCTAATAACACACTAACTGTGCAATCAGCAGCAATGAACGATCAATGACTTAGGTAGCAATGGTTTAGCAAAGAAATAGCCAATGGTTTAGCAAAGAAGAGCAAATCTTTCAGTATCAAGCAAAGACAGAATCAGCAGACTAATCTCTCCTAAAGCCGGAACTCATGTGACCGGGGCCGATGGCGTGGCGGCCTTTTAAATGGTGGGGCGTGTACTAAAGCCCCTGAGCTGTAATTGGCTACAGGCGTCCTGCCTGTAGCCAATTATTGCTCTCCGAGTTTCGGGCGCTGTGATTGGCCAAGCATGCGGGGTCACAGTGCATGCTTGGCCAATCATCAGCCAGCAATGCACTGCGCCGGCCGCGCCGGCCGCAATGCATTGCGGGGCCGCTCGCATCACACGAATGTGATGCGAACGGCCCAAATAGTTCTGGGCTCGACGAGCGAGCGAACGCCCGATGCTCGATTCGAACATGGGTTCGAATCGAGCACCGGGCCCATCCCTACTCAGGAGGAGTAGAAGAATGCATTTTGGGGTGTTATTTTTGCTATGTATATGCTATGCGTTAGAAATATCTTATAAATGGACAACTTTGTGTAAAAAAAATGCATTTTAATTTTTTCTCCACATTTTCCAAAACCTTCTGGAAAAAAATTAACCGTTCAAAAGACTCATAATGCTTCATAGATTATACGTTGGGGTGTGTGCTTTCCAAAATGGGGTCATTTTGTGGAAAATTCCATTGTCCTGGTGCTCCAGGGCCTTCAAAAGTGTAATAGGTGGTTGAGAAAGGATATGTGCGATTTATGCTTGTAGAACGCCTGAAAGTGCTACTTCAATGTTGGGCCTCTGTATATGGCCAGGCTGTGTAAAAGTCTCACACATGTGGTATCGCTATACTCAGGAGGAGTAGCAGAATGCATTTTGGGGTGTCATTTTTGCTATGTATATGCTATGCGTTAGAAATATCTTATAAATGGACAACTTTGTGTAAAAAAAATGCATTTTCATTTTTTCTCCACATTTTCCAAAACCTTCTGGAAAAAAATGAACCGTTCAAAAGACTCATAATGCTTCATAGATTATACGTTGGGGTGTGTGCTTTCCAAAATGGGGTCATTTTGTGGAAAATTCCATTGTCCTGGTGCTCCAGGGCCTTCAAAAGTGTAATAGGTGGTTGAGAAAGGATATGTGCGATTTATGCTTGTAGAACGCCTGAAAGTGCTACTTCAATGTTGGGCCTCTGTATATGGCCAGGCTGTGTAAAAGTCTCACACATGTGGTATCGCTACACTCAGGAGGAGTAGCAGAATGTATTTTGGGGTGTAGTTGCAATTATGCATATGCTGTGTGAGAGAAAAAAACTGTTAATATGACCAGTTTGTGTAAAAAAAAATAAAAAAATAAAAATTAAATTTTCCCAAGAATTGTGGGAAAAAAATACAACTTCAAAAAACTCACCACGCCTCTTAGTAAATACCTTGGACTGTCTACTTTCCAAAAAGGGGTAATTTTGGGGTATTTGTACTTTCCTCGCTTGTTAGTGTCTCAAGAAATGAGATATCCCTTCAGTACATCAGGCGTGATCAGATGTGATAAATTTTCAGTGATTGCCACCATAGTTTGTAGACTCTATAACTTTCACAAAGACCAAATAATATACACTAATTTGGGTTCATTTTACCAAAGATATGTAGCCGTATACATTTTGGCACAAATTTATGAAGAAAAATTACTTATTTGCAAAATTTTACAATAGAAACTAAAAAAAAGTGTTTTTTTTTAAAAAAATTGCTGTTTTTTTGCTTATATCACAAAAAATAAAAAACCCAGTGGCGATTAAATACCACCAAAAGAAAGCTCTATTTGTGAGAAGAAAATGATAAAAAATTTGTTTGGATACAGTGTAGCATGACTAAGTAATTGTCATTCAAAGTGTGAGAGTACTGAAAGCTGAAAATTGGTCTGGGCGGGAAGGTGCATAAGTGCATGGTATTGAAGTGGCTAGAGGCCGGAGACTCTCGCAAAATAGCCGCCAAAAGGTCTGTATGGAAGATAATGTGGGTTCTAAGAAAATGGCCGCCGAGCCAATGATAGAGGCCAAAGCAGCCGTAGACCACAAAAAAGATGGCCGCCGAACGGCAATATATACATACAGCATGGATCATAACAAACATGGCCGCCGATTAGTCGATAGAGGCCAGTGGGTGTGGAACTACAAAAAAATGGTGCCGAAACCACAGGAAGATGGCCGCCGGGCAGTCACTAGAGGCCGAACCCGGCATAGACCACCGCAAAATGGCCGCCGACAGCATGGAGGAGGAAGCACACACAGGTAAGCAGAAATGACATTTCTTTTAAATGTTAGTTACAGCCAGCCCCACTCCAGTGGAACCCCTTAGGTGACCCCCAGCACCCAGCAACCTTTAGCTAGAAGCCCAGGGAGGAGGGAAAGGCAGGGAGAGAGGGAAGAAAGGGGCCACAACCACTTACTTGATCTCTCCAGGAATGTCCAGCCAAATCACCCAGCCGAGGCAGGGGAATTTACTTACCTATCCTGCATGTATCATGCTGGAAGACATTCCAAACAGATCATCGTCCGCGCACGGAAGGTGACTGTTGGCCAGGCATGCTGTGATTGGACCCAAGGGGACGATCATATGTATGCCCTGGAGCGCGATGCTCACCGGACAGGCTGCTGCGACTCGGCCGTAAGGTCAGCCGAAGCTGATCGGTCCGATGCAAGCCTTGAAGCGTAAGCTCACCGGCCAGGCTGCTGCGACTCGGCCGTAAGGTCAGCCGAAGCTGAGTGGTCCGATGCAGGCCCTGGAGCGTAGGCTCACCGGCCACCCGTGGAGCGACGGGCATGTCGTGGAAAACCCAGCGCGTAGCTAGGGTCGGCACACGCTCGATAGCCGAAACTGGGGAGACTACAAGGATCGAGGATCCAGCCTGTCACCCAGTCGGCAGTTGATCGAAGATCGCAGGAAACAAAAAAAATGTAGCAAAAAAATATATATTTTTCCCCCGGACCAATGGGCCCGAAGGGAGCCATGTCCTACTCCTTGCTAGACAGAAAAAAACTGATCTGCGAGATGCAGGGGATATACCCAGAGGGTCCGCCCCCTGGGTGGTACTGTGGAAGGTGTGATGCAACACTTTTTACAAGTTTTCTGCCTAGTCACTCCTAATTAACGGATAATACCCACTTTGTCAATAGAGAGGCTGTGTCGGTCCATGGACGAAAGAGTAATTTATATTGCCATGCTCTCTGCATTGTTCAAAAGTTACAAAGGTTAAATAAAAGACCAACCAACAGAAAAAAATTAAGAAATAAATTAAAAACCTTAATTCACCTGGACCCTTTCTTCCCTCTCTCCCTGCCTTTCCCTCCTCCCTGGGCTTCTAGCTAAAGCCCTGCCAGAAATTCCAGAACCCCTGCCATGGCACTTGTAGAATCTGCCATTATTTCAAATGGTGCACACAGAATTCCTGCCAGGACTTTCAGCGCTCCCTGAAATGACGCTGGGCATTTCCTTTGACCCAGAGGGGTATTTAAACATAAGCCCTGGAAGTGGCCGGTGCTGTGCCTTCTCTGTGTCCTCTTGCCAGCTACTCTGCTTTGTGCAAAAGAGCTAGCTACTGTATACTACATTACTGATTGCCTATTTTGTTGCTCACCCGGATTAACTTGACTACTCCCTTGCCTGCTGTCTGCCCCCACAATGTGCCTCCATCCCTGGTTCAAGTAGATATGAAAGGAATTGTGGGACTTTGAATGAGGCTCTTGACTTGTGGAGGTAGAATGTTTTGTAAACATTTATTTATTCATGGCAATGGTATAAACAAGTAAAAAAGTAATTTCATATATATACATACACATGCACATATGGCATGAACATAATGATACGTAGATACATTCATGTCAACTTTGGCAGCTAATGATAATAACGAATAAATATTGGTCAATAAATACATAAACGTACACATGTCATTAACCTCCCTGGCGGTAATCCAGAGTCGGCTCGGGGTGGATTTTTCATGTAGAAAGCGGTAACCCCGAGCCAGACTCGGGATCACATTGCAGGATACAGGGAAGTTACTTACCTTGTCCCTGGATCCTGCGATGTGTCCCACTGTGTGTGCGAGCCGTGTCTCCGCGCTTGATCCACACACTGGTGACTGCCGAGTGCCGCCGAGCTCCGTTCCTGCGACGTTGCGGCACACGGGGGCGGAGTTCGGCGGGAAATTCTAAAAAATAAAAACACAGTACACATACAGTACACTGTAATTTTACAGATTACAGTACTGTATAAAGAAATTACCCATCCCCTTTGTCCCTAGTGGTCTGTCCAGTGCCCTGCATGCAGTTTTATATTATAAAAACTGTTCTTTCTGCCTGCAAACTGGAGATTGTCCATAGCAACCAAAAAGTGTCCCTTTATGTCAAAAGTGGTTTTAGACTAGCTAGAAAACAGCGATAATAAATTAGAATCACTCGCAGAATTGAGCGATAGCGATTTGCGGGGAAATTCGTCATCAAACACTAAATCTAATGACAGCGACAATTCTGCAACTGAGCAATTTTCTGTGTTTTTGATTTGATTACATTAGTGAATAATTTTTATTATTATTATATTATTGTAGCGGGACCCCCTTTTCCCACTTCTCCCTCTTTCTCTCTTCGCGGCTGGCTGACTCGTCTAGGGGTACCAGGGAGAAGAATGGGGGGGGGGAACGCACCACCAGCTCGTGCCCTCTGATATGTGTGTAGCGGGGTCTCCTTTAAGGCCCTATGGACTACGTTACCCAGAACCCTGTTTGGCACCCAGGGTGCATTTGGCCACCGCAAAGACTCATGGGTGGGGCTATAAAGGGAAGGGGCGAGGCTAAGCTTGGCCTCTTTGGACACCGCGCTGCAATCAATAAGACTCCCTGTGTGGATCTGCTGCAGTTCAAGGCCTGAGGCCTGGGCCTTGCGCACCTTCCAAAGAGCCTTCCACCCCACTGCTGAGCCTGGGTGGCACCTGATTTCTTTCGAGTTTGCTGACATCAGTTGGACCGGGGACCCGGCCGTTGCAGACCCTGTGTGCGGAGACACAGTGGTGGAAGTCCCGGACTGGGATCGCGTCCGGAGGGGTGAGCGAGCACCTGCTCACGTCATTAACTTGTACTTTGATTAGGCCTAGTGACTGCCTTGGCCCACCGTGCTATATTTACTGTCCCGCCGGAGACTAGTGGCGGAACTGAGTTGTGTAGTCTCCGGTGAAGTGTTCTTTCTTTATTAACCCTAATTGGATTACAAATACTGTTCCTGAATGTGCACCACCGTTCATCTTGCATGCAAAGAATTGCTCTCACAGAGACTGAGTTTATCTGAGTCAGACCTGACCAGGGATTAGGATTTTGTTGGTGCGCCACATTGCGCATAGAGAAGATAGCTGCACGTGGCGTGTGATCACTCTGCACTATCACTGATTAGTATGTGTATTATTGCAGGGCTCTGCATATATGTCATGTGACAAGTTATCATTTACTTTTATACCACAGTAAATCATTTACGGTTTATCACTCCGTTATCAGTGTTCATTATTGCATATATTGATTGCTCATATTACTGCTAGATTGTGCATAACCAGGTATAGAGAGCTATATTACTAGTACATCCCCTAGACTAATTGTGCCAGAGGAGGGTCGAGTAGATTGCCGGGGGTTGGCGGTGCTGTGTACAGGGCCCGAAACAGAACCAGCGGCTCTCTTAACTGGGGGTATCGCAACATGTGTTATGCAGAGGCGTGAGCTAAACCTTTACCTTCGGGTCTGTGTTCACGTCCGGAGCTTCTGCTTTTCTTGTGGAGGATGACTGCCCCTGTCACAGGCAGGGGCGCTTAGCTCCCAGTAACTTGAGTTCCACACCAAATAAAGTCCAACACTTATTTATTCTGTTAGAGCAACAAATAGTAGGCTGGTTGAACTTAAAGCACAGACAGGTGTGGGAAGGAGAAGGTCCAGGCACAATCAAAGAATTAAAGTTCTCTCCTGTTCCGTATAGTGCAAACAGGCTTGGCGCACAGTCGCTGCCACCGACCGTGAATTTGGTTTCTGCCACAAACCTTGGTGAAAGTAAAGGCCTCTGCCACAGACCTTGAATAGAGGTCTCTGCCACCGACCTGGTTCAGTTGGATCCCCGCCACTGACCATAAGAACATAGAATACCTCCGTTAGGATAAATGGCCCCTGTCAGGGAAAGACATTCATCCGGACGGTCTCCAGAGGCCCACACCGTCACCGGCATTATGCTGTACCAGCTCTTCGGGAGGGTCACCTCTCTGGTCCCTTACTCCCTGGATTCGGGCACCCAATTCCAGGGGCACCCTAGGAATACTTCATCCCTCCCGGGACCCAGTAGAAGGTACTGGGCCCCAGGCCTTCTTGCAAAGTACCTCTCCCCAGGCTTAAGGTGCCTGGGATGGAACTCGACTCCACGTGCCCAGGCCAAGGGCACCTGGATACGGACAGACAGCAGCCCCCAGGCTGAAGGTGCCTGGTGCTCGGACTCCTCGTGCGCAAGATGTCCGCTCCCTTTATACCCTCTCCCAGCAAGCACAGCGGGTTCCCCACCCCGCCGTACCGCTGCCGCGAGAGGACAAAAAGGGCACGGCCCTACAATGGTGGTTCAACCCCAGCCCAAGGCGACAGCGCCACCCAGGGGCCGCAGGGAACTGGACACCATTGATATCTTCCACGAACAAAAGACAACCATAAAACCCTCGTAATTGTTGCATTTGGGCTATGCTACCACCCAAGCACTCCCTCTAAATATTGATACCCGCTACACTATTATTTGTTATAATTATATATATATAGTTATTTATTATATTATAATTTATGATTTTGTGTTTCAAACTTTATCATACCCGGGATGTCTACTAGACTCTTGTTTGGACAGATTTAAGTAAGTAATTACTAAGAATTGCAGGCCTACAATATAAAATGCCAAATTTCCATGCAAAATAATTGTACCGCTTTTGGTACATAATTCCAGACAGAATCATACCGCCAGGGAGGTTAAGACAGCATTTGGCAATATAGTAAATGGTTTAATTATTTGAACGTGATTGTTAGTAGATATAGTACATGATATCATGTTCGTTTCTATTTCCCTTTTTATCTTCATCTTTATCTTTGTCCACTTGGTTTTTTGGTCAACCATCTTAACTCTATCTGTATTGGTTCACACTTTATATTTCCTTACGTTTTTCACTCAGGTTTACATTCTTAACTCATCATTCTATTAACACTATCCAACTCACGAATATTATATTTATCCATATAGGCCCCTTGGTAGTCATTACTCATGTCCATCACCCTGATGCACCAGGAAGATTGGCAATCTGTGTCCTGTGGATGTTGTGTGTGTGCGCCCTGCTATCACGCGGTTCAAGACTACCTCAGCTCCCGGGATAGACAGCCCCTTGGCTCTGGCCCAATATCCATCATACACCATGTTATTTCATCCCGTGTAAGTACCCAGGATTGTCAATTTGTCCTTTCCTTTTATGCTTAGTACCACACTAGATTAATTATACTCTGTTCTTTGCAGATAATTTGTAGCATCCGCCCCAGAGGAAGTGTTTTTTTACACAAAACGCGTTGCAAATTCAGGATGCATCTACATGCATGTCAATAGGAATTTATCCTGTACTATATCTACTAACAATCACGTTCAAATAATTATACCATTTACTATATTGCCAAATGCTGTCTCGACATGTGTACATTTATGTATTTATTAACCAATATTTATTCGTTATTATCATGAGCTGCTAAAGTTGACATGAATGTATCTATATATCCATTATGTTCATGCCATATGTGCATGTGTATGCATATATATGAAATTACTTTTTTACTTGTTTATACCATTGCCACGAATAAATAATGTTTACAAACCATTCTACCTCCACAAGTCAAGAGCCTCATTCAAAGTCCCACAATTCCTTTCTTATCTACTTAACCTCTGCTTAAACCTGACCACTCTTTTGCCTGCTGCCTGCCCATGGCTTGTGCTTGGATCTGACTACTTCCTTGTTTATTGCTTATGTATGGTCTCCACACAGTAGCTTCCCTGTCCTCAATTCTAAAGGACATGACCTGTTACTAGCCCACAGCAAAGAGCTTGGTGGACCACTAGGGCTCCTAGCCCATATTCGCCATCAGGAAATTTGGTGAAGGCCAGCCGGTGCTAAAGCTCTGCACCACATGGGGGGGGGGATTGCGTCACCTCCCAGGGGGTGTTGCCTTTAAATGTAATTAAAGGCAAAACTTATTTTTCGTTTTGGATAGAGTGCAGAGGGATTAGAACACTTGTCAATTGTTATTACTGTCTGTGCCCCCTTTAGGGAGATTTACCCTCTATAATTGTCATGTTTACCATTATCATTGAAAGAGAAAGTAAAAGAAAATCCCAAATTTTGGGTTGTCTCAAAAAATGTAATAGAAGGGAAATCATCCAATAGGGGCACTAGTTCTGGTGACCTGGGGGTCCCCAAGGAATGTCCTTAATTTGTAGGGATTTCCTCTCACTTCCTGTTTGGCTATGGGACCGGAAGTGAAGGGAAATCTCTGCAATGGGACACAGATGGCAATCTGACGGGAGTTATAACCTTCCCTTACTCTATCCAAAATGAAAAAAAAATATTTTGCCTATAGTTCTACTTATTGTCACTATGCCACCTTGAGGAAAGGACCCTGCGAGACCCAGAAACATTGGTTTCTTAAGACTTAGTACATTTATTTTTAGTGCTGATGACTTTGTATCTTCTTATCTGGTTCTGGTTTTGTAACAATCTGTTTGAGCACCCACCAATCCTATAAAGGTCAAGTATTGCAAGGAGTGCAGCTGCTATTTGGACTTTACATTTACCAAACATTTACTGCAGATGAATCTTCTAGGATAATTTTTTCTTAAAATACGGTAAATAATTCACCACCAGTGAATGTTTAGTGAGTACCATATTCACTGCTTTTTAAATATTACCCTTAGTGGGGACACATTATTTGAATCACTCATCTTAAGTCAAAGCAATCTGGACAGCTCATGCAAATTCTGTAAAATCATGCTAGTAATGGAAGGGGAAGCTGAGCCTTCTTCTTTTTACAAATAGCTATCCATAGAAGAGAGGTTGTAAATTTGTGCTAGAGAGATAATATGCACAAGAGCATAGAAAAAAACCTAACTTGTGTGAGTAAATGTTTCCTTATTACTTTTGGGAAAATAAACAGATTTTTCCATGATAAAATGTAACTCTTGTTTTCACCTAAAGCTCATTCTTACTCATTTGGACCTGAAAAAAAAGGGGGGAATTGGGGAATTTGGGACTTTGAATGAAGCCATGGCCAGGTAAGGTCATGTGCCTCCATCCCTATCATTGTGAGGAAAAAGAGAAAAATGCAGCAGGAATAGCAGCAAAGATGCAACAAAAGGGGTGGGACTTTATATGAAGCTCATGGTAACAAAAATGATTAGAGTGGTGGATAGTAAAATATTTAATAGTACATAGATACATGTTTACATACATTGAGTTTCATATACATAGAAATGCACACTTACATGGTGCCAATTTCTAAAAAGGTACGGTAATATCTGGTAGTAACATTACTAACCACAACAAAACCATTTGATCACCAAAAACTACCATATTTTTAACCTTCCCATGACCAATTGACCAAAAACATGGCAAATTTCGATGAAATGCCCTAATTTTCACCAAAAGTTTGGCAAAGTGAAAACTCTCAACTTTTGCTCATGCCAGTAAAGTATCAGAGTACTGCAATCACTCAGAATCCATCTTATGCCATTTGGGCTTCAATCAAGTGAATTTGGATTGGTTGCAGAGGATTTTCTACTTTGTGCTTTCCTCCTTACTCCACTTATTTATTATTAATAATTTCCATTTATATAACCTTAAACTCTATTAAAGGACCTCAAATATAAAACTGCTCTAAAAAAAGTGCTTTATTTGCCCATAGCAATCAGTCCTGGTGAAGACTGGAGTGTTGTGGAGGCCTCTCTTGCACCTTCCATCCAACACTCCTGAAGGTGGATACAGAGAGTGTGTAAGGGCAAGGGGTGGCACGAGTGCCGTAGTATCTAGCTGATGATTTCCACTCTGTAGGTGGGTAGAGCTGGTAGTTGCAGTCCTCGGAACAGGATGCAGGAGCAGCATGGCACCAGAGTGAGGGTCGGAAGCAGAACCAGGAGACGAGCAGCAGTCAGCGGCCTTTGGGCAGCGAAGCACTAAATCAGCAGGCAAAGCAAGTCCAGGAGGCAGGCCAAAGTCATTAACAGCCGGGCAATGTGGTAAAGGATCAGAGGGCAGATCAGGTCCAGTAAACAAGCCAAGGTCGGAGTAGTTAGGTAACAGAGCAAGAGCAGAAGCAAAATCCAAAGCCGGTGCCTTACGCGAGTAAGCAAGTATAACAGACCAGGTCTTGGGAACACAGGAACAAGCTGAAGATAATTCAGCAACTGCTCCTAGTGATTGACTAGTTTACCCACTTGCCGACCGGCTCACGCCGATATACGTCGGCAGAATGACACGGCTGGGCAGATCAACGTATATATACGTTGCCCTTTAAGAAGCAGCATTGTGGACACGCGTGCCCGCCGCGAGCTCCGTGACTGCGACCGTGGGTCCCGCAGATTCGATGTCTGCGGGCATACCCGCGATCGTGTCACAGTGAGGAAGAAAGGGGAAATGCTGACGTAAACAAGCATTTCCCCAGTCTTCCTAGTGACAGGACAGTGACCACAGCTTCCTGTAATTGGAAGCAGTGATCACTGTCGTGTCACACGTAGCCCATCCCCCCTACAGTAAGAATCCCTCCCTAGGGCATACTTAACCCCTACACCGCCACCTAGTGGTTAACCCCTTTACTGCCAGTGTCATTTTCACAGTAATCTGTGCATTTTTATAGCACTGATCGGTGTAAAAATGACAATGGTCCCAAAAATGTGTCAAAAGTGTCCGATGTGTCTGCCATAAAGTCACAATCACGATAAAAATAGCAGAGCGCCGCCATTACTAGTAAAAAAAATGTAATAATAAAAATGCCATAACTCTATCCCCTATTTTGTAGACGCTATAACTTTTGCGCAAACCAATCAATATACGCTTATTGCGATTTTTTTTTACCAAAAATATCTAGAAGAATACGTATTGGCCTAAACTGAGGATTTTTTTTTTTTATATATATATATTTTGGGGATATTTATTATAGCAAAATGTAAAAGAATATAGAATTTTTTTCAAAATTGTCTCTCTATTTTGGTTTTTAGCGTAAAAAATAAAAACCGCAGAGGTGATCAAATACCACCAAAAGAAAGCTCTATTTGTGGGGAAAAAGGATGTCAATTTTGTTTGGGAGCCACGTTGCACAACCGTGCAATTGTTAGTTAAAACGACGCAGTGCCGAATCGCAAAAAGTGGCCTGGTCTTTGGCCAGCGAAATGGTCCGCGGCTGAAGCGGTTAAATAGGCCACTGGGCACCAAGTGCTAATTGGTAGGTGCATGTGCTCCCAAACGAATATGTGCGCAATGAAACTGGCACTGCATAAGTAACATTGGTCCTTCGCTCAGCTTTGCAAAATGTTTATAAATTTTTACTGTAATGCTTGGAAGCCATTTGACCCCCCCAAGTCTGCCTGAAAAACTCTCAACTAACAACCCCCATGTTATCTTCTTGTTGCTAGATCGAGAACACCATTGGATGCTCACTCCCATTCCATTTCATATATACATAGTACAAGTATGAAATAAATTGGGGAACATTATTACATTAAGTAACCAGGAAAGTTTTCTTTTAGAAAGCTTTTCATACAGCAAGCCAGATTTGGATTTGTAAAGCTACTTGAAAGAAGAGAATTTATCATTTATGACCTGAAAGAATTCCAGTTTTTAAAAATTCTTCTTGTCTTAGTAGAAGCTAGAACGCCAGCAATGCGACTTTCCTTTCTGCAGAAATATAGATTCCAAGATTTGTTTATTATTTTAAAGAAATTTATGTTTATGGGTTAGTGAGAAAGTACTATAGAGTATATGAACTCACAGAGCCTGGCACCCACAATGATAATAATTTGATAGTCTGCAATGCAAATTTTCTATAATCATCAAAGCAGTATACAAAGCGCAACAAATTATCACCCTGCAGTATTACTTTTTATAGGCAAATACTTTGATATCAAAGAGATATCTGTGCTTTTAAAACGCATTCGCTTTTTAATATGTACAGGAACACTACAGTAAGTAACTTTGGAAATGTAGTACAGAGAAGGGAAGGACCCAATAGGAGTTCTGAGTGGAGGAAGGGAATAAAGCAGCCGCAGTCTCACCCACAGTACATAAACTTTATTAGATAGTGAAGTCACAAAAAACATGAAATCACAGGACTACATGAGGATTAAAAAGCTAAGAGACAACGTTGTCACTTAAAACCACACACTCCTGAGGCTCACTCACACTGTCTGAATAGATGACACAAAGCAGATAAACAATTCAATAAGAGGCCAGGTGAGGTGGAATTGCAGGAAACCACGGTGGTGTCAGCCTATAACCGGCAATACACAGACAGTGTGAACATCTGCTCACACCATTAACCTAAGATCTAGTCTGTGACTTCTAATAAGACACTAATAGTAAGTGTAATGCCGCATACACACGACTGGAAATTCCGACAAGAAAACCGTGGATTTTTTTCCGACGGAATGTTGGCTCAAACTTGTGTTGCATTCACACGGTCACACAAATCTTGTCTGAAATTCCGAACGTGAAGAACGCGGTGACGTACAAGACGTACGACGAGCCGAGATCAATGAAGTTCAATAGGCAGTTCGGCTCTTCTGCCTGATTCTGAGCATGCGTGTTTTTTTGCGCGTCGCAATTGCATACAGACGATCTGAATTTCCGTCAAGAACTTTTTCCGTCGGTCGGAAAAATAGAGAACCTGCTCTCAATCTTTTGCTGGTGGAAATTCCGACAGAAAAAGTCAGATGGAGCATACACACGGTCGGAATTTCCGACCAAAAGCTCACATCGGACTTTTCTTGTCGAAATTTCCGATAGTGTGTACGCGGCATCAACAGTGGATAAAACCACAAAGAGTCTTCCAAATATCCAAGTATATCCTAAGTTTCACAGGGTCCCCTCAGAGTGAGGATGGCACTGGATAAGGAGGGGAGAGGAACTGTGAGTAGCACGGCACCCTGACATCCCCCACAGGGACTCACCACACACTTCTCCAGTGCCCTCCTGACTCTGAGGGGACCCTGTGGAACTAAGGATATACTTGGATCTTTGTGCTTTAATCCGCTGTTGATGCTGTCAGCCTGCCCAGAGGCAAGGGAGACTGTAATGCCGCGTACACACGATCGGAAATTCCGACAAGAAAAGTCCGATGTGAGCTTTTAGTCGGAAATTCCGACCGTGTGTATGCTCCATCTGACTTTTTCTGTCTTGAATCCACTGTTGATGCTGTCAGCCTGCCCAGAGGCAAGGAAGACTGATAGACCCCATACACACTATCCAACTTTTGTTGTCAGATTTCCTTCAGATTTACCAAAACCATGTAGTGCAAGGGCCTGCCTACCTCATATTATATGGTTTTTGTAAATCTGAAGGAAAAAATCTACAGAAAATTGGATAGTGTGTATCCAGCTTAAAGCTGGATACACACTATCCAATTTTCTGTAGATTTTTTCCTTTACACTTACCATTAGTGTCTTACTAGCAGTCACAGACTATATCTTAGGTTAATGGTGTGAGCAGATGTTCACACTGTCTGTGTATTGCCGGTTATAGGCTGACACCACCGTGGTTTCCTGCAATTCCACCTCACCTGGCCTCTTACTGAATTGTTTATCTGCTTTGTGTTATCTATTCAAATAGTGTGAGTGAACCTGAGGAGTGTGTGGTTTTAAGTGACAACGTTGTCTCTTACCTTTTTAATCTCCTTGTAGTCTGTGATTTCGTGTTTTTTATGACTTCACTATCTAATAAAGTTTATGTACTGTGGGTGAGACTGCGGCTCCTTTATTCCCTTCCTCCACTCAGAACTCCTATGGGGTCCTTCCCTTCTCTGTGCTAGAATTACCAGTGTTCAGGAGTTGAAGGGAATAGCACCACTGAATGCATTGGCAAGTCAGTACCCCTTGTGTTGTTGATACAGTTTTGTATCACATCCCAGGATTTTTCAGGTGCTTTTTAACGTTCTTTCAACTTTGGAAATGTAACCTATTACCTCTGACATTTTTTGCTTTGACAACTGTCACCCCAGTTTCAGGTCAGTGTAAGCATTGCTTGGTTGATGCTTAGCCTTTCTGCAGTGAAAATGCATGACTTATATAAACAAAATTTAAATAGTCCATTGTAGACACCATGGCTAACCGAGTGCTAAAACTTGCCCCTGGATAGACTTAAGCCCTGTACACACGGTCGGGATTCCAGGCGGTATAAAGTCCGCCGGGAATCCCGACGGGAAAACTACGGGGAGAGCTTTGGCCGGGAATCGTGTGTACAGGGCTTATGCTCCCTCGGCACTGCCTCACAGTGTTTTCCAGTGGCAAGTGTAGTAAATCCAGCGGAAAAAAAACCGCTAGGAGTACCGACGGGAAAATAGAGAGCAGGTTCTCTATTTTCCCCGCCGGGATTCCTGAGAGTTTTCGTGGCGAGGGAGCATACACGCGCCCGGTTTTCATGGCAAAAAGCTCTCCCAGCAGTTTTCGAGCCGGGAAAACCGGTCGTGTGTACGAGGCTTTAATATTAAAACAGCTGGTATTGTCTGCACAGGAGTTTAGAATGTAGAGTCATCTCATACTAATAGCTCTGGTCTTTTAAATGAGTACAAGGATGTTTTTCACAGGCAGGAAAAATTCTTGGAAAATCCAAAATCCAGGTGAATTATACATTAGTACATGCTCTGTGAAGGGTCTAAGTAGCACCAAAACAAAGACGTGCAAATGATTTTAACTGGATGGAAATGCTAGGTGCGAGTAAAGTTGATGAGCCCACAAAATGGATACATTCAAAAGCTTTAGAGAAAATCGTTTCACCAGTAAGTTATAGATTTTCCTGGTCTTACACTGTTAAATGTGAGTACTATCAAATGACTTTACTAGAAGACATTACTAGAAAGCTGGCTGGTGCAAAATACTTTAGTATTCTGGATGCCAGGCCTGTGTATTCTCAAATAAACCATGACTAGGGCATCTCTATGCTTTTATTTAATACACCACAAGTAATGTACCTCTTTACCAATCTACCAATTGGCATTCAATCTGGACAGGATGTATATTTACCACTTGCCGACCGGCTCACGCCGATATACGTCGGAAGAATGGCACGGATGGGCAGATTAACGTATATATACGTTGCCCTTTAAGACGCGGCATTGTGGGCGCACACGCGCACCCGCCTCGAGCTCCGTGAATGTGACCGCGGGTCCCGCAGACTCGATGTCCGTGGGGATACCCGCGATCGTCTCACAGAGAGGAACAACGGGGAAATGCTGATGTAAACCAGCATTTCCCCATTCTTCCTAGTGACAGTGATCGGGAGCGGTGATCAGTGTCATGTCATAGATAGCCCATCCCTCATACAGTTAGAACACATCCCTAGTACACACTTGACCCCTTCAGCGCCCCCTGTTGGGTAACTCCTTCACTGCCAGTGTCATTTTTACAGTAATCAGTGCATTTTTATAGCACTGATCGATATAAAAATTACAATGGTCCCAAAATGGCGTCAAAAGTGTCTGATAAAAATCGCTGATTGCCGCCATTACTAGTAAAAAAATTATTAACAAAAATGCCATAAAACTATCCCCTATTTTGTAGACGCTATAACTTTTGCGCAAACGTGTAGCGGGACCTTCAAAAATGGGGTCGCTATGTTGTAAATTTAGGGGCAGCCTGAGCAATAGTATGGCTCAGATACTACAATTCTGTTTAATATGGACTCTGCTCTGCCATGTTGTTGCCTGGTGTATAGTTCCCCTGGGCCTGTGGTGGCGCTGTTGCTCAGGTCTCGGGTTGAACCACGGGTGGCGTTGTGGTGTGATTGGGTGTCCTCTTTTGGCTGCCGTGCGGTGGGCGGGTTCAGCCTGCTGTGCATGCCGGGAGAGGGTACAAAAAGGGCAGACGCCATGTTCTAGGGAGAGTGTGCCCCATTGGGGTGGTGTGCCAGGGGGATTCCCAGGAGGACCCCTGGTGGCGAAGTCGCACCCGTTGGCCTGCTGGCCTGGGGTGCGTGAATTGGCCTAGGAGTCTCGGGCAACCTACAGAGTTCCAGGTAGGCACAGTACCTTCAACTGGGTCTACAACCAACACACTGGAGTCGCAGGGAACCCGTGTGAGGGTGGCCCACTCTGAAAGAGAGGAAACCGGGGGAGGACCTGTCCAATGGATCGGTGGAGAAATTCACGGTGAAGGAGAGGCCTGGTTACCTATCAGAAGGAAGGGTTCGTGAGTTGCAGTATAGCTCCTGTAGTGTGTCCCATTGGCACCTATGGTCTCTACTAATCTATGGGAGTTTAAAAGTTCCAACTCAGTAACTAAAGGATTCTGTGGCAGAGAATCTCTTAGACTTGTCCGTGAAGGGGACTAAATTAAAGAAACTGTTTGTGCTCCACTCCGGCTGCTAGAACTGTGAGAGGGATCTATCCGGGTGAGCAATTCACACTCAGGCTTGAGTAAAGAATAGGGTAACTGGGTGCCGCGTGCCTGAACCTGTCTCCCTACCTGCTTTTGTTACTATCTTCAATCTTTTCCCAAATCTGTTTCAAGCAAGATAAAATAAACTCGTCCAATTGGAGTTTAAACATTGTCTGGACATTGGCCTTATTTCGGGGAAAAGAATAGACTTTTCCCTATATTCTGAGGACGAGAACCAATGGACGGGAGTTAACTCGCTGCAGGACCCAAAATTGTAAGAACACCGCTCAACCTCTTATACCAGGAGGATACGGGCATGTGGCACATTGAAGGTAGGGAGGAGAAAAGGGTCTGTGTGCTACATGTAGGGGCTTGAGTCCGGGATGTTTTGCAGCTATCCCCCTTGGAATTTGGACTGTGTTTTCCCCGTGTATGATGTGAAAATTGAACTGCGTCATTTGTGTGGAAGATGGAGGTAAAGGCCTGTACTGGACTTTGCTAACTGCGTAGTTCGTGGGCGTGCCAAAAACATAAGAAAAGCCTGCGAGCTACGTGCGGAAAGAAGAAAGGGGGAGGAGACCCCCGCCAACTTGTGTGGGCACGTGGCGCATTGGCGCCAAAGGGACAGTACAAGCTGGATCATTGGAGGAGAAGCAATATGGCTGCCGCCCCATGGACTTCTGCTACATCGGGACCCCGGATGTTCCAACCCATCTCAACCATGGACATTGCTCCCCTCACTGCCCCCCTGACGGATACAGGGATCCGGCTTAAGCCTAGGGGTCGCTTCACTCTCTGCGTCTGCCGAGATGCGGAGGCCCTGGGCCTGCTCTGTCCCAGATGCCAAGGACTAGTGGTGCAACTGTGGCCCTTTGGAAGGTGTGCATCCTGTGGAGAGTTCCTCTTCGAGGTAGACCAACCCACCGAGAAGCCCCGTGTCTACCAAGTCAACTACCTCACGGGTGCCATCACTTCTGAGGAGGAAACTTGTACTCCCACAGTTGAGCCCCTGCGCACCGCGTTGGCTGCCACGGATGTAGCCAGTGGATATGACTCAGCTGCTGTAGAGACATCGGCGGGTACCGGAGCAGATGCTGTCTCCGCCACAACCGAGACCTCCATTCCGCCTGCTAAGCGGAAGGTGGGCTACGTTAAGGCCTCCCGCGGCCACGGTCGAAGCCTGCCCCAGCGCCTGCCTGAACCGGATCCTCAAGCCGGAGGGACCTCCAGGAGATCCATGTCAGGGGACGGTAAGGAGGCTGGGGGAACTGTGACATTGAGTGTACCGAGGAGGGGAGAGAAGCTCATACCCCACACTGCTGGGGATGCGTGGACAGCCAGCCCGCGGAAACACTCTATTTTTGGGGACAGTGTGTCTGTGTCCACCACAAATTATCTGCCGGCGGAGGAGTATGACACTTCTGATTTGGATTCGTTGTCCGATGTGGGGGGTGATCATGAGATTGATGAGGTCTACATCAAAAAGGGATGGGATAAAATTCCACTGACTTCACCTCGCAGCCTTAGGGAGATCTCGCCAATGGACTCTACACCTAGAGTGGAAGCCCCTGCTTTAATGGAAAAGGTTATACCCACACCTGCTCTGCCTGCAACTACATTGTCCGTGCCTACTGTCACGGAGGGACGTTCGCCGTTGCGGCCACCTTTGCCACAGTTGGAGCAAGTTCAAATGAAAAGGTCCCCGGATACTGTTCTTTCTGGAGAAGGAGATCGGGCGACCATGCCACCTTTAGCCCGGTTGCAAAGGCTTCTGAACAGGAAAGTTGCTATGGAATACGGGTGTGCCTTTATCTCTGCACAGTGAAGTTAGACAGGAGAAAAGGGTCCGTGTGCTACAAACGCTTATTGCGATTTTTTTTTAGCAAAAATATGTAGAAGAATACGTATCGGCCTAAACTGAGAAAAAAAAAAGTTTTTTTATATATTTTTTGGGGATATTTATTATAGCAAAAAGTAAAAAATATTGGGTTTTTTTCAAAATTGTCGCTCTTTTTTTGTTTATAGCGCAAAAAATAAAAACCGCAGAGGTGATCAAATACCACCAAAATAAAGCTCTATTTGTAGGAAAAAAAGGGCGTCAATTTTGTTTGGGAGCCACGTCGCACGACCGCGCAATTGTCAGTTAAAGCGACGCAGTGCCAAATCGCAAAAAGTACTCTGGTCTTTGGCCAGCCAAATGGTCCGGGGCTTAAGTGGTTAAAGGAAACTAACTGACACATATGCATGACTGAAAGAGGTAGTCTGTTATAAGAATGATTTTGACAGGTCTGCACGTGTTTTTGGAAGTCTCTCAATGTGGAAACTGGCTAAGCTTTGCGGTGCATCACCCATAAGGTTACAGAGATTTGTGATTTACTGTTATCTTTTGCACTTATGACATACGTTTTCCTATGGGCCAGCCTTGCATTGTCTTTATAGTATGTGATGTCTTGTTTTCTTCACGCAACAGGGCGTTTTCATTCTTGTAACTGTTTATGTGAAGTTTTGAAAAAAAGAATGATCTCTTAAGCCTAGTACACATTATTATTATTTTTTGGTTCAGCCCAGTATTGCTGAGCCATTGGCTGAAAACGCTGATCAGGAGCCTTTTGGCAGACCTTTTTTGGTCATGCCCCATCGGCAGAAGCCGGCCGAATGTTCTGTTGGACCGGCTGCAGTACACACAGGCTGAAGGATGGCCGGTTTGTTTCTATTGAACCAGCCGATGCCGCCCAAAATTTGGCCCGTGTGTACTAGGCTTTAGTGTATGGAAAAACTATGAAAATACATCATTCAATTTCGATAGTCATGTTTAAGAGAATCAAGACAACATTTTGCCCACATTTTGTCATCAGAAGACCTAAACCAGATCAACAGTTGTGCTTTGAGGCACCAGCAACCAAATCTGACTCTACAAACCCCAACCCAGTAGCACCAGAAACATCAACAAATGACAATCTGGTTGAGTAGTGAAGTCACCTAGAACATGAAGTTGTGCTATAAGATGTACTATTCTTTCAGTGTAAATGGAACAATAATGATGTGTGGAATGCTAATCCAGTTTGATTATCTATTTTGCTTCTAATGTGTAATTATTTGCCTACGCTTCCATCCCAAGCTGATGAAAGAATAATGGAAATAGGGCCATTATGGGCATAACTGTAAGTATGATGAGAGTACAGTCCACAACTTCCTATTAAGTAGATCCAAATAGAAGCAAAAATTCCCGCACACAAAGAATCTGTGAGTCAACTAACTTCTGAATCACAGATCTGAAGAGAGACCCACTGAAATTCACAAACAGATAACAGGAGATGAACATTAAAAGCAGCTACAGTGAAACCTCGGATTCCGAGTAACGCGGTTAACGAGCGTTTCGCAATAAAAGCATTTTTTTTTAAACTCATGACACGGTTTGCGAGTGTTGTCTCGCAAAACGAGCAGGATTCAAGCCACAGCGGTGTGCAGTACCACATTTGGCCAGAGGTGGGGGGCGCCAGAGCCGAGCGGATCAGGTCGGAGCCGACTGGAGCCGTTTGGAAATACTCAGAAAAACTCTGAAATACTCCGTTCCAGAGCCTTTCCGAGGTTTTCCGAGTTCAGCCGAGCTGTCCCCGAGCCTTTCCGAGTATTTCCGGCGCCCCCCACACATCTGGCCACATGCAGTATTGCATGCCATAAAAGTCAATGCGGAACTAATTATTTTAGTTTCCATTGACTTCTATGGGGAAACTCGCTTTGATATGCGAGTGCTTTGGATTACGAGCATCCTCCTGGAATGGATTATGCTCGTAATCCAAGGTTCCACTGTACATAAAAAGCTCCATATAGATACAGTATGTATAGAAAGGCAATAGTGGTCAGTAGTTAATAAATCTTACCACCCCCACCAATCTGCTGATACTACTAATAACCATGCTGTCATCAGCGCTCTCATATAATGTAATGATAATATTAGGGGTGAGTAGTTAAATAGTGTTTGCAGAGTATGTCATTGTAAAGAATAGGGGTTTTCCAATGGGAGTGCATTGCTAAAGTATGTGGCTGAATAGGCATGGTTTAATGAGTGTAGATTTTTGACAATGAATATGGTAAAATTGGGACATTTTTTGATCTGTAAACTAAAGTTTTTCTCCATAGAAAATATATACTGACTCACCATACTCGCAAAGCTAGTTATTGGATTTGCATGTACCCAAAACCACGCTTCATTTGTTTTAACTAGCAAACTGTCAAACTTGTGCACAACAACTTGTGAACATAATTTTAACTGCAAAAATACGATGCCTATAGGCACTTCATGACCAGGCCATTTTTTGCTCTTTGTCACTGCGTTACTTTAACCAACACTTGCGCGGTCATGCAACGCTGTACGCAAATGAAATGTATATAATTCTTTCCCCCAAAAATATAACTTTCTATTGGTGAAATTTGATCACCACTGGGTTTTTCTTTTTTTTTTGCCCTATAAATATAAAAAAAACGAAAGTTTAAAAAAATATATATATATTTTTTACTTTCTGCTATAAAACATGTCCAATAAAATAAAATAAAAAATCGAATTTATTCATAAATGTAGGCCAATATATATTCTGCTACATATTTTCGATATCAAAAATCCCAAGAAGCGTATATTGATTGGTTTACGTGAAAATTATAGCGTCTACAAACAGTTGTGTGTATATATACCGGATTTTTTTTCTATGCTCGTAATGGCGGTGATCAGCAATTTATACTGAAAAAATAAATGGAAGTTTGGGACTTTAAGTGAGACTGTAGACATGGTGTAGGTAAAAAAGATACATGTTTATTCAAAATAAACGCATGAACATCTCCAAACAGAAATCACATGGAAGGAAAAACATTCTGGTTGATGCGATTCCCTAGAGTTACACACACGTAAGTATGGGTATGCACAATATAAGCAACAAGGTACATCAATGTGTGACCAGGTGCCACATAGTGATCCGTATGGATAATGGAATACATTTAGTGAATTACATATGTACAGATATCACATGGCAACAAGCGCTAAAAACATGAAAAAATTAGCATATAAAACCAGTAAGAGCATAAATAAATGATTGTGTTGTCAATTGAGTTGATGCGTTTTCTGATGCCCGACGCGTTTCGTGTATAAGTTACACTCTTCAGGGGCTAGTGCTCAGGACATCTAAAAAATATATAATGAAATGTAAATAACTAAATCTGGTTGCTGGTCAAAGGAAATAGATGATGGAACACAAGAGCCCATCTTGAGTACTTACATGGAATCTGGTACAATGGGTATGGTACATATGGAGCCCTGACCAAAGATAGGTCCGTCATGGGAGTGGAGGTGATATATAGCCGCACTAAGGCAGGGTGTACTATCGCAATTTATACTGGGACTGTGATAGTATGGTGAGCAATCTGACACTAACTGACACTTTTTGGGAACCAGTGATATTAATACAGCTATCAGTGCTAAAAATATACACTGTCACTGTACTAATGACACATGCTAGGAAGGGGTTAACATCTAGGGCAATCAAGGGGTTAAATGTGTGCCTAATAGTGCTTGGTGCATTCACTGTGTGCTGTTTTTATTAAGGGATGTGGCAGTATTTATTCCCTGCTTAGCAGGGAATAAAAACCGACACATCCCCGCTGACAGGACAGAGCTCTGTATTGTTTACATTCACAGAGCTTTGTCCTGTCATCCTCTTCGATGATCAGCGGGTGCCGGCTGTCAATCACTGGCCAGCACCCGCTGATTGGCTTGTGCTGTGACTAATCACTACCCAGAAGTGCTGGACCACGTACTAGATAATACACGTGACGATCCAGTGCAGGAGAGACACTCTGTCGCCGTACTCCTACACTGATAAAAATTATTCTGGTGGCTTGTAATTTTAACATATAATTTTTATAATTTTCATCATAAAATAAATGTTAAATTATTTACTTTGATATTTTAAGTACCTTACTTAATTTGCATTAGTTCTTAAAACACACCTTTTACTTTTACAAAAATAATGTATAATATTGAGTAATTTAGACAAAACTTTTAAGGTATGTGCATTCCCATATTCTAATTGAGTTACATTTACTTAAAAAAATTATCTTTTAATTTGACTGAATTTGCGGGACGCATGTTTGCCAAACGTGCAACCACACAAGTTTTGATGCTGTATATTTTAAAGAGTTTGACATCTTTTGGAACTTTGAAAACCTGCAGAAGGCAGTTCCCATACGTTTGAGGCCCATCAGGACAAAAGAACACCACAAGTGACAAGAATTTTTCCAACTCACTACAAAGCCATGCAATGCCATCGAAAGGTAAAAGTAAACATTGAACAAATTATCGTTCACATGCTTTAAAATGTTGCTTAACATACCATCCAAAATGTTTATTTTATTTGCAGATTAATATAGTAATAATAAATGGACATACGTCCATTGTATACACCAATTGAGACAACTCACTTGTGCGCATGCAAAGTTTGCACTTACTGCATGTGGCAGAAAGTAACCAAGATGTAGGGTTAGGGATCACAAGCTGTTAAGCTTAACCACTTGCTTCCCCGCCCATAGTCAAATGACGTCTGTAGGAGGCTGTCTAGGGGGCTCGCCCGCCGCGTCACTCGGGAGCCGATGTGCGTGCCCGACGGCCACGATGTCAGCCGAGCACCCGTGATTGCCCGAAACAGAGCAGGGACGTGGATCTGTGTGTGTAAACACACAGATCCACGTCCTGTCAGGGGAGAGGAGACCAATCATGTGTTCCCAGTACAGAGGAACATCGATCGGTCTCCTCCCCTTGTGAGTCCTCTCTCCCTACAGTTAGAATCACTCCCTAGGTAACACATTTAACCCCTTGATCACCCCTAGTGTTAACCCCTTGCCTGCCAGTGACATTTATACAGTAATCAGTGCATTTTTATAGCACTGATCACTGTATAAATGTAAATGGTCCCAAAATAGTGTCAAAAGTGTCTGATATGTCCGCCACAATGTCACAGTCACAATAAAAATCGCAGATTGCCGCCATTACTAGCAAAAAAAATAAATTGAAAATTCCATAAATCTATCCCCTATTTTGTAGATGCTATAACTTTTGCGCAAACCAATCAATATACGCTTGTTGCAATTTTTTTTTTTTTTTTACCAAAAATATGTAGAAGAATACATATCGGCCTAAACTGATTTTTTTTTTAAATTGGGATATTTATTATAGCAAAAAGTAAAAAATATTGTATTATTTTCAAACTTGTCGCTCTTCTTTTGTTTATAGCACAAAAAATAAAAACCGCAGAGGTGATCAAATACCACCAAAAGAAAGCTCTATTTGTCGGGGAAAAAATGGTACATTTGAGTACAGTGTTGCATGACCGTGCAATTATCATTCAAAGTGCAACAGCACTGAAAACTGAAAAATAGCCTGGGCAAGAAGGGGGTGAAAATGCCCTGTATTGAAGTGGTTAAAAAAGATTTTGTGCAGGCGTTTGATGTTACATAATCTGAATTTACATTCCAATATCTCAAAAACCGGCTGAAACATTCATTTTTGTGGCACAAAATCTTTTTTAACCACTTCAATACAGGGCATTTTCGCCCCCTTCCTGCCCAGGCCAATTTTCAGTTTTCAGTGCTGTTGCACTGAAAACTCTGGCGCCCCCCACCTCTGGCCAAATGCGGTACTTTTTCCACCCAATGTTATTAAAATTTTAAAGCAAAGATAGCATTAGTTTGTACTGCATCTGTGCCGATTTGTGCTGCAAAAACGAACGTATGTGCTGGTTTGGTTTCAGAGATATTGTGCATTATAGTTGATGAAACCTCTCCCACTTTGCACCACATGTTATTTTTCAAAACAATTATACAATTTGTTTGTGCTGCGTTTGTGCAGATTTGTACCACAAAAACAAACTTTGTTCATTTTTTGAGGTATTGGACATTCAATGTTAGATTATGTAACCTAAAGCCCCGCCCACTTTGCACTATGTTATTACATTTCAAAAACAAATATACCATATTTTTACTGCATTGGCAGGAAAAACAAGCATGTTGGTATCGTTTATTTTTTTCATATAGCACTCTCATTTTGTATCACAAAGAATGATTATGGGACTCATTTATGATTTTAGCCTGAGCTATCCTGAAAACCTAAAATATCCTTTTGAAGTTTTTCAGAAGATCGTTTTAGAGCTGTGCGGAATCTATCTTCAAAAGTTCACACATTATACTGCGGCAGGTCGGCTCTCCTGCGCAAACCGCCGTAGGTGTACATCAGTCTTTTCACAGGAGGTAGCGCGCACATAGCCGCCGCGTGCTGCGGGAGCGTGCCCGCAGATCCGGTGGACTCGATGTGCAGCGACGACCCACAATCGCGGTATACAGAGGCAGAACAGAGAACTGCCTATGTAAATAAGGCGATTCCCCGTTCTGCTAGATGACATGTCAGAGATCGTCTGCTCCCAGTGATCAGGAACAGTGATCTCTGTCATGTCCCTTGTAGCCCATCCCCCCTACAGTTAGAACACACCCAGGGAACACACTTAACCCCTTGATCACCCCCTAGTGTTAACCCCTTTCCCTGCCAGTGTAATTTATACATTGATCAGTGCATTTATATAGCACTGATCAATGTAATATTGTCACTGATATCCAAAAAGTGTTATTTGGGGTCAGATTTGTCCGCCACAATGTCGAAGTGCTGCTAAAAATCGCAGATTGATGCCATTACCAGTAAAAACAATAAAAAATATATAAAAGTCCCTAAATCTATTCCATAGTTTGCATAACTTTTGCGCAAACCAATCAATATACGCCTATTGCGATTTTTCTTTTTTTTTACCGAAAAGATGTAGAAGAATATATAGAAGTAAATTTCAAAGTTGTGAATTGTTAAACGCTTGCATTTGCACTTTACTGCTCTATTTATTATTGCACAGAGTACGTATATATATTGTAAGGGGGGATCTTTGGGCATTAAACTTTTTGGAAACAATATCACGCTATGTGGCCATTATAATTTTTCCTTCACATGAGTGCCCTGGACCCCTTTATATACGGAACTGAAGTTTGGTGGAAGGTGAATAAAAGCGGAGGAGGATCTATCTTTGGTGAGAGGCGCAATATACTTATCATTGTGGTGAGTGCATTCCCAAAGGGGGTTTCTTATTTCCACAAGGTGTATCGCGGGGTGAATGGTGATTTACTTGCATCTAATCACTGCACAAAGATAGAAATTGAGCTTCCACGCATCAGTACCTTTATGTGTGTAGCGGGTGTTTGCTTTAAGGTCCAGAGACTACCATACCCAAGATGCATTTCCCCACGCAAGGACTGCTGGGGCAGGGTATTTAACCAGAGGGCGGGCCTGAGAACTTTCTCTTTGGACACTGCCCGCCCAGCAAGTGGACCTCCGTGCTGAGTCTGCTGATAATACAGGGCCTGAAGCCTAGGCCTGTATTACTCCAAAGAGCCTGAACCGAGGAGACTGAGGGACGTCGCATCCTGCTGCTGTTCTGTTGCTGTCAGGAAGACCGAAGACCCGGGTGTCGTGGAATCTGTGTACCAAGACACAGCAACGGAAGATACGGACACGGACTGTTCCAGTTGGGTGAGAGAGCACTTGCTCGTGAGGATAATATAGGATCTCTAGACCCAGTAACTGTTCGGAACTAACGTTAGTGTTTGCAGTTGCACACCGGAGGGACAGTGCATTGAATAACACTAGTAGATTTGTCCTGGGTCACCAAGTTATCACTTTCCTTTATTCTTGTGCATTACAAATTGTTCCCGAAGTGCACCACCGTTTGCTAGCGAAGATCTTTCTCTGCAGAACTTTTACATAGTTCAGTCAGGCCTGACTTAGTAGTAGTAGTGACATTGCTGGGCGCCATCTTGCCCACGAGGGAGAAGAGCTGCAGCGGGGTTTGTTAACTTCTTATTATAGAACTGTCTATCTGTCTGTGTGATCAAACATTTCTTCCATTGCAGGGCTCTGCATATGTCTATGTATACTGTTTGCCTGCTTAACCATTATTTTTAGTGAAGTACCAGGGTTAAGTATATCAGTTGTTGGTGTCATTTACTTTACAGGAGAAACGGTTAGTGATAGCTACGCCATACTGTTGCGTGCCTTTATTGTTGGATTGTGCCGCCAAGAATCACAGGTTACACAATCCCATCATCCCCTACTGACTGTGCCAGGGGAGGGTAGAGCCAATGAGTGTTACAGGGCCCGAAACAAATCAAACCAGCGGCCCTCTTAGATGCGGGTATCGCTACACGTATATACAAAGCATAAGGAAACTTGTCATTTTGGATGAGAGCGCCGCTACAATATTTATACGGACATTTTCTAGAGTGTTTCTTCTGAATATTGTTTTTATACAATATTTATATGGACATTTTCTAGAGTGTTTCTTCTTAATTGTGTTTTCTATACATGTTTCTTCTTTTTAAGTTTTTTTATGTGACTTATGACAATATCATATTTTCACATGGATTTTTGACACATTAGATTACATAAGGAGACCCTAATTGCTGATTCCTGAGCGCTGAGCGGTGCTAACGTAGGAAGGGTCGGTTGAAGCATTTTTGCATTCAAATTTCAAAGTTGTAGGTCTTTTTTTGTTTATAGCACAAAAAATTAAAGCCGCACAGGTGATCAAAAACCACCAAAAGAAAGCTCTATTTGTGGGAAAAAAGGACATCAATTTTGTTTGGGTACAGCGTCACACGACCGCGCAATTGTCAGTTAAAGCAATGCAGTGCCGTATCGTCACACCTTGTCACGAATAGTGAGGAAATTAATTTTATTATAATTATTATATTATTATTTTTTATAATTATTTATAGTTATTATATTATAATTTATGATTTTGTTTCAAACTTTATCATACCCGGGATGTCTACTAGACTGTTTGGACAGATTTAAGTGTGTTATTTCTAAGAATTACAAGCCTAAAATATAAAACGCCATATTTCTATGCAAAACAATTGTACCGCTTTCAGCATCAAAAATCTGACATAATCATACTGCCAGGGAGGCTACAACTATAGTTCCAAACAAGTTAAGGTATGTATTCCTAATTTAAAACACTATGGTTGAGTTGGCCAATTGGGTTGGCTTTACTTAAAAGTTTCATGTTTTCTACAAAGTTGAAAAAATGAAAAGTTCAATGAGTCAGACAAAAATAAGTTTAGTTGACAGTACTTAAAAAGTACTTAAAAAGCTGATGCAAATAGTTGCCTCAATTATTTTGAGTAGACCCAGCACAATAATTTTTACAGTGTACGTGAGGCAGTCGGCAAGCAGATAGTTCACTTACAAATGTCATGTGAGGGGGTTATTTTACTAAACTTCGAGTGTGCAAAATCTGGTGCAGCTATGCATAGAAACCAATCAGTTTACAGGTTTTGTTGCCAAAGTTTAATTAAACAAGCAAGTTAGAAGCTGGTTGGCTACCATGCACAGCTGCACCAGATTCCAAGGGATCCAGTTTTCGTAAATCTCCCCTTAAGCGTATTCTTCCATGCTATGGGATTCCAAGACAAGTTTTCAGTTGTGCAACATTGTCTGAGATGCCCTTTTTAACAGATTGCGTGTTGCTAATTTTACCACGCTTAAATAGTGGAAACCACACAAATGTGCTAATAAAATATATATATTTTCTGAGTAGTAAACACAAAAGAGGATATCCTCTCTAACGAGTTAAAGTAAGTAATAAGTGTTGCGCTAAAGTGTATACGTGAAAAAACAGAAATAGAAATCATCATGCAAAACAGTAACAATTAAATACCACCAAAAGAAAACTCTATTTCTGTGAAAAAAATTATAGAAATTTCATATGGGTACAGTGTTGCATGACTGTGCAATTGTCATTCAAAATGCAACAGCGCTGAAACCTGAAAATTTGCCTGGGCAAGAAGGGGGTAAAAGTGCCCTGTATTAAAGTAGTTAAAGTAAATGGCATACATAAACAAGCAAGAAGAGAATTCCGGTAATCACAGTTCACTAGACAATGTAATCGCTACAGTTTAGAAGGTTGCAATAGAGTTCTATATGGCAAGATTATATTAACCTGGTAATCCACAAATCAGCATTAAGCAATGGTATAGTAAAAACAATAACAGCAATGTTGATCAATGCTACAATAACTTCCCTGTAACCAGTAGGCTATAACCACTCTAGAGTGCATTCTATATGAATAGCTACATTGAAATATAACGTAAGTCTCTGTACAAAAGTTACCTCTTACTATGGATAAGGGACAAAGTTCTTGTGAAGCAGCTATCTGTGTGAGCAGTCTTTATCACTAGTTCTTTAGTCAGCTAGCATTGGGGCCCAATCTTTATGGCAGTTCACATATAACCCCAATATAGTCTGCATGTATTGAATAAGGCTGCTAGTTAGATGGCCAGACCCTATGTGCTCAGTCTCTGCTAGCAACAATAGGTTAATAGCAGCAATGCCCTCTCACCAATCCCAGTGATACAACATCTTCGGACCCACTGTTCAGATGTCAGCTCACGTCTGAATCTACCTGGAGCGACTGTGGTACTCAGTCAGTACACAGGCTAATAGTGCTCCAGTTTCTGTCTCAGGGTGCAGGTTTGTAGCAGGTTGGTTTGCACATAGGAGTAGAGATGTTCACACTCTGGTCCCCTTGCACCAAGCTCACACAATAATCAGCACAGGAAAATACAGCTCTATCTCCCCCCTATTACTGTTTCCCCTTAGGAATTGTAGTCCAAACATCCATTGGCTTCCACAGTTCAATGCGGCCAGCATTTAAGTCCCTTGAGCTCCTTCTGTTTGTCAGCTCATGCTGCTGTACAGAGGTAAAGTAGTTTTAACCTATTCACCCTGATAGTCTGGTGGATATCATAGAGAGCAACTACAAATGTTCTCTCTCTCTAGCCAAGCTCCTAGCTACAAAAATAACATACAATGAAGTTCATGTTCACATACTTCTTAACTTTCAGAGATGGAAACAAGTGATGGACTTTACTGTAAATGTATTTAAGAAAAGAGATACCGTTAGCACACCTCCAACTGCAGATCATGAAGCATTCATTATAAAAGGACACAGTTTTACTAATTTACAGATACCTACACTGGCCAACGTTAGCAAAAAAGGGATAACACAAAATACACATAATTTAAAAGGGTGTTTACAACTATTTTCCTTACATACATACATATAACTATTTATTTTACATACAATTTAGAACTTCATAAACATTTTAGTAGCAGACAACGATGGAACGTACTCACTAAGGATATGTTTAGTCGACAGTTTAACAAATAACTTTAATAAATTAAATAACAAAAATGCATTTACTAACCCTTTAGGTATGAACGGCTTATCAGTAAATCAGAGGTCTCAAGACCATTTCTTTCCAAAGAAAAACCTCATCCCTTGTCAGGAGAAGAGGGGAGTTAGTGCAAGCAAGTTGTTGGACCAACTGGTCTCAAGAATTTACTTTGCTTTGTGACATCATAGGTAAAGGGTTTGGCCTCCCCCAATTGTATTCAGAGATAGGGATGAGCCGAACACCCCCCGGTTCGGTTCGCATCCAGAACATTTCGAACTTTCGAACACCGTTAAAGTCTATGGGACTCAAACGTAAGAAATCAAAAGTGCGAATTTTAAAGGCTAATATGCAAGTTATTGTTCTAAAAAGGGTTTGGGGACCCGGGTCCTGCCCCAGGGTACATGTATCAATGCAAATAAAAGTTTTAAAAACTGCCATTTTTTCGGGAGCAGTGATTTTATTGATGCTTGAAGTGAAAAAAATTAAAGTGAAATATTCCTTTAAATATCGCGCCTGGGGGGGTGTCTATAATATGTCTGTAAAGTGGCGCGTGTTTCCCGTGTTTAGAACTGTCCCTGCACAAAATTAAATTTCTAAAGGAATAATAGTCATTTAAAACTGCTTGTGGCTTTAATGTAATGTCTGGTCCCGGCAATATAGATAAAAATCATTAAGAAAAACGGCATGGGTACCCCCCCCCCAGCCCATTACAGCCCCTTTGGGTCTTGTATGGATATTAAGGGGAACCCCGCACCCAAATAAAAAAAGGAAAGGCGTGGGTCCCCTAGGCCCTATATACTCTGAACAGCAGTATACAGGCGGTGCAAACAAGGCAGGAACTGTAGGTTTGTTCTTAAGTAGAATCTGTTTGTAATTTTGAACTGGTACATTTTTAAAGTGTGGCTTCAGCCAAAAAATCTATTTTTAAGCTTTTCGGAAAACATAGGGAAGGGTTATCACCCCTGTAACATTTGTTTTCCTGTCTGTGCACCTGTTCAGAAGATTTCACCTCACTTTCTGTCCCAATGACAATTGAATTTTGAAAATTTGTTTTTTTTAGGGAAACAAGGATTGGTGATAAAGCATCAATGGAGAGGAGACACGTTTTTCCCATATTAACTCTTACAGGAGAGAATTTCCCTTCCTAGGGGTAGATTTCCTCTCACTTCCTGTTGTCTCCCTCCGTTTGTAAGTAGGAGTCCTTTGAAAGTCGGATGTTTGAAAGTAGGAGCCTGCCCTACATACTCTGCAGAAATTTGGGCCTTAGGTGTTGGTGTTGCCACAAAACTGTAAGCCCTCGCAGTTACTCTTGGTGGGCGCAGGAACGGGCCCTGCTGTGAAATATTAGATCAAGAATTGTAATTACATGGTCCTGTTGAACAGGGGCAGAAAAATTGGGCCTTAGGTGGTGGACGGTGTGGTGGTGTTGCCACTACACTGTAAGGCCTCACAGTTACTCTTGGTGGGTGCAGGAACGGGCCCTGCTGTGAAATATTAGATCAAGAATTGTAATTACATGCCCCCTGTTGAACAGGGTCAGAAAAATTGGGACTTTGGTGGTGGACAGTGTGGTGGTGTTGCCACAACACTGTAAGCCCTCACAGTTACTCTTGGTGGGCGCAGGAACCGGCCCTGTTGTGAAATATTAGATCAAGAATTGTAATTACATGCCCCTATTGAACAGGGGCAGAAAAATTGGGCCTTAGGCACTGGTGCTGGTGCCACAACACTGCAACCCCTCACAGATACTCTAGTTGGAGGGCATGAATGAGCCCTGCTGCAAAGTATTGCAGCAAAAATTGTAATTACACGCCCCTGTTAAACAGGGGCAGAAAAATTTGGTCTTAGGCACTGGTGCCACAACACTGCAACCCTTCACAGATACTCTAGTTGGAGCGCAGGAATAAGCCCTGCTGCAAAGTATTGTAGCAAAAATTGTAATTACATGCCCCTGTTAAACAGGGGCAGAAAAATTGGGCCTTAGGCACTAGTGCCAGAACACTGCAACCCCTCACAGATACTATAGTTGGAGCGCAGGAATGAGCCCTGCTGCAAAGTATTACAGCAAAAATTGTAATTACACGCCCCTGTTAAACAGGGGCAGAAAAATTGGGCCTTAGCCACTGGTGGCGGTGCCCAGAACCAAAAATCTTCTTACAAGCTATCAACATGAACATTGAGGAGGAAGAGGATAGTCACTCAGCATAACAGGATAGTCACTCAGCATCAACATAGGCAGTCTTGAAGGGATCACACATTCAAAAAAAATTATTCGGTTACATCAGCATCAGGTGCTTGGTAGCTGGTGATCCAAGACTGATTCATTTTTATGAAGGTCAGCCGATCGACCGAGTCGGTGGACAGGCGCACACTGTGATCGGTTACAAAGCCTCCAGCAGCACTGAATGTGCGTTCCGAAAGAACGCTCGATGCAGGACAGGCCAGTAGCTCAATTGCATACTGTGCAAGCTCTGGCCAGTGATCCATCCTCAAGACCCAGTAACCCAGAGGATTTTCGGTGGGAAAGGTGTCCAAGTCTGATCTTGCCCCTAGGTATTCCTGCACCATGTAAATCAGACGCTGGCGATGGATGCTGGAACCGATCATACCTTGGCGCTGCAGACTAAAAAATTGTCAGAACGCATCGATCAGACGGCCACCTTCTCCACCGCTCCTTCTGTGACTGACTGAAGCCTCAGCAACACGTTGTCCAGGACCAGGAATTTGTAACCTCCCAGGCTCTGGAAACGCATTGCACAAACCTTTCTGCAAGGCCTCCCGAAGATGTTTCATCCTCTGCTCCCTCTGCCATGGCTGTATGAGGTCCGCAACCTTACCCTTGTAACGTGGATCAAGGAGGGTTGCCCGCCAGTAATGATCCCTCTCCTTGATACCACAAATACGAGAATCCTTTTGCAGGCTTTGCAGGATCAGGGAAGCCATGCAGCGTAGGTTTGCTGAGGCATTCGGTCCAGAGTCCTCTGGGTCACTAAGGACAACATGATCCGCAGTCACCTCCTCCCAGCCACGTACAAGTCTATGGGTTTCTGGGGACTGTAAATGATCCCTTGAAGACTGCTGCTGATGCTGAGTGCTAGGCTCCACCTCCATGCTGACACAATCCTCCTCCTCCTCCTCGTCCTCTTCCTGTGTGATGGGCGGACCCGCAGGAACACTGTCTGGATAAAGGGGGCCTTGAGAGGTAAGGAAGTCCTCCTTTTTTTCCCCCTGTTCTGCCTCAAGTGCCCTGTCCATTATTCCATGCAGCGTGTTCTCACAAAGGTGGACAAGAGGTACAGTGTCACTCATGCATGCACTGTCACTGCTAACCATCCTCGTGGCCTCCTCAAATGGTGCCAGGACAGTGCATGCATCCTTGATCATGACCTACTGGCATGGTGAAAAAAAACCGAGCTCCCCTGACCCTGTCCTGGTGCCGTAGTCGCACATGTACTCATTGATGGCCCTCTGCTGCGTGTGCAGCCGCTGCAGCATGGCCAACGTTGAGTTCCACCTGGTGGGCATGTCACATATAAGGCGGTTCTTGGGCAGGTTCAACTCCTTTTGCAGCTCAGCCAGCCGAGCACTGGCATTATATGACCGATGGAAATGCACACAGACTTTCCTGGCCTGTCTCAGGACATCCTGTAAGCCTGGGTACCTGCCCAAGAACCGCTGCACCACCAAGTTAAGGACATGAGCCAAACAGGGCACATGGGACAGCTGTCCCTGTCGGAGGGCGGAGAGGAGGTTGGTGCCATTGTCGCAAACCACCATTCCTGGCTTAAGCTGGCATGGTGTCAACCACCTCTGAGCCTGCCCCTGCAGAGCTGACAGAATCTCTGCCCCAGTGTGGCTCCTGTCCCCCAAGCACACCAGCTCAAGTACCGCATGGCGTCTTTTTGCCTGCGTACTTGCGTAGCCCCTTGAACACCTACAGAGCACCGCTGGTTCCGAGGACAAATTGGCACAGGAAGAGGCCATGGAGGAAGAAGAAGAGGAGGGGGTGGAGGAGAGAGGTGTTTCGGAATCACCACTAGTAGCATTTTGGAGGTGTGGTGGCGGAACAACCTCCAACACTACTGCACCCTGTCCTGCATCCTTCCCAGCTCCCAGCAGAGTCACCCAGTACTCCATGAAAGATAGGCAACGTCCCTGTTCATGCCTGCTGGACCATGAGTCAGCGGTAATATGCACCTTTCCGCTGACCGCCCTGTCCAGCGAGGCCAAGACATTGCCTTCCACATGCTGGTAGAGAGACGGAATCGCCTTCCATGAAAAAAAGTGGTGTTTGGGAACCTGCCACTGAGGTACCGCACATTCCACAAACTCATGGAAGGGGGCAGAGTCTACCAACTGAAAAGGCAGCATTTGAAGTGCTAGCAATTTAGCCAGGCTAGCATTCAACTGCTGGGCATGTGGATGGCTTGGAGCAAATTTCTTTCGCCGGTGTAGCAACTGGGGCAGGGAAATTTGCCTGATACAATCGGACGTTGGTGTACCGATAGCAGATTGCCCGCAAGTACTTGGAAGTGACACACCTAATTCTACACCTTCATTCCTCTCAGTGCAGGTTTCTGAGAGGACTGAAGGTATAGTGGGGTTGGAGATCCCAGCTAATGAGGAACAAGGAGAGGTCTGCTTTGTTCTTTGGTGTGGGTCTTTTACGTACGCTTGCCAACGGACTGCATGGTAGGTCGACATATGTCTGGTCAAGTATGGGGTGCCCAAGCGGCTGCTGTTTTGGCCACGCTTGATACGCTTCAGACATATGTTGCAAATAGCAATGGTGTGATCTGCTGCACACGTCTGAAAAAAGGCCCACACCAAAGAACTTTCGGAAAAATGCGCAGAGTCAGCAGTGCCCTGCACAAACGGAGCTCTGTGGTGTGATGCAGTCAGTTGGCTGCCCTTAAGCTGGCCCCTGGAGGGCATCCTGCCTCGTTGGAGATGTAAATAAACAAAAACTAAAACTCGCGCTTATGGAGACATACAAAAATAAATGACAAGTGAAAAGAAATTATTATATGCGCAGCTGCTACAGCATAAGGCACTAACACCTTGAGAGATAAAAAATTATAAAATGCAGCGCTAGCGAATATAAATGTGCTCAATACAAACGTATGTGTGAATGTCAACCATCTAAACCTTTCGGGATGATGGTACACACTATTAGTGAAAAGATTATGCACCAATGATTGGTGTCACCAGAAATGCAGTGGGTGTAATACTAAATGTTACCACTAAAAAGTGATCAACTAAGTAAAACCAGAAAATATACTGTGCAAAACATTAAATGAACTGAACAACCAGGCAAATAGCTCTAGGAGTAATTCACAGTACTACAGATGGTTTTCAACATCAAATAAATAATGTCCCATTTGCAACAGTGGTTGTAATATAGAAGGAAGGGGAAAAAAAAAAAAATGCTTTAAAATAAAATAAAAGTCACCCAACATCCAACTTCTAGGACCAATAATGTTCGGTGAAATTCAACAGTTGGCTCAATAGCAGCAGAGATCAGAGGACCATGTGGGGAATAAAAAGAAAAAGCAACTTGTGAAGTACCGCTTAGGAACAGATTAACAATACGCTGTTATTGGGAAAACTCACAAGCCTTCAATGATAACCGAGCGTCAGTGTGTTCCGGGTTCACAACGGCGTGCGTTCCACAAGAACCGGAAGCAGCGTCACTGGTTCTTAGTGTTGACCGGAAATTTGTCAATGCATTTCGCCCCTCCTCCAGGGCATCATCAAGGAGTTGGAGATGTGCTTCCTCCTCCTCCTCTCTCCTATCAGGCACCCACGTAGAGTCAGTGACCTCATCATCCCCTCCCTCCTCGTCACTGGAGCAAACCTGGCAGTATGCTGCAGCTGGGGGAACATGACTGCCAGTTTGTTGTCCTTCTTGGGCACCCCCTCTGTCTGCACTCACGTTACTGCCTTCCTCAAGCTGGGTACCATCATCGGAGCCCTCAAAACGCTGCGCATCCTCCTGCAGCATGTACCCAACACTGTGGTCGAACAGTTCGGGGGACTCCTCCATGAATGAAAGTGGGGCTAGGGAAGGAGTAACTGATGACCTCGAGCCGATGGAATAGGCCGCTTTGGCACCTGCATTGGCAGCCAAGGTAGCCTGAGTGACAGAGGATGAGGAGGATGTGGACGGCTTGGTCATCTACTCTACCAACTCTTCAGCATGTTGCCGCTCAACACGGCCAGCTGCCGAAAAAAGAACAAGCGGGCCCCACGGCCACGTGCAGTTGAGGATGCACCGTGTCCACGACCAGCACTGTTGCCTCTAGACACAGAGCCTGCTTGCCCTCTTGTATTGGCCTGTGAGTGTCTGCCTCTCCTTGTTGGCCTTCCAGACATACTGTATTTGATGTATTGGAATAGGTACACAAGGAATGGCCTGCAGTCAGCTTTACCTGCACACTGTGCCCAGTATACAGTAGACATGTGCACACTGAAATATTTTGTTTCGGAATTTTGTTTTCATCCGAAAAATTTATTTAATTACTCCCAAAATTCGTTTTTATTTATTTTGTTTTTCATTAAATGCATTTGTCCGAAACTCCAAATGAATTAAGGTCGAATCTGTCATTGAAGGCTCATGGTCTCTGTCGAATGTTCTAAGAAGATTAGATGGAGCAGCGAAACTGTACGATGCCGCAATCGTACATTTCCAGTCGAATGTTCCGCCTTCAAGCTATAGTAGAATTCTAATGTTGTATGACTAGCAATAATTATATGTATTAATTATTATTACTAGTCAACCAACATTAGAATTCTTCTATAGCCTATGGGCATAGCATTTCACCATAAATGTTCGCTCGCTGCGATCATATGTTTTTAGCTACTTCGTCGAATCTTCATGTCTCTATAATGTCAAATCTTTTCTCTCTATGTCAAATCTTTTCTCTCTATGTAGAATAATATTGGACTAATAGAGTTAAGGTTAGGCACATTCGACCGCAGGTTCGATAGACACAGATTGTTATTGTTAGCGTCATGTCAAATCTCCTATCTATATCGAACTGTTGTCGCAATGAAAACGAAAATAAAGCATTTGTTTATGTCGGATCTTTCGGTTTTTGGAAAACGATAACGAAAATACCTGAAATTTGGACGAAAATGCATTCGGACGAAAACGAATGCACATGTCTAGTATACAGTACACTGACCTAATATACTGCAGCTTAGCTCAATCAACTGCCTGCCTGTATTATTAGGAAGAGAACAGGGATGGTCTGCAGTCAGCTTTACCTGTACACTGTGCCCAGTATACAGTACACTGACTTAATATACTGCAGCTTAGCTCAATCAACTGCCTGCCTGTATTATTAGGAAGAGAACAGGGATGGTCTGCAGTCAGCTTTACCTGCACACTGAGCCTGCCCAGTATACAGTACACTGACTTAATATACTGCAGCTTAGCTCAATCAACTGCCTGCCTGTATTAGGAAGAGAACAGGGATGGTCTGCAGTCAGCTTTACCTGCACACTGTGCCCAGTATACAGTACACTGACTTAATATACTGCAGCTTAGCTCAATCAACTGCCTGCCTGTATTATTAGGAAGAGAACAGGGATGGTCTGCAGTCAGCTTTACCTGCACACTGTGCCCAGTATACAGTACACTGACTTAATATACTGCAGCGAGAATAACAGGAACACTCTGAAGTGAGATCTAGCTAAACTTAATACAGTGTATATATATATATATATATATATATATATATATATATATATATACACACAACACCTAGGATGCATATATATACTAAATACACTGACTGCAGCTACCTAAATCGCCTGCCTGCTCTATCTAACTGAAATGAAATGACACTCTGACTCTCACTCTATCTCTCTCAAAACGCCGCCACACACTACACAAGGCTGATGCGCAGGCGTCCTTATATAGTGTTGAGCGTGTACTTAGTCCCCCTGAGCCATGATTGGCCAGAGGCACCATGCCTTTGGCCAATTATGGCTCCCTGTGCTGACGGCGCTGTGATTGGCCAAAGCATGTGGGTCATAGTGCATGCTTGGCCAATCATCAGCCAGCAATGCACTGCGATGACGCAGTGAATTATGGGCCGTGACGCGCCACTCGAATTTGGTGCAAACGCCCCATAATGTTCGAAATTCGGCGAATGAGCGAACAGCCGATGTTCGAGTCGAACTCAAAGCTCATCCCTATTCAGGGACATTCATCCAGACCTATATTATCACAAGCCATACTTAAGCTGTGAAAACAAAACGGCATACTACTAAACTATATTGCTCACATACAATATCCTATAATAGTTAATTTTCAAATATGAGCTGTTTGGATTGAGAGCTTTGAATTAGACATGAAGCACACCCTTGGGTACCGCTTGGCTGAATATTAACCTAAAGTTTTCAAATTAATATGACAGCCATCTTTCTAAGTACAATCCACTTGAATGCTAGGTCACTCTGTACAAATGAGGGCAAACAAGCTTTCAAACTAGAGGCTGACTCTCCGGGGACTAAATAAAATGTATTAGAGTGAAGTGGTAAATGATTCACAGTAGGAAAGGTGCTGCTTTGTTGTTTTCCAAGATACATCAAGGTAAGAAGCATATTTATTTTATTTAAAAACACCCTATCTTATATATTGTTCAATTTATGAACCCTAATAGTTTTTTTCCAGTGTCCAACAATTTAGGAAATGCAAAATGTCTTCACACACTATGGCTATAAAAACATAGGCCACAGTTAATGTAAACATTTTTGTCACATAAGGAATATATTGGTAAAGTGTTATTAAACCATGTACCGTTAAATAAAATATAGAAGGCTCATTCATATTCTTGATAAATTCATGTTTTATTTATCCTCGGTACCCTAGTTTCTGAAAAAGATCTGACTAAAAGATCTTCCAAACAACAGTTAAGGCTATAGGGTGGCTCCATTGCCTTGCAGGGTCTCCCTGGAGCCACACGTATGTGTGCTCTCTCATTTTATTATTATTATACAAGATTTATATTGCGCCAACCGTTTGAGCAGCACTTTACAATGTCAGGGCAGACAGTACAGTTACAATACAATTAATTACAGTAGGAATCAGAGGGCTCTGCTCGTTAGAGCTTGCAATCTAAAAGGGAGGGTCAAGTGATACAAAAGGTAATGATTGTGGGGGATGAACTGATGGAGAAAATAAAAGTACAGTTATTAGGTTGAGGCAGTATAGGCTTCTCTGAAGAGAAAAGTTTTCAGGGATTACCTAAAAGTGGACAGAGTAGGAGGTAGTCAGACAGATTGGGGTAGGGAGATCCATAGGATGGTCGAGGCTTGGGAGAAGTCTTGGAGGAGAACATGGGAGGAGGTGACAAGGGACCTAGAGAGCAGGAGGTCTTGGGAGGAATGAAGAGAAAGATTTGGTGGGTATTTTGAGACTAGGTTAGTGATGTAGCTGGGGGCCAGGTTGTGGCTTTGTAAGTTATAGTTAGTATTTTGAATATAATTTGTTGGGTGAGTGGCAGCCAATGGAGGGATTGGCAGAGAGGGGTAGCAGAAGCTGTTTGTAAGGTGGATGAGTCTGAAGGGGGGATAGTCTGTGTAAAGGTAATCCAATGAAGAGAGAGTTAAGGTGAGAGATAACCAGTGAGTGAATTAGGAGCATTTGTGGTGTAATTGATTAGGAAGGGGTGTATTTTGGAAATGAGGCAGCAAGCTTTGGAAAGTGATTGGATGTGGTGACGAAAGAAGGGTTCAGAACCCAGGATGACACCTGGAATGCGGGGATGGGTTGATAGTTGTGTCATGCATCCTGACAGAGAAGTCAGGGGAAAGGGCACATGGGGGAGGAAATATTATGGGGGAGGTTTTGGATAGATTGAGTTTGAGGAAGTGGTGTGACAGCCAGACTGATGTTGTAAGCTGAGGGGTAGAGAGATAGATTTGGGTGTCAACAGCGAAGAAGTGATATTGAAAGCCATGGGAGGCTATCAACTGACCCAGGGAGGAGGTGTAGATTGAGAATAGGAGTGGTCCAGGAACAAACTACAGTTGTACACTAAACCCGACATAGACAGCCTCCTTGGTAAATTGCAGCGCTGCTCCACCAACCAGTTGTTAGATTGACAGCCTCCTCTGTGAACTATAGTGGTGATCCTCTTAATTATTCTTCGATTGACAGCCTCCTCTGTAAGGTTGTCACTGCTTCACCCACCAGCTAATTAATGACAGCTGGATTCGCTCTGATCTGCACAGTGCTTGCTCCCCGACTGGAAGTTTGGATAAGAACTGCATGGAGTTGTACAGCGGCATGGAGAGACACACAGCATCAATCATCTTTTCAAAAGGCAAAAATAGGTTTGGAAGGAAAATCTGATAAAAAAAAAAAAAACTTGAAAGTGCAGATATTAAAATTGATTTAGTGGGAACAATGAAATAATAGTTGATTGTTTAATACTGATAAAAAATGTAGCCGCGCTGACCCAACCTGAAAATAAAATAACCCACATACAAAATGGTCATGGAGATAACCACAATAATACACCACAGAGTGTAATATGATCAATTAGCTCAGTGAGTGAAGTATTGGACCACAATGTGCAAAATGTTCAATAATAAGTCCAATATTGAGTGAAGATCAAACAGCAAAAATTCTTGAATAAATAAGACATCGGTAATAAATTCCACCACCAGGAAGTGCTGACACCATAAAGATTGCACGCTTACCACATGGCAAGCAAATAGAGCTTGCGGCTGCAAACCCCAGCCAGAGCCTTTAACCAGATACTTGTAGTAGCGACAGCTTCACAGGAATGATGAAGGAAGGCTGAATGCTGGTAGTGACTCGGGTATCATGCATGAACAACGGTGGTTACTGGGAATAGAAAAGGCTCACCATAGTGTAAATCCAATTAACAAGATGATTTATTAAAGGTAAAAACACTTACACCAATGTAGATAAAAACAGCATGGATAACAATTAGCCGGCCGGCTAGCGAACGCCCGTCCGCTCTGACTTCAAACGCGATGACGTCAGCACGTCAACTCCTCCCGACGCGCATTTCGTCATATAATGGCGTCGTCTGGGGCACTATTTATTACTGTGATAGAGTCAGGTTGCATATACCATAATAAGTATGTTCCCTTTTCCCTTTTTTTCAACTTACTTTTTGCTGCGGCTCAACACAGAGTGCAGAAGCCTGGGTCTCCATCAGTCCAAAACTCCCCTGCCCAGTGCTTCAGTCCTCAGTGCTCATGTTCTATGATTAAGCCCCTATTGGGGGTGAAACGCGTGAGTGGAGAGGAGCAAGGTCTGGTGGCAGGCCTTGTTTCATATACTGCATACAGTGCAATAACATTTAACAAAAAAAAAAAACAAAGGATTTGGTGGCCTATTGTATTCGTACTTTTGCATTACTGAGGGGTGGACAGACCAAGCTAAGCACCCATGATTGATAGTGAAGCCATAAGCCCGACTTGAGAGGTACCATTACTACATGTTCTGTGAACATATGTACAGTATTAATTGTATATGCAGCCTGACTGTATTACAGCGATTTGTATGAAAGCTTCAAATGGGTTTTACCGAAGACCTAGCATCAGATATATTTGTTAACTGCTTCGTCATTCTCTCCCAACAATGCCTTTATCTACTTCTCATTTAGAGGGACAGAACTATCATTGTTCAGGAATCATCCATTCCTGGATAAAGATGAGCTTAGAGATGACATAATCATGTATATCCCGATGCCTGTGCAATTATTGGCTGTATTTACACATCTGACACAGACCAGGCCTGTACTGCAGCATCCTTGCTACAAAATTAAAATGTTGCAGTCTTATCACTGGCAGAGAGGAGACAGAAAATGCTTCCTCCTACCTGCAGCAGACTGATAACATAACCTCAGCCTAGCTAAAGTCACTTGACTGGAGATCAAAAACTTTAAATTGGTTGTTAAGCCACTCTAACCTGTATACACCATCATCACTGCTTCCTATTGCAGTGCCCCCCTTTGTGTAGGATTTATAAAAATAAATGCTGCAAATACCTAATTTCACAGCCGAGATTGCGATCACATGACCAGCCAGCTCTTTCCTTTCTTCCTCTGAGAGATGCAGCGGGCGGGGCTGAGATTCCCCTGCTGATGTCAGTCTGGAAAGGAGGAGGGAGCTGGCTGGTCATGTGATCGCAATCTCAGCTGTGAAATGAGGTAATTGCAGCATTTATATTTATAAATCGTACACAGAGGGAGACACTGGAATAGGAGGCAGGGCTGATTGTGTATACAGGTTAGTGTTATGCTAGCAGCAGGAGGGGGAGGGGCAGCACTGTCATGAGCAGAGAGGGGAGAGAGTGCAGGACACAGGAGGAGAGCAGATAGCAGGCTGTAGATGACAGAGACACGTAAACTGACCACTGTGTCTGGTCTCAGCAGCCATTATACACTGTGGTCAGTTTACAGGGGGAGAGGGCAAAAACTGGCAGGATTAGCCAGGTTCTTTAGGTGTCACAGGGGGCCAAATGACACAGCACAAGCACTGTGTCATATAACATGCTTTAAAGGAGCAGGATCCTTTTTATTTTTTTGTTTTTTTGGGTTAACAAACGCTTTAAGGACTGCTTTTTAATAAGTACAGTTTTTGAAAGTGCATGCAGCAGGACTGTCATTCTTATGTTTGCTTCACTACTTAGTGAGTCATTTTCCCAGAATAAGCATGTAGATGTCAGGTGGTATGGAATTATTTTCCTCTTAAATATTCTCCCTATAATATATAGTAGCTGTAAACAAATTTGATGGTACAGTTGCTAAGTAGTGAAAACCAGAGATTAAACTTTATTCAAAAACTAGAATTGGCCCTGGAAATCAGATACAGTATCCCTGTCTAGACTCTATTAGAATAAATCAGAAAAAAAGATTTGACAATGTAGCAAAGAAGAAGCGCTACTGTACAATGTGTACTGTTTGATTTTTTATTTATATATCTAAAACTCAAGGAGGTATAGATTATGGATATGTTTACGTACTGAAGAAACACATGCATTATATCATGTAATATATATTTTGCTTAAGTGTGCATAGATAAATAATGAATGTCTATGCTCATCCAAGGATATGTAATGCATTTGCTGGCATGAAACTATTATGTGCAAAGGTCAGATTAGGTAAATCTGATTTACAGGACTGACAATGTAAGCTAATGCAGCTCTTATTCGATTATTAGACATGCTGTCCAATACAACAAAATGGATCCAGCATAAAGGCAAAATGCAATACCAAGCCTATGAACCATAAATAACTGTCATAGCTGACTCATTCCACCCACCGCCTCTAATAAAATCTCTGTCAAGGTTTAAGCAAGCAGAAAAATACATAGTGACTCAATACTGTACATGTCTATGAGATGGACTATTATCTACAAAAGAAAAGAATTACAGTGTACCTAGTTTTTTTTTTTTTTTTTTCACAATCAAAGTTTTATTGATAAATGTGCGTTATTATAACCGCACTCCCTAATTAGTAAAGTTCATCAACTATTTTGAAATAACATCAAAATCAATTAATCAAATAAAACAAAGTGATTAAAGTGGAACTTTAGTCATTTTTTAATCTTTCCATCTATTAAATCCTCTTCCCTTGTTGTTTGAACTTTGGATAGTAAATTTATTTTTTTCTGCCAGTAAATACCTTATACAGCCCACTTCCTTTTTCTTGTCTGGTAAAAAGCCTAGGCTTATGACATCATGCACAGCTCTCGCTCTCACTCTCCTGAGAGTCTGCCAGGAAGGGAGGGGGGTGAGTCATAAGGGGGCCAATGAGACCTGCAGAGCTGGGGGTGTGTCTGTGTAAATTCAGGATGCCACAGTTAAAATGGTTGCAGCCAGGCTCAGTGGAGGAAGATTTCTTCAGCATATTTGGAAAGTACAGAATCACAGTATGTATAAAATAATATGCAAAGAAGTTGGAGGGAAGTTTCAAAATGGTAAAGATGTTTTTATTACAGATTATGTAAGCAGACTGCAGTTCCTCTTTAAGTAAATTAGTCCAATGTCCATATACAGCCACCAGATGTCTCCAACTGGGGGTAAATGGTAAATTATCTGCTGTCTTCTTATCAGCTCCACATCACAGTGTTTAATGTTCTCCTCCACCAACACCACACACACAGCCCACTCACCGGACCTACATGACCCCCATTACAGGTAGTCACATTAAGCAGAATGATGATGCCCTTTCTAGAGCTCTTCTCAACCGATCAGCGAGGCCAGCAAACTTGGACACAGACTAGATCTCCCAAAAACTGTATAAAAAGAGGAGGATGCCTCCCATGACAGGTGATGGATAGGAACGATTTTGTAATCATTACATGCTCTTCTAATTTCAAATTGTTCAGAATATCCTGCAGTCTTCGCAGGCCTGCTCCAAACAAACACTAGGATGATGGGCTGCCAGATCATAAGCAGCACAAAAGCTCAATTCATTCCACAATTGGGTATCAGACACTTTTTTTTTTTAACAGTTAAGCCCCATTCACACAGGGGCGGCACGACGCGGCACTACTTCTGGGGGCGACCTCGGCGGCGCGATCTCAAGACGACTTGAGACGCCCGCCGAGGCGATTTGCATAAAGACTTCTGTATAGAAGTCTATGCAGGTCGCCTTGGGTCGCCCCCAAAAGTAGTACAGGAACCTTTTTCTAAGTCGGAGCGACTCAGGTCGCTCCTATTAGAACGGTTCCATAGGAAAGACTGGGACGCGACCTGGACGCGACTCCTAAGGCGACCGAGTCGCCTGAGGAGTCGCGCCTGTGTGAACCGGGCCTAAAGGTTTTTATTTAGAAAAAAACAGGTTTATACAAACAGAACAAAGGCATAGGTGTATTACAGAATGACAGTAATTAGAGAGTGAAATTAGTTGTACAATCAGAGAAAATATTCGGGGAACATTCGGCAATATATAATGATGGGATCGTTACATCATACTATAAGCTGGGGGTTACAATAGGAGTTACGGCAGGACCACCTCACCCAGGGGTTCCTCCTTCCCCCTGTCTCGGGGGGAAAGGGGGGAGAAAAGGGCACCCAGTAGGAGACAGGAAAGCCAGAGGGGGGGAGGAGTGAAGGGAGGGGGAGGGAAGGAGGAGGGGGGGTAGAAGGAGAGGGGGAGGGGAACTGGGAAGGTGGGGGGACGGAGGAGAAGCAGGGGGAGGATGGAAGGGGGGGCGGGAGGGGAGAAGGAAAAGAGGTCAGGAAAAGCCACAGAGTCCACAAACCATACAACCGGGATTCCCAAAACCTGTAACCAGGTGTTATGAGCCTATAAGGCCGTCACCCCACCCATCCAACCAGGAGGACCAGATCTTGTCGAACTTTGCCGGGCAGTTCCTGCTCTCATACGTGATCTTATAAAGTGTCAGTACCCTATTTACAGTAGCCTCCCAAGAGGCCCCAGAGGGGACCTCGGCACTCCTCCATCTCAAAAGGATTTCTCTCCTGGCGTAGAACAGCAAAAAGGTTACACATAGTTTGGTGTATCTGCTCCCCTCCATGTCTCCCAGGTAACTAAGCAGAAAGAACCGAGGGTCAGGCGTCAGGTCTAGTCCACCAATCCTCCCCACAGTCTCCACCACCTCCCGCCAGTAAGGCTGGATCTTTGGACAGGTCCAGACCATATGGAAGAAGGAGCCCTCATCCTGTCCACACCTCCCACAGAGCGGGCTCAAGGAAGGATAAATGCTGGCCAGGCTTTGTGGAGTGTAGTATGCTCTGTGTAGGAACTTGAGCTGTATGAAATGGTCTCTGGACACAATCATGGACGGGACATAGGAGGAAACCAGTTCCTCCCAGGAGTCTTCATCTAGGTCGGGAATGTCCGCCCTCCATTTATGGAAGAGAGGCACTGTGTTGGTGTCATGGGCGATCGTGAGGTAGAGATAGAGGGAGGAGAGGGGTCTCTCCATCATCCCAGACATAAGTCGTCTTTTAATTAAGTCTGACTCAAGGGTAATCGTCTCCGGGAATTGTGAGTTAATAGCGTGCTTAAGTTGCCAGTACCTAAATAGAAAAGACAAGGGGAGTCGGTGGGTCCGTTTCAAGTTTGGGAACGTTGCGACCTTCCCGTTCGCAAGAACGTGTTTGAGTTTTACTACCCCGTATTTGGCCCAGGCCGCCGGGTCAGGTACCGAATTGAGCTGGGGGAGCAGGGGGTTACCCCACAATGGGGTGTGTGGGGAATGTGTAAGGGGCCTGATCCCCGAAGCCCTGGAGGTCTGCCATACCCTAATGGTGGTCTTCATTAGTTCGGTCACTTGGGGGTGTGCCCTAGGTCCCCTAAAAAACAGGTTGAAAAGAGCTGCATATGACCCGAGGAGAGCGGCCTCGAGGGTGACTGCAGGGTTCAGCTTTGGCTGGGAGAACCACCACCTTACTGTGACCAGAACCGCTGCCCAGTAGTATAGGAGGAAGTTCGGGAGGGCTAGACCCCCAGCAGATAAGGGGAGATAAAGAGACCGTCGGGCCACCCTGGGGGGGTGACCCGCCCAGGAAAAGGAGGTCACTATGCTGTCGATTTTTTGAAGAAAGAGCGGGGGATAGGAGTGGGGGTCTGTCTAAAGAAGTATAAGAACTTGGGGAGATAAATCATTTTGATTAGGTTTCCTCTTCCTACCGGGGAGAGGGGGAGACTGCGCCAGCCGGCGCAGCTCCATATCAGCTGTTCCAGCAGGGGGAGTAAGTTCCTAGTCAAGTAACCTTTCAGCGTGGGGCCTATCTTCACCCCTAAATATGTGAATGTCTCCACCCAACTCAGTGGCGTGTGGGAGGGGGTCTGTGGTACAGACGATTGGAGGGAAAATAACACTGATTTGTCCCAGTTGATGCGGATCCCTGAGTATTGGGCAAAGGTATTGAACTGTGCCAGGGCAGAATCGAGGGAGGTGGAGATATCCGCCAGATATAGGAGGGAGTCATCAGCATATAATGAAAGTTTTTCCTCCAAGGGACCTACACGGATGCCCCTGACCGAGGGGTCCCCTCTAATGTGTGCAGCAAGCGGTTCCATGGCCAGAGCAAAAAGGGTTGGGGATAGCGCACATCCCTGCCGGGTCCCCCTCTCCAGGAGGAAAGGACCCGACAGCGTGCCATTGGTACGAATGTAGGCCCTGGGGTGTGCATACAGCATCTGGAGCCACTTCAGGAAGTTCGGGCCAAACCTGTATCTGGAAAGGACAGACCACAGGTAGCCCCACTCGACCGAGTCGAAGGCCTTCTCCGCGTCGAGTGAGGCCACCACTCCCGGGGCGCCCGGGTCAGCACTCGCTATGTGTGTGTGCAGCCGGCGAATATTGATGTTAGTGCCCCTCCCTGGCATGAACCCCGTTTGGTCAGGGTGGACCAATGCAGTGATGACCGTGTTGAGGCGATTCGCTAGAATTTTTGCCAAGATTTTGGCGTCCAAATTGAGGAGAGAGATGGGGCGATACGAGGAACACAGTAGGGGATCTTTGCCCGGCTTGGGAATAACAACTATAACGGCGTCGCTCATTGAGTCAGGAAGGGCCCCCAAGTCGGACACCCGCGTCAGGGTCTGGAGTAATCTAGGGGCAAGGTCCTCCATGTAGGTCTTATAAAATTCCACTGGGAACACTGAGGTGTACAAGTGCTGGTAGTACTCGGCAAAGCTTTGGTTGATGTCCTGGGGAGTAGAGAGTAGGCCCCGTATGTGTGCTGCGGTCGCCAGCCCGGATTGCTCTCTAGACAGCCATGCAAGGAGGCGTCCCGTCTTGTCCCCTTGTTCAAAAATCAGTTGGGATTGATGAAGGAGCTTCTTTTGCGTGAGAGAAGTGCGAAGGAGTAAGGCTTGTTGCGTCATGGACTGGAGTTGGGTATAATGTGTCGGGTCGAGGGTTCTAACATAGAGGGCCTCCTTCGCCGACGCCTCCCCCTCAACTCTCTCAAGGTCCGCTCTACGCTCCCTCCTCACTGCAGCTATAATAGACTGGTATTGTCCCCTTGAGGAGGCCTTGAAGGCATCCAGTGTAAAGTTGCCCTCGGCAGACTCCAGATTCTCCTCCCAGAACAGTCACAGCGTAGGGTGGAATCTAGAATCAACATCTTTATCTGAGATCCAGAATCTGGAAAGTCTCCAGAGTCTGTCCGAGGGAACTACGGTCAGCTCCAGGGATAGCAATAGTGGGGCGTGATCGGAAATTCCTCGAGGGAGGATATCAATGTTCCGGACTCTGGGGAGAACAGGCGCCGCCACGTATGCGAGATCAATCCTGGAGAATGATTTGTGTGTGGCCGAGTGGCAGGTAAACATTTTGGAATGAGGATATTTCCACCTCCACACATCAGTAAAGCCATAGGTGTCAGCCCAGGCGGCCAGACCTCGGCGGGTCGCACCCGCCGCAGCACATCTGTCTCTATCAGAGTCCGGAACCAAATTGAAGTCCCCCATGAGAATGACATTATCCAGGGGGAACTGAGCCAGCTTGGCCGTGGGCAGATTCAGGAGTGCGATGGAGGCCGGGGGGGGGGGAGATAGAGGGCCACCACAACCCAGGGAACACTGTGAATTAAGGCGTGGAGCACTATAAATCTGCCATCAGGGTCAAGCACTAAATCTAGCAGCTTAAATGGGAGGGTTTTTGCAACTAATACACTAACACCCCTGGCAAAATTAGAGTAGGTAGAGTGGTAATGATGTCCTACCCATGGCCTCTTAAGACTCATTGTCTTGCTGCCCACCAGGTGCGTCTCCTGCAACACACATATGTGCGGATTATATTTTTTAATAAATTGGAAGACTAGGGAGCGTTTAATTGGAGAATTCATGCCCCGTCTGTTCCAGGAGTGGACATCAAGCGCAACCATCATCACTTTTCAACACATGATGAAGAGGATAGATACATATTACGAGGTCCGGCGCTCCCCAGCCCCTTCCACCAGGGTCGGGGGGAGAACCGGGTCTCCACAGCAGTATAAAAGTCACCTTTAAGAGCACGTCTGTCACATAACATTCAATCATAAACTGAGAGCCAAAAACACGGCTCAACTTTCCCAAACCCCCCCACCCCACCCTCCCCCCGTCCCCGAGGGAGGGCTTGAATCCCCAAACAGTTGTCAGCCCAATTGCTGAACATGGAGGCAATGAGCAAGAGGCAACAGGCCCCTCACCAATAAACTAGGCAAGGCGAACTTGTGAATCCAATGAAGGATATGTCCCATGGATCTCCCGGGTGGTCCGGGGGCATTCTTCTTAGGTCTAAGGGTCATCTGCTGAGTCACACACAGGCATGAGCAGCGGCAAGTTCACAGGGGGGGGGGAGGTCACCCACAGTACGAGTCTATCCAGGCCAAAGCATAGGGGTAGCCAGCCCTCGTCCCCTTCCCCAGGTGTTCCCCCTGTATGTCCTCCGCGCCCGAGATCCTCCTCTCTGCCTCCGTCATCCGCTCCCGGAATCTGTCCATGTCGCGGCGGATGAGGGCAGTCTCAGCCTGGACATGGTCTATTTTGACCGTGAGCGCCAATTGGCAGCCGGTGATTGCCTGCATCAGGGCATCGAAGGCCGGTGAGCCTGCCTGGATGGCGCCATCGGAGGAGGATGCCGTCTGGGTCTCCATGTGGCACACTGGCAGTGGTGTAGGCCCAGGCTTCGGCGGCGTGCGGGTAGCGTCCAGAACACATCTCCTCTGTGTCCCCCTGTCGCCTTTGCGCATTCCCCAAGAGCCTTGGGGGTGTTTTAGGAGGATTTGCGGTGTCACCCGGGTAAATCCACTACAGGAGCAAGGAAGGATTAGGATTCAGAGTGGGAGCTCAGTAATCAAGCGTCCGCTCTCCGCGCCATCTTGGCCACGCCCCCCATCAGACACTTTTTACACTGGTCTCCACCAGTCTGTAAACATCCTCCACCAGTCTGTAAACATCCTCCACCAGTCTTTAAACACCTAGAATGAGTGTGTTTACAGAGACTAGTGGAGACCAGTGTATAAATTGGCTGATACCCAATTGTGGAATGAATTGAGCTTTTGTGTTGCTTATGATCTGGCAGTCCATCCACCTGGTGTTTGTTTGGAGCAGGCCTGGGAAGACTGCAGGACATTCAGAACACTTTGAAATGGGAGGAGCATGTAATGATTACAAAATCATTCCTATCCTTATCCATCACCTGCCATGGGCGGCATCCTCCTCTTTTTATTCTGTTTTTGGGAGATCTAGTCAGTGTCCAAGTTGCTGGCCTCGCTGATCGGTTGAGAAGAGCACTAGAAACGGCATCATCATTCTGCTTAATGTGACTACCTTTAATGGGGGTCATGTAAGTCTGGTGAGTGGGCTGTGTGTCTGGTGTTGGTGAAGGAGAACATTAAACACTGTGATGTGGAGCTAATAAGAAGACAACAGACAATTTACAATTTGCATCCAGTTGGAGACATCTGGTGGCTGTATATGGACATTGCACTGAATGCACTTTTTTGAGCACTTATTTACTTAATCACTTGGTTTTCTTTGATAAATTGATTTTGAAGTTATTTCGAAATAGTTGATGAACCTTACTAATTAGGGAGCGCAGTTATAATAACACACATTTATTGCTTATAGGTTTTTAAAACGGGCAGCTCTGCTAAGATTGTGTTAGTTTGCACAAAATATAACACAGATTTAATGCGCAGGTTAAGGGAGCACTCCCAAATTTAACAAAGTTTTAGTGAGTGTTGAAAAATAACAAGTTTATATCTAGTCTTGACATATCTTCAAATGTGTATAAAATTATTGATAATAAATTATAACATTTTATTTCTTTTAAGTCTAAAACTGGCCACACACCAAAAAAAGATTTTTGGAACATTCATTCAACTTTTAATGGTTATTAGGGTCAAATCAACTGTAATGACAAGAAAGTTGGAAAGAGCAGGATGGAAATTTTTTCTCACGCATTTAAATTTCTAACTGTGGATGTGGTTTTCATTCAGGAAAAGTTGTACATATTGTAATGACCTGTTTACCCAACCAAAAGGTTTTACTTCCTTCATGATCAGGGCATTTTTTGCTATTCAGTACTGTGCTACTTTAAAGCGGAGCTCCACCCAAAAGGGGAAGCTCCCCTTCTTTGTACCCTCCCCCTCCACTGCCCAGTTTTGACAGGTACCCGCTCCCACTTTCTGGTAAGATCACTGCACGGCAATCTGCATCATGTCTGGCCCCTCCTCCTTCCTCCCGCTGCCTTCTAGGACCTGTGTGTGTCCCAGAAGATGGCAGAACCCTTCAGAAAGTGCAGCACAACTCGAGCAGTAGGAATCTGGCTGTGAAGTCTGAAGGCTTCACTGCCAGTTTCCCTTACTTGCAATGCAAAACATGTTTTTTTTTTGTTTCTGTTATAATATAATAAATAATCTTTCATCATAAATTTGGGCCAAAATGTAGTCTGCTACATTCTTTGGTTAAAATACCCTGGCCGCTGCGATCTGCTGTGTTCACTGAACACAGCGGTCATAGGGTTGTGCCGCTGCATGCCCCAGTAAATATACTGTGGGCAGGCGGCAAGTGGTTAATCTGTCTAGGATTCCATTCAAATAGAAAGTCTGGACAAAACTTCGAGGGCTTTCGAACTGAATTAGTTGACTCAAAGATGGCAAGAAAGAATGTTCTGACAAATGACTTTTCTACGAACATTTGAACCAAAATCTAACCATGTATGGCCAGCTTTACTCCAACCAGAAAGTTGTTCATTTTGGAGAACTATTTAAGTAGTATTTGTGGAGTGCTTTCTTCTTACTTACTGCCTTACATCTGTCAAATAAACAGATCCTAAACCTCCATTTCTGGAGGCCACCAATAGCGACTTTTGGCTCCTCCTCCCAAGTGCCCCCATAGTAAGCCGCTGCTTAAGAACTCTCAGGTATAAGCCACCCAGTTCTGTTGATTTGTTCGCAAGTTTTTCAAGTCTTTTTTAAACACTGGTCAGCCACAAGGGTACATTCAATATAATGTTACAAACATTGCTGTATTTTATGTGTCCAATATGTTCTAGCCTCACCTTTTTAATATAAATATATTTTTAAAATTTGGAGATTTTTTTACTCCTTTCAGCAATGTGTCTTGCATACTCTATTTTAGCTATCCTGATCATACTCTTGAATTTCTTATTGTACACTTTGTTGTTTTAGAATGCTGGTGATGATCCTTTGTCCTTATATTTATTAAAGGACTGTTTTTTTTTCTCATTAAAATGCCTTTTACATTAGTTTTTAGCCATCCAGGTTTAACTTTTGCTTATATTTGTTGCCCAGTGAAATGCACTAACAAATGCCATTTTGTATTATGTTCTTAAAGCACTCCCACTTCTCTTTAGTGTTCTTTGTTGCAAGAAATTGATCTCATTTAGTGCCATGTAATATGGAGCATAGCTTATTAAAGTTGGTTCCTTTTGTGTTCTTGTCCTACCCTCATGTGTCCCTTTCCAATAATTTATATCATCTGTAATTACTCTGTGGTCACTGTTACCTATATTATCCCTTACTTCCACATCTGCAGTAAGCTCAGTGTTTTTTTAGTAGGTCGAGCAGAGCATTATCTTTAGTTGGGGCTTCCATTATTTGACTCATGAAATTGACCTGCATTACATTCAAGAAATGACAACCCTTCGTTAAGTGTGCAGTCCCACCTGCCCAATCAGTATCAGTATCAGCATAGTTGAAGTCCCCCATGATTTTAACAGTGCTCTGCCTCCCTGCCATCTCTGTCTGTAAATGTAGATGGGTCTCCTCTTCCACCCTAATGTTACTGGGTCTATAGCATACACCTACAATTACTTTACTGTTTGTTTCATCAATTTGAATCTCCAGCCACAATGACTCCACCTCCCCACCAGCCCCATTAGCAATGCCATCCTCTAGTCACTATCAAACTACTCTTCACATAAAAGCAAACCCCTCCCCTTCTTCTACCTACCCTGTCCCTCTGATACAGGGAATACCCATGGTCACAAACCAGTCATTTGAGCTGTTAAATCAGGTTTCTGATATTCCTACAAAGTCAAACTCATCCTCGTGTATCAGAAGTTCTAGTTCCTCCATTTTATTAACCAGACTTCTAGCATTTGTGTACATGCCTTTCAATTTTGCGCGCACACACACATTTTATCCTTGCACACCTTTTGATTCCCTTTAGGTTCACCTTGCCTGCTAGCCTTGGAAACTTTAGTTTTAATATTATCTGATTTGATGATCCACCCCCCTCGACTTTGCCTCCATCTGTACCCTTTGACCATAGGCGTGCACACAGGGTGTGCCAGGTGTGCCCAGGCACACCCTAATCACTCTCTGCGGTGCAGATTCTGCCCAATGCCCGCTCCCACAGCATGGCTGGCTTCCCTCCTCTCTCATTGGCTACTGCAGTGGGCACACATAGATGATATTTCAGGATGAGTGGGGGAAGGGGGTAATGTAATTTACCGGCCTCTTCCCTTTCTGAATGAACACAGTGAGAGATCGGTACTGTGTTTTTGAGCTTTCAGGTGCACACCCTAATGCAACAGGCTGCGCACACCTATGCCTTTGACCCTTGCTCACTGCATGGTATACCTTCCTCTGATCCCTCCTCCCCACATCCTAGTGTAGCGGGTGTCAACATTTAGGGGGAGTGTCTGGGCGGTAGCATGGCCCAGATGCACTAATTATTAGGGATTTATGGCCAATATGGTTGGTGGAAGATAATAATGGAATAATGGTGTTCAGTTCCCTGCAGCCCCTGGGTGGCGCTGTCGCCTTGGGCTGGGGTTGAACTATCATTGTAGGGCCGTGCCCTTTGTATCCTCTCGCGGCAGTAGTACAGCGGGACGGGGAACCCGCTATGCCTGCTGGGAGAGGGTATAAAGGGGGCGGGCATCTGGCGCACGAGATCCGAGCCCCAGGAACCTTCAGCCTGGGGGCTGCTGTCCTGTTCGTCTGCGCCCGGGTGCCCTCGACCTGGGCGCGGGGAAGTTCGAGTTCCATCCCAGGCACCTTAAGCCTGGGGTGAAGTACTAGCAAAGGCCTGGGGCCCAGTACCTTCGACTGGGTCCTGCATGGGAGAAGATACCTAGGGGCCCACCGAGTGAGGGGACCCGAGTCTTGGGCAAGGAGAACCAGGGAGGTGACCTGGCCTGAAGATCCAGCGCAGCATTGGCTGGTGACAGTGCAGCCCTCTGGGGACCGTCCGGATGGATCATCTCCCTAACAGGGGCAGTCATTAGAAGGTAGTTCATGTTCTATGGTCTTTGCAGAGACCCAACTACAATCAGGTCGGTGGCAGAGACCTATTCAAAGGTCTGTGGCAGGGACCTCATCGTTCACCCGGTCTGTGGCAGGGACCAACCTCACGGTCGGTGGCAGCGACCGTGCGCCAAAAGTTGTTGTGAACTCCTAACAGCTTCTCTAATCCGAAAGGATTGTGCCTGAACCCTCTCCCCACCAAGTTGTGTTTGTATCAACCTGTCTGCTTGCAAAAAGGCATATTTATCTCTGCGGAAATAAATATAGAAGTTGTACTGTCACCTGGTGTGGGCTTATTTTTCTGGGAGCAAAGTGTTCTACATTCATCTATCCACCTGCAAGCAGAGAAGTGGAAGCTCCGGACTGGGACACAGACCCGAAGGTAAAGATTTTAGCTCAAACCTCTACACATACACGAGGTGCGAGCTGGTGGTGCACCTCACCCTTCTCCCTGGTTCCCCTAGACGAGTCAGCCAGCCGTGAAAGAAGAAGGGAGAAAGCGGGTTAAAAGTTCCTTCAACCTTCTGACTATCTTCATCCCCAACACAGTTGCACTTTCCCCATTTAGGTGCGGATCTCTGCTATAGAGCAGGCATCCAACTGCAAGGTCAGCCCCTTCTCCTTGAACCCAAAACCCTCCTTCTTTCACCAGTTCCTCAGCCACATCTTTACCTCTTTAAGCTTGTGTTGCCTATCTGGTGTGGATCAAGGTGCAGGCAGTATTTCTGAGAATACCACCTTGGATGTCCTTTTCCTTAATATAGTACCTAAATCCCTGAATTAATTTTACATAATGCTCCATCTTCCTCTGACTTTGTCATTTTTACCAATATGTACCATAACAGCTGGGTCCTCTCCAGCCCCACCCAACAATCTTCCATCTGACCTGAAAAGTGCTGAACATGAGCGCAAGCAACACTGTTTTACTGTTTGGTGATCCTGGTCTTTGTGACAGATTGACCTGTCTTTCTAATAATGGAGTCCCCAGTCACCAGTATCTGTGTGGCCTGTAACGTTGCCCTCATCCTTACTGGAGTAGTTGTTCCCCTGGCATCTAAGGGGACTGCCACTCCTGATCTGATGTCACCAACATTACACAACTTGGCATATTTGTGGGGGATGTATCAACTCAGGATCAGCCTCTCTAACACGGGATAACACCTCTATCCCACCTTCTAACTGTAACCTACCTCTGGTGCCTGCTCCTCTATTTCGCCACCCTCCTCCAGCACTCACGGTGCCCCCTCTACACTCACAGTGCCCCATCAGCATTCACAGTGCCCACCCGGGACTCATTGTGCCTGCATAGCACTCATTGCACCCTCTCAGAACTCACAGAACCCCCTCAGTACTCACCTTTACTCACAGTGCTGCAGTACTCACAGTGACCCCCAATACTTATAATGCCCCTCAGTCCTCTCAGTTCCCCTCAGTACTAGCAGAGCACTCAGTACACAGTGTTCCAATCCAGCAATCCTTCCCGCCGATCTGCTCCGGCAATCATCTCACGCTAATTCAGCTTCCCTCTCACCACTGTGCTCCTATCTCCTTACATTACTAACATCCTACTCTGCTCACCCCTTTGCTCGAATCTTCTCACACCTATGTCATCCTGCTCTGCTCCAATCACTGTCACACCACTGGAGGTTCGATCGCCCATCTCTCTCTGCTATCACACCGCTTGGGTTCAATCCCCCATCTTTCTCTGCTATCACACTGCTGGGGTTCAATCCCCCATCTCACACTGCTGTCACAGCACATGGTTCCTGCTTGGTCCAGTCCCTTATGGCAGCTCTGCTTTGCCTTTAGCAATAGTTGAGTATTCACATATATTCATAGCTAACTCCATTACTAAACAGTAATACAGACAGAAAATAATAAAATGAGCATGTAATCAAATGGTAATATGGCAAGTTTAAAAAATATTTTATTTTAGTCAATAAGTCTAATTAAAAAGCAAAATAGTGTTTTAAAATTAAGTGCAACTGAAGTGACTAAATACAACCAAACATATTTTATAGCTGTGAGTGAATATGCCGAGCACTAGATACCCCAAAAAAGATTCTGTGCTTAGCTAAAATATAACATAGTGGCAAGATGTATCCCAATTATCTTTATATATGTGTTCAGAACAAAAGGACTCCAGAAACAGACATTTGTTATTACATTTGTCTGACAGTACTTGGAACCCAAAGATATAAAAATGGCAGTCTGAACATTAGTCAGCTGCATGAAAGCTTTTTGGAACTGTTATTGCATAAACGTACATGATGGCATTTGTCAAGTGCGCAGTGTTTATGCATTCGCCCTGCTGCCGACCTTATCTCAGGGGAACAGGAACAATCAGCTAGAAAAATCTATTTTAAACTATCAATTCTGCCTCAAAGATTTTTAGCCCAAGGATGTAAGCCCACCAACACAAAAAAGTTTTCCTAAAGTAAATTGTCCAAAACCGCCAGAGGCAGGTAGCTCTTGTCAAAGCCCAGCAGACTTGCAATCTCTAGATATCCTCTCTATGGACATATACATATGAGATCCCCACGGAAGCTGGAAATCCTTGTAGTAGGCACTGTTTCTATCTCTGATTTCCACCAGCTTCCAGTCTCAACAAAATGGCTGCCCTGCTGCATTTTGAACAGAGGAAAAGTCTTGCTCGGTATGGGCACCATTCAGGGAACACTTTGCATTTTGTGAATGAATGAAGTGTTTTCTGATTGTACATGGTGGAGACAGGGCTGGTGCAAGGATCTTTGACACCCTAGGTGAAACCTAATTTTGCCGCCCCCCCCCCCGGCTGTGCCCCTGACTCCACTTTACCCTGCCCTTGCAACACATGTGACCTATCTGACCCCTACACTGACCCCTGACACATACCCCCTGTCCCCTACACTGACCCACCTGAAAATTACACTGACCTGACACATAAAGTGACCCCCCCTTACCTGACAAATACACTGACCCCCCTTACCTGAAACATACAGTGACCCACCCCCTTACCTGACACATACACTGACCCCCCTTACCTGACACATACACTGACCCCCTTACCTGATACATACACTGACCCCCCCTTACCTGACACATACACTGACCCCCCTTACCTGACACATACAGTGACCCCCCCTTACCTGACACATACACTGACCCCCCTTACCTGACACATACAGTGACCCCCCCTTACCTGACACATACACTGACCCCCCTTACCTGACACATACACTGACCCCCCTTACCTGACACATACACTGCCCCCCCTTACCTGACACATACAGTGACCCCCCTTACCTGACACATACACAGTGACCACCCTGACTCCTACTTCCTGCACTACTCAAACATACCACCCCCCCTCTCCCCCTCATACAGCTCAATGTAGATCGGGAAGGATCCGTCCTCCTCCTTACCTCTGCTCTTTGTAGCTTCATCAACCATCATCAGGGCTCTGCTCAGGGGCCAGGCCAGCGCCATCCACCCGCTCCACTGAGTCCCCCCCAGGGTCAGGCCAGCACCATCCACCCGCTCCACGGAGTCCTCGCTGGGCGGGAGGTTAGCTGCTCCTCTCAATGCTCCCATCTTCTTTGAGCCCGGCCCCTCCGCTGCACACACAGACACACAGCGCCACACCATAGGGACAGGCTGGAGCAAAGGAGTCCCGGATCAGCGCTGTGTGATATACCTGTCTGAGGAGATGTGACAGCGCAGCGGGGCGCTCAGCGCTACACATGGGGGATTGGTGGCGGCCGCGGCACACAACAGATTTTTTCGACACTGAATGGGGCGAGCGATCAGGAGAGTAGAGCTGAGCTCACACAGAACAGAGGCTGTGGTTGCGCCCTAGGTGGTAGTGCGCCCCTAGACGGCTGCCTACTTTGCCTAGTGGTAGCGCCAGGCCTGGGTGGAGAGGCTGGATGGTGATGTCAATACTTCTCTACCATGAGCCTTTACTCTGTAGCTAAATATTTGCTGATGAAATTGATAGTGTCAGATTTAGTAAAGGAGGGTTCAGCCAATACCAAAACTCAAAGAGAAATATTTGTCTGATGAAGAATACTGTCACTTATTTGTGCCTTAAAGTGACCTGCTTGGAAAAAATAAAATTAGTCAAATATCTATCATTCCAAAAGAAGAAAATAAGTACTCAACTCTCCTGCTGCTCATGCCAACTCCGCTCCATTGAAGATAAATCTTCCACTGAATTATGTTGAAAAACAACCAATTACAGGAGAACTAATCTCCTGGTTCCCCTCTGTGCTCAGTGACTTCTCTTGATGACTTTCAAATTAACCACAGGGCACAGTACTGACATTGGGGTTGGCGGGGGGATCCACAGAGAACAGTTTTAGATCAGATTGACAGTGATGAAGTGTCAGTATCTTAAGGACCAATATTAAAAATACTTAGGCTACTTTTACACTGAGGCGCTGGATGCGCTGGCGGTATAGCGGCGCTATTTTTAGCGCCGCTATACCGTTTTATTTGCCGCGATTTGCGGGGCGCTAGCGGGGGTATTTTAACCCCCGCTAGCGGCCGAAAAAGGGTTAAAAACACCCGCAATAACGCCTCTTTGCAGAGTTTTGCGGGCGTTTTGGAGGCGCTACCCCATTGATTTCAATGGGCAGGGGTGCTATAGGAGCGCTATTTTTAGCGCTCCTATTGCGCCTCAAAGATGCGGCTTGCAGGAGTTTTTTGACCCTCCTGCAAGAGCAACGCTCCAGTGTGAAAGCCCTCGGGCTTTCACATTGGATACTATTAAGCGGCTTTTTTGGGGCGCATTGCAGGCGCTATTTTTAGCGCAATAGCGCCTGCAAAGCGCCTCAGTGTGAAAGGGGCCTTACAGTATAGTAATAATCACAATCTGATTATTTCACAGTTTACTTTGCAAGGGGATTTTCCCAAGGCTTAGTAAATGTGATGAAAATTTGCTTAGCAAGGAATACCCAATCACATGCAATCAAAAAAAAAAAAAAAAAAGTTCTTTTGCTGGCACATAATTTGCTGATGGGAGTCAGCAGAGTTTCACCTCATTCACTAAGCTAAGGGAAAAGTCCCTTGCAAAGTGACATTTTTCTTGCAAAGTGAACTGAATATTTTTCTTTAGTAAATCAACCCAAGTTAGTCCTGGACTTGTGTAAAGGCAACATCGATTATTACTTAAAGCACACACTGCAAGAAAAAGCAAGGTCCACTAATTAAGGGATCAAACTCCCCGAGTATTTTTTTACCCCCCCCCCCCCCCCCAGGTATGTTTTTGCACATTTATTCCTTTACTAAAATTTAAATAAAATGCATCAACTAAATATAAAATATTATATAGAAATACTAGCAGATGGCAAGTAGAACTATAAACACCTCTCATTGCCCTTTCCATATGCCACCTGTTGACAAAACATGTTGTTTACATAGAGCAATAGATGATTGTGAATTCCACACATAGAACTGGAGAAGTCAGGACAGGGACTTATCTCATATTAGATGGCTTGGTAATTTAGGTAAATGAGAGACATTTACTAAAGGGAAACCCACTTTGCACTACAAGTGGGGGACATGCAAGGAAAATAAAAAACAGCATGCACATGATTGGATGATAAAATCAGCAGAGCTTGCCCTCATTTCAGATCTTTCCCTCAGATCTACAGCAACTGCACTTCCAAGTGCACTTGTAGTGCCAAGTGGATTTGCCTTTAGTAAATCAACCCCAGTGTGTCTGAAAGGGAACTGCTTTTGCAGTGTAGCCTATTAAGCTCAGGGAAAAATCAAACAAAAAACTTGCGGCCACGGCGACTATCTTTTTCGGGCCCGGGCCCCAATGCGTACTATAGCCTCATCATAAGAATATGGGGGCTCGGGTAGATGAAGCTAGGACTCAGACGGTTTGCAGACCCAGTGCGTGGAGGCGCGCGGCACACACACGCAACGTCATTACGTGACGACGACATCAGTACGTATGTTGCGCCACGTGCCTCTGCGCACTGGGCCTGCAAGCCCTCTGAGTCCTGGCTTCTTCTACCCGGGCCCCCCATCTTCCTATGATGAGGCTATAGTGTGCGCTGGGGCCCAGGCACCTGAAAAAGATGGTCGCCACGGCCGCAATTATTTTTTTACGTTTTTTTTGGAGCCAGCCAGCCACCCACAGGAGCCAGCCACAGAAGATGTGGGAGCCAGCCACCCTCAAACAGCAGGGAGCCAGTCACCCACAGGAGCCAGCCACCGCTACAGTACTCATAGTTATGGTAAAAGGAACGCTACACAGTGCCAATTGTATTTCCACTTTGTGAGAGGTTGGGGCAGGGGTGAGAGTCATGGCACAAGGAGGGGGTCCTGTGAGGACCAGAATGAATAAAGGTGTTCACTGTACACCCTGTTAGAAAGAGGCCCCCTCCAGGACCCATTAGACTACTTTTGTAGTCTCCCATGGGGCCTGAAGGGGGCTTTTTCTAACAGAGACTCTAATGGACACTGAAAAGGGAACCTCTGTTAGAGAGAGATCCCCCTCCAGGTCCCATTAGACTCCTTTGTAGTCTCTAATGAGTCCTGGAGGAGGGGGGGGGGGAGTCACGATTTTTCGAGAGCAATGGCTGGTGTTAACGCTTCAATCATCCCGGCACCATGCTTGTTATGGTGTCAGGGTAATTGAAGCGCATTATTTCTATTATTACATTGTAGTAATAAATTAGATAGTTCAACTCACCATAATGTAGAATCAGTGGGAGTCCTGAGTGTGTCACTTGCCACTGTCGCCTGCTACCAGATGTGGATAGTCACTTGCCACGCTGCCTGTCACCAGATGCGGAATGTCACTTGCCACATCACCTGCCCAGCTTACTGCCACAAGATGTGGATTGTCACTTGCCACGTTGCCTGTCACCAGATGCGGAATGTCACTTGCCACATCACCTGCCACGCTTACTGCCACAAGATGTGGATTGTCACTTTCCACGTTGCCTGTCACCAGATCAATAAAGCATAGCTATAGGTGTGTCTCCCTTCCCTTGTTCAGAGGCAATCTGCGCCGCTGAACAAGGAATCTAAGTTTCACACACGAGGAGCCGTAGAAAAGCGGTGATGCGGGGCTAGCAGTATGAGATAATGTCATCTCTCTGCTCTCCGCCGCACCTCCGACACTGAGACATAGCACTGGCTTTGAGGGCGGAAGAGCGGTGATGCAGGGGGCGGAGAGAGAGAGATGAAATCATCTCTGCTTGGCCGACCGCTCGTTTCTTCCATCCACCCAGTGCTCTCGTGAAATAATATTGTACCCATATGTGGAAGGAGTAATATTATTATATATATTTATTATGTGGAAGGAGTAATAACATTGTACCAGGGATGCGCACGGGGGTGGGGCGGTAGAAGGATGATTAGCATTTGGGGGGTAGAGTAGGAGGAGCGGCAATGCAGAGGGCTGGAGAGGCGGGGCGGTATTAGGATGATTAGCATTCGGGGAAAGAGTAGGAGTAGCGGCAATGCAGAGGGCTAAAGAGGCGGGCGGTATTAGGATGATTAGCATCCAGGGATAGAGTAGGAGGAGCAGCGATGCAGAGGACTAGAGAGGCGGAGTTCCGATCGCCGCCGAGAGACAGGGGAAACAGATTCCGACGGGGAAACCATTCTTGGCACAACACTGGCAGCCCAGCATGTCTCTTGCCGGCCACCCGTACCCGCGGCCCGGCTGCAGAAGGGCCACGGCCCAGTATTGGCCCGGGGAGCGGGGGGTTGACGATCCCTGCTCTAATTGACACTGATAGAGAGAGAGACCCCCCTCCAGGTCCCATTAGATTCTGTTGTAGTCTCTAATGGGGGCCTGGAGGGGATGCTTTCTAACAGACTCTCTAATTGACACAGAGAGGGCCTCTGTTAGAGAGAGACCCCCTTTCAGGTCCCATTATACTTTGGTTTGTCTGTGATTTGAATTGCACTTGTTTATGACTTTATATATAAACGTATGCACTTTTGTTCCTTGTGCTGAAAGATTCTGTTATTAAACAGTGTTTAAAAATCAAAAGGCAGAAGTTGTACTTTGCGCAAAATGTAGGGGCGGGGCCTCATAAATATCAGATTATTGGCTGAAAGAATGCTGTAATTAGGCCTTGTATATTATAACTGTGTTAAAGAAAAAAATTCTTGTTACCAATAAAAACATATAAGCCTTTTGTATATTTTCTAATAGGAACAAACAATCAGTAGCTGATGGTTTGCTATGGACAATACAAAATATATCCCTAGCACATCTCATACTTCAGCTCCTTTCTTTTTCATTAACAAGCTGCATTGTATTGTGATCCTTTCAACAACATATGTATAGAATTGTGTGCTGTTAAATTTGAAGAGAGAAACAGGCAGAAGGAAGATAAAAAATCCCATTCCTCAGCATTTTTTTAATGTGTACAACAGGCATGAGTTTTAAAAAATAATTTATTCAAGTAGCAGACTCGCCTCTAAGATGAGAACTCCTAATGTTAATTTGTTTCTACAACAAACTGATTCTACAAGCAGAAATTGGATCTTGAAACAGCAAACTGCTGTAATAGTGACTATTTGTTACCGTATTAATGAAGAAAAAAAAGGTGACATTCTACGTACAAGCTCAGCAGACACCTAAGGGAGAAAATAAGCAGGCCGACATTTCAGTAAATACTTTCTGTCTAGAGGAATTAAGAAAAAAAAAATTATTTTAGGAAACAGTTAAAAGGCTTTTAATGTAAAAGCTAAAAAGGGATGAAAGAACAAATATGGATAACTGGGTCAAACATGTGAACAGGCTTTTAGACCATTAATAGAATACTGATGCAAAGGTAGAAATGTAGGAAATACTTTTGCTTCCTCACAGAGCAATATTTAATAGTAGTATCAATTGCAGATAGCCAGTTTGTTTAATGTGTCGCTATTAATCAAAATAGCCCAGTTCGAGCTTTGATTTGGAAAATGAGAAGAGGCAGAGGACTGTCAGGCGTTATGTAATCAGCAGGGAAGTCCACCTAATGAGGATTGGAAGTGAGTCTTGTTATTCGCACACCATCTGATGAACAAGTCCAATTAGTCTGCAAAGATGGAGGTAACCTTATTGTTACTTCCCAGATAGATACAAGGAGCCACTAAATGTGAAAAGGAAATAGGTGACTTTTTTGGAATTGCTGCTGTGAACAATAGAATGAGCAGTCTGTTGATGATATTGCTATCAGTGGTAAATGTTATAAACTGCACAGGTACAAAGTATGTCTAAGAACAAAGCAGAGGTAAAGCAAAGTGATGGGTGATCAGAAATTCTATACACAGAATAACAGTTGGGTTTTTTGAAATGTAAGTGAATGTAAAGTCTATTTTTTTTTCAGATAATCATGTAAAAACGATCTTTAATGAAGCAAAAAAAGCCGCTCCAGGTGAGTGAGTCTCTGGTTAATCCCCCCACACACACTAGTCAGGCGCTAGCCCAGCTCGCATGCTGTGTAAAATAAGGAAATGATTCCGGACGACTGCACTTCCAAAAATCCTTTTATTGAAGCTTCATATGACAAGTGGTTGACAGATGGAGCAGGGGACAAAAAGGTAGACGCGTTTCGCGCAAATGTTAGTCAAAATGCATCTACGTTTTTGTACCCTGCTCCATCTGTCAACCACTTGCCATATGAAGCTTTAATAAAATAATTTGCAGCTGTCCGGAATCATTTCCTTATGTAAAAATGATCAGCTTGATGTAAATGACCTTATCAAAACATATGCCTAATTATACTTTGTATTACTGCTCAATGAAAGTAGTTAAATAAAATTCTCTGGGCTGGTTAACTCATTGAAAACATAGTGGAGTTGTTAAAGTGTATTGTAGAAATTTTGTAGGGCCACCACACCGAAATTGTGGATGCTCAAAACTGATTCATGTACCTGTCAGACAACGGTGATTGAATCTGTAAAGGCCCAGCACGGAGGTTGGCATCTCCATACTAGACGCATCCTTCCTAGTGTGCTTACTCGCCAGCCACTGTATCCATCGCACAGACAAGAACATAGCCGGTTGGCTAAGGAATTTTGTAGTGCGGTCTGCAGAGCTTGATGGGGACCTGGGAGACTAGTTTCCTATCTGGTCCACCTTGCTGTTGATTAACAGTGCCTGGCAGTGGGTGGATCCATAGCCACTATTCTGTCCAATAATGGCATTTAAATTCTCCCACTACAACCCAATGTCTATAAAAAGTAAGGCGGACTTAATAAGAAACTAGTCTCTCAGTTCCCCATCAGGCGCTGCCTACCCAGTGACTCAGGTCATCCAAAATCACATTGCACTAAATTTCTGTGCGTTCCTGTGCAATTCTGTTGAAAACCAGCACCAAAACTTTAATGAAAGTTAAATGACTTGTAAATAAAAAATATTACAAGTCATGTGTAACAGCAGATAAGATATATAAGTATATTGTAGTACACAAATACACCACTTATAAGCAAACTGGAGCCTCCCTGTCAGGAGGGTCAGGAACCAAAAAAGTAATTCCAAAACGTGTCACAGAGAAACTAAGATCCGTTTGATGTTAGAGTAATTCTTTGGCAATACGGACCTTGGCTCCCAGTGATACTTACCTTACCTTGCATTGCCAAAACTATATGTGATGAGGTTCCACAGCAAAAGCAATACATTTAAATCTAGTCAAAACTTTTTTTTTATTGATTGGTTAAAACCCATCAGTTAATCTTTTTGTCTTTGTACCCTTGGTGAGATTTCCCTTAACTTCTTGTCCAGATGTGTAACAAAAAGTAGGAGGAAATCTCCCAAAATGAGAGGGATTACAATTTTAGACAGTTGTCATTGAAACAGCCGACAACCAATAGAAGACTTCTCCATAGCTCACTCCCAGCTTCCAAGACTCCCTATTGCTAAATGAGGCAACCCATCACATTAAACCACCAATACCAGGACTATGGAGGTGGGAAGGGTCATCCTGAATAAAAGTCCTGATTTGCATATATGAATATATGTTTGTGACAAGCTTACTTTACTCTCGTCTTCCCCTCTTTTGATAAGCTGCGGCCTCCATCAGACTCTTCAGCATTTGACATTTCTGGGACTGTCAGATGTCTTTATCCCCCATCCACCAGCCCCTAACATCACTGCAGGAAACAGTGGTGGTATATGGGTTAGTGCAGGGTTTCTCAACTCCAGTCCTTAAGGCGCCCCAACAGGTCATGTTTTCAGGCTGTCCATTATTTTTCACAGGTGATTTGATCAGTTTCACTGCCTTAGTAATTACCACAGCCGTTTCATCTGAGGGAAATCCTGAAAACATGACCTGTTGGGGTGCCTTGAAGACTGGAGCTGAGAAACACTGGGTTAGTGGATAAAACCATAGCACACAGCAATGGACACAGGCATTTATCATACTAGGAAATGTTGAAAGTTGAACTCCAGGTATGATCTTTATTGCACACTTACATTGGTCGAGTTTGGACAAGTGTAGTTATGTATATCTTATATTTGTAGGCCTGCTGGGAAAGCCGACAATCAATGTAGTGGTCGGCACTGCTAAAGTGATAGTAGCGATTATCCTGCTCCTTTATCAAGTGGCTTCCCCACTGCATACTGACCACAGTGGGACACTCGCTCGGCACTGGCATTATTCATAGAACGCCTTGAATTTTTTTTAATGAATGAAGGTATGTGACGTTGGGATATCCCCCTAGTCCAATCAGAGAATGCCTTGTATTCAATTAAAAAAATATAAGGTGCTCTGTGAATAGTGGCAGTGCCAAGTGAGCACTCCCCCCCCCCCTGTGGTCTACATGCAAAGTGAATTCCACTCAGCACAGGAGCTGGAAAATATCACACCTATCACAGTAGTAGCGACAGCTACGACAGTGATTTTCAGCGTCCCCAGTGGGCAGGCATGAGATATACTGTGTTATATATACTTTGTTTGAAGTCACTGTGGTGCCATTGAGAAGAAAATTAATTTCCACAATATTGATCAATAGCATGCCGTTTTAATGAAGATATTCTCTGCTATGATTGGAACTTTTTAGCGCAGCATTTCTTTTTTCTTTATCTAATATTGTGTACTGCTGCTTTATTTTGTTTTATTTTAGTTTGTGGTGGAACACTAGCACGGTTTGTTGCCCAATACCGAGATATACTGTACATACTCACATTGCGCCAAGCTGGACCAATGTAACTATGCAATACAGATCACGTCTGTTCAACTTTCAACATTTCATGTGTATATTAAATGCCACCATTTGTCCACTGAAAGAGGAAAAAGAAAGTGATGAAATAAGGACAATTTCCCTAGAGTCTTTTTAAAATAGCAATGATCTAGTAAAATACACAAGAGAATAAACAATACACATTCTTCCATAGAGATTTACACATCTTCAAGCTCTTTCACAAAGAAAAATACATGGGCACAAATAGCACATTAATACAAGCAGAACAAAAATAGATAAAAAATACTAATGTGAACTGGCCCTCCTTCTTAGTATCACTCTGCGCTCATGGATTAAAACCGTCAAGATAAAAGCACTAGGAAAAAATGTATGAAAAGTGGACAGCAGCTGCTTAAAACCAAACGTCAATGTGTGTATAAACAGTGTTAAAAAAAAAACTTATATTAAAAGTCCAAAATAAAAACTGTAGCAGCGCTACGGACAAAAGTTTGTATGTACGTCTTCTATACGAAGTGCTCATATAGGTAATGAGGTAGTGGACGGTGAGTCTAATTACAATTAGTCCAAATCCTAGTTCCAGTGCTCCTTTCACCAAAGTGAAAACCCTCTTTCCTCTTCATTTCTTCTGGTTTTGTCCTCCCACACCTGAGAGGTCTCACATCAGGGTACTGACTCGTGCCAGAATCGTTGAAAATCACCTTTAACCAATCACAGATAGAATTATTGGAGGAGGATGGTTTATCTATGCTCACAATAATTTAACATCTGAAGATAGAAACATTGGAGGAGGATGGTTTGTCTATGCTTACATTAATCTAACATCTGGTGAGTGCATCCCCTGAAGGGGACTTTCAAAATCCCCCCACGTGGTGAATCGCACTTTGGTGAATGGAGCACTGGAACTAGGATTTGGACTAATTGTAATTAGACTCACCATCCACTACTTCATTACCTATATGAGCACTTCGTATAGAAGACGTACATACAAACTTTTGTCCGTAGCGCTGCTACAGTTTTATTTTGGACTTTTAATATAATTTTTTTTTAACACTGTTTATACACACAGAACAAAAATAGAAACAACAAACTAATATAAATGTTGGGAACAATGACAATGTTATCTTGTGTTTAGGAAAAATACATACAAAATAAATACATTTATGTGGTGATGTTTTTTCCTTTTTTTGTCTAGTTTGTTTGGAACACATCAATATAGAGTGCTATAGAATGTTGTAAACTACAAATGCTTTCAGAAATAGAACTGTTAATAGTTTATTTTTTTTAATCAATTATCAAAATGGAAAGTAAACAAAAGAGAAATCCAAATCAAATCAAGATTTGGTGTGACCACCTTTTTCCTTCAAACCAGCTTCAATTCTTCTAGTTACACATACACAGTTTTTGAAGGAACTCGGTAGGTTGTTCCAAATATCTTGGAGAACTAACCACAGATCTTCTGGGGATGTAGCCTGCGCCAAATCCTTCTGTCTCTTCATGTAATCACAGACAGACTTGCTGTTGAGATCAGGGCTCTGTGGGGGGCCAAATAATCACTTCTAGGGCTCCTTGTTCTTTATGCTGAAGATAGTCCTTAATGACATTGGCTGTATGTTTGGGGTCGTTGTCCTGCTGTATAATACATTTAGTGCAAATCACACACCTCCCTGATGGTATAGCATGATGGATAAGTACAGTATCTGCCTGTATTTCTCAGCATTGAGGACACCATTGATCCTGACCTAATCCCCAACTTCAATTTCAGAAATGCAGCCCCAAACTTGCACTTGGAACCTCCACCATGCTTTACTGTTGACTGCAGGCACTCATTATTGTACCATTTCCCAGCCCTTCGTAGAGAGGGCGAGATAGTGTGAACAGTGGGTGAATTTAATGGCCGACTCCCAGGTTGTCTTTATTTGCCGTTTCTAACCAGACTATAAAGCCACTCCCAATATTTAGCAGAATTTAACCACACTCACTTTTTGCTGTGGAGTGTGTAGTGGCAAAGAAAACATGTACTGAGAGAAATATGCATGAAAGGAAAAATAGAAAAGCGCCTCTTAGCAAAACAGATTTATTATGTAGCAGACAATTTGTATCAAACACTTACATCAACCTTTGCATAATATCCTTTACACATTTAGGATTAATAGTGTTTGTCTGTGCAGGCATCCCAAGCGCTTGCATTTGCTATTGAGAGAAATATGCAGGCTGCCATTTCTGGCCTACTTTGAAAATATTAGTTTTTGGCTTGGAGTCACCGACTTGCAACAAGCATCTTGCTAGCACATCCAGGTAAGTAGTATTTAAAAAAATAAAAAAATTCAGCAGTGGTAGCCTAAGACCCACATACACACTATTAGATTTTCTGCAGATGTTTGTATTCAGATTTACCAAAACAATGTAGTACAAGGGCCTGCCTGATTGCATACAAATTGAAACGCTAAGGCAGGCCATACATGGGTCGAATTTCGAAAGAATTTTCCATAGAAAATCTTATCTAAGAATTTTCGTTCGTATTTCGCACCATTAGTGGGCTGCAGCAACAGCTGATTTTTGTGCGGTCATCGAATTTGAGTAGACATGTTGGAATTTTTTTTTAAAAACAAACGATTTTCTAATTAATAATGGGAGAATCGTGCGAGAAATGTCATCGAAAAAGAAATGCGCATGTGCAAGAAAACGGAAAATTTATTACCAAATACTTACCGTAATTTTCCTTTCCTGATAGACTCCATGGCAGACTACGTGTGGTTAACCCCGCCTCCTCTCCACAGCTATAGGACCCCTTACCCATAAATTTGAGCTCATCTCCACAGACAGGTGTTCCGTAACTAGCCGACTCAAATTTCAACTCTCATATTTTTAATTCATGGGTGGGAACTCCGTCTGCCATGGAGTCTATCAGGAAAGGAAAATTACGGTAAGTATTTGGTAATAAATTTTCCGTTTTCCTGACAGACTCCATGGCAGACTACGTGTGGGAAATAACTAGCCAATCCACACGGGAGGGTATGCTTGCTCAAAAAAAATATTTTAATCTTTCCCGTCAACTGACAGGATTTTTCGACCAAAATTAACAGAGGAAAGGGAAGCAGGCTCAATACAATAATGAGACATAAATGTATGAATAGAAGACCACAAGGCTGCCCTGCATATCACTTCAGGAGCCACGTGTCGAGCTGCTGCCCATGAGGCTGCCATGCCTCTGGTGGAATGAGCCGTCACGCCTCTGGAGGAGCCAAGCCCTTTGCCCTGTAAGCCTGTTGAATAGATTGGACGATCCAGGCTGCTATTGTTCTGGAGGAAGCCCTCTTTCCTTTGTTGCTACCAGTGTGTAACAAGAACAGGTAGTTCAAGCTTCTAAAAGATGAAGTGACTCGCAAATATTCTTTCAGAGTCTCACCTACATCCAAGGGATGAACATCTGCGGATTCTGGAGAATTGAAAGTAGGAAGGACTATTTCCTGATTCTCGTGAAAAACTGACTTGACTTTTGGTTTAGACCCAAGCACGGGAATAAGGACCACTCGGTCCGGGAAGAAAGTCAAAAAGGGTTCTTGACAACCCAGGAAGCTTATTTCTGAAACCCTTTTGGCTGAAGTAATGGCCACTAGAAAGGCCAGTTTGATTGATAAGTCCTTAATAGAAAGATCCTTGTTGTTGAGTGCTGAAAGAGCATCAAGGACGAGCAGAAGATCCCATTTGGGGAATCTAGGTTTCCTCTGAGGCCTGATTCTCGAAGCCCCCTGAAAGGATTGTTGAACCAGGGGATGAGTTGCCCATGATGTTCCTGAAAATGCAGATAAGGCTGAAACTTGTCAATCAGTTCCCTCAGAGTACAAAGGAAGATCCAAGCCTGATTGTAGAAAACTCAAAACGTCTTGAACTCCAGGATTTCTGAAAGATTTTCCAGCAGAAGTCATGAAGCTGACAAACCTGGTCCAGATTCTGTTGTAGGTTTTGTTCATGTTAGGCTTTCTGGAGCTCATAAGGGTAGAGATTACCCCTAAAGCACACCCAAGAGACTCTAGCGGGTCCCTGAAGCTCATCAGATTCAGGAGAGGAAACCATGGCCTGTTCGGCCAGTATGGTGCTATTGTTATCACTTCGCCTTTCTCCAACTGGAGCCGCTGCAGGAATTTTTGCATGATCGGAGGTGGAGGGAAGGCATATGCCTTGTTGAATTTCCATTGGCTTGTTAATGCATCTACTCCAAAGGCTTGACTGCACCGACCTCGAGTGTAGTATCTGTCTACTTTGTGATTGCAGGGGGATGCAAACAGATCCACTTCTGGATCGATTCCCAACGATAGGATCCACTTGAATGTCTGTGTATGCAGTGACCATTCGTTGTTGTCTAGGTTGCTGCGTGACAGGAAGTCCGCTTGAATGTTCTGTTTCCCTGGAATGAAGACTGCTGTTAAGTTGAGTAGATTCCTCTGAGCCCAGGTCATAATGGGCTCGACCTCTTGGAGAAGGGCAGAGCTCCGAGTGCCCCCTTGTCTCTTCACATATGCCACAGCGGTGGTATTGTCCATTTTCAGTAGGACCGACTTCCCTTTCAGAAGGTGGGAGAAAGCGCGAAGGGCGCACCATGCCGCACGCAATTCCAGAACGTTTGACCCTGGAATGTGGAGATGGGCATCCCATTTGCCCTGAGCCAGTTCTGCTCCACAATGTGCTCCCCAGCCCGCATTGCTGGCATCGGATAAAACAGTCATCCATTGGATGGGAGCAAGGGAGTGGCATGTTAAGTTTTTGTGTTGAAGCCACCAGAGAAGACTGTTCCTCATTGACTGAGTAGTCCTGATCAGCTGATTGCGATCGTCTGTCTTCCATTGCTGAAGGAATCCTGATTGAAAAGGCCGAAGCCTCCACATTGCCCATTTGACCATGGGGAACGTGGCCACCATCGTGCCGATTATCTTCAGGCACTGTGACGCCCTTAGGTGAGAGTAGTCTAGGGCTAAAGATATTCTTACCCGAATGACCGGTATTTTTTTTGCCGAAAGAGAGATGGTATTCTCTACTGTGTCGAATTTAACTCCTAGGTAGGTTAGGCGTAGGGTCGGGTCTGGCTGACTTTTCTCTCGGTTTAGGAGCCATCTGAACTCTATCAATGTAGAGATCACTTGATCTTTGTGGATCAGCAGCTGCTGCTTGTCTTGGGACAGTAGTAGCAGCTCGTCCAGGTAATGATACAGACGCACACCCTGTATTCTGATAAGAGACACAATTACCGACAGTACCTTGGAAAAGACCCTTGGAGAGGTCGTTAGTCCAAATGGAAGACAAATAAATTGTAAGTGCTCTCGTTCGACCTGAAATCGAAGGTATTTGTAGAATTCTTCTGCCATGGGAACATGAAAATACGCGTCCTTAACATCTATTGAGATCAACCAGTCACCTGGTTGAACAACTTTTTGGATGGTTGAGAGTGCTTCCATCTTGAATTTCTCGTGCTTTATGTACCTGTTCAGGAAAGTGAGATCTATAACTGGACGCCAAGAGCCTTTCTTCTTTTGTACTAGGAAGAGGGGGAAGTATACCCCTGGAATTCCTCGTCCTTTGGGACGGGCAACAGTGCTCCTTGATCTTTCAGGGCATTCACATATGAAAGAAGAACTTGTTGTTTTTCTTCTGATTGAGGCAGTGAAGATTGCATTGGTCTGCATGGAGGGACTTTGGTGAAGGACCATGCGTGACCTGTTGAGACCGTTTTGATGGTCCAATAATCTGAGATCAAGGTCACCCAGACGTGCCGGCAGAGACGTAGGCGAGCCCCTACCCGACCGCTTGGGCAGGCCCAATCTCAAAAGGACTTGGTTGGCTCGCGCCCACCGGGCGTCTGTTTCTTGCCAGATTTTTTGGAAAGATATCTGCCTATTCCAGTTCCAGCTTCTCCTAAAATCCCGTCCGGGCCTATAGGAGCATGCCTCTCTTGAACGCTCTGTACTGCGTCTCTGCTGAGGTTTTCTTTGGTTAAACGGACGTTTGTCCTGAGGGAGGAATCCCGACTTTCCGCCTGTAGCCTTTGAAATGGCATTATACAGTTTGTTTCCAAACAAGGAAGTTCCTTCAGAAGGAATTTTGCACCATGCCTGCTTTGAGGCAGGATCAACAAGCCAGGGGCGCAACCATAGTGCTCGTTTGGCTGTGACCGAAGATAGCAAGGATCTAGCCATCAAGCGGATGAGATCAATTGAAGCTTCTCCCAAAAAGGCGATAGCCAGTTTAAATTCTTGCACTGCTGAACTTTGTGCCAATTCCTCCGAGACACCTTTCAGAACGGAGTCAACATTTTCCACCCAGGCCTCCATTGCTTTGGAGGTGACTGCAAGGGCTAGGGCTGGTTTGCAAGCCATACCGTTCAAGTTATATATTCTCTTAATGTCTTGATCAATCTTTCAATCCAGACCATCTTTAAAAGATACAGTGTCATCTAGCAGGAGGGTGACATGCTTCGCTAGGCGCATTACTGCTGCATCCACGAGGGGAGCATTTTCCAAACCTTCTTATCCCCCTTGCTCCATTCTTCCTTAAACACTCCTTTCAGCTCGGTGTGAAATTGGAACATTCTTTCCCCAGTTTCTTAAACAGTTCCTTTGTTTCTCTGGGGGGGGGGGGCAGTGGTATCTTCCAACTTTAAGGTTTCCATCACTGCCTTGATCAGTGGAGAGACTAAAGCGTAGTCGAATCCCACTACAGAATCATCTCCCTCCATCTCGTCTTGCGAGGAATCATGGGAGGAATCACAGAATCATCTCCCTCCATCTCGTCTTGCGAGGAATCATGGGAGGAATCACAGAATCATCTCCCTCCATCTCGTCTTGCGAGGAATTATGGGAGGAATCATGGGGCTGGAATTGGCCGGAATCCTCCTGGGCCTCGTCAGCCAAGGAGCCAGACAAGGTGGTGGACTGGCTCCTCGTGTGGGGGGGCATCTATTTCCATCATAGACTGCTGTACCACACGTTTAATAAGAGACTCAAGATTTTGATTTTTCGGTCTCTTTCTCACCGACCGCTCGGGCATAGCATGGGTCACACAGCGATTTGCCCTCTGGGATTCTAGTTTTACATCCCCAACAGGCTCTGATCAGAGCGATCATCGCGGTGGTGGTAACGGTGACTTGAGGAGGAATGGGAACATCTCATATATTTAGAGGGGGAATGTGAGCGTCCCCTATGATAGTGGGTCCCAGACGGAGTGTCACGTCTGGACCTGGAGGATGATTGGTGATGGTGATGATGATGGTGATGATGATGGTGCAGCCTGGCAAGGTCCCTATCCTGTGACCGATGAACTGATGTAGCCGGGCTGTAAGAGATACAGACAAAGGGAGGGGGAGGAAGGTGGGCAGGTTGTAACCGTTAGCAACCACCAGAAAAAAATGACACCAAATACACCAACCCCCTACCCACTCCGCACAGACCTTGTGCGGGGGGGCTGGCCACACGGCGGTGCAGATGAGTCCATGACGAGGAAGACACACAATGATGCGTAACTCCACTACCTAGACTAAGGATAAGCAAATCAATGCAAAAACAGCGCAGAAAAAAAAAAAAACTTTTTTTTTTTTTTTCTTTTTTTTTAAGCTGTCCCTTTAAGAGACACTAAGCATTACAAGCATTACATTGCCAAGAAGTGCTTACCCCGTCCTGGTAGTATTGAGACTCCGGGAGGCTGCTGCTATATGCCCACAGGTTATCCCACCTGTATAGGGCTCCTCAGCGGTTTAAATCACCCACCGGAATGACGTCATGGCCGGTCCCGCTGTGCGCATGCATCGGAGGGACCGAACCTACTGCGCCTGCGCGGCCCCTGACCCCTCCGCCATACTGCGCATGCGCAAAAACCAAGCCTCGGTTTCACCGTGGCTCTGCGCATGCACAGACGATCAACAGGCTGGGATCAGGAAGGGAATGGCATCCTGGAACGCAAAAGCGTTCCACACATATACTAAGCTTAGCGGCGCTGTATGACAGAGAAAAAACAGCAGAGAAAGACATACAAACAAACAAAAACTATCTGCCATGGAAATAGAAAAAGTCTTCAGACCTTGCCAGCTGAGATCCACCGTCCGTCATGGTACGCTGGGGCCACATCCCTTCCACCATAGGGGTATCCATCAGCCCAAAACCACTCACCCGCTCATAGCTGGGCCCTGGGTGCACCGCACAACTCGTACCTGATCCGACAGACATCCTGGACTGCACCTGAATTGCATGATGAAGGTCCATGTGAGGAGGATAAAAAAGGAACACCTGTCTGTGGAGATGAGCTCAAATTTATGGGTAAGGGGTCCTATAGCTGTGGAGAGGAGGCGGGGTTAACCACACGTAGTCTGCCATGGAGTCTGTCAGGAAAAGAAAATTCCCGGAAAGAAAAGAAGATTCCCAGCCACGAAACATCTTTTCTGTAGCAACATGAGGTGAAAATGAAGGCTTGGTTGGTCAAATTTCGAAATCAATGGTGGCACCATCGGATAACAAAACGCACACATTTTCAAAAGAAAATTCTTTCGAAATTCGACCATGTATGGCCAGCTTTAGGGTTTGACCTCATATTATATGGTTTTGGTAAATCTGAAGACAAAAATCTGCAGAAAATATAATAGTCTGTATGGGGTCTAAGGTTCAGATTTGGATAAAGTTAAACCCATATCTATATTTTTGGATGCCTGTGTCCTGCTGAAATTTTCCTTCAGTTTTTGTCCTGTAGACAGCGGACAGGAATGAAGAAGAAATGTTTCCAAAGTAAAGAAAAACTTGTATGGTAGGAAGAAAACCAAACAAATTGTACTTGACAACCACCAGTCCAGATTTGTGCAATAGGTGTTTTTTTAATATTTTTACACTGGATGAAAGAGGGATCACACTAATGCAAACTTGGTGAATGATTGTGCCTTGATAATGGTGGATCTCTCTTGGGTGTTAAAGTATATCCTAAACCAAAACCTTTAGGGCTCTTTCACACGGAGGTCCGTTCAGGTCCGCCTGTCAGTTTTTTAGGCGGACCTGAAACGGATCCTCCATGTACCCCTATGGAAGGATGACATCCGCTCCGCCAAAGTGTGACAGAGGAAAACCCTATTTTTCCTTCCGTCGGCGGAGCGGATCGGATGACAACGGACTCTACGGTCCGTCGTCATCTGATTCCCCAAAGGGGAGAGCGGCGCTCTGACAGGGCGGTCCCGGCACAGTGTGCGGGGACCGCCCAGTCATCCGTCGGCTCAGCGGGGATCAACGGAGCGATCCCCGCTGAGCAAGCGGAGCTTCACGGGGCGGATCTTCACGGATCCGCCCCGTGTGAAAGGACCCTTAAAGTGTTTGTTAACCCACTCATACAAATGTACATAATCCTGCTGGTTTCCTAATGACAGGTGCTCCTTTCTCTGTGTTTTATAAAAAAAAAATGCCTTATTTGCCGGATTTCAGAGCGGTTCCCCACGATCACTTCACCGGTCGGCTCTCTCCTCTACCCGGGGCCGATATTCCCCCACTGGCGTCAGCCGGGACGCGAGGAACAGAGGAGACAGAAAGCCGGCAGGTCACGTGACTGCGGGGAGCCGCTCTGAAATACAGTATTTTTTTTTTTAATTAGACACAGAGAAAGGAGCACCTGTTATTAGGGAACCAGCAGGATTATATACATTTTAAACAGTTATGAGAGCAGCAGGAGCGGAGGGGGTGGCCACTGACACAGGGGCAGACAGGCAGGGAGGGGTGGGGGGAGGAGGACACAGGAGCACATAGGAGGACAGGAGATCTGCGGATGTCGGAGGCACGTAAAATGACCACGGTGTCAGGAAAAAGTAGTGAACACAACTTTTGAAATTGCATTTACATGTTATATGAGATTTTAGTGATTGCTTTTAGATCTACTTCAAGGGTTCATTCCCACTGAAGTGCATTAGATTAATGTATGTGCCACAACATACTTTATTATGTATTGTGGGACATTACCGCTGCAATTTTTTATCATAGCCAACCTCGAAGCACATCTTGTGTTGGGGTATATTGTAGCATATTCGCTCTGTAGATGCATAAAATATTGCAAGATCACACTGTTCTTGAAGCATTATGGTAACAGGCACTGTTTACCGCACTGTACTACAAAATGATGGTGTGAATGGGCTAGAAGTGTGTATATGCCCCTAGGAACAGGATTCCAGCAGTCCTTTTTTTAATAAAGATATAAAATATAAGTCAACACCTGACTGTTAGACGATCATCACACACCTCAAGATGCCCAATCGCTTCTTCGTTCTGTGAGACGGCTAGGGGCCTAAGCCCAGGAGCCCGATCCCACTCTGTACAGCGTTTCCATGCAAACAAATGGGCTTCACATCTATAATGTCATTTAGATCCGATTTGGTTTGACAGGCAGCAAATGCTGCATCGTTTCACCTAGGGCCCTATGTGTGCACCGCGTTTGTTTTGCACCTGACTGGTTGTACTAGGCAACACAAAGACATACACCTATGTCCCTCCGAGTCTTAAAGCACAGAACCCAGCCAGCATCAAACAATTCAGGCACTTTATTAACATTAATAACACACAAACCATGAAACAGAATTTTACAACTAACAAACAAAACAAAAAAAACAGTATGGAGAAAATCCAAACAAAAACATGCTCTTATTGAGGAATATGCACAATAAATAAGACAGCCCCACAGATGGGATGATCACTGCTTGAAAAACATTTTTTACTGCTTTGCATATGTTTCTTGTTTTCTTGCAAAAAAAGTAATAGGGAAACTTGGTAATCTTCCATCCCAATGCTGTCTTTACAAAAATGTGAAAACCGTAAAAAAGTTGTGCAGCATTCTACTACCGAAAAATAGTTAATTTTCTTTTATCAAGACTATTGAGCTTGTAATGCCAGTGCTCCTGAAAGTCACATATCTAAATCTAGAAGTCCTTTTTTGTATTTTTTTTGCAGCACAGTCTCTGTGAAATCCAGGGAAGAACATTATATTCTTGCAGTGGGGTTCCCCCATCCCTGTGGAGAGAAATGACAGAATGCATGAGTGAAATATTATCCAGCTAGTATGAAATACTGATTCATAGAACAGTCTTGCTTGTCTATTTTAATGTAATAAGGGGGCCCAGCGACAGAAGGAGCAAACCCAGCTGGTAGCCAAATGGTGAAATGCTGATCAGCTCTGTAGGTGGCTCATGTAAACTAACTATGTGTGTTTGTACACAACATTTAGCAGGAAGGTCAGACCGGTAATCATAAATACTTCTGGTAGGTGGAAAAAGTACGCTTTTACTGGTTTAAAAGGTAAAGGAAGTTTTTACTCTTAAATCCTCGTACACACGGTTGGTTTTCTCGGCAAGAAAACTGCTGGGAGAGCTTTTTGCCGAGAAAACCGGTCGTGTGTATGGTTTCTCGTCGGGAAAACTGCTGGGAATCTCGACGAGAAAAATAGAGAACCAGCTCTCTATTTTCCCGTCGGCCTGTTTCCCGATGAGAAAACCGTGCGTGTGTACGAGGCTACATGCTTACCTGTCCCCAGGTAAGCCCGCGCATGCTCGATGAGACTTCGAAGCATGCGCGGTAGCTTACAAGGGTAGTGTAGGGTGAAGCAAGATGGCGGCGACGGCATTGAATGTGACGAGCACATGCTCGTCGTAGTCGATGAGGTCACCGCGTTCTTGCCATTTAAAAGAACGGCGGTTCTTTTGAATGTGCGTGTGTACACAGGGCTTGGCAAGGAAAGCTTGCCAGGAATCCCGTTGAGAAAACCAACATTTTTTTTCCGACGGGATTCTCGCCCGTGTGAACGAGGCTTTAGTCTCGTGATTCTGGATTTCCATTGCTGTAGCCTGTAGATACCTCCGGTGCCCAAAGCAATACCCCTCACTAAGATTACCTCTTTCAAACCTAATTTACTGGTCTTACCCTAGCTACTATGATACCGAAAATGATATATTAGATGACATATTTTTACTGATGGGAAAAATATGTCGCTGATAATTACACACAGCGAAGGTGCCTTTTCACCTACTCTGCCTAACAGTAAATCTGGTCCAGGGTTTAAAAGCCCACCATAGACCATACCTGCAAAAATGTGGCTTTTATTGCTATGGGGTCTCTTACGACTCTCTCCCCCTAAAAACACATAGTGGAAATGTTCAATAGCCATTCTTTTCCCTAGTATGTATGACTACAATAGAGATATTGAACTGTAAGCTTGTAGAGGGCAGGGACTGCACTGTGTTGCAAAATTTTCTGCTGCTTATAAATTAAAAAAATGATGCCAAAAGCAGAGCTGTTCCTCTCCTGGCCCCTTCCCTCTTCCCTGAGAAGCTCCTCTTCCTCTGGCCATCTCCTCCCCTTTGAAGCTGTTCCTCTCCTGTCCATTACCTCTTCGCCCATGAAGCTCCTCTTCCTATGGCTATCTCCTCCCCTTCGAAGCTGTTCCTTCCCTGGCCATTCCCTCTACTCCGTGAAGCTACTTCCCTCCTGTACCGCCCCCTCCTATCCTGCCCCCCCACAAAGCCACTATATATATATATATATATATATATATATATATATATATATATATATATATATAGATAGATAGATAGGCACAGGTTATAAAATAAAATAATTCTATGCCCGTTCCAAAGTAATAACAAGGGCAGGATTTGCTGAAATACTCTCCTAAACCCTGGTGCTGTTCCCCACAGACTAAGTACTTCAGGTATTCAAGGTTCAAGGCTGCTCATCTCTCAGGTTGGATAGTGGCTATTATCACCCAACCCTCTTCTTGAATGCCTAGGCTGTAATCGACACCCCTGATGGAATGTCAACCAATTTACAAAAACAAAGCTATTTTGCCACTCTCTGTACATGTCAGGAGCCGTGCTTAGAGGTTCACTGTATTAAGTAAGTTGACCACCACTGTTTTAACCCCTCACCACAAGAGTGCAAAAAGCTTTAGATCTGGCAATTTTGTCAGCCAGTCCATAAAATAATGCATCGGTTTCCTCATTCCTCAACAAATAGGTTTTGCATAGCTTAGAAATATGCCTCAGATTGTTGACATTCTGCATGATGAAATTAGCACCAATCAAGCGCTGACTACAGGGAATGCAAAATGTAATAATCTTTCCGCTTCTGTGTTTCTGCGCAAGTCTCCCACTTTACCAATGCAGCAGCTGCATCGCAGTACATGTTCTCCGTCATGCTTAACAGACAAATTATTTACTCCTCCGGCATCCTTAAGACTGGTTCTATGTCCCATATATCTTCTAAACCCAAACACCTAAAGCACTCATCTGACCATAATACTATTTTCCAGCATTCATTGTCTGTGCTCTTTGACTTTTTTTTATTTTATTTTTAACCTTTTCTTGGCTTTTTCTTTATAACTACCCCCAGCATCAGAGAGTCTTTTTTTCCCCTTTCGAACAGAAGATAAATACTGTTGTTGGTAGAGACAATTTATGGAAGCAGCTCAAATAAATTATAATGTAAAGGTTAAGGCATTGTAAACTTTCAAGCCTGCACCCCGTGTTTCCCGCCTGCATAAGGTGTACATTGATCATGTAATATGTTGGTGTCATTTGTTGCCTTGTCTATAGTAGAGTAAATCTTCACATTCCAGTGCCAGTAGTTTCTGTTTGTGTTCAAACATGAGGCATTCAGCATGGCACTGCACAGGTTACATAGAAGACTGATGGCAGAAAAAAAAGACCAAGTAGTCCATTCAGTCGGCCCAATTTTGTTTTTGATTTGTATGTGTTTTTTATATTTTTTTACTTTTTGCCCAAGTATCTAAGAAATCAAAGTTTTTTTCCCCAAGCATGTATGAATCCACTTACTGTTGACTGGTTCACTTCCTCTGCTGGAAGTCAATTCCAAGCCTCAACTAGTATTTTGGTAAAATAATGCATCACTTCTGTCTGTAGTTTAAGAACTGACACTTCCAGTGAACAAAACTATATATCCCACAATCCATGGGTCTCTCGGTCTAGCACTGGTGAGGGTAAAAGCTAAATAGTATTTAGATCTGACACAGACAGAAACAGGCAGAGCAATTAACAGCGAGTTCACAATGCTGGAAGAGATGTGTTTTCATCACATCAGCATTTCGACATTTGTAATGAAACACAGAGGAAATGGTGTGGCATGGACTGGATGCTGTGGGGTTGATTTACAAAAGCAGCTTCCAGGCTGTTTTTTTTTTTGTCAAAACCTGTTTGAACAAGCTGAAATTAGAAGCTGATTGACTACCATGCACAGCTGTACCAGATTTTGCCCTCTCCAGTTTTAGTAAATAAAACCCTGTGTGACCCAGAACAAGAAGTTGTCTGTCTGCTTAGCGAATGGGACAAGCTAGCTGAATGAATACATGGACACAGGGGAATAGATCTGTCATGACTACAAACTGCAGCCACAATATGTAAGCCTATCATTACAAGGTAAGGCAAACAAACAATGCAGGGAATAGAACTACACCAATACCTACCTAATAACAAAAACGTGTACAATGCCTTTAAACCCTGTTATTACGGTATAAGCCAAGAGAGTTATTATTAGGACACACATACAGCTGCTAAAAAAGGGGCTTTTCAGGGATACAGTATGTGAATAAACACAAACTGTTTGAATACAGGTTGTTGACTCACATGTAAACCGCTGCTTAATACTTCATGTGACCAAAGTACTAAAAAAGATTATTATTTTTATTACCCCTCTGAAAAAAATATTTTTGTTAAAACCATTCATTTTTAATATTTACAGCCAAAATGATTAGGTGAAATGCATTGCTAAACCATGCCTGCCATCTACTGGCAAAATGCAGTATTTTACATTTTTGCTAAAAACTTTTAAATTCATGTCTTAACCACTTCGGCCCCGAACCATTTCGCTGGCCAAAGACCAGGCCACTTTTTGCGATTCGGCACTGCGTCGTTTTAACTGACAATTTCACGATTTTGTGACGTGGCTACCAAACAAAATTTACATAATTTTTTTCCCGCAAATAGACTTTTCGTTTGGTGCCATTTGATAACCTCTGCGGGTTTTTATTGTTTTGCGCTATAAGCAAATTCAATACTTTTTGCTATAACAAATATCCCCAAAAAATATATAATTTTTTTTTTCCCCTCAGTTTAGGCCGATACGTATTCTACATATTTTTGTCAAAAAAAAAAATCGCAATAAGCGTTTATTGATTGATTTGCGCAAAAGTTATAGCATCTACAAAATAGGGGGTAGTTGTATGACGTTTTTATTATTATTATTTTTTTTACTAGTAATGGCGGCGATAATCGATTTTTATCGTGACTGCGACATTATGGTGGACACATCGGACACATTTTGGGACCATTGTCCTTTTTACACCGATCAGTGCTATAAAAATGCACTGATTACTGTAAAGATGACACTGGCAGTAAAGGGGTTAACCTGTAGGGGGCGCTAAAAGGGTTAAGTGTGACCTAGGGAGTGCTTCTGTTAAGGGGCGTGGCTTACCGTGACACGTCACTGATCCCAATGACAGGGAACAGACGATCAGTGACAGTATCACTAGGCAGAACGGGGAGATGTTGTGTTTACACTAACATCTCCCCCGTTGTTCAGCTTCGTGACACGATCGCGGGACACCGGCGGACATAGAGTCCGCGGGTCCTGCGGGCACGGTCACGGAGCTCGCGGCAGGGTCGCGAGCGCGACCACACAGCGGCAAATTAAAGGGGACGTACCTGTACGCCCATTTGCCTGTCCGTGCCATTCTGTCGACGTACATCTGCGTGTGGCGGTCGGCAAGTGGTCAAAAAATACACTATACAATCTGATCTGAAACAATTTCCATCCAATCTCCTTTAAATTTACCAAGCTAATATAAGGGCAAACCTAAAAAATACTTTAAATTTGTATCCAAATCAAACAGGCTTTTGTACTACATGGTTGATGGTAGCTCCAAAGGAGATTGTAAACTGTATGGTTCACACAGGTTTTAGCTAGTGTAAGGGCTCGTTTACACCTGCTTTGCTTTCTAAAAAGCAACTCGTGTTCGGATTGCTCATCAAAGCATTTGACAGGAATTACGGAGGTGTATCTCCTCCTCAGCGCCTGTTTTAATCTACTAAATACTGGAAAACCACGCTGAAACCAGGTTGTGGGACGGGTATACTTTCTGCTGTGAATAGGGTTGCCACCTCATCCCTTTAAACCCGAACACATATTAATTACACAGGTTCTGTGGCTGATTAAGGTGGTAATTAAACTCACTTGGTGCCTTTTCTGCATTAAATTAGCCTCAGAACCTGTGTAATCCATATGTGTTCGGGTTTAAAGAGATGAGGTGGCAACCCTAGCTGTGAAGCAAAGCATCATGCCGGCGGTATGTGTACACCACCGACCGCTGCCTCCGCATCAAATAGGGGAGCCGTTGAGGTTCGGTAAAAATGTGACTCAACCGCAGGGACTGCAATGGAACCGTTCTAAATCGGTGAGACTCAAGTCGCAGTGTCTTAAAAAAAGGTTCCTGTACTGCCTTGGGGCGACTTCAACATGACTTGCATTGACTTCTGTTAATGAAGTTGCAAGCAAGCCACAATGAAGTCGTGTGGCAAAGTCGCAACTTTCCAGCTGCGGCAGTGTGAACCCAGCCTTAGACCAAAATGGCCCAAGTCTCACGGTAAATACCAAAACGTGCAAAAAACATGCAAGCAGGAACGCAAGTTCTTGCTATGCTCAGATGTGAACCTAGCCTTAAAGTGTTTGTTACCCCAGCATTTCATAGTCCTGAAATGTTCCTGCTGTACCATGTAATTGTATAAAAAGTATCCGGTTTTCTTTTTATTGCTTCCTGTGTGTGAAATCCCTGATGTTCCTCTGCTTTCCTATTAGAAACTGAAAACAGTAGGCATGAGAGCTCAGCGTGGTCAGTTCTTTAGCTATGCTGGGAACTTGGCTCCAATGATCTCCTCCATAGATCAGACTTGTCCTGACATGCCCCTGATGCACAGCCATTTACTAGGAAGTTTAGTGTTCTGTTGTATCCTCCCCCCAGCTCTTATGCAGCTGAGAACAGAGGAAATATGATCATGTCATCTCAGACACTTTTGCTATCTCCTGGTTTTTCCTCTTCTTTCCCTAGAGAGCCCAGGATGGATCAGAGCGGTGGCATGTGACTGCACTGACCAATCAGAACCACTTTGATATGACCTGGCATCCCTAGGGAAAGAAGATGAAGAGCAGCGTGGATTTCAAACCCCAGGACTGCTACACTCATGGAGACAAGTGCTGCGGGAATGTGAATGCATACCTCCCAACTTTTTGAGATGGGAATGAGGGACACCTATCAGCAAAAGTATGCAGGCATAGGACACACCCCTTGCCACACCCCCTTAAAGGAGAATTGTACAAAAAAAACAACAAGATTGGTTAAACCCACAAGTGCTTTTTTTACCACTACTATTCCTTTATATTGGCTTTTGGAATTTACAAATGCAGCAATTTAGAAATCAGATGAAAGGTTAAGCGCCGGAAATCACTTTTTAATAGATAAAAAGTGAATTTTTTATACATCTATATAGATCAGACCAAAATGAGGGACACATGAGGAAGAATGAGGGACAGAGGGACATTGCTCCAAATCAGGGACAGTTCCTCCAAATCAGGGACAGTTCCTCCAAATCAGGGACAGTTCCTCCAAAACAGGGACAGTTCCTCCAAATCAGGGACAGTTGGGACTATGTGAATAGGGTAGGGAGGGTGTACGATGTTCACCATTTTTCAGAAAAGGTGAACACACATTTTAATATACTTCTTTACATAAAATGATCTGGATTTCTGCTTAAAGTTGAGACTCTGGAGTCTCAAATGTCATTTTCACATCGCTGCCTCCATGTAATGTTTTTTTTTTTTTTTTGTGAACTAATATGCTGTATTCTTAACAAGATTTATTTTATACAACTGTTCAGGCTACTGGCAGCCAAAAGCCCAACAAAGAACGTCTCAATAAAAAATACAGTCTATTAGTGTACAGGTATGTCTACATTGTGTGTTATAGTATAGCTGGGCACAATAGTGCATAACCAATTTCCTCTAATACAACAGTGCCACCCAGTGGCAACAGACCGATGTTCCCTCATCTGCCTCAACGTTTATTTTTACCTAAAGCGCACTTTAAGATGAGTGTTTTTCACATTTTATAGGGTAATGTGAGCTTTTCTTAACTTTCCTGGCTAAACATGTGACAGTAATGACAGTCTATACCAGTAACAGACTCATGAATCACCCGTTCCATTCAATGCCAGATTTATTGTGGTCAGATGACAGCTAATAAAAAAATAAAAAGATGTTAATGGCTATTACTTTTCTGCATTAAATTGAGCAGAACATTGAGAAATGTCTAAGCAGGTGAACGTAATGTCTGTGTGGCGACTGCTGGGTGGGGATGAGGCAGTAAATTGACTTGGTAAGGATGGAAGATCACAAAATAAGAGACATTAGATACGTGAATTACAAAAATAATATACTTATTATGTCATCAATAGTTTTTGGTGCCTGGAACGTTTTTTTTTTTTTCAACAAAGTTTATAACATTGACTCCTAGCACCAGCATGTTAACTACTGTCAATATTTAGGCATTTAAAGCCTGTGTTTAGTCAATTTTTTTTTTCCAAAAAGGGACGTTGTGCTGCTGGCTCCTGTTTTCGTTGAAATCTTCCATTCTCCGATGCGCCTCCCCCTCCCCCCTTACCATCTGTGGTACGGCAGGGGTTAATAGAGCCAAGTGACTCCTTCTATGCACTTATCAAGAGTGCCAACTATGCCTGCCCTTCTATGGTTTCCATGAATGAAACGCAATCTTTGAATGAAGATGTCAACTAAAGCAAGAGCCAGCAGCACAAGGGACACATCACATTTATTGTAAGTAATGTCCCTAGTGCTGATTTTTTTTTCTTTTTCCACTAATCTTAGGGCTATAAGGGATTAGAATGCAAGCTAGACAGAATTGTTTCCAGCCTCCCTATCATACACATACATTATTGCCTATTCATTTTGTCCGTACCTCACTCTATAGATAGGGGTTGCTCTATGTAGATAGTCCCACCATTCTTCTTCGTGCTTTAACATCCATTTATCACATGTACTGTATTCTGCTAGAGCTTGACACACTATGCAACATTTTTTGCAGCTGTGCACGATAGCCAGCTTCTTACTTCAGCTTGTTCCATTAAGATTTGACAAAAATCCTGGAAGCGGATTGGTTTCTATGCAAAGCTGCACCAGATTTTCCACTCTCCAGTTTTAATAAATCAACCCCTATGACTTTTTTTTTTTAAACCTATCTGATGTTCATCTGTTATGATCTGCACAAGTTTGGGATTAAAGCTTCCTATGATCTGCAAGATGTCATTTGGATTGAATCACTGTCTGCTAATTCTACTGAGATTGTAATTACAGCTATCTTGCAACAACTGAATCAGTTATAGAGATCACACTTGCAGAGCTTAGACTGGAGAGGCAGAACACTCCCATAATTCATACCCTGCTACTTTTGAAAGATGGCCTATCTGTGTTCTATAGAATAGAAAAGGACTGTAGACACTGAGATCCACCTACTGTAAAGCAAAGACGGAGAATCGGTCTTAGGCCTGTGTTGTATACACTTGATAGTGTATAGATAGCGTAATAACAATTAGGAAAGGAAAGAGGTTTATTTTAGAAAACCAGTTACTTAAATTATAAAAGCTGAAGTCCAGCATAAGAGGAACAAATACATTAAATTATACACCAATCAGCCATAACATTGAGATCACTGACAGGTAAAGGGAATATCACTGATTATCACATTACAATGGCATTTGAAATTGGGTGGGATATATTAGGTTGCAAGTAAACATGTTGTCCCTGAAGTTGGTAAAGCAGAAAAACTGGGCATCACAGTTTGTTGTGTATGGGGCTATGTAGCTGCAGCCCAGTCAGGGTGCCCATGCTGACCCGTGTCCACAACCAAAAGTGCCTACAATGGGCACATGAGCATCAGAACTGCACCACGGATCAATGGAAGAAGGTGGCCTAGTCTGATGAATCAGGTTTCCTTTTGTGGATGGCAGGGTGCATGTTTTAGTTTGAGGAACACAAATAGGTATTGACTTGGCCTCCAAATTCTCCAGATCCCAATCCATCTAGCATCTGTTGGATGTGTTGAAAAAAATTCCAATCCATTGAGGCCCCCACCTCACAATGTACAGGACTTTAAAAAAATCTGCTACTGGCGACTTGGTGCCAGATAACACAGCATACCTTTAGAGGTCTAGTGGCTTTCATGCTGCGACATGTCAGGGTTGTTTTGGCAGCAAAAGTTGGACCTACTCAATTTTAGGTGGGGCATAATTAATGTTATGGTTGATTGGTGTATGTGCACAATCACATATACAGTTGAACCTTATATTACGAGCATAATCCGTTTCAGGAGTATGCTCGTAATCCAAAGTACTCGCATATCAAAGCAAATTTTCCCACTGAAGTCAATGGAAATGAAAATAATTTGTTCCGCATTGACTTCAATGGGATGCAATACCGAATGCGGCCAGATGTGGGGGGCGCCGGAGAGCCTCGGAAACGGCCGAAAAGGCCCGAGGACACTTCGGCTGACCTCAGCAAACATTGGAAAGGCATGAAAACTGAGTATTTCCGTGTCTTTCCAAGCATTGCCAAACAGCAGCGATCGGCAACGATCGTCGCGGTTCGGCTTCCTGCACTCCTGTACCTCAGGCCACATGTGGTACTGCAGGCCTATTTAGGCTCTGCTTGGCTCCTGCGCCCCCGTACCTCAGGCCAAATGCGGTACTGCAGGCCTATTTAACTTGAATTCTGCTCGTCTTGCGAGTCAACACTCACAAACCGTGTCAGAATTTTTTTTTAAACATTGCTCGCAAATCAAATTGCTCTCAAACCAAGTTACTCTTAAACCGAGGTTCCACTGTATACACTGTTTACCTGCCAAAGGATTGATAATTTTCTGCATTAACCAATGACTGCCAGACTTCAACAAACTCCCAGATTGTTGAAAGGACAATAACCACTTGCCAACCACATAATTCTGTTATAAAGCGGCAAAATGGCTCTCCTGTGCTGGATCATGTGCCTAGTACACACATACCGGCACTTCCGGGTAGTGGGTGCATGTGTGCCACTTGTGCTGTGATTAGTCACAGCACAAGCCGATCAGCGGGTGCAAGTCAATGAATGATCACCAGCACCCTCTGATCAGCGAGAAGACAGTCAGTGTCAGATTTGTCTGCCAGATCATCGCAGTCCCGCTATAAGTCGCTGATTGCCGCCATTGCTAGTATAAAAAAAATAACAAAAAAATCCAGTATATACTGCGCAAACCAATCAATATGCTTATTGATTTTTTTTACCACATATATGTAGCAGAATTCATATTGCCCCAAATTTATAACAAAAGTAGATATTTTTTTTTAAATGTATTGGACGTTTTATAGCATAAAGTTAAAAATATGGTTGGTTTCTTTTTCAAAATTAAGTAACGCAGTGCCGTATAGCAAAAAAATGGCCTGGTCATGAAGGGGGGTAAATCTTCCGGAGGTCAAGGAACAACAGCAGCATGGGTCATCTCTTAGCTCTCTCTGTTAGCATGTTTATTGTCAGTACATGTGAACTGCTGCAGAGCCTAAGTGACTCTTAGCCCAGGTTCACACTGGGTTGCGGGAATGTACAAGTTCAGCTGAATTCGCACAATTTCACTGCCGCTTATCAGTCCCGATTTCGGCCGCGATTACAGAGACATCTATGCAGGTTTCTGCACAGATGTCAATGTAAATTGCGGCCCGAAATCGCAAAAAGTAGTACAGAAACTACTTTTTGAAATCGGTGCAGCTCCACAAATGCGCCGTTGCACCGATAAGGACGGTGCCATTGCCGGCAAATGCCACCGATTTGACATGTCAAATCGCACCAGTGTGAACCAGGGCTTAGTCTAGGTTTACACCTATGCGTTTATTTGTGCATTGTGCAAAAACGCACTACAGTCTATTTAACATGTTTTCCTATGGGACACGTTCACATCTATGTGTTTTTTATCTGCTTTTTGAAAAGGGTCAGGGGCTTTTTTTCTCATAGCAGATTATACTTTACGTGTAATAGGCTTCAATGGACCCACAGCAAAAACACAAGCGTGTTTTTGATGCAAGGAGAATTGCCGGCAAAGAAATAATAAGGAAAAAAGAAACGGCGTGCCCCAGCCATACCAGGCCCTTCAGGGAAAAAAAAAAAAAAAAAGGTGTGGGGTCCCCCCCAATATCAATACCAGACCCTTATTCGAGTATGAAGCCCGGCAGGACAGGGGGGGGGGGGAATATGCGAGCGCCCCCACTCATTTACCAAAAAACGTGTCAATAATAAATAAGTTATCTAAGAACTGTCAGATGGTGGGAGTGGATTTTTTTTTGGGGTCGGCAGTGGTGGCGGACATCGTGATTAACAATAGATCTACACTGGGGGACATTGTTTTTTTAAAATAAAGGAACTGTCAAAAACTGCCTAGTGTAATTTTTTTACACTACGCTTTTTTTTTTTTTGATGAATGAGCAGGGGTACTATGTACCCCATACTCATTTAAAAAGGAGGGCCTTGTTTAGATAAGCCCCCTGTCTGCAGACCCTCACAACCACTGGCAAGAGTTTTGGGGAACAGGCCAATGTCCACAACTTGGGGACAAGGTGCTCTGGGGGGCACCCCCAATGTTGAGGGTATGTGGCCTGGTATGGTTCAGTAGGGGGAAGCTGCATGCTCGGGTAAGGGTCTGGTATGGATTTTGGGGGGCCTACGCAGTTTTTTTTTCTCCCATTTTTTTTCTTTTTTACATTCAGCGGTCAGTGGGTAAGGACATGGCGGCCGCCCACTGCTTCACAACTGGCTATTCACAGTTTGTTAAAGAGAAAAAAAAAGCAAAAACACATGAAAACTGCATGCAAAAGCGCATGTTCTAAAGTGGGAAAACACGTCGGAAAACCACATTAACCGCATAGATGACCTATGCTTTTATATCAGGCTGGGTGCTCATCTCTAATCCAGCATTTTACTATGAGCACTGACAACCACAATAACTAGACCATATTTTTAAAGAGGTCTTTCCTTTAAATAACTGGCTTCCGGAGAGAATAAATAAAGAGTCAATGAAGGGCTGAAATACAGCTTCAGGTCCTCTGCAGTGCTGGTCATGTGACTGAAAGTCTAGGCATTTGGTCATATGATCTCTGCTAAACAGGAGGATTAGACTAGACTCTGATCATCCTCTTCAACAGAAATTACTTGTTCGAATTCCAAGGCTGAAGAAAGCCCGGACAAACCTTTTCTCCGGGAAAGGAAGCCATTTCAGTCTTTATCCATTTCTGCAAGACTGCAAGACTGTAAACAGAGATTTAAGTAGCATTTCCTCATTAATGTGAGACAAAAACTAGCAATTGTTTGTAAAGTATAGATATCCACCCTATAAAGTAGAGCAGCCATTTAATTAACCTTCGGTGACTTGAAATGGTGAAAAAAATTAAAAACTTGAATGTCTCTGTAAGATTTTACCTTGTAAGGCTTTCTAATCTCATCAGTGTCTTCAAAATTGTTCAGTGAAGCGTGGTACTGGTTGGGGTTTCTTCTGTAATACGCACCCTGCAATAACCAAAGAATGGAGCAGAACATAAAATACATGAGATAACGTGTGGTATATTTGTACAGATTACAGAGTACCATGTCATAACACAGTATTTGATTTACTTGAAAGGACAACTATATCTTTGGCACAGCTGTCATTTAATCAATTGCCCCCATGCCCCTAAGTACAGCACAGTAGATCAAACACTTGCCTTCTTTTTGAAAAGTATTTAAGCTGGTGGGGTGGGGGGAATCGAATAAAGGACAGTAGCAAAGGTTCAGATAATCTTTGAGTGCCGGTTCACACAGGGGCAACCCGACTTACAGCGCGACTTTGCAAGGCGATTTGGAGGCGACTTCAGCAACTTACAATGCGACTTAAAGTTGCCTCTAGGACAGGCGACTTTGGCTGTGGCCAATCACAGAATAATCAGCTCTGTGGGAGGGAGGGGTTTGTCTGGGTAAACTATTTTCTTTTCCTGTAAAGTTGCTTCAGTTAAGATGGAGATCCGACTTGGAGGCAACTTCCATTGAAATCTATGGGTACAAGTTGCCTAGAAGTCGGATTGAAGTAGTACAGGAACCTTTTCTGAAGTCGGAGCGACTGCAGTAGTGTGCATTAAGACAGCTCTCATTCACTTCAATGGAATTTCTTATGTCCAGCGATTTGGGGCAACTTGAGGTCTGACAAGTCAGATCCCAAGTCGCTGTAGTGTGAACCGGCACTGAAGCAGTAGAGATTGGTGTTTAAAATGTATTTAAGATCTATGGTATACTACTAAGGAAGTTTGCAGGACCTACACCAGCTTGCAATCCAGTTTCTTTTGGTGCCAGATTTTCAGTGCTTCAGAATGGGATTGCAAGTTCTTGGCGCAAAGCTTCCTGCTGCCGGATAAGAAAAGCATGCAGAATAGAAAGGAATTAGTGTCAGGGCTTCAGAAGTTTTTGGGATTGAAACTGAAGTTTTGATGTGGCTTTTTTTTTTTTTATAATTACATTGGTCCAGCCTTGACCAACATAAGTATGCATGTGCCTTACCTGGCCGATTCCTAAGGTAATGGGATCCCCTAAAGGCTGGCACACACACTGGAGGCCTGCTGGTTATACTGAATCTGCCTGGGGTTTTCCCAAATAATCAATAGACACTTGCATCATTAACATTTACTTAACAAGTATCACAATTAGATATTCATGGCTTTTGTTCCCGGTGGTACCCCTTGAGCCAAATATGGACAGTTTCTTTAGTTCCTTGTGTGTTCATTGGCTGTTACTATGGACCTTTTGCTGTTCATAGGTTTGAGATGGTATCTGCTATTAATTGTTCTGACCCATGTTTCATGGTGACATATCTAAAATATTCATATACCTTTTTCCCCTTGAAGAAGATTTATAAAAAATAAATTGAAACATCTTGTCTTCCCCTGGCAGGGTGTATTTCATGAAGAAATTCTATTGGTGGATATATATGTATGGTCCGCCCTGCCAGTGGGCACATGGGTATTGTGATGTGTCAGGGTCACCTTTTTGATAAATGAATCGTGATGTCAGGGGTTGAACTGGATGGACTTGTGTCTTTTTTCATCCAGACTATATGTCAGAACTATATGTCAGAACTGTTTTTTTTTTTTTATATATATATAAAATGTATATATGTATATTTATTTTATATAAATAAAAATGCATTGTTTTATACAACTTCTTTCTTCTTTGCCATGAAAAGTCCCATGGGAGAATACTTTATTTTTGAGGTACTGTGCAGCCAGCAATCCCAGCCATAGGGCTAGAAATGAGGTGCGGCTTCCCTTCTGGACACTGATAAGAACGGATATTAAACTTGATCTCGGCCAAAAGGCCAAAAAGTGATACCGCACCTCTAGTACAGTGGTCCGAGTTCCAAGCAGAATCAACTTATTGTATATACACTGTTTAAATAAATTAAAGGAACACTTTGAAAACACATCAGATCTCAACGGGCAAAAATCTCATGCTGGATATCTATACGGATATGGATTGGGTAATGTGTTAGGAATGAAAGGATGGCACATCATTTGATGGAAATGAAAAGTATCCACCTACAGAGGGCTGAATTCAAAGACACCCCGAAAATCAAAGTGAAAAAATTATGCAGCAAGCTAGTCCATTTTGCTGAAATCTCATTGCAACAACTCAAAATGGTCCTCAGTAGTTTGTATGGCCCCCAAGTGCTTGTATGCATGCCTGACAACATCAGGGCATGCTCCTAATGAGACGACGGATGGTGTCCTGGGGTATTTCTTCCCAGATCTGGACCAGAGCATCACTGAGCTCCTGAACAGACAGAGGTGCAACCTGGCGGCACCGGATGGACCGAAACATAATGTCCCAGAGGTGTTCTTTTGGATTTAGGTCAGGTGAGCGTGGGGGCCATTCAATAGTATCAATTTCTTCATCCTCCAGGAACTGGCTGCATGCTCTCCCCACATGAGGCCGGGCATTGTCGTGCACCAGGAGGAACCCAGGACCCACTGCACCAGCGTAGGGTCTGACAATGGGTCCAAGGATTTCATCCCGATACCTAATGGCAGTCAGGGTGCCATTGTGTAGCCTGTAGAGGTCTGTGCGTCCCTCCATGGATATGCCTCCCCAGACCATCACTGACCCACCACCAAACTGGTCACGATGAACGATGTTACAGGCAGCATAAAGTTCTCTGCGCTTTCTCCAGACCCTTTCACGTCTGTCACATGTGCTCAGGGTGAACCTGCTCTCATCTGTGAAAAGCATGGGGCACCAGTGGCGGACCTGCCAATTCTGGTGTTCAATGGAAAATGCCAATCGAGCTCCACGGTGTCCGTCAGTGAGCACAGAGCACACTAGAGGACGTCGGGGCCCTCAGCCCACCCCATGAAGTCTGTTTCTGATTGTTTGGTCAGAGACATTCACACCAGTGGCCTGCTGGAGGCCATTTTGTATGGCTCTGGCAGTGCTCATCCTGTTCCTCCTTGCACAAAGGAGCGGATACCGGTCCTGCAGATGGGGTAAGGACCTTCTACAGCTCTGTCCATCTCTCCTAGAGTAATGCTCTTGAGACTGTGCTGGGAGACACGGCAAACCTTCTGGCAATGACACGTATTAATGTGCCATCCTGGAGGAGTTGGACTGCCTGTGCAACCTTAATAGGGTCCAAGTAACGCCTCGTGCTACCAGTAGTGACACTGACCATAGCCAAATGCAAAACTAGTGAAAATCAGTCAGAAAAGATGAGTAGGGGAAAAAAAATGTCAGACACCTCCACCTGAAAAACCATTCCTGTTTTGGAGGTCGTCTCATTGTTGCCCATCTAGTGCACCTGTTGTTAATTACAATTATCAGAAAAGCAGCTGAAACTGATTAACAACCCCCTCTGTATACACCCCTCCCCCTCTGCTACTTAACTGACCAGATCAATATCCCAGGAGTTCTGATTCAAAAGTGTTCCTTTAACCACCTCGCGCCCGCCGTACGTGAATATACGGCCGCAAGGTGGTTGTCAAATGCCGGGAGGCCGTTATTATACGGCCTCCGCTATTTGGCCACTGGGGGGCGTGCCCGGCGCTTCACTGCAATGCCGATGCGCGTGCCTGGTGGCCGCGATGTCCGCCAGGCACCCCCGATCGGCGGTTACAGAGACAAGGACATGGATCTGTGTGTGTAAACACACAGATCCATGTCCTGTCAGGGAGAGGAGACCAATGCTGTGTCCCTTGTACATAGGGACACAGATCGGTCACCTCCCCCAGTCAGTCCCCTCCCCCCACAGTAACAATCACTCCCAGGGAACACATTTAACCCCTTCCTCGCCCCTAGTGTTAACCCCTTCCCTGCCAGTCACATTTATACAGTAATCAGTGCATTTTTATAGCACTGTTCGCTGTATGAATGTGAATGGTCCCAAATTAGTGTCAAAAGTGTCCGATGTGTCCGCCATAATGTTGCAGTCACAAAAAAATCACTGATCGCCGCCATTACTAATAAAAAAAAAAATATATAAAAATGCCATAAAACTATCCCCCTATTTTGTAAACGCTATAACTTTTGCGCAAACCAATCAATAAACGCTGATTGCGATTTTTTTTTACCAAAAATATGTAGAAGAATACGTATCGGCCTAAACTGAGGAAAAAAATATAAAAAATAAAAAAAATTGGGATATTTATTATAGCAAAAATCAAAAAATATTGCTTTTTTTTCAAAATTGTCGCTCTATTTTTGTTTATAGCGCAAAAAATAAAAACCGCCGAGGTGATCAAATACCACCAAAAGAAAGCTCTATTTGTGCGAAAAAAAGGACGTCAATTTTGTTTGGGAGCCACGTCGCACGACCGCGCAATTGTCATTCAAAGCGTGACAGTGCTGAAAGCTGAAATTTCGCCTGGGCAGGAAGGGAGTATATGTGCCCAGTAAGGAAGGGGTTAATTTTTTTGAGCAGTGTATTATATTTCTACCTTCTCACTCATTTACATAGCAGTAAATGTTTATATAATATCAGATTTAAATAAACAGCACACACTATTTGCCTTGTAGACACGAGCGGAAATTCCGACAAGAAAAGCGTGGATTTTTTTCCCCGACGGAAAGTTGGCTCAAACTTGTGTTGCATACACACGGTCACACAAATCTTGTCAGAAATTCCGACCGTCAAGAACGCAGTGATGTACAACATGTACGACGAGCCGAGATAAATTAAGTTCAATAGCCAGTGCGGCTCTTCTGCTTGATTCAGAGCATGCGTGTTTTTTTGTCCGTCGGAATTGCATACAGACGATCTGAATTTTCCGTCGGAAAGAACTTTTTCCGTCGGAAAATTTGAGAACCAGCTCTCAAATTTTTCTTGGCGGAATTTCCGACAGAAAAATTCCAATGGAGCCTACACACGGTCAGAATTTTTCAACCAAAAGCTCACATCTGACTTTTCTTGTCAGAATTTTCGCTCGTGTGTACGGGGCATAAGAGTAGGATTGGCCACTGGCAAACATAAAAACTGTACGCCAGCCCAAGATAACCCTTCCCACTACCAGCATGTCTCAGTTTTGTAGCATGCAGTTCTGAGAGCATAATCAAAAATGCGTGTCCTTCAAAGCACTCAAAAAGAAAGATTTTACAGTGAGTAGAAAAATCGTGTTTTCTTTCACAGAATACAAAATTTTTACACTTTCGAGATGTCAAAAACAAGTTCAACTAAGGAGTGGGCAACAGCAAACAAATGTCAACACCAATAATCAAAATAAAAACTGGGGACTGCTTGCATTTTAAGAGCCACCTGAAGGACCGTATACCCAACACTGGCACCAGATGAGGCTTCAAACCCCACCTGGTAGAACAAAAACATAAGAGTGAATCAGGTGGTAACCTTAAGGATATCTAATGCCTGATCCTAGAAGTTTAAAAAACACATAACCAATAAAGTACAGTCGGGAAAATTATTTTTTGATCCCCTGCAGATTTTGGAAGTTTGCCCACGTACAAAGAAATGAAGGGTCTATTATTTTTATCATAGGTGTATTTTAAAGGATAGAGACAGAATATCAACCAAAGATCCAGAAAAAACACAATACAAATGTTATAAACTGAGTTGAAGTTCAGTGAGTAAAATAAGTACTGTATATACTCGAGAATAAGCAGAGGTTTTCAGCACATTTTTTTGTGCTGAAAATGCCCCCTCGGCTTATATTCGAGTCACCTTTTTGCGCCTGATCTTCCGAAATTTGGGGACTCTTTACCAGCGGGCTGTAGGTTCCCTGGACCTCAAACTTGGCACACATGTAGCCCCACTCTTCCTCTACAAGTGTGCAAAGTTTGTTGTCTGGGGGACCTACAGCTGGGGAGCAACGATTTTTCAAAGCTGGGCACCTCTTTCCTCAGACTCCCATGTTAAACGTCAGTCTAGTCATGGGGACAGTGAGGCATGGGCACAGTGAGGCATGGGCACAGTGAGGCATGGGCACAGTGAGGCATGGGCACAGTGAGGCATGGACACAGTGAGGCATGGACACAGTGAGGCATGGACACAGTGAGGCATGGACACAGTGAGGCATGGACACAGTGAGGCATGGACACAGTGAGGCATGGGCACAGTGAGGCATGGGCACAGTGAGGCATGGGCACAGTGAGGCATGGGCACAGTGAGGCATGGACACAGTGAGGCATGGACACAGTGAGGCATGGACACAGTGAGGCATGGACACAGTGAGGCATGGACACAGTGAGGCATGGACACAGTGAGGCATGGACACAGTGAGGCATGGACACAGTGAGGCAAAGTGAGGCACAGTGAGGCATGCAGATGGACACCCTAGGCTTATACTCGAGTCAATTTTCCCAGTTTTTTGTGGTAAAGTTAGATGCCTCGGCTTATATTCGGGTCGGCTTATACTCGAGTATATACAGTATTTCATCCCCAAGCAAATTTTTTTTAGTACTTGGTGGAAAAAAACCCTTGTTGGCAAGCACAGAGGTAAGAAGTTTCTTGTAGTTGGTAATCAGGATTGCACACATCTCAGGAAACATTTTGGTTCACTCTTCTTTGCAGATCTTCTCTAAATCCTTAAAGTGTAAGTCCACCCTAAAACAAAAATCCCTGCATCTACAGACATGCTCAGTCTAACACTAACCTATCTAGCCCTGTAAAGAAAAAATAAGTATACATAACTTTTCTGAAGCCGATCCGACCTGATCGCCAGCGGTGGAAGCTCTGCCGAGGACACAGCCAACAACAGCTGTGAAATGAATCGGAAGTGACGTCACCCCTAGAGTTACTATGAGGCTTTTGTTGTCAGATGTGTCCTCTGCACCCACCTCCACAGCAAAGCCGCAGATAACAGCTCAGCCTGCAGAAAAGGTATGTATACTGATTTTTTTCTTTAGAGGGCTAGATAGGTTAGTGTTAGATCGTCTATGTTTGTAGATGCAGGGATTTTAGTTTAAGGGTAGACATCTACTTTAAGGTTTCTTGACTGTCACTTGGTAAATCTATGTTTCAGCTCCCTCCATGGATTTTCTATAGGATTAAGGTCTGGAGATTGGCTAGGCCACTCCATGACCTTTATGTGCTTCTTCTTGAGCCACTCCTTTGTTGCCATGGCGGTATGTTTTTGGCGATTGTCATGCTGGAAGACCCATCCACGACCCATCTTCAGTGTTCTGGCTGAGGGAAGAAGGTTCTCATCCAGGATTTTACAATACGTGGCACCGTCCATTGGCCCCTCAATGCGGTAAAGTCAGCCCGTACTTTTAGCAGAGAAACAGCCCCAAAGCATCATGTTTCCACCTCCGTGTTTGACTGTAGGGATAGTGTTCTTAAGGTCATAGTCAGCATTTTTTTCCTCCAAACACGGCGAGTCCCCTTCCTCAGGAAGGCCTATGCACAGGCCCATCTGAAGTTTGACAATGAACATCTAAAATGATTCAGAGAAGGATTGGGAAAAAGTGTTTTGGTCAGGTGAGACCAAAATTGAGCTCTTTGGCATTCATTTGACTCACCGTGTTTGGAGGAAGAAAAATGCTGACTATGACCCTACGAACACCATACCTACAGTAAAGCACCATTATGCTTTGGGGCTGTTTCTCTGCTAAAGGCACAGGCCAACTTTGCTGCATGGGCCAATGGACAGGGCCATGTATTGTAAAATCTTGGAAAAGAACCTTCTTTAATCATCCAGAACACTGAAGATGGATCCTGGATGGGTCTTCCAGCATGACAATGATCCTAAACATACTGCCAAGGCAACAAAAGAGTGGCTCAAGAAGAAGCACATTAAAGGTCATGGAGTGGTCTAGCAACTCTCCAGACCTTAATCCTGCAGAAAATTATGGAGGGAGCTGAAACATCGAGTTTCCAAGCCACAGCAAAGAAATCTTATGGATTTAGAGAATATCTGTAAAGAAGAGTGGACCAAAATGCCTTCTGAGATGTGTGCAAACCTGGTAACCAACTACAAGAAAAGTCTTACCTCTGTGATTGCCAACAAGGGTTTCTCCACCAAGTACCAAGTCATGTTGTGCTTGGGGATCAAATAAGTATTTTCCTCACTGAACTGCAACTCAATTTATAACATTTGTATCATGTGTTTTTTCTGGATTTTTGGTTGATATTCTGTCTCTATCATTTAAAATACACCTATGATAAGAGTTCTAGACCTTTCATTTCTTTGTAAGTGGGCAAACTTACAAAATCTGCAGGGGATCAAATAATTATTTCCCCCCACTGTATGTCTTGACACGGAAAAAAGAAACTAATCTCTAAGACCAAAAGCTTGGATGCTGGTCTACCTGTTCCATCAGGACAGAGCAGTCTTCTCACACAGGCACCCCCTGGGCACTGCCCAGGGGCCCAACGTGCATGGGGAGCCTCTGCAGTTCCCCCCCCTGTAGGGGGGAAATGCATGTGGACACTGGACAGAGCAGGTCATCAGTGCGGCAGGTGGGGGGAAATAACGAGAACTGATCTTTTGTAGTTCGCCCTGCTGCAGGGTGAGCCACAAAAAATTGATTCTAGCCATTTTCCCCACCCGCTGCACTGATCATGATCAGATTCTGCCCCTCTCCTCCTGCAGCGCTGTTGGATTCCTCCTCTCCCAACGGCAGGAGCTGCAGGCACACAGGGAGATGTTCAAGATGGAGTGTGGGGAAAGGGCCAGTAAAAATGTAATTTACCAGCCATTTCCTTTTCTAACTGAACACAGAGAGTGATCAGTACCGTTCACCCACTGTATTCATTCATAACTGAAGCAGAGTAAACGGTGTTCACAATGCTTCAGTTTAGGAATGAATAGTAGCCTCTGTCACCTGTTCATTCATCTGCAGTGCAGCTGAGGACTGAGGAATGTGTTTCCACAGTACCTTTCTTGGTCTAGACCCCTGATATGTCACCAAAGACCCCCCAATAGCGTTGTGAACAAAATGTTACATTTTATTTTTTAATTAAAATGAAGTAAAATTTTAAATTAACAAAAAAAAAAAAAAATTGTAAACAATCACACAAATTACTAATCAGACTATGCCCAATTTGTAGCATCATTTAGCCACGGCACGCTACATTTGCCGTAGGTCATCATCTCCCTGGTAGGGGCCCCAGTGCATTACTTTGCCTAAGGGCCCGTGATGCTGTGAAGGTGGCATTGCATCGAGAATGGGCCCATCCAGGATGAACAAAAAGCAGTCAATAGCAAATAGATGGGAAACACAGCCTGAACCATAGTCTCACAAGGAAAATAAGCTAATTTTGGTGAGCTAGGGCCAGACAGACTGACAGAGCACAATGATCTGGTTGTGAAAAAGATCAGAACTGCCCTAAGTTGGTCAGTAGAAGGTCCTAGGTCTCAACTCCTGATTCCATTACAGGCCCAGACATGATACAAAAACCAGAATACAGTAGTAGGCCTTTGCAGCCATGAGCATTGGAGGGCAACATATGTCAAAAAAAGGGCAAGGAAAAATCCAAGCTCTACTTACCGACCAGTCTGCGACCAACCAAATGAACCTAACAGTATGCGTTAAAAACAGGGGTTTAGTCTGCACACATTTGCAAATATATGCGTAAGCTACAGGCCTCACCAAAGCACCCTGTTACCTCTAGTTCCTACCTCTGACTTTTAAGAGTCTCCACGGTGGAATTGATGGATAGATAGAGGGCAGATGGACTGGAGAGAGCCAAACCCTCCTTAAGGGTACAGGCAGGGCCGGCCTACCGGGAGATCGGGAGATTTCCCGGTAGGCTGCCTGTCCTGGGGCCGGTTTCATATGCGGCTGCAGTGCTCCCTGTCCCGCTCTCCTGCTCCTGTGTATCACACAGAGCTGCCTGGCTCGGTCTGTGTTCGGCAATAGCGGCGCTGTAACACGGTCACGGTCCCGCCCCCCTAGACCGGCTCGTGTGATAGGCTGAACACTGACTCTATCTACTATCACAGGAGCCCGTCTAGGGGGGCGGGACCGTGTTACAGCGTCACTGCCAAACACAGACCCAGCCAGCTCTGTGATACACACAGGAGGAGATGCCCGCCGTACAGCCCGCAGTGTGCCCTTCATACAGCCGCGGAATGCTTGCAGGAGGGGGAGGAGGAGAATCAAGCATTCCGCGGCTGTATGGAGGAATATAGAAAGCTAATTTCCTCTATATGCGGCCCCCCTGCTTCTCCTCCTATCCAACTTCTTTTGCTGGCCCCTCCAAGTTCTCCTTGTGGCTCCCCCCAGTGCTCTGCTTCCCCACCACTCTCCAGCCCCCCCCCCACAGTTCTCTCCACCTCTGTTCTTTCTGCCCCCCCCCCTCCAGCTCTCCCCATCACTCTCCAGTCACCATCCCAGTGCTCTCCACTCCCCCCACCCAGTGCTCTCCACCCCTGTTCCCCCCCCCCCCCCAGTGCTCTCCACCCCTGTCCTTTCTCACCCCCCCCCAGTGCTCTCCAGCTCCCCCATCACTCACCAGCCCCCACTCCAGTGCTCTCCGTCCCCCAAAGTGCTCTCCAGCCCCCCGTGCTCCCCACCCCTGTTCTTTCTCCCCCCCAGTGCTCTCCCACCCCTGTTCTTCCCCCCCCAGTGCTCTCCAGCTCTCCCCATCACTCCCCAGCCCCCACCCCAGTGCTCTCCAGCCCCCCGTGCTCCCCACCCCTGTTCTTTCTGGCCCCCCCAGTGCTCTCAAGCTCCACCCATCGGTCTCCAGCCCACCCATGCTCTCCACCCCTGTTCTTTTTGGCTCCCCCATCAGTGCTCTCAAGCTCCCCCCCCAGTACTCTCCGCTCCCCACCCCTGTACTCTCCACTCCCCCCTGCATTTTACCCCCACCCATGTGCTCTCCAACCCCGCCAGTGCTCTCTCCGCTCCCCCTGCATTTTGCCCCCACCCATGTGCTCTCCAACCCTGCCAGTGCTCTCCGCCCCCCATAGTGCTCTCCAACACCACGTGCTCCCCCCCCCTGTTCTTTCTCCCCCCCCAGTACTCTCCAGCTCTCCACATCACTCTCCAGTCTCCACCTCAGTGCTCTCCAGCCCCCCGTGCTCCCCACCCCTGTTCTTTTTGCCCCCACCCATGTGCTCTCCAACCCCACCAGTGCTCTCTGCCCCCCATAGTGCTCTCCAGCCCCCCGTACTTTCCACCCCTGTTTTTTCTGGCCCCCACTAGTGCTCTCAAGCTCCCCCATTGCTCTCCACCCCCCCAGTGCTCGCCACTCCCCCCTGCTCTTTGTACCCCCCAGTGCTCTCCAGCCCCCGTGCTCTACACCCCTGTTCTTTCTGCCCTCCCCCCAGTGCTCTCAAGATCTCCCCCAGTGCTCTTTACCTCCCACACTCTTAGCCCCCTCGGTGCTCTCCAGCCCCCCCTCTCATCCTCCCGTGCTCTCCACCCCTGTTCTTTTTGGCTCCCCCCCAGTGCTCTCAAGCCCCCCCCCAGCGCTCTCCGCTCTCCACCCGTGATCTCCACTCCCCCCTGCTCTTTGCCCCCACCCATGTGCTCTCCAACCCCGCCAGTGCTCTCCGCTCCCCCTTCTCTCCAGCACCCACCCAGTGCTCTCACTTCCCCAGGACCAAAGGACAGCCTGACTGGGGCTGGAAAATGAGGACGGCTGAAGGTGCAGGTGGCCAGGGACCACTCCATCTCACAGCAAACAGATCCTCTGGAAGGAGCACTGTCCCCATCCAAAGCGAGAACAGACCCTGCCTGCTGATGGCGATCATGGATATCCTGCTGGTATGGAAGGTACCGTACCGAGCATCAACAACACACCTTCCCACAGACAGGGACTGCAGACTGGGACATGGGGCATAGGAGAGGCTGCATTCACGGGCACAGTAAAGCTGCATTTGATGGGCACAGTGAGGCTGCATTGATGGGCACAGTGAGGCTGCATTGATGGGCACAGTGAGGCTGCATTGATGGGCACAGTGAGGCTGCATTGATGGGCACAGTGAGGCTGCATTGATGGGCACAGTGAGGCTGCATTCATGGGCACAGTAAAACTGCATTTGATGAGCACACTGAGGCTGCATTTGATGAGCACACTGAGGCTGCATTTGATGAGCACACTGAGGCTGCATTTGATGAGCACACTGAGGCTGCATTTGATGAGCACACTGAGGCTGCATTTGATGAGCACACTGAGGCTGCATTTGATGGGCACACTGAGGCTGCATTTGATGGGCACACTGAGGCTGCATTTGATGGGCACACTGAGGCTGCATTTGATGGGCACACTGAGGCTGCATTTGATGGGCACACTGAGGCTGCAATGGTGGGCACGGTGAGGCTGCAATGGTGGGCACGGTGAGGCTGCAATGGTGGGCACGGTGAGGCTGCAATGGTGGGCACGGTGAGGCTGCAATGGTGGGCACGGTGAGGCTGCAATGGTGGGCACGGTGAGGCTGCAATGGTGGGCACGGTGAGGCTGCAATGGTGGGCACGGTGAGGCTGCATTTGATGGGCACTGGTGAGGCTGCATTGAGCTCTTGTATCATGTCTGCAGCCTCTGACCATCTCCTGTATCATATCTGCAGTCTCTGAGGGAGTCTGGAGAGGGGTTAAGAGTGGGAGCACCGCCGGGATGGGGGTCATGGGAGAAGTCAGATGTGTGTGGACTGTGAAGAGGAGACTATATAGGATAAAACCAGAGCCATCAAGCTGGAGCCGACTTACTGAGCCCTGCATGGTGCACCTGAGAGGAAGTCAGTGACAGCACCGCTAGGCCAGTCTGAGGGGGGTCACTGATGTAAGGGGGGAGTGAATACAATAATGTAAGGGGGCACTGATATAAATATTTCCCCCCTTATATCAGTAACCCACCCCCCTTACCTTAGTGTATAGTTTCTGCGGAAGGTGGTCCCCTCCCCCACGTTCTGAGTCCCCCTTGATGATTGACCACTTTTAATTGGAATTTGCGTTTATATATATATATATATATATATATATATATATATATATATATATATATATATATATATATAAAGCCCTATGTGCTTTCATATCTGTCTTATCTATATATAATACACTCTTAAAATGTGCTTTAAAATGTATGGTTTTCCCTTTCATGAACAAGAAAATAATGACGTTATGCTGTTACGCTGGTATAATAATGCTGTGGGGCTGGTATGAAATTTTTTCCAGGGCTGGATTTTAATCCCAGTCCGGCCCTGGGTACAGGGACACACTGAAGACGCAGCACATGTTGGGGCCTGTACCTTACGCATGTATTTGCAAATGTGTGCAGACTAAACCCCTGTTTTTAACGCATACTGTTAAGACAGGTTAGTTTGGTTGGCCTGTTAAGACCATACTGTTAAGACAGGTTAGTTTGGTTGGTCGCAGGCTGGTCGGTAAGTAAAGCTTGGATTTTTCCTTGGCCTCTTTTTCGGCAAAGCTCATTGCATGCCTATGGCCAAGTTCAGAAAGGCTGGTCGGTAAGTAAAGCTTGGATTTTTCCTTGGCCTTTTTTTCGGCAAAGCTCATTGCATGCCTATGGCCAAGTTCAGAAAGGCATATCAGGTTAACAGCGTTGCATCTTTGGAGCCAAGTAAGGAACAGGACAAGGTCTAAAAAACAAGCTACAACTTCACAAAGGCTGCTATGACTCATTAATAGGTGGTATCCAAAATGATTTCACTATGCCATGCCACTAAATCCTGAAATGACGTCCCCCACCATAAAATATGATGAATGTTGCCTCAGAATAGGAAATACTGAATATGAATACACTTCTCAGAATAAAATACAGGATATGTCTGGGTGTATCATATGTTTGTCATTACGGAACAATCAGATAATTTTCGAAGAATAAGAAATTAACTGCAAAAACCTGCTAAGACTTGAACATTTTTCCCATATTAATTATTAATCATTTAACATTTAGATAAACCAAGAGCTCTATTGTTTGAGGGCATATATACAGGTGAAAAAATGAAGGGTGACCTAACTTGATATCCCAGAGTCAGGCCAAAAGATGAGCTAACTCCATTTCCATGAAAACACAGGAAGAAACGTAGTTTATTGGTTAACAAAAAAACATAAAATATTATTAGCTATGCCAAGGTATATAGGTCTGTCTTCTGAATATAAACCCTTTTCATACAAGACTACTAAAGTCTAGCCCTGTATAAATTAAAGTTGAACTCTGGGGAAAAAGGACCCTTGCAGTGGGACAAGGGTTAAATGTTTGTTTTGTTTACAGAGAGCATAAACCAAAACTTTACTTTCTGTATTCTGTGCTCACGCAGGTTTCCACTAAGGCACATTCACACTTATGCGACTTCACAGCCGAGGTATTTCAATGGAAGCCGTTCAAATCTATGTGACTTAAAGTTGCAAAAAGGTTCCTGCACTACTTTGATGGGACTTGAGTGCCATAGACTACAATTTGAACTCCCAAAAGTTGCATTCTAATGTTATCAATGCGACAGTTGTGCAACAGTCAAAGCCAAAGTCAACAGCCAAAGTCGCATCTAAGTCACACCCATCCAAAGCTGCAACAAATTCGCAATGTAAAGTGTGTTAAAAAAACATTAGAAGGGACTGCAGCAATTTATTACCGTGTTTCCCCGAAAATAAGACCTAGCGCTATTTTCCAGGAGGGCTGCAATATAAGACCTACCCCGAACATAAGCCCTAGTTTAAAATGCTTGTAAAATCCTATAATCCACTCTATTACAGTAGTATATAATGTATAATGTGTGTGTTTCTGTAATATAATTGAAGGGAAGAGAGCTCCGGCGGGTCACAGAAGTGCAGAACGGCGCTATAACAAAGGTATTTGGCACAATTATATTACAGAAACACACACATTGCACATTATATACCACTGTAATAAAGTGGATTATAGGATTTTAAAAGCATTTTAACTTGGTTCACACTGGGGATTCCTGTCAGGCAGGGAGGGAGGGGGGAGAGAAGACCGCACATTACATGGTAAGACCTACCCCGAAAATAAGCCCTACTGTGTCTTTTGTTGCCAAAATTAATATAAGACCCGGGCTTATTTTCGGGGAAACATGGTACGTACGAGGAAAAAGGGAACACAATTAAAATCTTTAAATCAGCAATTCTCAACCACGGTTCTGTGGAACTCCCTCCCAAGGTTGCTAGGGGTTCCTACTTCTCAGATACGTAACCACTGACAACAATGATCTGTTTAGCCATCTGTAAGGGGGGGGGGGGGGTGTACTGTGAGCTGTAGATATAGTAATTTTTAGCAGGGGTTCCCAGAGATTGGAAAGTTATTTTAAGGGTTCCTCCAAGTCAAAACTAGCACAAGGAAAGTTCAAAACTAACTTTAAAAAGTATTATTTTGCCAAATAAGTAGGTAATACTTGAAACAGACTTCCAGCAGAGGTAGCGAGCTCAGTCAACAGTAAGTAAAATTATACATGGTTAGAATAAACACAGATCTAGACAAAAAAGGATAAGAAAGTACCCTGATCACCACCACACCAGTTTTATGATGATGCTGTATTGCACTGGTGACAGCATGTAAAAAAAAAAAAAATAATTGTGAACATTTGTTTTCTAATTTCTTCATTCTCCAAAAAATGATGACAAAAAAATGACAACTTCAAAAACTTCGGCAAGAGGCACTAAATAGCTTGGGCTGTCTACTTTCCAAAAAGGGGTCATGTGGGGGAGTTTTGTACTGTCCCGATATTTTTGGACCTCAGGAAATGAGGCGGTCAGTACATCATGATTGATTGATTGATTTTCAGATATACTGTATATCCCATAATTTGTGGACTCTATTACTTTACTACAGACTAAATATACATGGATTTGGGTTATTTTCACCAAAGAAATGTACCAGAATAAATTTTGTCCTAAATTTAGAAAGAATTATTTATTTACAAAATCTTATAACAAAAGTGAAGAAAAACATGCTTTTTCCCCCCAAATTTTCAGTCTTTTTTTTGTTTATTTTGCAAAAAATAAAAAACCCTGCGGTGATTAGATAACACCAAAAAAGGCCCTATTTGTGTGAAAAATAAAAAATAAAAGGATAAAAATATTGTTTGGGTACAGTGTTGCAGCACTGAAAGCTGAAAATTGGCCTGGGCAGGAAGGGGGTAAAGTGCCCAGTATGTAAGTGGTTAAAACTAGCCTCACACAGTAAGATTTTACAATGTGAGGGACCTAAGCAATCCACTTGATTTAGTTCCTCAACTGGATACAGCTATTAGGTTGTTGTGTTAATCTGAAAAATCAAATAAGGGTCTGTGCTGGGTAACTTCCTCTGCATGTGAGAGACTGTAAGGGGCCTACAGCAGATATGTTTGGGAATACCTCCATGCTCCCTACTGCACACAAGTAAAGAATAGTAAGAAAAAGGGTTCTCAAATCAACAGGCAGAGGTAATGGTGTGGACTGGTATACTATTACAACACCTGGATAAAAAACAGAAGCACTGAGCAGGTAGGTAGGGAGGTAGGAAGGCAGGTAGGTAGGCAGGCAGGCTGAGTTGGGCTGCATTGCAAGGCTTAATTTCCATCTTTTTTTTTTTTAGGAGTAATCATTTAAGAAAATTTAAAAGTAAGGATTTCTACCTTGAGGAAAAAACATTAACTCACCCTAACTGGAAGCCTTCCTGTTGAATTTCGGAAAGGTGGCCTGCTCACCCTGGATGAACTCTGAAATTCTCTGGTTTCCTGGTATGGATGTGTATAACAGCTGCTTGAAGCGTCACTTCAAAGAACAAAGGGAACACTGTCAGCTCAGTGCAACCGATATATTTTACAGAAACACCAACACAAAGATAAGCATCTCAAGGGGTTAAACCATTGCAGAATGGAATTTATATTACCACCAGAGCACGTTGATAAACAATAGATTTAGAATTATATATATTTATTGGCGTATAACACTCACTTTTTTACCCTGAAAATAATGGGCAAACTGTGCCTGCGTGTTATACGCAGGGGGCTATGGAAAGTTTTTTTCCTGAAACTTCCCTCTTAAAAGTTAGGGTGCATGTTATACGCGGATAAATACGGTATATATATATATATATATATATATATATATATATATATACACACACACACACACAAGGTGAGCCCAATGCTTTAGACCCCTTTCACACTGGAGCGTATTGCAGGCGCTATAGCGTTAAAAATAGCGCCCTGCAATCTGCCCTTAGGCCCCTTTCACCTTTCACACTGAGGAGCACTGGCGGTATTTGCCGTGATATTCGGCCGCTAGCAGTGCGGTTTTAACCCCCCGCTAGTGGTCGAGAAAGGGTGCAGCGCATTGCGGGCGGTATAGCCACGCTGTCCCATTGATTTCAATGGGCAGCAGCGGTAAACACACCGCTCCTTCACCGCTCCAAAGATGCGGCTAGCAGGACTTTTGGAGCGGTCCTGCTAGCGCACCGCTTCAGTGTGAAAGCCTTCGGGCTTTCACATTGAAGACTGCAGGGCAGGATTTTTTCAGGCGCTGTTTTTAGCGCCAAAACGCCTGAAAAATCTCCCCAGTGTGATAGGGGCCTTAGTTTTTTTTTTACTAAAGGCAAATCGACTTTGCACTACAAGTGCACTTGGAATTGCAGTCACTGTAGATCTGAGGGGGAACTGCAAGGAAAAAACAAAAAACAGCATTTTAGCTTGCACACGATTGGATGATAAAATCAGCAGAGCTTCCCCTCATTTCAGATCTTCCCCCCAGATCTACAGCGACTGCACTTCCAAGCGCTGTTTTAGTGCAAAGTGGATTTGCCTTTAGTAAATCAACCCCTATGTGACAAATTCCTGTATCATCGACCTATGTGGAGGGTTAACAACAACTCCATAACGTGGTGTGCAGAGCTCTGGGTTTCAGAAATGCAGCATTTGTGATTTATAAGATTGGAATACACATTCTTATGAAGTTCCCACTAAATGACCAAACACCTGCACTGAATGGCATATAGGTTTTCAGCAGAGATGGCAATATCCTGAACGCATACAGAACTAAACACGAGCACCATTCAGTACAGCGCTCAGCCCTGTCACGCTGCAGCGTATTTCAGCCTGCCATAGACTTTGACAGGCTGTGGGCAGTGGGACTGGATGCTGCACCAGTTCTTTCCCAGCGTTTTAGTGCACCCCGACTGGACACATAGGGACTAGACGCCTAATGTGCAAGAGCCCAACCTATATAATTTGTCTTTGCACCTCAAGCCTCTAACTACATCATAGTTATTGTTTCTATACACTGCACTTTTGTTGGTCAACAAGCCTGAAATAGCTGCATGCAGTTTGGAATAAATGGCTCTATAATGTAAGGCTATATCTGTACTATATACATTCACAGGGCCATAAATATTTATATGATGTTATTACATGTGTACACGTCTAGGAGAAAAGTTTCTGCATAATCAGCAGTCAAATATTTGCTTATAGATGCGTTTAAACGTGCAAAGACGTGTATGCGAACATCGTGATAATTAATTTCTCCCCTTTGTGTAGACTTAAAGTGGTTGCATAGGCTCAAGGTTTTTCACCATCACCCCCCCCCCCCCAGCTCCCCCTAAAACTTACCTGAGCCCCATCTCAATCCAGCAAAGTGCATGAGGCGCCTGAGCTCTCCTTCCTCATTGGCTGAGACAGTAGTGGTAGCCATTGGATCCCACTACTGTCAATCACAGCCAGTGAGCCAATGAGAGGAGAGTGGGAGCAGGGCCAAACTGAGCTTTGTGTGTGAATGGACACACAGAGCAGCGGCTAGGGAGTGAGCCTGCTCGGGTGCCCCCATAGCAATCTGCTTGTTATGGGGGCAATAGGGAGGAAGGAGGGGCCTGGAGTGCTGGCAGGGAGGATTAGGGCTGCTCTGTGCATAACCATTGCACAGAGCAGGCAAGTATAACAGGTCTGTTATTTAAAAAAAAAATAAAAAAATGAAAAATTAACCTTTAATATCACTTTAATCTATGCGCTTACAGACGCGTATACATACTTTTATATGCGTAAGCACTTAAAGTGCATGTTCTTAGATGCAGATATTTTGATTCTGCGTTACGGATCTGAATGCAGTGCATGTTTATGCACCCGTGTTAATGGCTCCGTTGAAAATAATCAATCATTTAAAAAAACACTTGCATATGTGTTTATTTTTTGTTTGTTTTTTACGGTCATGTGAATGAAGTTTAAAGGGGAGTTCCAGCCTTTTTTTTATGTTTATTAAAAGTCAGCAGCTACAAAAAGTGTAGCTGCTGGCTTTTAATAAATATACACTTACCTGTTCCACTGTCCAGCACCGCGCCGCCTGGAGCTCCGCTCCTCTCCCCCTTCTCTGCCGGCGCCTCCATTCATAGTGTGGTCACCCCGCCGTGACAGCTTTCGGCTTCCCGGCCGGGCACTCACTGCGCATGCTCGAACGGCGCAGCGCTCTCTGAGTGGACAGACAATCGCCTGGGACCTGTCACGTCCCAGGTGGTCGCCTACAGGGAGGGGCCGCCAAAAGGCGATATGACGTATCGCCTAGGCAATCCCAGAGCGGAAGGATGAAGTGGGACAGGAAGCATGTAAGGGGGCGAGGAGTGGATTAAGCGGAAGTTACAAATTTGGGTGGAACTCCGCTTTAAGGCTACTTTCACACCGAGTCGCTTTACAGGCACTATAGCGCTACAATCAGCACCTGTAAAGCGCCTCTCCTGTCACTCCAGTGTGAAAGCCCGAGGGCTTTTACACTGGAGCGCTGCGCTGGCAGGACGCTAAAAAAAAGTCCTGCAAGCAACATCTTTGAGGCGCTTTAGGAGCGGTGTATACACCGCTCCTAAAGCGCCCTTGCCCATTGAAATCATGGGCGCTTTTATCCCCTAGTTAAAAGCGCCCCGCTAGCGGCCAAAAAGCGCCGCTAAAACGATGGTAAAGCGCCGCTAAAAATATTGGAGCTTTACCGCCGATGCCCCAGCGCCTCAGTATGAAAGTGCCCTAAATGTTCTGTATGTACAGTTGGCCAAGGGACATAAAAGGAATGATTTGCACATCTCTAACTACTAAAACCTTAGAAAAAAACCTTGCTTCTGGATATTGTGATGGAAGTAAAACATAAAAACAAATACTAAAAGTGAAAAAACTAAAAAATATACAGTATATATATAATAGAGTTGAGTGCCTCTCAAAAATATAATTAGCAATACAAAACAACACATACATGTTATAAAAGTAAACAAGTAGAACTGATGAAGATTATATAACATATGCAACCAATCATCAAGGTTGAGTTTGTAGGTAGATAAAACTAACCTGCTACCATAGCTAGTATCTGCGGCACCATTCGGTTCACCGTGCAGTCTCTGTTTCCGCCTCCTCTCTATATCGTGTCGCAAGTCATTTGGATCTTCAATTAGTCTGTGGCTTCCCTAAAAAATAAAAAAAGTGGAGGAAAAAGATAAACTATATGTATATGTAAACTCAATCAGTAAAATCTCATAGAAGCTTTAACATGCAGAATTCATTAAAGCAGCCTTTCTCCTCAACTAGGGTTGTGTGGTTCATCCAAAGGTTGCTAGGGGTTCCTTGAGCAAATAATTTCGACCTCATAGAAATGAGCATAGCAATGTGTATAGGAGGCATTCTTCTCAATGACCACCAGCATAAAGGGATCTTTCTCCCACTGACCACAAATGTAAAGCAGCACTTCTTTCACTTAAAAACCAATGCAAGAGGGTCCTTTTCCCAATGACCACCAGTTTAGCTATATTAAGAGTTAGAAAGGTTGATCCTGCCATGAGGGTTATTGTGCAGGTACTTTCTGCTTCAGTGTGACAATTCTCTGTTTTTCTCCCAATTGATCTCTGGAAAAGTCTACCGGTTTCCCAATTTAGGCAAGTGGCTGTGCTGCAACACATTATGCAGGCACGTTCCATTGTTGTCACCATCAAGAATGCTGCCCTGAGAAATGACATGCAGCAGTTGCTGGAGTACATGCGTGTAAATAGAAAGTGGCTGCAAAGAGGCTGTGGAAAATCAACATCACTGAGAAGTAACAAAGAATGAAAAGAATAAGAATTTTAAATACGGTCAGCTACCAAGAAAACCTCCTTCAACTTTTTGGCTACACGAAATTCTTTTAGAACCCATTCACACTAGAATGAAGGGTGGGAAAGCTGCTTCCCGCACCGCATTCCAATCGCAATGGCCTTTGTGATCTGCTGCAGGGGTCAGTGCAAAGTTAATGACAACCCAAAAGCAGGTCGCAAACGCAGTGCGCACAGAACTGCATGTGAATCGCAGTGAAACACTGCATTCAGTTTCTAGTGCGAATGGGCCCTTAAAGTTATTTTTCAATGCCACTAAGCAGAAAATTGCTCATTCATGGAAATTCCCTCTACTGAACTTCTCGGCTGTCCCAAAAGGACACCATGATAAATGAGAAACTGTCAGCAACTTCTTTCGATAAACATGAAACATTCCTGAGTCCAGTGGTGGCTGGTGCAAACAAACTGAAAAAAACAACAACAATTGCAGCCACTGTGCCCATCAATTGCTGCCAGTGTGCCCGTCAATTGCCGCTACTGTGCCCATTCACATTTTTTGACATCTAATCAGGTGCTTTAAAAAAATACCACCCCCCCACTATAATTCAGGCTCCCGGCGCCTGAAAAGGGGCCGGGCGCCTGAATATGGGGTGGCAGCGGCAACTATAGATAGATTCATGCAATGCATGAATCTATCTATTGGTGATAGACAGGTGGCAGGAGAGAGGGGGCGGTGCCCCTTATGGATGCACCGCCACTGCCGAGTCCCCTTGGATCTCGCACACCCAACCTAATCTGTGAGCATAATAATCTTTTTAACATGATATCTTATTCGCGTCATCTGTGGGGAAAGGGAGGGTACAACACCTCTCTAGCCCCAATTCCCCCCCCCCCCCATCCCTTTTCCTCTTTCTTTTCCATATTTTATCCACCACTCTTTTCTCTTTGTTTTCTTGTCTGACGTATTACTCTACTCTCTTAAATCTCATAGTCCTGGATGTGTCCTAAAAATACTACTGAAATTGCTTTTGATAGTTAATATTTTTCTTGTTTCCTGTACTGTAATGGGTTTGCAGCTGCAAAATATGTTGATCTGTATTTTGCAATTATGACATGCGCCATTGTTGTGTCTACTTTTGTTATAAGAGAACATGGGGTCAATTCACTAAAGGTTAGCGCATGCGATTTGAAGGTCAGGTGACTCATTTTTTCAGGAATAACGCATGAGATAATAAAAGAGCCAATTCATCAAAGTAAAATATCGAATGTTAGGTAAATACCGGAAAAAAAAAAAAAAAACTTGATAAATCATTAAAGTCAATTCACTAAAAAACAAACACCTAGGGGGGCGCATGCGCGGCGCGATGCAGGAAGGACAGGCCTGAGCTCAGCTCCGCCAGACCCGGTCCTTTCAGGCTGGATCCACAGGGCTATACAGCACTAAACTTGGCGAATTCAGTCTTTACCCCTGTAGGAAGACAGTGTGCATGCCATCAGCTAAGAAGGCGCGGACTCGGCGGCATCAGCGAAGTTTTACAAACTTTCTTCTGAAGGTTGAGAAGAAAGACAGCAAGATGTCCCAAAATGGCGCCGGCGCGGCCCTGCATGCAGTATCTGTGGAGACTTCACCTGTCCCCCCTGCCATACAAGGGAACTGTGAGTACATCCTCCCCCTCTCTAAAGCAGACTTAGATGCCAGCCTCACGGCCATCTATGACAAGCTCGTTGATAAGATAGAGAGAGAAGTGCATAACTCCACCGCAGCCCTCACACAGGAGATTGCCAGTATAGGCAGCCGCACAGAGCTACTTGAGACCAAACATGACGAACTCTCTCTGGCCCACAATGATCTTAGGAAGGACTTTGAAAACCTAGCAGATAACTTTGCTTTTATGCAGGCACAGGTTGAGGACCTGGACAATAGAAATCGTCGCCAGAACATCAGGCTGCGTGGAGTCCCAGAGTCAGTCACAGACCTGATGCCTGCAGTCACTAAAGTTTTTCATAGCCTCTTGCCAGATAAGCCCCTCTCAGCTTTTACATGTGACAGGATTCATAGAGCTCTCCGTCCCAAACCCACACCTGACAAACCCCCCAGGGACATAATAATGTGTATGAAGGACTTCCTTGTCAAAGAGGATATCATGCATGCATCCAGAAACACTCCGAATATCTCTCTGGAGGGGAAAAGATTGCAAATCTACCCTGACATCTCCCCTGCCACATTGGATAGGAGACGCAGGATGAAGGAGGTTACTAATATCTTACAAACCGCAAGAATCAGATACCGCTGGGGCTTCCCCTTTAAGTTATCAATACCTCACAATGGCACAACGTACACAGTGTACAACGTAATAGAGGGCAAGGAACTTTTGGTGAAGCTGGGACTGTTGCAGCAGCAATCTCCTAATCGTCCTCCCGCCACCCCTAGGCCCTCTCCTATATGGGCCACACCCTCTACTCGTCGTAGCCAGAGAGACCAGAGAAGGCTACATCACGCTTTCCAAGACCAAGCAGCTTGAACGCTCGCCTAAAAGATATTTGGTGGTTTTTGTGGATCTGTCCTTTTTTTTTTTTTTCTCTCTATCTGCTTCCTTTCTCTTCCTGTCTTTAGGTCAGATATTGACCTCATGAACATAATCTTCCTGCAATCCTAAAAATGGACAGTACCTGATCCATTGTCTCACAGCTATCCTCACTCATTACAAAAGGTACTATGTTCCGGTTATTGTTGTTATTTGCTCCTAACACCCAGGCTGGAGCTCAGTGTTGTTCATACATATTCTAAGCTGAACGAATAATACATCCTGGTGCTGCCATGGAAATAAGTGCCTAACCTAGGCTTCGGAACACTTCGCTGCTGTGGCATCCTCCCTTTTTTTTTTTTTATCTGTCCCTGATTCATCTACTCAATATATTTCATTATTACCATTGCTGCTAACTAACTTGTTGTTCTAGCTCCATGCACATTACTGTTATTTGTTTTTCATATGTGTATTTTATATGCCTGAAGCATCCGTTGTCGCTGGATTGATCCCCCTCCTGCTGCTGTGGTTTGCTGCTGCTCCATTTTTATGGTGAAGCACCTGACCAGGTATGCGGGTCGAGGACACGTTTTGTCCTCAAGGTTCTCCTTTTGAATTTCGTGACAAGTTTCCCCTTGTCCCTATATTCCTACTTGTCATTTTGAATTTTACAGTTCACACAGCCAATAATATGGCTAGTTACTGGGTTTATAAAAAAATTGGAAATCAGTATTCACCAAGATACATACAACTATGCTACCTAAATTTAGCACAGCTATATTGTTATATTTTGTTCTCATTACATGGTACACTTATGCGTTTTCTATTTCAACTGATATTATTAAGTATTCTATCCCTCATGATGCAGCTCTATTCAATGCTATATGGCGTAGCCTCCCCATCGTTGGTCCCCTACTCAATACTATCAACCTCCATGGTCCACCTCCCCCAATCATATCCATAATGTCCAGGGCTTCAACTCACCACATAAGCGGAAAAAAGCTTTCAACCACTATAAACGACTGGGCGCAGACATCATCTTGCTACAAGAAACACATTTTGCATCCTCCAACCCCCCTAACTATTTTGATAGAACCTACAACCAATACCACTATACTACATTCACCAACAAGACCCGTGGAGTTGCAATTTTTGTACGCAACTCCATTATCTTTGATATACAGTCTGTCTTTAAAGACGCTGAGAGTCGATACATCATTCTTAAAGGTACCATAAACAATCAAGCAATTACCATTGCCTCAGTGTATGCTCCAAACGACTCACAGTCAATTTTTTTCACTCAATTTTTTGAGACCCTGGATCGATATAACTCCCCACATATGGTCGTGGGAGGAGATTTCAATCTTGCGGCCCACCCTGCCCTTGACAGGAGTAGAGTCACCCCTTCTTCTAAGGCCTTTTCCAAGTCCATTAACCGCTCCATTAATAAACTACAACTTGTAGACTCTTGGAGGGCCCACAACACAGGGGTAAAAGCATTCACACATTATTCTTATCCCCATGATTGTTATGCCAGGCTGGACTATATTTTCTGTACCCCCATCATCCTGGCAAATTCCTCCCGGGCCCATATACACCCATGCCCATGGTCTGACCACAACATCCCTTAAAACCTCTGCTATAGGCCTCTCCCCCTCCCCCTTTAATTGGCGTCTCAATGACTCTCTACTTACCAACATCTTCAATATTCAATTAATGTCCGCCCACATAGAGAACTACTTTATTGATAACACTAATATTGAGACCCCTCCCACCACTCTGTGGGTTGCACATAAGGCTGTCATACGCGGCCACATAATCAATTTAGCCGCCTCTAAAAATAAAGAGAGACTTACAGATATCAAATGCCTAACAAAAGATCTGGAGCGCCTATACAACCAGCTACAACACTCCCCCTCTCAAGAACTTACCTCTCAAATAAAATCTAAAAGAGAAGCTCTTGATCTCATCCTCTCCGCAAATACTGAAAGTTCTCTTAGATTTTCGAAAGCAAAATTTCTACTACACTGTAACTCTCCCTCTGCTGCTTTTGCTAGAAAACTCAACCAAGACAACAGACCCACCCACATATACAAACTCAGAGACCATAGAGGTAATCTAGCTACACACCCCAAAGAGGTACTTAAGATATTCACATCTTTCTATAAAGAACTATTGTCCAGTCCCAAAGGCCGCCCAGATGGGACTTCCCTAGCTTGGCTGGACAGCCTGCATCTTCCCTCACTAAACCAACTGCAGATTGACTCTCTTAAGAAACCCTGTACCGAGGCAGAGGTCATTTCAATAATCAAATCTCTTAAAAATTCCACAGCCCCTGGCCCAGATGGGTATTCATCCCTTTACTACAAGAAATTTGCCCCTTTGCTAGCCCCTAGTCTTTCTAGACTATTTAACTATATCCTGGAGGGCAATTACTTTCCGGAGGAAATGCTCCTTGCTAATCTATCCCTTCTCCCTAAGCCCTATAAAGACCACTCCCTCCCCCAAAACTTTCGCCCCATATCGGTCCTCAACAACGACCTTAAAATATTTGGTAGGATTCTGGCTGACAGACTAGCAAAAGTCATCTCACCCCTGGTGCACCCTGACCAAACAGATTTTATACCTGGCCGTCAAATAGTAGATAACATCAGGATGGTTACTAATATCATCCAAGATGCCAATTTGCACTCACGTCAGACATGTCTCCTCAGCCTAGACATACATAAGGCTTTTGACAGTGTAGACTGGTCATACTTAAATCTTCTCCTCCCCAAATTTGGCCTCCCAGAAAATTTCATACAAGGCTTTAATGCCCTATACCACTCACCTCAAACGCGTATCAAAATTCCAGGAAATAATTCAGAATTCTTCCCCCTGGGTAGGGGAACTAGACAGGGCTGCCCACTTTCCCCTCTTCTTTTCACGTTAGCGATAGAACCCCTTGCTCACACCATTAGGAATAACACCGACATTAAGGGATACACAATCATTCAAGAGGAATTCAAGATCAGCCTTTATGCAGATGATGCCCTTATCTTCCTTACTGAACCCCTCACCTCTATTCCCACCCTACTTAAAGTTCTTAATATATTTCATGATGTCTCGGGCCTTAAGATTAATATAAACAAATGCTCAGCTATGCCAGTCAACCTTCCCCTAAACCTGCAGAACCTTTTACAAAACAATTTCCAGTTCATCTGGTGCCCTCTTTCCTTTAAATACCTGGGTATTCACATTACATCATGCTACAAATCCCTATATAAAACCAACTACCCTCCCCTATTCACACAAATTAGCTCAATCCTCAAATCATGGTCCTCCCTCCATATCTCATTCCTCGGCAGAATTTGTGTTGTAAAGATGATCATCATCCCCAAACTGTTATACTATTTCCGTGCCCTTCCCATTAACATATCAAAAACTAGATTGGATTCTATCCAGAGGTTACTCAACAAGTTTATTTGGGCGGAAAAAAAATCAAGATTTAGCTATGCTTTGTTACATAGGCCGCAGTCTAGAGGTGGGCTGGGATTCCCAAACCTTTGGCACTATTTCTTAGCTGCAAGACTCAATCAGCTATGCCAGTGGTTCTCCCCTAACCAGGACATACCCTGGAAAAGATTTGAGTCCACATCTATTCTCCCATTTCACATACAGGGGATTCTATGGTCGAACTCTATTTTGCCCCGCAACCTCCTTAAACACAACACGATAGTAGCCCAATTTCTACAAATCTGGCACAAGATCAGAAGTACATATGACGTCACCTCCGCCACCCCCCCGCTGGCCTCCTTTCTAGGGGATAACAGACTGGACTTGGCATACAACAGCAGATCACTATTTTCTCTCTGGGAGAGGAATAATCTAACCACTTTAAAATCACTTCAAACCAAATGGAAATTCACTCCTTTTAGCACACTCCAGTTAAAATATAACCTCCCAAATTCTGAACATGATCGCTATCAACTGATTAGATCATTCTATGCAAAACATTATTCTTTAAACACTCTCCTCTCTAATACCTTATTTGAAAAGATTTGTATATCCTCTCCTAGGGACAAGGGCTTGATTTCCAGATTCTATCATTTTCTCAATAACTCCTCACTAGAAGTAAAATCAGCTCCAATGCTTCACTGGGAAACCGAATTAAACTGTTCTTTTTCAGAGGAGTCATGGTGTTCTATGTATAACAACCTCCGTAAGTGCAATAAGGCTATCTCTTTTAGAGAAACCCCAGTGAAATTATTTACTAGATGGTACCTGTCTCCTTCTAGACTCCACAAATTTTATCCCTCAGTCTCCCCTAACTGTTTCAGAGGTTGTTTGGAACAGGGTACCATCTTGCATACATTCTGGAACTGCCCTCTCCTAACTCGGATCTGGCAGATGGCTGCTGATAGATTCGAGCAATCCTCAAAACACAGGATCACCCTTACACCTCAAACATGTTTATTATTTTCTGATATACCTGATATTCCTAGACCCTGCCTCAGATTGTTCCATTCTTTATGCAGTTCTATACAATGGATGATAGCCCTCAATTGGAGGTCTACTAATCTTATCTGGTCACAGGTGCTTTCTAGAATGGACACTATTAAAATTTCTGAAAAAATCTTTCACACCTTAAATGATAGCATCCAAACTTATGATTCAAAATGGTCCTACTGGAACATCACGCAACATTAATCTTAAACTTTCCTCATCATACCAGAATCATCCCACCCATCTCCAATCTACCTTCCTTTTTTATGTAGAGTTATATCAGTAAATGCTCTTCTATGCCCTTTTCGGTATTCTTCATTAGAAATTCCTTTACAATATTGTTGTACCTCTTCTTTTTAAGTTGAACTACATGTACCACAGCTGTCTTACTGTTGATCCTTTGTATCATGTGTACTCTGTAGCTGCCTTATGTTTTTTTCCAATAAACTTTTGTAAACAAAAAAACAAACACCTTTGTTATTCATCACCTGGTGTAGGCAATCAGTATTTTATAAATGTACAAAACAACAACGAGGGGAACTCTGCACTGGATAGTAAATGAAAAGTATACGATGTATCCGTGTGAAAATGTTCTGCTCTGAGCTCAAGAATGAAAATAAATTGTAACATTTCACCAGAGGGAGATGGTCCTGTGAATGAAAGCACACTAGAATGTTTTCATAATATTTCTGTGCGCCATCTGGTGCAGTGTTCACCTGCAAACAAAACAAACAACAAAATGCAAAAAAAACCCGCAAATTTCAGAGCCGGTTCATACAGGGGCGACTCGTCAGGCGACTCAGCCGCCTGACAAGTCGCGCTCCGCTCTGTTCAATGGAACCGTTCTAATAGGAGCGACTCACGTCGCTCCGACTTAGAAAAAGGTTCTTGTACGACTTTGGGGGTGACTCGGGGCAACTTGCATTGACTTCAATATAGAAGTCATTTTGCAAGTCGTCTTGAGATCGCCTTGCCGAGTCGCCCCCAAAGTCGTGCCGCCCCAGTGTGAACCGGGTCCAAGTGCTAAATATTGCAAAACATAAATATTTAAAGCGCTCGGTAAACAACACATGTTTTTTAGTGAATTAACTACTTTTTCGTTTCAATAACTTTTATTAAAGTTTACAGTACAAGGAACAATTGTTTTGGCTTTACATTGGGCATCTTACAACTTCTGTAGGGAGTAAAGCAGTACATTCAGGAAATCCTCCATTAATAACTTGCTTAACACTGTATCTTATCCTGGAGCAACCTGTGTCTTAATTACACCAATATTTAAATTGACTACTTTTTAAATAAATACTGAATGAGTTATGTTAATTTAATTCATGTGGTATCTCCTAGTGAATTGACCCCTGCGTGTTGGGGCTTTAATGCCTTCTTTTCCCTTCTGTATTGAAATAATAAAAAAAAAAAAAATAGAGGAACAAGAGAAAATTAAAATTTTGACTTACCGTATATACTCGAGTATAAGCCGACCTGAATATAAGCTGAGGCTCCTAATTTTACCACAAAAAACTGGGAAAACGAATTGACTCGAGTATAAGCCTAGGGTGTCCAACTGCATGCCTCACTGTGTCCATGACTAGACTGACGTTTAACATAGGAGTCTATGGAAGGGGTTCCCGGCTTTGAAAAATTGGTGCTCCCCGGCCGTAGGTCCACCAGACAACAAACTTTGCACACTTGTAGAGGAGAAATGGAGCTACTTGTGTGCCACGTTTTGGGTCCAGGGGACCTAGGACCGGCCAGTACCGGGTCCCCAAAGTCACCGGGGAAATTACCATTTAACATGGGAGTCTATGGAAGGGGTGCCCGGCTTTGAAAAATCGGTGCTCCTCAGCCGTAGGTCCCCCGGACAACAAACTTTTTACACTTGTAGAGGAAGAGTGGGGCTACATGTGTGCCAAGCTTGGGGTCCAGGGGACGGCCGGTACCGGGTCCCCAAAATCTGGGAGATCAGGCACAAAAAGGTTACTCAAGTAAAAGCCGAGGGGGGCATTTTCAGCACAAAAAAAATGTGCTGAAAAACTCGGCTTATACTCGAGTATATACGGTACCTGCAAATTCCTTATCTTGGAGTATTGTACATGATTTATATTATTTTTTTTAATGGATAATACGCAAGTGACCTATGAATATAAGTACTGTACGATTGAGATGATGAAAATTATGATTAACCTGTAAATTCCTTAATTTGAAGTACAGGACACAGGACTTGTATTCATAGACAATGGGTTATATACAGGATACCTATGGTCTATGAAGTCCTGTACTGAACAATTAAAATAAAAGGTGCAAACCATATTTTACAAAACAAAAAACAAAAAAAAACATGGTGACTGTTTATAATTTCACCTTAGAAATTGAAGGGTTCACATGTACTTTAATATTTCTAATGTGCAAATTTAGTACAATCCCAAACATCATTTTAGTAAATTTGCTGGTGATGTGAACACATAGAAAGTCAATATCTGAGATACGAATAGCACAAAAGACAAATGTTCACATATGGTATACTGGGAATTTCATTGAAATTATTTAAAGTAATAATAAAAAAAAATCTTAATCACATCAGTTGGCTCAAATGGGAGTCATATCAAGAGGAGCGGAGAGTAGAGGACAAAGTCTGTGCTTAACTGTGGCTCAAGCCTCGTACACACGACCGGTTTTCTCGGCAAGAAACGACAAGAAAACTGCTGGGAGAGCTTTCTTGCCGAGAAAACCGTTCGTGTGTATGGTTTCTTGTCGAGAAAACTGCCGGGAATCTCGACGAGAAAAATAGAGAACCTGCTCTCTAGTTTCTCGTCAGGATTCTCGTTTTTCTTGTCGGGAAACCGGTCGTGTGTATGCTTTTCCGAGTCTTAAAAAAACGCGCATGCTCAGAATCAAGTATGAGACGGGAGCGCTCCTTCTGGTAAAACTAGCGTTCGTAATGGAGATAGCACATTCGTCACGCTGTAACGAACTGAAAGCACGAAGACTGAAAAACGCGAATCGTCTCTCCCCAAACTTTTACTAACACGCGGTAATACGAGATCAGCAAAAGCAGCCCAAGGGGTGGCGCCATTGGAATCGAACTTACCCTTTATACTGCCGCCGTACGTGTTGTACGTCACTGCGCTTTACAATGACGAGATTTTTAATTGACAGTGTGTATGGAAGCAAAGCTTGACAAGAATCCCGTCAAGCTTGACAAGAATCTCGTTGAGAAACCCGACGTTTTTTTTTTACGACGGGATTCTCGGCCGTGTGTACGAGGCTTATCCCATACTTTTCATCCCTTATGGCAAATTCCAAGGAGTCTGCAGTCCCAATGGGGATTTGTAAGTCCTATAGAATGTCCTGAACCCTATATAAAGTCCTATAGAATGACCCCAGAAGCCAACCTACCAGTTTTTACTCTGTTCTGTTTCAGTCATCCTGAAATTGCTTATTTCATCATTGAAGTTTTACACTGGGCATCCGATAAAACCCGATATATGCAGAAAGAGATTATACCAAGACACATACTGTACATTAGAGACCGATACAGAATCTGAGGCTTCTTTTATCCAGTTTTTCTACATAGCAAAGCACATTTTCAACTAAATATTTATAGGAGCTGCAAGCTTCAGCATTTGCTCTGTGCCAGATATCAATATCAGCATTTATTATTTACATATACAGAATATTTTGGCATTCAATTACTACTACATGTTGCATAAAATATATCAGTTTCTCATTCAGACCTGACAGTTGTGACAAGCAAAGAATAGCAGTCATGCTATTTAAACTAACCTAGGGGGTTAACCAGTAAAACTATTTCTAATGGCATGCTTATTTTTTTTTCATTTGGCTAAAGGGCAAACTTCAGACATGTAAAGTAGACACATAAAAAGCTAAAGAAGTCACTTTGGCTCAAGTCATACGCTGATGTCTAACCAAGTGTAGGCAGCAAGCTGACATTCTCTGTTAAGGAATGCATGACATGATATGTCTGATTGCAGCTACAGTATGTGGTTATGTGTAGATAAAGTGAAGTACATGTGTCAGTCGCACGCCATACCGACCAATTAATTACCTTTAAATTATTTGCGGGTGCTGTAGTGAGCGAGGGGATGTGAAATCAACAAAAAAAATAATAATCCTCACTGGCATTCCTTCTTCGTAAATAAGGATTTCTCTTTATTAGGACATCATTAGAGAGAAAATATCACCAACCAACATTTGGGACCTCGCAGGGCCCTTTCTCAAGGTTAAACGATGAGATAGGGACTCTGCGTGGTCCCGATATGCTGGTTGGTGAGATCTTCCCTCTGATGATAAAATAAAGAACAATCCTTTCGAAAAGGGGGAAAAGGGAGGTAACAAACCTCAGGACTTTTAAGGTGTTAGGTATGGAGACTAAAACTCACTTGTACAGTATATAAAAAATTGAATTTTATTACAAAGATAAAAAACATGAGAACAAGGTTTCATCCATATCAAAAATCGCTTGTTCTATAAAGAGGCATAATTTACAGACACTACCACTCAACATGTTTCGCTCAACAGAGCTTCCTCAGGAGATTCCGGTGTGGCGTTTTATATGCTATAGACAACAAAGAGATTGGAATCATTCCAATCTCTAGAACTGGAAATTATCAAGACAATGGTCTCTAATGCCTACAAAGTTTGTCGGCAATGACCAACTTAATTCCCCTTTAACATGGGCGGCAAACTCTACCACCAACTCTACAGTGTGTGGCAGAGCAGCAGCTTCCAGGCAATCCTGCCACCTCCTGAATTTTTTTTTTTTTTTTAAAAATCGAATCCCAGGGAGGTTTTTGGATTGAAATACTGCATCACAATCACAAACTAGGCATCTGTGCTACAGACCCATTGACCTCAATGAGCGAGACTGAACGGTGGTTCCATCTGTCAAACTAGACAAGCCCAGTTAAAATTTGCTGTGCCATGTTTACCATCCCCTCCAGGTGCCATGGTAGCTTTAGGTGGGTGGTCAGGGTGCAGTAACAACGCAGGTCAACCGCCTGTTTTTACCAGTCATGGGAAAACCCAAGAAATTTAAGATTTCCATAAGACTCATAGAAAGGGAAAAACCAGATGCATATATTGGCTGCATTTCAAAAATGTGCACATATAAGGTCCAGTTCACATCTCACGTAGCCGGAACGCGTGTTCCCACTCACAACACACGCCCTAGTGTGTCGCGCATAGGGCAGCCCATTCACTTAAATGGGCTGCCCTATTATGTGCATTTGTCGCAGCAAAGAAGCTCAAGGACCAAATTTTGTCCCTACGCCAGGCATGTTTTTAACAAGCACAATTTGCCGCAATTCTTTTGTTGTGCGACAACTGCAGCAAAGTCACACCGCGTTTGGGGTGCTATTAAGGATGAATTGCACTCAAACCCGCATTGAGCGTTTTGCTGCAATTTTAGCACTATTTAAAAGCGCAATGATTCTGCCCGCAATTCCAAATTGCTAAGGGTAGACGGGGCCTAAAGGAACATAAATATATGTAAAGATCAGTGTGACTTGACTGTTAACACTTATTCTAATATACTCTTTTACTCTTTAATGGAATTAATGAATGTAACTGAAGAGATACCAGAAAAGAGAGAAGGGAGAGAGATACTGTGGCTTTGTATAAGATTACTTGGTATGCTTCTTTACACAGATGCTAAATATTTTACAAATACTTACTGGGGCAACTTCCACTGTTTTGTGAAGAGATTTGCTCTGAAGTTCTTCCAAAGAAATATCAATTCTCCTAAAAGATAGAGAAAAAATATAGCAAAGGTTTATTGGCATCAATGTACTAATATGCTGATACTCAAATAAATAAATAAAATTTGATATTTCTCTATCCACTAAAGACTTGTGTCTAAATATTGTTAGGACCATCAACAAAAACATAGAGGTAAATATAAATGATCAATAAATAATTTAATTTGTTTCACTTAGAAAACTAGGTACCGTATATACTCGAGTATAAGACGACCCGAATATAAGCCGAGGTGCCTAATTTTACCACAAAAAACTGGGAAAACGTATTGACTCGAGAATAAGCCTAGGGTGTCCATCTGCATGCCTCACTGTGTCCATGCCTCACTGTGTCTTACTGTGGCCATGCCTCACTGTGTCCAATCTCCCTACCTGATCTCCGACGCTGTGTGACTAGACTGATTTTTAACATGGGAGTCTATGGAAGGGGTGCCCGGATTTGGGGTCCAGGGGACCAAGGGCCGGCCAGTACCGGGTCCCCAAAAATCACCGGAGAAATTACCGTTTAACATTGGAGTCTATGGAAGGGGTGCCCGGCTTTGAAAAATCGGTGCTCCCCGGCCATAGGTCCCCCGGACAACAAACTTTGCACATTTGTAGATGACGAGTGGGGCTACAGGTGTGCCAAGTTTGGAGGCTGGCCAGGATCAGGCGCACAAAGTTGAAGATGGACACAGACTCGAGTATAAGCCGAGGGGGCATTTTCAGCACACAAAAAAGTGCTGAAAAACTCGGCTTATACTCGAGTATATACAGTATATTCCGAAAACCGATAACATTGCGATTTGAGCTCATACTAATTAATGGGCTCAAATCGCACTGCAAACAATTGCATGCGATTTGAACAGGAATGCAGTGGTCTTCTCCACATCTCCTGTGTGAACCCAGGCTGAAGTCACCATGACAAGAACCGCATGCGATTCAGACAGGAATTGCATTGCACCGCAAAAGTATCGGTTTAAGGTATCAGAGCCATTTTCATGAGTACACGTGAGTGCAACCCTATTATTTTTTTTTATTCAAGCTGTACAGGTTTGTTAAATTATTGTAACATTTTCTTTATTTCACATGTGGCCAACACATCTGAGAACAGAAAAATTCACAGAACTTTTTTTTTCAGATTTATAAATAATTAAAATTTGCTCCAAGCTATGTTATTATGGACTGGCAGCAATCTGTTGGCAGGCTACTACTGCCACTTAAGGAACACTGGGGTTGATTTACTAAAACTGGAGAGTGTAAAATCTGGTGCAGCTGTACATAGAAACCAATCAGCTTCCAGTATTTTTTGTTTTTTTTGTCAAAGCTTAATTGAACATGCTGAAGTTAGAGGCCAATTGGCTACTATGCAGAGCTGCACCAGATTTTGCACTTTTAAATTTTAGAAAATCAACCCCATATTACATATTGTCTACTCTTCTAAATTTAGATATTTATATCTCACAAAAGGTAGAGAATCCATTATTTTTTAAATGATCTATCACTAGGGGGACACTCCACCACAATCTCAGCCACCCTAGCAGAGGTCATACTTTTCAAACACCAATTCATAAATACTACAAGTAAAGGCAGACAAAGTGCATAAAGCTGACATTACAGAGCTTAGTTTTTAGGCACTGTGGTGTTGCGTGTTCCCCAGATCAGCTTACCTGTGAATCTCCGGATTGATTTGTGGTGTAGGGCTATTAAGGATTAGCTCCTGTTTATTGCTCTCTTCTTTCAACTTGGAGAAGCGTTCATGAAGTGACAGTCCAGGTGACCTGAAATGGTTTGCTAGAAATCGAAGGGCAAAAAACAAAAAAATACACATTTATATCTTCTTCAATATTATTCTGAATACCCAAGTCTTATGCCCCATACACACGATCGTTTTTCATGCCGTTAAAAATGCCATTTTTAAAAATGGCCATTAAAAATTATCGTGTGTATGCTCCAGAGCATTTTTAACGACGTGAAAAACGGCCATTAAAAATTTCGAACATGCTCTCTTTTTTCACGTCGTTTTTCATGTCGTTTTTTTTAACGACGTGAAAAACGATAGTGTGTATGCTTTAACGACGTGAAAAAAAACGTGCATGCTCAGAATCAAGTATGAGACGGGAGCGCTCGTTCTGGTAAAACTAGCGTTCGTAATGGAGATAGCACATTCGTCACGCAGTAACGGACTAAAAAGCACGAGGCTGAAAAGCGCGAATCGTTGCTCAACAAACTTTACTAACATGAAGGGTGGCGCCATTCGAGCGGAACTTCCCCTTTATAGTGCCGTCGTACGTGTTGTACGTCACTGCGCTTTGCTTGATCGTTTTTTAAAATGATCGTGTGTACGTAAGACAGGCTTGAGAGGAAACATGAAAAAAAAACGACGTAAAAAACGGCAAGAAAAAAAAAATGGCAAGAAAAACAATCGTGTGTATGGGGCATTAAAGTGTATGCAAACTCCAACAATAAACCTTTCTAGCGTGTTTCCCCTTCTCTGGTAAACATACCATTGAAAGGGTTTTGTTACATTGGTTGAATAAGTACAACATACAGGGGGTCCCCGGGTTACGAACAAGATAGGGACTGTAGGTTTGTTCCTAAGTCGAATTTGTTTGTAAGTCGGGACAGTACCTTTTTTAAGTGCTCCACATAGGCAGATGACATGAGCTCATGTTGGGACACAGGGATAGATTGTACTGTACATTCTATCCCTGTGTTCCAGCATGAGCTCATATCATCTGCCTATGTGGAGCTCTCATTCAATCGTGTGTGGTACAAGTACAGTACTGTACAGGGCATATACTGTAGTAGTGGGCACAGAACAGTACAGCAAGTAATCTCACCAGCTTTCAGGGCGCTTCTGATGCCGTCATGTACTGTATGTAGGGCGTGGAGAACATCTGCAGTACAGTGAGGGTAGTTGGCTGGGAGAACCAGGCAGGGAAGGCCCAGAGCGCTGCAAGACAGGCAGAAGGATGTAAAGAGGCTGGGCTCCAGGACACCTCAACCAGCCCACACAGGCAGTCTCCGCTGGGCAGCTCACCAGATCACAGCAGGGAGATGGATGGCTGGTGAGGCAGGTGAGAGCAGCAGTGTCCGCACATCCGTGTCCAGGCCAGGCCAGGCCAGCCGTGGGGCAGCAGCGCAGGAAAGACCGGGGATCTGCAGGCCGCACTAAGCCGGACCAGGCTGCGGCCGCAATACAGGCACAGGACACAGCATGGTATGGAGAGGAACAGGTAGGCATGTAATTTGGTTGTTTTTAAGTGTTTATGTGCACGGATGGCTAAGGATGGAGTGCAGGACCCCGTTCGTAAGTAGGAGTCGTTCGCAACTCGGATGTTCGTAACTCGGGGACCCCCTATATATCCGTTGATCATGACACAAAATCTTGTCAGTCGATATTTAGCATTGTTCCTCCCAATTCTCTTTGTTAAGTACAGAACAAACCTCCCCCCTTCCGATGTCATGGAGAGGAGGAGATGGGGAGGTGTTCTATAGTCTTAACACACTTCCTATACTGCGGTGACAGTGCCGCTCCTTCATAGATACAGTAACAAAGAGTATATGTATATGTTGTCACTATGATAGCAAATGTGTTACTGGAATGATCATGAAAAAACAAAAACCACACATTCTGATGCATTTCGCCCCGGCCACCGGGGCTTAGTCATAGGCAAGGATGAGCTCTGGCGTGTTCGCAAAGCACACGTGCAGAGCCCACCAGGAAGTCAGCACTGCGCTAATCACAGGCAGCGAGACATTTCCCGATCTCTGCAGCCACGCATCGGGACAATGTCTCACTGCCTGTGATTAACGCAGTACAGTGCCGACTTCCTGTTGGGCTCTGCACGTGTGCTTTGCGAACACGCCGGAGCTCATCCTTAGTCATAGGCTATGACTAAACCACAGTCTGCTGGCGAAATGCATCAGCGTGTGGGGTTATGTGGAGACATGTAGGCTGAACCGTTTCTTATTGTTTATTAAGTCCAGTTGCACTACATTCATACATTCTACTCTATGCACCATTTTTATAAAAAATATATCAAAATGACGTCCTATGTGACTCAAAATAATTTGTGAATGTTAGCAATTCAGTTTTGTGTTCCAACTATTGACTGTTTTGCTATGCAGTGTTCTCTTGGTGACATCCATGGTTTTATCTCCTCAACCAATTGTCTGCGCTAGTTATTCTGGTCTATGGTAGCTTTGCCTGGATAAGTTGTTTACCCTTGTACCTCCCATACATTTTTTACCATTTTCTTTTTTTGATTAATCGTTTACCCTATTTACCTGCCCCATTCTTCATATCAGTACATCTTGTAACACTGTGCCTTGGCCACATGGGGGATGCTGTACATTGCTCTGCTCGCATGGTCGGGAGCTGCAATGCGCGCTGCGGGTGTTTCCCTCCCCCCCCTCTCGCCAGCCTCATTGGCGCTGGGGGGTCTGGGTGTGCCGTCACTGCGCACTGACATCACACACATGCGCCGGACACGCGGCGTCCCTGTGACGCTGTCATGCTGGCGGATTTTGTCCATCTCCGCGGGCTGTGGGTGTGGTGGTGGTGCCTGTCGGACGAATTATCGCCCGGCTGTCGGCCGCCCCGTCCCCTCCCTATTGTGCCTGTGGGTGTGGTGTTGGGGGTTGGTCGGCGGCGGCTTATATAGGCGGCTGCCCTGGTGGGGTCTGGATGCTCCTGGCTCTCTCGCATACAGACATCCACGTCTTCCCGTTTGGACTGGATTTCCTCTTCTTTCCGAACACCAGGTATCACTATACCTCTCCATACACTTCCCTTCCTTCCCCTCCTTTCCTCTCTTTTCCCCCTACCTTTCCCTTTCTTTTTCTCCCCCCTCCCCCCTTTCCCCCATCTTCCTCACTTTTTTTTTTTTCAGGTATTGGGTGTCTTGGTGTCAACCTTTGTTTGTGGTCCCCCACTTGCACCCTTGTCCAGCACCTTCACACCCCTTCCACAGTTACTTACATAACAATTATCCCCTCACATAGTCTCATTTAATGATTGTCACATTCATACACATTTTTTTTGCATTGTTCACATAGGAGTGCCTGGTGCGTCCGGATAGTGCTGGGGTGCTGCCTGTGGGGGGCGCCGCCGCTGGTCGTGCCCTCTCTGCTCCCGACCCTGCTACCCTCGGCTCACGGTCCCCGCCAGTGTACCCCCAAGTGCACATATATTTGTAAGTGACCCTTCTCTGATTTAGGGATGGCTATACTGTCATTTATACTTTTCTTGTAACCGAGACTAGTCAGTCTACTAAGTTTCTTTATTATTCATTATCTTCTTATTGCAGATCCTTCATACACATGCTCCTGACGAGCGGCTCAAAGCCGCGAAACGCATATTACTTATCACTTTTCAGGGACCACAAAGACCCCAGACCGTGCAGACCATATTTGCCAATCATGTATACTCTTATCATGAATAGGGGTGGAACCCTCTTAGCTTACAATGTGATTTATGTTTGTGAATGCGTTATTACCTGAAATTACCGTTTCAGGAATTGGCACCATTGAGTGTGCATTTTATGTATATGAAATTAATGTATTCTAAAATTTATCTTTGTACTAATAAATGTTTTACCACCCACCACTCAATCAATTTTGTCATCAAGAGCTTCATTTAAAGTCCCAACCTCCCCCCCCTCTCGTTGCACCCTTGACGCCTTATAGCTGCATCTTTGCTTAGTTTTTTTCTGCTATCCAGTGTTTGTATGATTGTGTTAGCATATTTGTAATTTTTGTACAGTGAATTTTCCTGATTTTAATATTATGCAACCTCTGCATAGCAAGAGAACATGTGCTTACAGGCTGGGACTCTGATAAGAAAACTTGTAAGCTCTTGGAGGACATATTTCTTAAATGTAGAAGATCTTGGCTGTGCTATCAAACAGAAAGCTCTTACTGCAGCTCTTACAGCAGCAAAAGAAGATCCTGGCTGCAGAACCTTTCCCGGGAGTTACCTAGACTTCTCACCCAAATCTGCATGGACAATGCTTCTATGACATTGCTAAACAAAGGCCTCTACAGCTCAAACCATGGGACAGGAAACTAGCTGGGCTACATTACAGAGGAGGGGAGAACAGCGATTATTGAAAGCTACATCCGCAGGCAATATTTCGCATGTTAGAAAACCAACATGCTGTTTGTACCCAAGTCGATAGGTGGATCAACTTGGGTACAATCAACCTGCCCATACATGGATCGCCTCTCGGCCGGTCCATGCTGAACAAGCAGAGATTCGAACCATTCGATTAGAGATTGTAAGCTCTAACGAACAGGGCTCTCTGATTCCTACTGTATTAAAATGTATTGTAATTGTACTGTCTACCCTGAAGTTGTAAAGCGATGCGAAAAACGGTCGAAACGATATAAATCCTGTATAATAATCTATTTCCGGCTTAAGACAAAACCCTCTACTTGAACATGTATGGAGGAGAGAAAAGAACCACAGTGCAGGCTTGCAAGGACCTTATTAACGATGAAACATAGATCATGATGGTGATTGCCCTTCAAAACCTTGCTCAAATATTTGTTTTTTTTATAACACTAAAACCTTATACCTACCTTGAGTCTCTCTTGCCGAAAGACACTTAACTTTATTAATTTGTATTATCCGGGTTATTCTTCCCCCTTGTCCTACCCAGTGAGGTGGTATAAGTTTTGGCTAAGATGGAGGTTCATATAGCACTTTTTTCTATTTGGACTGATCTGGGTTCCATAAAAATGGAAAGAAAAACTACATTGATTACTCTATTATTTCAGCTTCTGCTTACCAGTTTATTTTTATTTTTTTATATGCGATAAAGCTTTACAACTGACCCAAATACGCCACCTTTAACCTAAAATAAATTTCCTGATGACCCTTGTGACTCGACCAACAACAAAAGTTGCAAACACTTCTCCCCTACTTATTACTTCTTAAGGCTTTGGTGCATATCCTATTTCAAATATCATTTTCTTTTCACAAAGCCCACCAAAATCCTTGGATCCAGACTTCACATCAGGAGTGACACAGGACAGCAATAAAGTTAAGTGTCACATCATAAAATTTCTAACTAAATGACAATGTCTGAAAATATCACATATTCTACTTCCTGAGGAGGCATAATCTCTAACCTGTAGGGCTGTATGAATAAGCAGGTGGTGAAATCAATATTTAGGTAAATACACCGAGCAAAATGATAAATGCAACACTTTTGTGTTTGCCCCTATTTTTTATGAGCTGAACTCAAAGATTATCATGTTCCAGTTCCAGCCAATATCCTGCAACTTTGCACAGCCATTGAAGAGGAATGGACCAACACTCCACAGTCAACAACCTGATCAACTATATGCAAAGGAGATGTGCTGCACTGTGTGAGGCAAATGGTGGTTACACCAGATACTGACTGGTTTTCAGACCCCCCAGACCCCCACCCCCAATACAATATAAAACTGCACATTTTACAGTGCCCTTTTGATGTGGCGATTTTGGCCGCGATTTACATTGACATCTGTGTCAGATATCTTTGCAATCACGGCTGAAATCGGGACTGCCAGCGAGAGTGAAATCGTGCGAGTTCAGCTGAACTCGCACGGCTTCACTCCCGCAGCCCAGTGTGAACCTGGGCTTAGACAGATTTGTGAGCAATATTTGAGAGAAATAGGCCTTGTGTGTACATAGAAAAAGTTGTAGATCTTTGAGTTCAGCTTATGATAAATAGGGGCAAACCCAAAAGTGTTGCGTTTATAATTTTGCTCAGTGTAGTTGGCAAAAATGCTACATGACCCTTAGCAAAAGGAGTAGTCAAAGTGATCTTTAATATTTCCATTAGCGTATTATATTGTACTAGAAAGACTCCATAAAATTCCACACATTACAACTTTAAAGTGTTACTAAACCAAGGAACCTATATTCACTATATCTAGCCTCCCACAGTACATGTACAATACACAGTACAATTATTTTAGTAAATATAAACTGTTAAATACCTTTTCTTATCAGCAGTATATAACAGTCTTTTGACTTCTAAAAATTCCTGGTGAAGCTTGTAGGAGGAGTTTTCAAACTGCACTGGCTGTCCTCGGGATCCAGGACCCCTGACCCCCTATCTGGACAGGGCCGATTGGCCCTGTGCTGATCACATGCACTCTCCCAGGGAAAAAAAACTCTAGCAATACACACCAAACTGAGCATGTGCAGCCTGACTCCATAAATCTGTAAATATCAGGTTATTTTTTGGAGTCAGTGGAAGAAGGGGATGATCTGTACACAGACGATTGAACAGCCTTTTTACACAATGCAGAGGATTAACCTCTTAGGTTCCACAGTGAGTATAACAAGCATGTTCTACTGCATATACAGACTTATTTTACTGTTGTGGATTTAGTAACACTTTAATCTTTTGTAGTCTACCGTATTATATACATGTTTTTTTTAGGGCATATGGGACCTAAATAGCAAATATGGATACATATGTTTTTATATATTGTATGAATTTTGTATATACATATTTTAATTTTTTTTCCCAATATAATGCTTATGTACCCCCATATTTACCACACAATATAACTAACAAACCCTCCTGATTAAAATGATATCACATTAGCGTGACTTTTATGCAAGTTAGGGAAAAGGTAGAGCTCAAAGTGAATGTATGTGATTTACTTCTGGAGAGCTTTATTCCCAGTGGCAATGCACTGAAAAAAAAAATTGTTTGCATTAGGCCTCATGTACACTGCTGCTGGTAAACAGACGTTTAGGAGCAGTTGGGCATTTTTTTCAACTACTCCTGAACTCTCCTCTAGGTTATCTTATCAGTACATGTACACTGGTTCATTTCTAGTCAGTTGTGTTTAGAGGCTTTTTCTTGAATCCAAAAAAATGCGTTCAGAAGCTGTGTTTAGAGGCAGTTGCAGCGCCAAACGCGGCTAAACGCAGCAACTCGCGTTTAGCCTCGTTTCGTTTACAGACGTCTTAATTTTTTTCAAACGCTTCTAGAAGCAAACGCGGCATATAAATGCGGCTAAACGGCCGTTTATAGACACTGGTTTCTAGCTGTCAAGTTAAATCGTTCAGGAGAGGTTAACCAACGTTCCGTGTCCCGTGTATATGAAGCCTAACTTGTTATAAGATTTAGAGCCCTTTCACACTGAGGCGCTGCAAAAACGCCCTAAACCGCCTTTAGCGCTATTAGCGCGTTTTTAGGGCGCTATTGGTAAAATTAACGCAACGCTGCCGGCGTTTTAACAGCGCTTTTCAAGGGTTATTGCAGCATGGGCAATTTCAGTCCTGCTGTTGTAGATGATCTTTTTTTTTTGCTTGCATGTTTACATTTTTGGGAGATCATGTGACTTTTCTACAGCTCAGAGTGTATTATAGGCGCTATTCAGGCGTTTTTACAGCGCTTTCAATTCATTTCAATCGAGAGGGGCGTTTTTGGAGCGTTTTTTTCAGCGCCCAAAAGCTGCTCCAAAAATGCTGCTTGCAGGCCTTGTCTCAACGCCCCACCAGCGCAACACCTCAGTGTGAAAGGGTCCATTGAGATGCATGGAGAGCGTTTTAATAGCATTATTTTTAACGCTAAAGCGCTGTAAAACCGCTCCAGTGTGAAAGGGGTCTTAGGGATTTTTCACAGGTTTGCAAACAACAATAATTTGAAAGACATTTTGCTTGATTTACTAAATTAAAAAAAGGTTGTTCACTTTGTAAGGGAAGTTACACTTTGCATGGAAATGTTCCTTATGGCTTAGTAAATGTGGTGAAATTTTGCTTGGCCCCATACCCAATCACAAGCAAGTAAAATGAAAAAACAAAAACAAAAAAAAAGCAAAATAAAATAATTTTGTCAACCCAGCTGGCTGATTGAAAAAAAAAAAAAAACATACAGATTGCCATACTAATACACACAATGTTAGTGTGCCAATCTCCCCCGCTGGGCCTTTGTGTCCTAACAGGGAGACTAACCAGTCCCCCTCCCATGAACACAATAATCAGCGATCGCAGCTGCAGGTGCTGATTGGAGGCTGAATTTCCAGCACGTTCCTTGGATAAAAGCCAGTCAGTAGAACCGGACGATAATTGGCTGCTGTGTGCCCAGCCTTAGGAATAAGATCTCCCTGTGCAGAAGCAAATCATTTCTAATAGTGATCTGTGCAACAGCACTGCTAGAGTCTCTGTAGTGACAGGAAGTGCTGTGATGTCACTACACTCCCGCTGTAAACACATTTACATCTATATTGTGTGCTCCTGAGAAAAGGGGGCACAATATGGGGCCACTTTCTTGAGATTGAGGCCTCCCCATCCCAGGATTTGTTATAGTATATTAAGCAGCATAGGTTATTTTCAGGTTACTGCCTCTTTAAGAGGCTACAGGGAAGCATGCAGGTTCAGCCAATGAGGTTACAGGGAATTCTCTGCAAGCAGGGGGTTAGGTTATATAAAGGTCAGCAGGTGCGGGGCTCATCCTCTTGCCTGCGGACAGCTGAAGGAGTTTGGAGCTCTGCACTTTGAAGTACCGATGGAAGCCCTGGTGATGCAATTGATGGAGAAAGCTGGCAGTGCAGGCGGAGAAGCTTGGCTACGTCATTGCCTGGCTCTAGCCTCAGCGGAGGAGGAGCAGCGGGAGGACCAAGCAGGAGTGAGAGATTTAAATGTGGGCGGCGAGCAGCTGCATACCAATGGCGCAGGGCGGGGAGTCTCTGAGCCCGCCCTGCCAGTGAGAGCGAGGAGGAGCGCAGCTCCTGAACGAAGTGGCAGGGCTACGGAAGAAGCCAAAGAGGTTCGGGTACCCTCGGGTCGGTCGAATGAAGAGGGCGTGACATCACCCGGCCGCCGTGGCAGCAAGAGGAGGACTTGCTCACAGTCGCCAGCAGTGGGAGGAAGACGGCGGGGCCAACCCCAAAGGCCTGCACATGACTCTAGGGGGAGACAACCTGCGCTGCAATCCCCCCTGCAGCACATTGAAATCAACCAGCAAGAGGTGCCGCAACAGGTGACGGTTGGGCAGGCACTACAAGTCCCAGACCCCAAGGTGCTGCTGGAGCATGAAGTTCATCACACTGTATCGCAGCCTCCAGCAGTGGGTGAGTTGAGTCAGTTAACTACAGTATGTTATCTGGGCTAGTAGGTTCTCTGTCCTCTTTAGTTCAGTCTTTATCTAAAGTGTCAGTTCCTGCTGTTTCTTCTTTGCTGGTTTCTATGCCAGCTATTCCTGACTCTGCTACTCCTGTGCTGTCTGCTTCTTCTGATAGTGTAACAAGACAACACAGTAATTTGTTAAATGTTTTACCACATGCTATGTTAGTACCTGAATCACAAATACACACAGCACACAGGAGTATTGTCCCGGAGTCATATATGAAGGATGTCATGCCCTGTGAGATATCCCCATTAGGTTATCATTTGTCTGCAGCAGTCAAGGATACAATCTGGAAAGGGGATTACATAGATATTCTTTCTCTCCTGCCTTCTCAGAAAGAATTCATGGTCAGAACGGATAAGAAAGAAGGGAGAGGGGAGGAGGAGAGACGCAGGTTTATTCCCAGGTCCTTTAATAATTGGCTGCAGGCCTTCTGCATTTACTCCGGTGTGATGGCTGAAAAGTACCCAGAGCGTTGTGGGGGACTTTTCCAACACTTGGATCATATCTTAGAGGCATATAAGGGCTTTGGGGGCCTAGGTTGGTTTTATTATGACGAAGCCTTCCGTCAAAAATTGTCCATACACCCGTCCCTTAGGTGGGGAATGAAGGATGTGGGTCTGTGGCTGAACTTATTATTACCACAGAAGCAGGCAGCACCTAGACAACCCACAGTTAACCCTGCGACAGCAGCTTTTAGAAAAGGCTGCTGTTTTCGCATTTAATGATAGTCAATGCCGCTGGAATACTTCGTGCAAGTACCGTCACAAATGTTCTGTCTGCGCGGGGGCGCATCCAGCAACAAAATGCTTTAAGCGTAACGCAAATGTAGGTCCAAGTTCAACGCAGCATATTTTTCCCAAGAGCCTGCACTCCAGTGAAAATATGGGAAAATATGCGCCCGTGGTTGGACAGCTACCCAAACAGGGAGAAGGCTCAGTTGCTCATTGAGGGATTGGCTCAGGGCTTTTCGCTGCCTTCCTTTTTAGGAGAAGGGTGTAAGATGGTGGGGAATTTGAAGTCGGTGGATCAGTTTCCTCAAGTGGTAAGGGATAAATTGTGTAAGGAACTTGTTGCTGGCAGGATTGCAGGACTTTTTGTGGAACCCCCTTTTTGTAATTTTCGTCTCTCCCCGTTGGGGGTGGTGCCCAAGCGTGAGCCTAATGAATTTAGGCTCATACACCATCTATCGTACCCGAAAGGCAATTCATTGAACAATGATATCAATAGTGATTTATGCTCAGTTTCCTACGCCACTTTTGAGGAGGCCATTGGTAAGATTCGGTTGTTCGGCCCTGGTGCATTGTTGGCAAAGGCCGACATAAAATCGGCATTTCGGCTTCTGCCTGTTTCCCCATTGGCTTTTAATTCTTTAGGTTTTTCTTTTGAAGGTCAGTACTTTTTTAACATGTGTCTCCCTATGGGATGTTCACTGTCGTGTTCATATTTTGAGGCGTTTTCTACGTTCCTCCATTGGGTTCTTGGTGTTCGGTCCGGTTCAGATAGCATAGTACACTACTTAGACGACTTTTTATTTGTCGGTCCGGCTAGTTCTGGTACCTGTTCGGATTTGTTGATATCATTTCAAGCGCTAGCTCTGGAATTTGGTGTCCCTTTGGCGGAGGAAAAAACTTGTCTCCCCAGCACAACTTTGGAATTTTTGGGAATTGAAATAGATACCAGTAGGATGGAATTTCGTTTGCCAGTGGCAAAATTGGAAAAATTAAAATGGTTGCTTGCGAGGGTGTTGCAAAAGAAAAAGATACAGTTGAAGGAGATGCAATCACTTTTGGGTATCCTGGCCTTTGCATGTAGAATCATGCCAGTTGGCAGGATCTTTTCACGGCGTCTCTACATGGCAATGTCGGGGGTGAAATCGCCTCGGATGCACATAAGGCTGACTAGTCCGCTTAAAAAGGATTTGAAGGTTTGGTCTGGTTTTCTTGACTGCTATAACGGGAAGTAATTTTTTCAGTCTGATTTTGTGGTAGCACGAGATTTCTGTTTATTCACGGATGCTGCTGGCTCTAAAGGCTTTGGCGCCATATGGAGAATGCACTGGTGCTGTGCGGCTTGGCCTGAGTCCTGGGTGCGGTCAGGGGCTACCAAGAATGTGGTTCTCCTGGAATTGTTCCCAATTTTGGTGGCGTTGGAATTGTGGGGTTCAGAATTCGCAAACAGGCGCATACTGGTGGAATCTGATAACAGATGTGCTGTATGCGGTTAACTGTCTTTCGTCCAGTTCTGGTTTAGTGATAAAAGTCTTGCGTCAGGTGGTCTTTAGATGCCTCAAATTTAACATCTGGTTGAAAGCTAGGTTTACTCCTGGAATCTTGAATAACATTGCCGATTCTCTGTCTCGCTTCCAGATGGACCGTTTTCGGATTCTACTGCCAGAGGCGGACACGGAGGGCACACCATGCCCGGACCATTTGTGGGGGATGATTTGATGACAGTGACATATGCAATTAAAAGGTTCTTTGGCTCCCAAAACCTGGTCCAGCTACTCCGCTGCATGGAGCAGTTGGTTGTCCTTTGCTAGCTCTACAGGTTTTAGTTTCAATAAGCCATCTGAGGGCAATGTTCTGGCCTGTTTGTCCATGCTAATGCGGCAGCGTTTTTCCAGTAGTCATGTGATAAAGACGCTAGCCGGCATTTCATTTTTCTTCAGATTAATGGGTTTACGGGCTTGTACTTCATATTTTTCTGTTAAACAGGCACTGAGGGGGTACAAGAGATTAACTTTTGTTTCGGATGACAGGAGGCCGATCTCTCTAGACATCCTCAGGGGCCTTTGCGAAATTTTGGCAGTGGTCTGTTTTTCCCCTTATGAAGCCTTACTATTTAAGACGGCCTTTGTGTTGGCTTTTTTCGGTGCTTTCCGCATCTCAGAGCCGGTACCAGCAAATAAGCATGGTAATTCTGGAATTCTTTTTGATCAGGTGTTGATGGATCAGTCGGGTGTGCACCTTTGGCTACAACATTCAAAAACCGATCAATATGGAAAAGGCCGTAGGGTCAATCTACAGGAGCACGATGAGTCATTCATGTGCCCGGTAGCCACAGTTAGTAAATTTATGGGGCTTAGGCCTTCAGGAGGGGTTTTTTTTTCTGGTTCACGTTAATTTACAACCCCTGACTAAATACCAATTTGATGCTGTTTTGAAGAAATGTTTGGATAGAATGGGATTGGGTCGTTTCAGGTTTTCCTCCCACTCATTTCGGATAGGCGCAGTCCGGTTGGGGTTCCCGGATTCCGATATTAAAACAATAGGGAGGTGGAAGTCTCAAGGTTTTAAGCTATATGTTCGTCCTAATTTATTTGTTTAATTTCTAGGTACCCAGCTCACAGTTTGGATTCTGGGGCACTCATTTATCTACTGGGCTCAAAAACGAGCGGCTCAACGCAGTTACACAACTAATTTATCTCCGCATCCGGACTCTTTTAGGTTATTCTGGAAAGGTATCAGAGGCCTTCAGTGGTCCCAACTGTACTTTCATTTGAACAGGTTGTATCAAGTATGGCCGTCACCATCTATTTTGGTGGTGCATTTGGGAAGAAATGATTTAGGAAATGTAAAAACGTTGGATTTATTGTTTATGATCAAGTGTGACTTGCATCGTTTTATTGTAACTTCCCCGGGTACAACACTAGTTTTTTCTGAGGTGGTCCCTCGTCTTTCCTGGCTCTCCTCTGACCAGAGGAGGGTTATGGAAAAGATGAGAAAAAGAGTCAATAGGGCTCTTGAGAAGTTCATGCCTCAGATTGGTGGACTATCCTACCGGCATGTGGACCTGGAGGGCGGTTATCCAGGTCTTTACAGGGCGGATGGTGTTCACTTGTCGGAAGTGGGTATGGATATTTTTAATTGGGGTTTACAGAACAGCATTGAGATGGCCGCGACGGTTGGGGTGGGATGGTCTTGATGCTCAAGACCGTCGTGTGGGGACTGTTATTGATATTTGAAGTTTGAGCTACTGCTCGAGTTCTAATAACTGAGCAGGTAGAAATCGGTTATGTGATTATATATCTAAGTTATGAGTGATAATAAATATGAGTGATAAGAGTTATTGGAAATTAATTATTTAAACCAATAAAGGTGTCGCGGCCAATATATTTTGCCAAATAAGAAGGTTTTTGAGTGTTTATTTTTATTAGTTGTATCTGGGGAAGTTTGGTCCGGGTGGGTGCGGCCTACAATCTCATAGGGAACTATGTGCTTAAACATTGGAAGCCTACTAAAAGCTCCTGGGCTTAATGCTGAACCCTAGCTGTCACTGGCAACCGGCAGTTCCATTGCTAGTGCCAGCGGGGGGCCTAAAGGAGTCCAAATGCCTTTTGAAAACTGTGCTAGATCATACAGCTGTTGTCCCAGAAACAGCACCCAGGACTGAAAAAGTAAAAAAAAAAAAAAAAAGTATTTGAATCTAAAGAGATGTCTCCTTACCTTTGACTTCATGAATGATGGTTATAATTTTCTTAGTAAATTCAGAATTTGTTGCATTAGCGCCACCCTGCAATGAAGATTCTAGGTGTTCAAACACTGGATGGAATGTCTCCTTTCCAGCAACAGCTACCAGATCGCAAGACAGCTGTCTGTCCTTGGAAGTAGAATTGCTCCTGTAAAATGTGAAAATTGGATTAGAAACTCAAAACAACGTTTTGGTAAACTTTCCATAAAAACACTTTAGGTAAACGCAAAACTCTGAGGAGATGAATATTTGCCAGCAGTAGCTAAGAGCTAGGACCAGTTCACCAAAAATGGATCATTTACTTATAGATGGTGGCTGGAAAGGGGCATCATCCCTGGGTTCAGATACAAAAAGGCCCATAGTTTACGGCTCTAGGTCCCCTTCACTATGGAGTAACAATTCTGCTGCTGCATTCTCCTTAAGGAACAATAGATTTTACCCCCTTCATGACCAGGGCATTGTTTTGTTATTCATTACTAATTTAACTGGCAATTGCACGTTCATGCAACACTGTATGCAGATTTGTATTATTTTTTTCACACAAAATGGATCTTTCTTTTGGTGGTATTTGATCACAAGTGGGTTTTTAATTTTTTAATATATAAATAAAAAAAAGTCTGAAAGTTTTGAAAAAAAAAAAAAACTATAATTTCTAACTTCTATTATAAAACATATCCAATAAAAAAAAATTGAATTTCTTCATAAATTGAGGCCAAAATGTTTTCTGCTAAATGTCCTTGGTAAAAAAAAAAAATATCCCAATAAGTGTATATTAATTAACAGTCAGATTGCTGTTCCTAGGCACACAGAGTTCTGTGTATTGGTAATCCTACTCGTGATTGGACAAAGCATGGGTCAGGGAAAAGAAAGTGTTGACATACTTATATGCGATTGTGCCTGTACATGCCGCCCGCTCGCAGTATAATTACTGTGAGCGGTTGGCAGGTGGCTAAAACAGAACTAATCTACGTACTTGTTTTGCATCATTGACCAAGAAATTATTAATTATGACAGCCAGGTAATAAAAGTTTTTTCAGACATCTAGGCTAGCAATGACAGCCTTCATAATACACATTCGTAAGGCAAAAGCCTTGCCTCCGGTGTGTCTGTTGCAGTGGCGTGTGGGCAGTGTGCGCTGAAAAAAAAAAGTACTTTTTTTTTTTTTTTTTAGCGCAGTGAAAGGCAAGCCCCCCTAATCAGACCACACAGCTGCCAATTGAACTTAATGAAAAGTCTCTGTGACTTTTCAATAAAAAAATTTTATTTGAAAAAAAATAAAAGTGAACAGTGGGATATGTCGAGCCCTAAGGCAGGAAATTTGTTACTGGCCAGATCACCAGGTGAAAATGAAAAGAAACAAGGTTAAAAAGAGAAAATTAATGCAGCCATCACATTAAAGGATTGGTAAGATGCAATATATTTGTTTTGGGTTTTAGAAAAGCTTTAGGAATATGTAAACAGTTAACTGCCTATAGCCTAACCACAGTTTTACTTTAAAATGGTTGCAAACCCATCATGGATTTTGAACTAAGCACATATCTGTAGCGTTTACTTATCTCTCTCCAAAGCTCCAAGTGTCATTTCTCTCTGGTGCTTTGTTCCTCTGTTATGAGCATGTTGACTTTACTGGGTATATGTAAGGGTTTACAACCAGTTTAAGTATTCGTGTCTGATGATTGAAACAGCTCCAACTACTAGTTTATACTAAAATAATCTATGTTGAGACACTCAAAATAAAATTGGTGCCTCGTGCATAGAAATAACTTTTGCTTTACATAGAATAAGAAACTATATTTGACTGCTAATATAAAAAGCACAATAAGTGGTACCTTTTCTGTATATCCCCAACTAAAATCTGGTGCTCTTCTGGAATCCCCTGTCCTTGGGTGGGGTTAGATAGTGGTGATGGCAGGTGTTTGGGTTTGTTCCTTTGCTCATGAGGCTGTCTAAAAAAAGAGACAAAGCCCATGACATCTGAAACTCTGCAACATATTTTAATATCCAAATGTGTACACGATAACATAATGAAACTAAACTGGAGCAAGGGGGCAAAATGTGCTACAAAATGTGCTTATAAATTGAAGATGGTTAAAGAGACTATAGCTGTGGCCAAAAAATTTGAGAATGACACAAAATCAAATTATCACAAAGTCTGCTGCTTCACTGTTTTTACATCTATTTGTCAGATGTTACTATGGTATACTGAAGTATAATTACAAGCATTTCATAAGTGTCAAAGGCTTTTATTGACAATTACATGACGTTTATGCAGAGTCAATATTTGCAGTGTTGACCCTTCTTTTTCAAGACCTCTGCAATTCGCCCTGGCATGCTGTCAATCAACTTCTGGGTCACATCCTGACTGATGGCAGCCCATTCTTGCATAATCAATGCTTGGAGTTAGTCAGAATTTGTGGGGGGTTTTTGTTCACCCAACTCTTGAGAATTGACCACAATTTCTCAATGGGATTAAGTTCAGGGGAGTTTCCTGGCCATGGACCTAAAATGTCAATGTTTTGTTCCCCAAGCCAATTAGCTATTACTATTGCCTTATGGCAAGGTGATCCATCATGCTGGAAAAAGGCATTCTTTATTCATTGCTGTGTTCTTAGGCAGAATAGTGAGTGAGCCCACTCCATTGGCTGAGAAGCAACCCCACACAGGAATGGTCTCAGGATGCTTTACTGTTGGCATGACACAGGACTGATGGTAGCGCTTTTACCTTTTCTTCTCCGGAAAAGGTTTTTTCCGAATGCCCCAAACAATCGAAAGGGAATTCGTCAGAGAAAAAGGACTTTACCCCAGTCCTCAGCAGTTCAATCCTGTACCTTTTGCAGCATATCAGTCTGTCCCTGATGTTTTTCCTGGAGAGATATGGCTTCTTTGCTGCCCTTCTTGACACTAGGCCATCCTCCAAAAGTCTTCACCTCACTGCGCATGCAGATGCCCTCATACCTGCCTGCCGCCATTCCTGAGCAGGCTCTGCACTGGTGATGCCCCGATCCCACAGCCGAATCAACTGTAGGAGACGGTCCTTATCATTGCTTGACTTTCTTGGGCGCCCTAAAGCCTTCTTCACACATGTAGTGGAAATTTTTTTGAAAATGTATATTTGTCATTCACATAACTTTTGGCCATGGCTGTACAGAAGATGGTTATGGAAAAGCTTACAGAATTCTAATATTGTCAAGAGCTGAAGTAATGTAAAAACGTCAGGTTAGCAAAAAAAAAAAAAAAAAAAACTATTGTAAAAAGAATTTGTGTTATGTTTTAATGAACACCATTTTTTTTTTGCAGGTGTTGGCTCAGAAGCTGTTGCCTTATAGAACTTTAGCTTACTTACTTTTACGGTTTTTAACCTCTGCCATTAATAGGAATTGCAAGAGGTCTGGAAACATCACACATTTTTCCATGCAAAATTTTCAAGAAAGGTCATCTCTTTGCAACAACAACCAAATGTGCATTCAATACTAACTGGAGGTAAGCACACTAAGATTCCATGGTTTCACCAATGTTCCAGTCTCAAACCATTTAATGGCAGCACAGAGAAGATTTGGGATCTAGTGATAAACAAGTACCAAAAAGCTTTGTTCCATAAGGCAAATCAAACTATCAGACCAACCCTTTAAATCAGCGGTCGCCAAGCAGTGATCCGTGGACCACTAATAATTTACGAGAAAATTTTGGAGGTACCCAGGGGTTCTGCTGCAAATCAACATTGTGGCGGATGTATACCGCCCAATATTGTTCTCAATGAGCACTGACTGTCAATACGGTCAGCGGGCATTGATACCTAATGCCTTTTCTGTTCCAATAGTGCAGCAGGAGGTGAAGAAGGAGGCAACGCTTCCAATAGCAATGCTGATCAAAGACTGTGGGAGGGAGCATGGAGCTCAAGCACATGGCTGGATAAGGTGGTGAGATCCAATGATGAGTCTGTGTAAAACAGCAGCGTGATACAACGGCCGAGGCACAGTGGTCAGAGAGCCGGATCACTATGCGTATAAGGCAGCAGTATGATACAAGGGGACGGTTGGCGACGACTGCTTTAAACAATAGTTACTACACATACTTATGTTCAATGATAAAAAGGTATGAGGTTTGATGGTAACACAGAAACAACCACTTACCTAGTCACCAATTCTTGCTCTTTCAGGTCACAAATAGGATCCAAATTGTTGATGTATATTTACACAGCAACATATGAAGCCAACCAATCATGAAATACTATATTAGGATTTTTCTTGGATTACATGTTTTAGTGGTGGTGGGATTGGCACATTAGATTATTTCCTGCTCTACCAAAAATTTGTGAGGCGAGAAAAATTTCATGCGACTTTCAATGCAGCCTTGTTTTCTAGGGCAATTATCAATGAATATAAAAATTGTATTGCAATGCTGATCTCAAGTTTAAAAAAAAAAAGTTAAATTCTTTAGTGTTTAATTTTTATCTGATATTCAAACAAAATGTGGCCTTATGGATCTTGTTCTCTAATCTAAAGATCATGCCTTCGTATGGATAGAAAGACATAGTCGAATAATGTCTCACTTGTTCCGGTGTTATTATTAGGTTCAAAGTCAATATAAAACTCAAAAGGATAGATCATTTTTCATTCAATCCAGATTCCTTTCTCTTGTGCTCAGTAAACAGGTTCCACCTAGTCATGGTATTCGCTGTTTCCTAACTTGTGATAAAATCTTTAATGCATTTGCTGAAATCCAATAGACTCTTATCTACAACAAATAAGGCCATGGGCTAGTTGGACAGAGTTCAAGCAGCTGAAAAAGTGTAAAGAAGCAAGCTTCTCTTCTCTAACATGGGCAGCTCTCATTAAACCAACACTTGATGTCAGCACTTCGTGATTTAATCTGCCTAAATAACAAACCTGTTGTAATCCAAAATACTCAAGGTTACAACATATATGAGAACAACTGGCAAGATAGCAGATTTCAGTCACTTTAAAGAGTTTCAAGCAGCAATTTCTTCTCCTCAGACATGGTTTGGCCCATCATCCAAATCGTTCTTGATGGTGCGGCCAAAAATAAACAAGGTAATTAACAATGATGACTGTATGAGAGTTAGAATCTTGTTTTTAGAGTAAGACCATGTTAGCTCGTTGCAAAGTTTCCACATATTAGAAAGAATTTGATTGACATAGTCTACGATTCATTTCCAGTAGTCCACCTAATGGAAACTTTTGTAAAATTTCTCCCTTTCTTTGGGGAATAAAAAAACAACATTTATTCAATCATCAAATCTTAAAACTGCTTTCCAAAGGTTAATTGGGGTGTGAAGTCATTGGGTGCGTAGGCCATTCCCAAATATGTTTTCCGCGAAAATTGTTAGGTTTGGATGGAGTGTGTTCATATGATCCGCGTGTCACGTCATGTATGAAGGGGGCATGACCTTTTAAATAAATATTTAGAAGTTCTTGATTTCTGTTTTAACTTGCTTGCATTGAATTTCTTCTTTGACACAATTATGCTTCGTTCTTTTATAATGAACCCGGCTTTCTGTTGATAGCTCCGATTTTTTATGCTTTCCTGCTACAGTGCCACCACTCACTGAATTTTGATCCATGTGTGAACATTTTTGCATGGTGCCAGCATGTTTTAAAACGTGATTTTTCTCCCGCCTTCACGGGAGAAAGAAGCATGAACTTTTACCTCAGCCTCACATAAAACCCAAGAAAAAAAAAATCAAGAATGGGATTAAGCGAAAATACCTATACTTATCCGACGATTTCTTCAAATCCAAATTAACAACGATAGATTCTTTTTCAGAAGTGATCTTCAATACACCTTTTGGGTCTGGAGATTGGGGATTTTGACTTCTCAGATGGAGTGGAGAAATTGGATCCTTCTGGTATTCATCTTCTTTTCTCCCCTGGTAATCACCTTCATTTCTTATCTTTTCCTTGTGCTTATGGCTTGCCTGCTTCACGTCAATATCATTTTTGGAAACTATATTATTGTCATATTTTTTTGAACTGTATTTAGACAATGGCTCCAAAGACCTATCATCATACCTCCTCCATTCTCTGCTACCATCCGATGTTTTGTGGTATTGATAAGTCTTGGTAGATTCATTTTTTCTCTCTTCATGCCGATTGTGCCTCTCAACATGGCTGTGCCTTTCAGCGTATCCATCCTCCAACATAGGCTCAGTATATACATGTGTTGGCGATTGATCACCATAGTCATATTCGATTTTGGTTAAGTCTCCTGAATGTTTCTCATGAACAAATGGAGTAGGCTCTCTATACTCCATGTCCTTTGACCACTCTTTGGTATAATATGTTCTTTCTGGATGGTCATCTTTCCAGTGGGAACTTTTCAGAGGTGGTCGGGTGTCATGTCGCTCTGCTTCTCTGGCTCTTTTATGATGTGGCTCGTGTTCTCTGTAATCATCCTCAGGGTACCTATTTACACAAATCATCATTACATTTGTGAGTAGCATTAACAAAGATAATTCAGTGTCTATATTTCAGCAAATATGGCTAGAAGGAAATAGCTATGTGCATATGTTACCTCTTCTGAAATGACTTTCGTTCATGTTCTTCAGGTCTTCTTCTATGAGGTGACAAATACTGGTTAGCTGGATCATGCTGATTCCAACAGCCATCATTTTCATGCCAGTTCTTATTATGGTCTCTGTTGTATGGTCTGTGAAAGTTGTTCTCGCGTCTTGCTGCTTTAAAATTGTTATTATGTACCATGGGATTATCACCATTTCTTTCATGATTTCTGTTGTTATGGAAGTTTCTAGTATTTTCTCTGTAATTTGCTTCTTCAGGAGATTTTGGTGGGAATCTTCTATTGCCTTCTCCCCTTCGCTCAGGAGAGTACGCTCTCTTCAGTCGATTTATTGCCTCGAAAGGGGATCTTCTTGGATTGGTGTCAAATGTACCTTGTTGTTCAAACAAATTATCACCAAAGTGACTGTAGGAATCAAATCTGGAATTGTTATGCCTATGCTGATCATCCTCCCAGTGTGTTGACCTCCTTGAATCTCTATGGAAGTCATTGCTATTGTGGTAATAATCTTGTCTATGTCTGTTACGCTCTGGACTTCTCTGTGGGGGAGGTCTACAAAAAAAAAGTAATAATTAGGCATCTGTTCCCCTGAATGTGTTGACATTTACGGCGTCATATACAGGTGATACTCGAAAAATTAGAATATCGTGAAGTTCATTTATTTCACTAATGCAAATTAAAAGGTAAAACTAATATATGAGATAGACTCATTACATGCAAAGCAAGATAGTTCAAGCCATAATTTGTCATAATTGTGAGGATTATGGCTTACAGCTCATGAAAACCCCAAATCCACAATCTCAGAAAATTAGAATATTACATGCAATCAATAAAACAAGGATTGTACATAGAACAATATCGGACCTCTGAAAAGTATAAGCATGCATATGTACTCAGTACTTGGTTTGGGCCCCTTTTGCAGCAATTACTGCCTCAATGTGGCGTGGCATGGAAGCTATTAGTCTGTGGCACTGCTGAGGTGTTATGGAAGACCAGGATGCTTCAATAGCGGCCTTCAGCTCTTCTGCATTGTTCGGTCTCATGTCTCTCATCTTTCTCTTGGCAACGCCCCATAGATTCTCTATGGGGTTCAGGTCAGGCGTATTTGCTGGCCAATCAAGCACAGTAATTCCATGGTCATTGAACCAGGTTTTGTTGCTTTTAGCAGTAAGGGCAGGTGCCAAGTCCTGCTGGAAAATTAAGTCAGCATCCCCATAGAGCTCATCTGCGGAAGGAAGCATGAAGCGCTCCAGAATCTCCTGGAAGACTGCTGCGTTGACCCTGGACTTGATGAAGCACAGTGGACCAACACCAGCAGATGACATGGCTCCCCAAATCAACACAGACTGTGGAAACTTCACACTGGACTTCAAGCATCTTGCAGTGTGTGCCTCTCCATTCTTCCTCCATACTCTGGGTCCTTGGTTTCCAAATGAGATGCAAAATTTGCTCTCATCAGAAAAGAGGACTTTGAACCACTGAGCAACAGACTAGGTCTGTTTTTCTTTAGCCCAGGTATGACGCTTCTGATGTTGTTTGTTGTTCAGGAGTGGCTTGACAAGAGGAATACGACATTTGAAGCCCATGTCCAGGATCCGTCTGTCTGTGTGTGGTGGCTCTTGATTCACTGACTCCAGCCTCAGTCCACTCCTTGTAAAAGTTCCCAACACTTTTGAATAGCCTTTTCCTGACAATCCTCTCCAGGCTGCGGTCATCCCTGCTGCTTGTGCACCTTTTTCTTCCACACTTTTCCCTTCCACATAACTTTCTATTAATGTGCTTTGATACAGCACTTTGGGAACATCCAACTTCTTTTGCAATTACCTTTTGAGGCTTTCCCTAATTATGGAGGGTGTCAATGATGGTTTTCTGCACAACTGTCAGGTCAGCAGTCTTTCCCATGATTGTGATTCCTACTGAACCAGACTGAGAGACCATTTAAAGGCTCAGGAAACCTTTGCAGGTCTTATGGCCTAATTAGCTGATTAGAGTGGGACACTTTGAGCCTAGAATATTGCACCTTTTCACAATAGTCTATTTTTCTGAGATTGTGGATTTGGGGTTTTCATGAGCTGTAAGCCATAATCATCACAATTATGACAAATCACGGCTTGAACTATCTTGCTTTGCATGTAATGAGTCTATCACATATATTAGTTTCACCTTCTAAATTGCATTAGTGAAATAAATGAACTTTTGCATGATATTCTAATTTTTCGAGTATGACCTGTACTGTTCCATAGTGCATGCAGTATTTTTTATAAGCAGGACACTCAAACAGTATTAAATACTAATCCTACCCCACACATTACAAAATGAAAACATTAGCCACTAGTCACAATGTATACCTAAATGAGGGGTCCGCCTAAAACTATCTAGGAACTTGGCATTAAAGACCCCCACCTTAGGTTTGTCCGTGATATAAGACAGACACTCTGCTGTCAGGTTAGATTGCTGCTCTCCATCTGAGGGAGCCAATCTTATACTGCTACAGAGATTCCATGTGGAGGCATGGAATGGACATGCTTAATCATATTTGCTCTATTTTCCCGAAAAGGATCTGACAGAGTGATTGCTTTGCTCAGTTAAAGCCGAACTAAAGTCATGATCTTTATTGCATTGATACACCGGTCCAACATGGACCAATGTAAGCATGCATATCTCATACCTGATGGACCACGGTTCAAAGTGACAGTAGCCACTCCTACATTGATTGTCACAGTCTTTAGGCATATTTACATTGACCCAAGCTGGACCAAAGTAACAAATGTATGCAATAAAGATCATAGCTAGAGTTCAGCGTTGAAACTGGCAATACACTGATCTAAATTTGGACGGTTCAGTAGAGACCGCACAAACTTTGATCAGTGTGGTGTGGCCATCCCTGGTCATCAGAAGTCAATAGTTTGATTAACTTCTGCAGTCGCTGATCAATGTTTTCTGACAGCAGCAGCTCCCGTTCTCAGAATACAATGTCCCAGTGGAGGGGAAAATTCCTTCATCCGCCTTCTTTGTGTATATGAAAGAATGTTTTTTTTTTGTTTAGCACACTGGAAAAATAATTAACAGTGTGTGGCCAAGTTAAGGTCAAATAAACAGAAATGATTATGTTCCTTGTTATTGTGAACCCCTGTGGTAGCTCATCTTTTCCAAATCCAAAACCTTTTAGGCATTATTTGTTATTCCTTTTAAGAGCATTGAAATAAAAGTGATCTGATAGGTAATAAGTTATGACAACTAGCACTTGGCTCAGTATTAGGAATGTTAATCTACACAGTTTATGACCCAAGAGAATATATTGCACACTTCAGCCATATTTCCTGACCTGCAGATGGTTCACTGGATATATAATGTAAGGAATCCCAGGGGAGTCCATGTCACTATGCATTGTACCCATGCAGTATATACATCCCTTATTTACCTGGGCTTCCACCTGGGGGATCTTGATCGTGATTTTGCCATCTTCTAAATTATGACCTGAAAAAGAAATGCCTTTAACATTCATGACAAAATATCTCTGCAACGGAGCTTTAAAATAGTGTTTCTTAACTCCAGTCCTCAAGGCACTCCAACAGGTCATGTTTTCAGGCTTTCCATTATTTTGCACAGGTGATTTGATCAGTTTCACTGCCTTATTAATTACCTCAGCTGTTTCATCTGAGGGAAATCCTGAAAACATGACCTGTTGGGGCGCCTGGAGGACTGGAGTTGAGAAACACTGCTTTAAAGAACATAAAATAATATAAAAATTAATGTAATTATTTGCATGATTCATGTACACCGATTATGTGGGCAGCATAAATAACAAAATGTTAGTAAGCACAGAATTAAGTCATTCTATTTGTCAGCACATTAAAAGAAAAATATATATAATAGAAGGGTTTTTAATGAATATATTTTACGATGCTAGCCCACATGGATTTGAGAAACATCAGTTACACTGCGGTGAGTTTGGCACGCTGTTGCATTTTGTGTTTAAAGGGGTTGTAAAGGTTCATTTTTTATTTTCTAAATAGGTTCCTTTAAGCTAGTGCATTGTTGGTTCACTTACCTTTTCCTTCGATTTATTTCCCTTCTAAATGTTTTTTTTCTTTGTTTTCTTTGTCTGAATTTCTCACTTCCTGTTCCTCCTCAGTAAGCTGTTCTGGCTGACTAAACCCCAGCCAGAATGGCTCGGATGATGGGGGCAAGCTTACTGAGGAGAAACAGGAAGTGAGAAATTCAGACAATGAAAAAAAACATTTAGGAGGGAAATCCAAGGAAAAGGTAAGTGAACCAACAATGCCCTAGCCTGAGGCCTCGTACACACGACCGATTTTCTCGTCGTAAAAAACACGTCGTTTTTTTCGACGAGATTCTTGTTAAGCTTGTCGATTTTCTCGTCAAGCTTTCTATGCGTACACACTGTCATTTCCCAATTTCCTCGTGGTTCTCTGCGCTCACGTCCAGCACGTACGACGGCACTATAAAGGGGAAGATCTTTTTTCTTGGCGCCACCCCTTGGGCTGCTTTTGCTGATCTCGTGTTACCGCGTGTGAAGTAAAAGTTTGGGAAGAGACGATTCGCGCTTTTCAGTCTTCGTACTTTTCAGATCGTTTTCTGCCGTTCAGTTTGTGCTTGTGGGTTCGTATCTTGACATTCAGGGCGTCTAGGCAGGTCGTATCTGTTTTACAGTGCGTTCTTGCCTGTTCGTTTCTGAATTTCAGTTCGTTATTCATAGGCCTTGCTGTTCTAAAGTGCGTTCTGTTCTGTACGTTCTGATTAGACGACCGTTTCCTAGCCATGTCGCCTGGACGTTCTCGTCGTCGAGTTCGTGCTGTGCGTGCGCTTGGTGTTGGTCTGCTTGTTTTGGACCAAGACCAGTCCATGAATGGTGTGAGGAGGAGTTCATGGACCAAGAATTGGTTGCTCCAGCGGGACCAATTCTGCCACATGCCTCTGCTGCGGGAGATCGTCGAGAATAATCCTGAGGACTACAGGAATTTTCTGAGGATGTCTGACCCCGTTTTTCAGGAACTGTTGGCTTTGGTGTCCCCCTATATTACCAGGAAGGACACCGTTATGCGGGAAGCCATCAGTGCTGAGCAGAGGCTCATTGCCACGTTGCGTTACCTGGCGACAGGGAGAAGTCTTCAGGACTTGAAGTTCACCACAGGCATCTCCCCCCAGGCTCTGGGCCTCATAATCCCAGACACCTGTTCTGCTATTATACAAGTCCTGCAGGAGGACTATATTAGGGTAAGTTTTCTCCCTTCACATCACATTTTATGTATTACATGTATGCTAATGTATTGTATTTCTTTCATCCTTTCCTAATTACCATGATTGTAATATGCTGAGAATGTCCCCTTTGTCCCCATGCATGCTGGAAGTTTTTAAATGCCCCTTTTTTATCCTCCCTAAATATTTCCCCTCACTAACTTTTCCAGCAGGGGCGCCTGTTGCTCCAAATGTTGGGGGGTTACAACCCCAATTTCGGAAATAAACTTCCTCCTTTTTTGCTCTGTTGCCTAATAAACGCCCCCAGTTGTCCCCTCCAATGCAGCCATTTAGTCCCCTCTATTGCAGCCAGTTTCCCCCCAGCCCTGCACTTACCTTCTTGTGGTCAGCGCCATCCTTCTTCTGTCCTTGATGTCTTCTCCTTCCCTTCATGTTGCATCAGCCAATCATGTTACCATTAAACAGACTTGGTGAACATGATTGCCAGAGCTGCCTGTCAGTGTTTACACAAGGAATGCCCCCTCCTTGCGTCCCCGATTTTTCTTTGAGGAAGCCAATTACATCCCTCAGGTTGTAATTTGCAAGACTTTTTTAATACCTGTTTCTGCTCTGCAATTTTAACCCCCTAAATGACGCAATTAATCATATGTCGGTCGCTTTACAAGAGGCCATCCACCTGAATAGTGTGCGGCATAGACAATACATAGGTTCATGCAACGCATGAACCTATGTATTGTTCTGAGTGATGGGCACAGGAGAGAGGGGACAGTGCTCCAGCGCCCACTCTGGACGCACCGCCACTGCAATGCTATCCTGTGGCCAAACACATCTCCCCCCCCCAAAATAATTTAGTAATGGCCCATCAGAGGGGGTGATGAATATGATAAATGAGCCTTCCATTATACTTTTTTTACACACCTTAATAAACGTATAATTAGATTGATGTTGGTCTCTAATTTTTTGGTCTTGAATTTGCTTGTAATGTATGCCTTTGTTTTTCTAATATTATTTCATCTTGTTTCACTCCACAGCTTCCTTCAACGCCACAGGAATGGCAGACTGTGGCATCGGAGTTTGCCACGCGGTGGGACTTCCCCAACTGCGGTGGTGCCATAGACGGGAAGCACGTCCGCATCGTGCCGCCACCCCGTTCTGGATCCTACTACTACAACTACAAGGGGTTTCATAGCATTGTGCTGATGGTGGTGGTGTCAGCACGGTATGAATTCCTCTATGTTGATGTAGGGAAGAATGGCCGGATGTCCGATGGGGGATCCTTCATCCAGACGGAGTTTGCCCTCCGTCTCCAGAGTGACGACCTTGCATTGCCACCGGATGCAGGGAATATTGAAGGACTCCCCTTTGTTTTCTTGGCTGATGAAGCCTTCGGACTCGGACGGCATCTTATGAGGCCATTTCCACAGAGGACCCTGACCCCAGAGAAGAGTGTGTTCAATTACCGGCTGGCCAGGGCCCGAAGAGTCGTTGAAAATGCCTTCGGCATAATGGCCAGCCGGTTCCGCCTTTTTATGACTTCCATCCACTTGGCGGACTACAAAATAAACTATGTAGTGTTATGCTGCTGTGTGCTACACAATTTTCTTTGCCGCAAAGCGAATTCATATATGGCCTCAGTTTTGCCAGAGGCTGGACTTTCCCCTGCAAATCCCCTTCCGGGCCTGGAATCTGCCCGTCTTGGCTTGCCCCCCCAAAATGCCCGTGTGGTTCGGGACAAATACATGGAGTATTTCACGGGTAGGGGGGCAATTCCTATGCCAGCCTATGTCTAAGTATCCCAATAAAAATCTTGTTTAAACCTTTAATTATTTGTTCTTTCCTGTCTCCTAGTTTGTCTTTGTGCATTTGTAGTGGCAAGTGTATTTTACTTTAGTAAATAACAACCAATTTCACTATGTTACCTTACAAAAGAACCAAATAAGCTTAGAGTGTATTATAAAAAGAAGCTACACGTTGTTTGTGGTCAAATATTTTACTCTCTGCACATTTTTTTTTGTTTTACTTTGGGGTTGGCCTGACCACAACCCGTCAAATTTTGGCTTATGAAAATACAAAAATACCACTTGCATTTCTAAAATGACAACATTGGATACCTCTGAGCAATCTGAGACATTCAGTTACACAAACTATGTCTCTATGTGCCCGTCCTAATATGGGGTCCTGCCACCCCTTGCCCAGCCAAAAATTCAATATGCACACATTTTTACTTTTTTGCAAATAGGAAGTTTACAATCCTGATCCCTATTGTCAACATGTGCTATCTGCCATCAGGGGTGATCAATGGATGTGTTTTGGGGGTGCATCCCCTTCCTCAGTTCACCGACTTTTGATACGAGGAAGGGGTTGCACCCACAAAAGACGTACATGGATATCCCCTGATGGCAGATAGCACATGTTCACACACTGTGTGCATATTCAATTTTTGGCTGCTTTGTTACTCAAAAAATTAGTAAAAATATAAAAACAAACATGTAAAAACAAATGTGTTTGGATGGCTTATTGAATTCTCCCCAAAACATCGAGAATGTCTTTAAATGTTTGTTCCATCACATGGATTCTTTGTTTAATTAGGTCCAGTTCCGTGCTACATTCCATCACTTGCTGGATGAGGCGGAGGGCACTGTCAGCAGAGAACGGTGTGCTATCCTTCACAACATTTCCATCCCCTAAAAACCATAAAAAAAATTAATAAAACTCTGCAGGCCTACCTCGCTTACCTTAAGCTGTGGTGTCAGATACTGACCTGTTGTGGTGACCAGATCCACAACGTCATCCACCTCTCCTTCCTGCACTTCTCCTTCCTCCACCTCAACTTCCTGCACATCTTTCGGTTGTGGATCTTTGGGAGTTTGGGGTTGCTTGGAAGTTGTGGGGTGCATGTGCTCCCTGGAGTGTCCTCCTCCCAGTCTTCTCTCCCCTATGAGAATAAAACCAAAGGTCTATTTATCACACTGTAAAAATCTCATTTTTAAACTTAAAACAGGCTAAATTGTTTGGAAGTGGGGTACAAGTGTGTGTTTGTGCGGAATTTAAAGAAAAATGCATTCTTTATGACCCCAAATATGTTTATTATTCACATTTGGATGTAATTTTTTGGACATGGAGGCACCGCAAATAAACTCTGATGCACCTGTGTGGGACACCCAAAAAAGGCGGGTCTGGTGGCCCACACTATAGTGCTCCAAAGTACAGATGTGGAAGCAGCTGCTGAGTGTCCTCTCCTTTACACTGATTAAAGTTTGCATTTCATTCTCCTTACAAACACATCATCTAGACTTAAAAATTATCCACAATACTTGATCAAAAATGGCAGATGTCTAATTACTTTTGGGGGTCTTAAATAAGCCAAAACCACGGATAGTGGCCGAACGAAGTGTCGGTAACGTAACGAACGATTACTGTGCCCAACCTAGTTCAAAATAATACATTTTGGAAGGGAGTCCAATATGCTTTAAAAAAAAAAAAAGTCAGTTTCTAAAAAGATTAATAGCAGAAAGGTCGTCATTTTACTTACTTTTAGCGAGCATCCTCTTTATGCTCCTCAACTGGTCTGGCTCCCTCAGTTTGAGGTCTGACCACCTCTTTCTGAGCTGCTCATTTGAGCGTTTCACCCCGAACTTCGCCCTCAGACTCTTCACAACTTTAGTGAGGATTTTGGCCTTCCTTCTATTTGGTTTGCTATACGGCCCATGCTTGGCATCATAATCAGCCTTGACCAAGATGTCCACCATCTCCGCCATCTCCGCCAAAGACATATTCGATGCCTTGAATCTCCTCCTTGATCGTGACGTGTCCTCGGTCTCCGGGCTTGTCTCCTCGCTAGTTGCGGAATTATCAGACACCTGCTGTAACTCCGCCATATCTGTCTGCGCGCCGAAAGAGAAGGGGCGGGGAAAAGATGTTAGTTAGAACGTCATGGGCGGGCGACGTGTGCGGAGCGACGTGTTCGAATTTGGACGCATGCGTGGTGTGTATATAGCAAACACACATGTGACTATAGTACGTTCGGTGTGCGGAGAGAGGAGTTCAAGTGACGGACGTGCGAACGAAGGTATGTGATTTTGTGAGACTTGTTAAAATTGTTGGCCTATACTGTCTTGAGATTGTTGGAGGATATATATGGTGACTAGGATGTGAAGGAGGTTAGACTGTTTGCCTCACATTATTTAAATATAATTTATTTTACTTGCAGATACAATATGAATGTATTTATTAGCGACAAAGAGTTCCTGGCGGAATTTATTGACCGGGTAAGGGAGCTGCCGGCTCTGTGGGAGACCAAAAACCCCATCCATAAAAAAAAAGGGGTGAGAAAAGCAGCGCTGGAGAAGCTGCTCCCATTTGTGCATACCAAGGTGCCCACAGCCACAGCAAAACAAGTGGACACTAAAATTGGGAGCTTGAGAGGTACCTACAGGACTGAACGCTCTAAGGTGCTGGCTTCTCAGAGGTCAGGAGCAGCAGCAGATGATGTTTATGTCCCGGTTTTGTGGTACTACAGCAGGATGTCCTTCCTGGATGACCACATTGAGCCAAGGCCATCACTCTCCACTCTTCCCCCCAGACTTCCCTGCAGCCAACCTGAGCCTTCTCTGGAGCAAGAGGAGGCAGCCATCCTGGATGATCCTGATTTGGCCATCTGGAGCCAGGTATAGTATTAACTGAAAATGTAGTGGGATAAAATTAATGTTTCCCAAATATGTCAGGATGAGAAACATACATTATTTTGTATTCAACAAGTGAAATCATGATCTGTAGACATTATTCTGCACTTAATTGTGTGGTAAATAGTCAAGCTGATGTAGTGGTAAATTTAAAACAAGGATTTATGCATTTACATTCTAATTGCTTCCATCAGGATTACAAAGTTTGATGCAAAGATTAAACCAACATATTAAACTATGTTTCTTTTTCATACACAGGATGAAATCAGCCAGGAGGAGGGTCTGGAAACTGTCAGGCAGGAGGAGGAAGGGCCCAGTGGCAGCCAGGAGGTGGCAGGGCCCAGTGGCAGCCAGGAGGTGGCAGGGCCCAGTGGCAGACAGGAGGTGGCAGGGCCCAGTGGCAGCCAGGAGGTGGCAGGGCCCAGTGGCAGACAGGAGGTGGCAGGGCCCAGTGGCAGACAGGAGGTGGCAGGGCAAAGGAGAAGCACCAGATCCCAGGTGCCTCCCATCAGGCTTCACAAAAGAGGCAGGAGGGACAGGACCACCAGTGAGGCAGCAATGGCCCTTATTAAAGAGGCCCATACCACCCTCAAGGAGCCCACATCCCCTGAAGAGGCCATTGCCGGCCTAGTGGAGGCTAAGTTCAAGGTGATGAGCATGGAGCAACGCCTCCTATGCGAACCCCTGCTCATCACCTTGCTCAACAAGGGGGTGATGGAGCAAATTACCCCCAATACCGCCATATGTGAGGTGGCCCAACTGACCCAACCTCAACCTCCACCTCCACCTTCCTCTTCTGCCCCACCCCCTTCTGCTACCCCTCCACCTTCTGCCCCACCCCCTTCTGCTACACCTCCACCTTCTTCTTCTGCCCCACCCCCTTCTGCTACACCTCCACCTTCTTCTTCTGCCCCACCCCCTTCTGCTACACCTCCACCTTCTGCCCCACCCCCTTCTGCTACACCTCCACCTTCTGCCCCACCCCCTTCTGCTACACCTCCACCTTCTTCTTCTGCCCCACCCCCTTCTGCTACACCTCCACCTCCTCCTCCTGACAGGAGTACCCCTCCAGTGGGCCAGCCTCCAGCTAAACGAAGAAGGAAGGCTTCAGTAAAGGCTGCAGGGAAGGTTGCCAGGAAGAAGAGGAAGTGATGGCCTTGCTTCATTGTGGTCGCACTGGTCGGACAGAAGGCAGCCTGTTGTAGTACCACACACTTGGGACATATATCTCACCTGCTGCTGTTCCTGACCTCTGGGAGGCCAGCATCAGATTGTGTTCTGAAATGTGGGCCTTCTCAAGCTCCCAATTTTAGTGTCCACACAGGGTTGCTGTGTGCTCTGGGGTCCCTGGGATGCACAAATGGCAGCAGCTTCTCCAGCGCTGCCTTCTCTTTATTTAATTTATAAACATGAATAAATGTGTTTTTTGTTTAAGTTCATACTTGACTATGTGTATTTTTAAATAAAAAAAAAACAAGCTTTGGAGTAAGCAGATACATTTGACTGACAATAAAAGGCACAGATATCACCCCCCCAAAAGAATAACTAAATCTGATTAGCTCAAAAACATGGTGTGAAATTTTAAAAATATAGATTAGAAAATTAAATGGGAGATCGCTATCAAAACATTGAGAAATTATAATTAACATCATTTTGAAAAATCTAACCATTTAAATTATTCCTAAAAACTTGCACGATATAATACACATAAATCTTATAAAGAGCAGCATGAAAAAGGTTAAAAATAAGGCATAACTCTGTGTGAATATCAGCAGCAAAAGAAGGTCTCTCGTTTTGATTAATGTAACATTCTAACGAAGAATTCAATGCAGAACATTTAAACGATGAAATATTTATGAGCGTGACGAATGTGCTCTCTCCATTATGAAGGCTTGTTTTACCAGAAGATGCGCTCCCGTCTCATAGTTGCTTGTGAGCATGCGCACTTTTGGAAGAGTCGTAAAAGCATACACACGAACCATTTTCTCGTCACAAAACAGGCCGACGAGAAACACGACGAGGAAATCTGGAATCCTGACGAGAAAATAGAGAGCAGGTTCTCTATTTTCTCGTCGAGATTCTCGTCAAGTTTCTCGTCGTAAAACCATACACACAAACGTTTTTCTAGACAAAAAAACTCTCGCGGCACTTTTCTTGACTGTTTACGACGAGAAAATCGGTCGTGTGTACGAGGCCTGAAACACTTCAGTCCCGGACCAATATGCAGCATAAGGACCAGGCCTCTTTTTGCGTTTCGGCACTGCGTCGCTTTAACTGACCATTGCGCAGTCCTGCGACGTGGCTCTCAAACAAAATTGGCGTCCTTTTTTTCCCACAAATAGAGCTTTCTTTTGGTGGTATTTGATCACCTCTGCGGTTTTTATTTTTTGCGCTATAAACAAAAATAGAGCGACAATTTTGAAAAAAATTCAATATTTTTTACTTTTTGCTATAATAAATATCCCCAAAAAATATATAAAAAAAAAAATATTTTTTCCTCAGTTTAGACCGATACGTATTCTTCTACATATTTTTGGTAAAAAAAAATAAAAAAAAAACAACGCGATAAGCGTTTGATTGGTTAGCGCAAAAGTTATAGTGTCTACAAAATAGGGGATAGTTTTATGGCATTTTTATAATTTTTTTTTTTTTACTAGTAATGGCGGCGATCAGTGATTTTTTTCGTGACTGCAACATTATGGCGGACACATCGGACACTTTTGACACATTTTTGGGACCATTGTCATTTTCCCAGCGATCAGTGCTATAAAAATGCACTGGTTACTGTGAAAATTACACTGGCAGTTTAGGGGTTAACCAGGAGGGGGCGCTGTAGGGGTTAAGTGTGCACTGATGTGTTTTACTTACTGTGGGGGGGGGGGGCGTGGCTTAGCGTGTGACGTCACTGATCGTAGCTCCCTATGACAGGTAACAGACGATCAGTGACAGGCTCACTAGGAAGCACGGGGGGAGGTTTGTTTACACTCACCTCTCCCTGTTCCTCTCTGTGACCCAATCGCGGGACACCAACGGCGATCGGGTCCGCTGTTCCCGCGGGGACGGTCACGGAGAAGAGGACCGGGTCGCGACCCACGGCTGGGCTCTTAAAGGGGACGTACCTGTACGCCCATGTGCCCAGCTGTGCCATTCTGCCGATGTACATCGGCGTGCGGCAGTCCTCAAGTGGTTAAAGGAACCTATTTAGAAAATAAAAAACGAACCTTTACAAGCCCTTTAAAAACACTGTAAACATTATTTAGGAAAGCAAATACATCATAGAGTCATGTTATTGATGATACTAAAGTTGATATTTTTAGGCTGGGCATCTAGGCACTATATCTAAAAAAAGACTCTTTCCATTTTTGGATACAGTAGGGGGAATTTAAAACAGCTGCCAGTTTTTTCTCATTCAAGAGAGATTTCCTCCTTTTTCTTGCCCTGTGATTTTAAGAGGAAGCAAGAGCTTACCTTTACCCTAGGTTCACATTGGAGTGATTTGTCATGCGATTTGGGAGATCAAATAGCATGGCAGGTCGCAGCCTTTTGGAGGCAATGGCACTGTTCCAATCAGTGCGACACCGATTTTTGCGGCGCCGCAACGATTTGCAAAAGTAGTTCCTGCACTATTTTTGCCGATTTCAGGTGCGACTTCAATAGACATCTGTGCATGAAGCCACACAGATGTCTATCAAGTAGCAACTGAACCCCCCATGTAATGAGGATGAAAAGACATGTCTGGAGCCCGACTTAGATGGGAACCATGGCTCCCTCAATAGATACAATGGAGTAAGTGAGCGTGGCCATCATAGAACAGGAGGTAGGTTACTCACAGGATTAGCAGGTAAAAATAAACAGATACCTTCTTGTTAAATAAATAAACAAATACAAAAAAAAAGTCTATAAAAAGAAAAATGGATGCAGCCACCTCATAAGGATTGGTAGGCTACATTACATTTTTAAAGTTTACACCAGATGCAGTCAAACACGGTTTTAAACGTAGTATGAATGCATATGCACGAAAAATGAATGCATTTCAATAAGCCTAGTTTACACCACTGTGGTTCTTTCTTGAGCTGTCTAAAAAAGTACAGCATTCTCTGTACTGGAAAGCATGTAAACTCATTTAAAAAAAAAAATCTTAACTAATGCCTAAAACGCACTGTAGGGATTGCAGGGTAAATGTCGAGCCCTAAAGCTGAACTCCAGACAAACAGTGAATAACACAGATAATCTACTTACATCACAGATATTTTACTTGCCCAAAGGATTTGTATTTTTGTCGATCGATTACGGAGATTTACACAGCTCTGCCACACTGCAAAGTCCTTCACAAGAGAAGATCTGAGCTTTCTCTGCTGCAGTTTCTTTTTCACTCACAAGTCTACTATACCCACCCAGCCTGTGATTAAAAGGAGAAACGGCACACTATTGAGCTCATCTGTTACTCAGCTCCCTCTTCCAATCTGCACATGCCCTGCACTGAAACACGCCTGATAAGCTCTCTGTGCTGCTACTCTCCCCAGTCTGAGTTCTGCTGTACCGGAACTGCAAGAGACCGATACCAAGTATATTCAGGTCATTGCACTGCTTGCATTATAAAAAATAATTTAATGATTAGACTGCTGCATTAAAGTGGATGTAAACCCCAATTTTTTTTTTTTTTTTTAATTAAGGCTTGCACCTTGTACAGTATAGGATTTCATGTCATCTGTGCCCAGTCTTGCCACGAAGAGTTAATCCAGCTCTGAGCAATCCTCTTATCTTTTTTCAGTGAGATAAAAAAGGACAGACAGAGAAATAGGAGTCAGTATCTCCCCCTTGCTGTGAGTGACAGGTGATTTACATATCTCACACACAAGCCTGAGAGAGACATTCAGTGTACTTCAGATCCTCTCCTCATTTCTTCTCCAGCTCTCCCAGAATTGGCTGCTCCACACCTCAGCATGATTGGGCATGCTGAAGTCATGTGGTGACTTTTCTGGGTTTTGACTGGATGTTAGTGATCATAGCAGAAGTTCAGTGTAAGAAATACACAGGAGAAAATTTATGTTGACAAGAGGAGTGTAGAGGTGGATGGAGAGTCTACCGATATCACGACTCCACCCACCGAGCTCCAGACAACAGACCCACCCAAAGAATCTGCAGTTTTTCAGGTCTCAGAACAGACAGAGGGGAGAAATTTGACAGATAAGGATATATGCAGGAGGCATCTATATCCTTATAGATAACCACCATGGCAGTAGTTTAGAAAGGATGAGAGTGGGTTTACATCCACTTTAATGTAGGTCTTAAAAGAAAGTGACACTAAGGCCCCTTTCACAGGGGACGCATCCGTGATGATCCGCCCTGTGAACCTCTGCTTGCTCAGCGGGGATCGCTCCGTTGATCCCTGCTGAGCTGGCGGATGACAGGGCGGTCCCCGCACACTGTGCAGGGACCGCCCTGTCAGATCTCCGCTCTCCCCTATGGGGGGATCGGATGAACACGGACCGGCGGTCTGTGTTCATCCGATCCACAGACGGATTGAAAATAGGATTTTCCTTCGTCTGCAGAAACGGAGGATTGCAGACACGGAGGAGATCGGGTGTCAGCGGATGTTCATCCGCTGACACCCGCGATCTCATAGGGACCAATGTATGTCCCTTTTTCATCCGTAAACGGACGGATGAAAAAGCGGACATACGGTCTGCTAGTGTGAAAGGGGCCCTAAAGCTGGTTAAAAAAAAATCTATTTAAAAACATATTCTTAATTCCAAAAAAGTCTTACTATTGTTCTCAGCCTCCTCCAAATAAATTAGTTTTTGCTGCTGTAAACTGACTTCCTGTCAGTGGCTACGTTCATTCTCCATGGTCCCACCGTATGTAGGCTCCCTCTTGCTAGCTCCCAAGATGTATTAATTAAATAGATGTGGTCTCATCTGAAAAGGGCACCAGATAGAGGGAGAATATATTTACATTTCTCCCTGAGGATAATGTGCCTAGGTCAAAGATCTATTTCTTTTTAACTCTTTGAAGGAACCTTTCAAAATCTCCTCTCCTTTGGGATAAATTTAGGGCAATAATGCTCTTAAAGCGTAAACCATCTACTCCCCCCCCCCAATCTACTTTTCCCTCCATCTACTTTTTTCCCATGGTGCACCATGGGGTTAAACCTCTCTTCCTGATTTTCTTGGATAGTTTTCTTTTACTTAAAGTAGTTGTAAACCCTTACCCACCACTTTTACCTACAGATTGTGCAGTTTCTATAGGACCCGTGCCGTGACTGCCGGCTACCAGCGTGGATATCGTTTGCAGGTTGGTGCTACATAATTGGCTAGTATGCGAGGCATATTAGCCCATTATGCTTTTACTTTGCAGGGGAATAAAGAGGAAGTAAAACCCATCAGGGTTTACTTCCTTTTTAATCATACGAAATTGTTCTCCAATACGGATCCAAAGAGTTTTTTTGGTCATGCCTACATACAACTTTTGGCAAGGATATTCGATCATGTAGATCACCCTGCTAGTTGAGCAATTCATAGAACTTCCTATAGCACAAAGCTTTGATCTCTTTGCATTCGAGGACACCTTTGTCTTTTCTACAAACGGACATACGTTACAGTGCCCACACGGGTACACACTCATAATTCTGGGAAGCCAGTTCTTTGTAGGGGTCCTGGTAAATTCGGAGTAGACTAGGATATTCCTCAAATTATTTGCCCATTCGTGCCACCATGAGAGGGATGGGATGCACTATTTCTGCTAATTGGGGATTCAATGTCAATACGTACCAATGTCGCTTCATGGTCGTTCTTACCTCATCCCATTGGAATCCATATTTTGTTATGAATCTTATATGTTCCGCTCCCTTCCTCTCCTTCTCCTGATTGGGTTCCCATGCCTGCAGTAAATCATCTCTTTCTGTACAAAGGGCTCTCTTTTTAGCCTTTTTGAGTACCCCATGTGGGTATCCCTGTTCTCCAAACCTTCTGTACATATGGGAAGATTTTTATTTTTTTAAATTGGCCCAACTCGGAACAATTGCTACTAATACGTAGGAACTACCCGGTTGGAATCCCCCTAAATCAGGGAATCTGGAAGGTTACAATTTAGGGTCGCATTTAAAGTTTTACTAAACCCAGGACCCTGCATTCACTATATCTGGTCTCCCACAGTACACAGGACCATGGAAATGCAAATATTTTAGTAAATATAAAAACTGCTAAATAACTTTTCTCATCAGAAGTATATAGCAGTCCTGTTACTTCTATCAGTGTCTGGTTAAAGCTTGTAGGAGGAGTTTTTATTTTGCTCTGACTGTCCTATGGGGCTGCAGGACCCCTGACCCTTTGTTTTCTCTTTAGCAATACACGCCAAACTGAGCATGTGCAGCTTGCCTCCAAGGCACTGTTCTATCAGAAGATGAATTGGAGACAGTGGAAGGGGAGGATCACAGAAGACAGGATCAAACAGAATTTTAACTCAATGCAGAGGATTAACCCCGTAGGTTCCACAGTGAATATAACAAACATGCTTTAATGCATATACAGACTGATTTTACTGTTGTGGGTATAGTAACACTTTAATACCTACTTATCTAGGGGTTATTATCCCCTTCTTTATTTGTTACTTCCCAAGGTGGACTATGGGACCATAGAGCAGTGCCCATGATCGCAACTAATGTGCCCTGCTTGTTCCACACAAACAAGGGAAGGGTAAAAGCAGTGGTATGGGAGCTCATGGAGAATGTTACAAGGTGGTTAAAAAAAAAAAAAAGCAATGATTTCATGAAAAAATAGATTACAGGGCCATTAGGTAGTGTATGTGTATGGATTCTTTTTGGAGAAAAAGGATATTTTGGAGTCTCATTTTAATATTTAAATTTGAACCTACAAAAGACATTAAATACCATATATGAACTTGACAAGTTTTACAAACGACTGCAATTCTTTCTACTCCCAAAGCAATGGCCGGTGTCTGTACGATTATATTAATTGTATGCTGGACCTGTGCATTCCATACAGCATGTCTGATGTTTATGGGATTGTGTCTTACCTCCGTTGACAGGCTATGTGCAAGTGTCACAGCTGTCAAGGTGTCTGGCAAAGGATGAACTTCCTTCATCGGGACGTTGTGTGCTGCTTTAGTCTTCAGCTATTCACAGTCAGCATGCCAGGGACAGGATCACCACGGGGGCCTTGTGTTGTCTTAGCTCTCAGCCTGTACAAAATAATAATAAGAGTAATTTAACAACAGGGAGTATTTCTCTTCATACCAATGAATGTTTATACTGTCTGAGAAGAGAACCATGCTCTGCACTGGGTAGGAGAGATGTCTGGCACATACGAGGAGCTTTTTAGCAGTGCAGTTTGCTGATACATGGAAGGCTGCTGACCTTACAACTTGCGTTTGTTTGTCTACTAGAACAAACATGCCCTTTCTTGTCATGGAAAGACATTTGTAGTGACACAAGATAGAGTTATAGGATAAGTACACGTATAAAAAAAACTAAATAAATAAAAGTCACGCTCATGCCACTCTGCCCTGGAGCAGATTTCATCCCTCTGCCAACTGAGTTGAAGACACCAACTTGTCTTATCTGTACAGCCTTTCCCTCTGCTCAGACAGGTACATTCACACAGGACTTACAAATTGGGCCTTGTTTCCATTTGCAGCTGGAAGGTGATAAAAAAAAAAAGTGCCTTGTTTTTACCGCCCCCCAATCACTCCCCTGTAAAGGCAGCGGACAAGGTTGTACACCTGCTGCGACTGCAATGCTTTGCATCACGGAGCAGAAAAAATAAATATTTCCCTCAATCCTACTTTGCAGACAATACCACCTGCCAAATGCAATTCATTCCACTGAATTGCACTGAAAGTGTGGGGTGGTGCAACATAACACCTTCTTACGGTCTGTTAAACCTCCTCTGAAAAGCAATCCATCTTGGATCACTATTGAGAGGGCGACGCTCACGTAAACAAGCCCTGCTGTCTTGGTGCCCATTTTTATCCTACAGCCCCGATATTGCACCCAGACTCGGGACAGGGAATGGCCCTGCTGGGCTGCAGACTGAAAAATCATCTTTGTGAGGCTGGGAAAAGAAAACTGACTTTTATGATCATACACACATAATTAGGCCCCATTCACACAGGCAGAGTTGGCTGCTGCTGCATGGTGCTCCGATCGATATTAATGTGTAGGACAGTATGTGCCCAGGATAAAGGCTCATAACGCAGATTGCTTGCGTTCCAGGCATTTGTCCCTGGGCACATACTGCCCTAAACCTTTGTGCACTGCCCAGCTCCATCCAGCTACAGCAGCTGTCAGGCTCTCATTGAGTTTTAATGGCTTCCACACCTAGAGTCGTAAGCCTTGTACACACTTCGTTTTTTTTTGTTCAACCCAGCGGGCTGAAGGGAAAAAAAAAAAACTGATAGGTCAGAGCCGCTGTACTAACAATCTGATGTGAGCACAGCAATCTTCCCTGCTGTGCCATTGTGTTTGACAGGGGGGTGACCCCCCTCGCCAGAACACTCCAGTCAGCGCTCTCAGCCATTGGCTGGAAGCGCTGATAGGGAGCCGGCCAGCTTCTGTTGGACCGATGCCGCCCGACATTCGGCCAGTGTGTACTGGGCTTTATCCGATGGTGCTAAATGCCTATTGTGTACGAGGTCAAAGGCAGCACTGTCAGCTCACACAGACATTAAGGATCTCACTGGGTATATGGTGGATCAATAAGTATTTTTCTGTACTTTGAAATGTGCATGCATTGCAGAGATACACTGACTGTTTTCCATTACTCTTTTCCCAGATATACACTATAGGAAAAATGTACTAAAACTGTCGCACACAGTATCTGGTGCATTTGTGCATAGTAACCGATCAGCTTCCAAGCTTAAAGTGTTACTAAACCCAAAAACAGTAAAATCAATCTGTATATGCAAGTAAAGCATGCTTGTTATACTCACTGTGGAACCTAAGGGGTTAATCCTCTGCATTGTGTAAAAAGGCTGTTTGATCCTGTATGCACAGATCCTCTCCTTCTTGCATTACCCCCAAAACATGTCTGGCTAAGACAGAGTAAATGGAGTCAGGCTGCACATGCTCAGTTTGGTGTGTATTGCTAGAGTTGTTTTTTTTCTTGGGAGACTGCATGTGATCAGCACTGTCCAGACGGAGGGTCAGGGGTCCTGCATTCTGATAGGACAGCCAGTGCAGTATGAAAACTCTTCCTACAAGCTTCAACCAGGCACTGATAGAATTCACAAGACTGCTATATACTGCCAATGAGAAAAGGTATTTAGCAGTTATTACTACTAAAATGACTACATTTCCATATTCTGTGGGAGACCAGGTATAGTGAATGCAGGGTCCTGGGTTTAGTAACACTTTAATTGAACAAGCTGTGTGCACCAGTTTTAGAAAATCAGAGAAGAGGAACACGCAGAGGCTGGAATGCAAATTCCCAAAAAAACAAAAATAACCAATTAAGCCTTTGACACCACAATAACCTCCTCATTGTTCTAGCAATCGGAAGCTAGAATAAAATAAACCTTTCCAGAGGGAGGCATTAAATGTTTTCACAAAGAAGGAAGCAGCGATTGAAGTGGGAGCAGTTCCACATTCTTCAATGACCCAAGGAGATCACACCCACTTATGTCATTTACAAATGATTCCGCAGAGTGACAGATCTCCCAGACATTTTCTACACATGAGCTACAGCAGCTGCTCAGAAAATCATACTGGAAAAACAGGACGCCGCAATTCACAGACTTGGAACGATCAGTTGGAGATCAAATTTTCTGCTGGTCACCGAGGCCATAAGTAAAGCTTCACAAGACAAGATTTATGACATACTAAAAATGACCGCCATGCACTGCAGTCAGGAGTGCCAGTAAAATAAATCCAGCCAAAGGAATAATAATAACTGCTGAAATCCTGAACCAGTAAGCATTTTCCTTGCAATGGGAAAGCAGTGCATATAGAACTGGGACAGCCTACTGGCCAACTAGTTGGCACTCCAGTCTTAAAGCACTAGTAGAGTGTTCAATTACCACCAAACATTCTCCGTCTTAGTTGTGGCTTCACTTGTATTTGCAAATGAAACAAAAAAACTATTTTTAACATAAGATGTTGAAAGTGATATCACAACATCATTTGTGATCTGTGAATACAGCTATGTATCTACATACATTCAAGCTTTAAAGCGGAAGTAAACCCATCAATTTAACAGTTTCATAAAGCAGTTACATGGGAATGCCAACTGTCACATTGGCTGTGCAATCAACCAAACTGTCAAACCATCCAATGGCTGGTGTCATAACTGATCACATGTGCAGCATCATGGCAGTTGAAGATTAAACAGAGGCCAAGATGGCAGCTTCCTTGCCTTAAAATGTTAGGAGGGTTTACTTCCACTTTAATGTTCTTATTGTTGAGCAAAATATCACAATATATGGCCCTTTGATCCCATTTAGTAGCAGAATAAGCTATTTTATTTATTTATGTCCATTTATTTTCTGTATGTTGCATTTCTCTTTTGTGTTCATGTTATTTTTACCAAGCTGAAGGGGGACTGTTGCAGCCCTTCGAAACGCGTTATTCATAAAAATCTTGGGTCAACTTGATTAAAGACTAAACTTCAGCTTTTGGCCCCTTTTACACAGGGGAGGACTCTGGCAGCAGATCCACCTTCTCAGCGGGGAATATGTATGCTGGTGGATGATAGGTCCGTGTCCCCTCCGCTGATGCAAAGCGGACATGGACACAACCCACTGTTCTCTATGGGTTGGTAGAATGTAAACGGCCCGCCTGTCCGTTTCCATCCGACTGTCATCCAATCTGATCTGCCAGACGGATGGGATCCCCATTCATCTGTTTTTAGTGGTCAGAATTGGATGTCGACGGGTGTCAGCAGACATCCTCCGCTCCATAGAGAACAATGGATGGTCCGTCAATGTGAAAGGGTCCTTGGAGAACTTTAGTTTGTTTGGACCAAACAAACTATTTTCTTCACCAACCCATGCAGCTGTTCACTAAAACAGAGTTAGGATCAAGAAACTAATTTTTCCATACTCAGCAATCTGGCAGCTTGTTTGGCACTCTTATCATATCAACAGCAAAAAAAATATGATTATGAAATCCCCAAAAAGCAAGTAAATAAATGCATTTACTGTATTCAGGAGCCACTGGAATATTGATACGATGCAAAGAGCAGAGACCGAAATGTTTTAACCACTTAAGGACTCCCTCCTGTAGATATACGTCGGCAGAATGGCTCGAACAGGCACATCAACGTACCTGTACGTCCCCTTTAACTGCCCGACATCGGGGTCACGCTCGCGACCCTGCTGCCTTCCCCGTGTGTCGGACCGCGGGTCCCGCAGACTCGATCGCCGCGGGGATCCCTGCGATTGTCTCACGGAGGAATAGATTAGGGAGATGCTTGTGTAAACAAGCATCTCCCTGCTCTGCCTAGTGACAATGACACCGATCTCGGCTCCGTGTACTCGGAGCGGAGATCGGTGTCATGTGACACACAGCCCAACCCCCCCTCAGTTAGTAACACTCATGAGGGCACACTTAACCCCTATAGCGCCACCTAGTGGTTAACCCCTTCACTGCCAGTGTCATTTTCACAGTAACCAGTGCATTTTTATAGCCCGGATCGCTGTGAAAATGGTCCCAAAAATGTGTCAAAAGTGTCCGCCATACTGTCGCATTCACGAAAAAAAACACTGATCGCCGCCATTACTAGTAAAAAAATAAATAATTAATAAAAATGCCATAAAACTATCCCCTATTTTGTAAACGCTATAACTTTTGCGCAAACCAATCAATAAACGCCGATTGCGTTTTTTTTTACCAAAAATATGTAGAAGAATACATATCGGCCTAAACAGAGGAAAACATTTTTTTTATTATATATTTTGGGGGATATTTATTATAGCAAAAAGTAAAAAATATTGCATTTTTTTTCAAAATTGTCGCTCTATTTTTGTTTATAGCGCAAAAAATAAAAACCGCAGAGGTGATCAAATACCACCAAAAAAAAGCTCTATTTGTGGCAAAAAAAATAGTTTGGGAGCCACGTCGCACGACCGCGCAATTGTCAGTTTAAACGACGCAGTGGCGAATCGCAAAAAGGGGCCTGGTCTTTATGCTGCATATTGGTCCGGGGCTTAAGTGGTTAATCATACATCCAATCAGGATTTTTAAAAGTCTAGAGAAAAAAAAAAAAAAAACGAAAATAGGTAATACAACTGTAATGTCATCGCCAATAAACAACTAATACCCCTCAATAAAAGAAAACGTCTAGTTAAATGTTTGGGGAAGGAAAAAGGGTTTTTTAATTCTAAAAAGGCCAATGCTGTATAAAACAAAGTAAAAGCAATGTCACTAATTGTCTCCAAAGAAGTTTATAATAATTCTTTCCTTCTAGGTGGTGCAACTACAGGACTGACATCAAAATTATGCAGGGAATTTCCCAAGCCAAAGGCAATGCTTAAGGGGCGTACACAGAGGCCAAATATCGGGTGGCATCGGCCAGGTCAATAGAAGCCGGCCGACATTCCATCTGTATGTAGGGCAGCCGGTCCGACAGAAGCCTCCCCAGCTCTTTGGGGTTTTTTTTGTCAGCCCGCTGGGTTGAAAAAAAAATAAATAAATAAATAGTTTGTACCAGGCTTTACTCCAGAGATTACACCTATCAGGCTGCAAACCAAACGTCTCAGATACAAGAAACAAAGAACTGTGACAAATAGCAATTTGAAATATGTCGTTTACAGAGAAAAAAATAAATAAAAGGCAGAAAGGGTGAGCAGAGTCAGGCTCTATTGATCAGTGCCTGTGACAGTTCCTCAGTACTATTAAACCCTGCCGCACCAGAAGATTATGGTGGTGAGGGCATTGGCGTAGCGTGGGTTGTCAGCACCCGGGGCAAGGCAAATCATCCCCCTAACCTGTGAACTTTTAGCACCCAGCCTGAGACTCCGATTGGCTGCCTGCAGTCTTTTATTAATTGTTAGACCTGAGATATCTCTTTAATTACAGTAGTCAAAGAGATATCTTCTCAGCATAAACCAATAATAAAAAGGCTGTCGGCAGCTAATCAGAGGCTTGGGTTGTAAATAATGAGGATCACCTATATACAGCAGACGTAAGGGTTGTGCATATTATTTAGTGCTAGACATACTACAGGAGACAGTCAAACTGCAGGCATACTATAGAAGACGGTCAGAGACTGCAGAGATTCTACAGTAGACAGTAAGAGACTGCAGACGTACTACAGGAGATGGTCCGGGACTGCAGACATACTACAGGAGATGGTCAGAGACTGCAGACATACTACAGGAGATGGTCAGAGACTGCAGACATACTACAGGTGAAGCAAACAACAAATAGAAAATAAAACAAAAAGAGTCAATGTGCATAACTATTCACGCCCCTAAAGTAAATACTTTGTAGAGCCACCTTTTGTGGCTATCACAGATCCAAGTCGCTTTGGATAAGTCTCTATGAGCTTCACCACATCTTACCACTGGGATTTTTGCCCATTCCTCCTTGCAAAACTGCTCCAGCTCCTTTAAGTTGGATGGTTTGCACTTGTGAACAGCAATATTTAAGCCTGACCACAGATTTTCTATTGGATTGAGGTCTGGGCTTTGACTAGGCCATTCCAACACATTTACATGTTTCCCCTTAAACCACTCAAGTGTTGCTTTAGCAGTGTGTTTGGGGTCATTGTCCTGCTGGAAGGTGAACCTCCGTCCTTGCCTCAAATTACACGCAGAGTGGTACAGGTTTTGCTCAAGAATATTCCTGTATTTAGCACCATCCATCTTTCCCTCAACTCGGATCAGTTTACCAGTCCCAACTGCTGAAAAACATCCCCACAGCATGATGCTGCCACCACCATGGGATGGTGTTCTTTGGGTGATGTGATGTGTTGGGTTTGCGCCAGACATAGAGTTTTCTTTGATGGCCAAAAAGTAAAATTTTAGTCTCATCAGACCAGAGCACCTTCCTCCATACATTTTGTGAGTCTCCCACATGCCTTTTCGCAAACTCAAAACGTGCCATTTTCTTTGTTGTGGAAAGTAATGGCTTTCTTCTGGCCACTCTGCCATAAAGCCCAACTCTATGGAGCGTACGATTTATTGTCATCCTATGTATAGACACTCCAGTCTCTGCTGTGGAACGCTGCGGCTCCTCCAGGTTTACCTTAGGTCTCTGTGCTGCCTCTCTGATTAATGCCCTCCTTGCCCGGTCCATGAGTTTTGATGTGCGGCCGTCTCTTGGCAGGTTTGCTGTTGTGGCATGTTCTTTCCATTTGGTTATGATAGATTTGATGGTGCTCCTAGGGATCATCAAAGATTTGGATTTTTTTTTTTTATAACCTAACCTTGACTTGTACTTCTCAACAACATTGTGCCTTACTTGTTTGGAGAGTTCTTTGGTCTTCATGGCAGTGTTTAGTTAGTGGTGCCTCTTGCTTAGGTGTTGCAGCCTCTGGGGCATTTCAAAAAGGTGTGTATATGTAATGACAGATCATGTGACACTTAAGGCCCGTACACACGGTCAGACTTTTTGCCAACAAACTTCAAAATGAGCAAGTTTTCCAAAAAATCTGACCGTGTGTACGCTCCATCGGGCAAACTTTTTCGGTTTTCATCGGACAAAAGTTCGCTCTGCAACGTACAAACTTTTCGGCAACAAAAGTCCGATGGTGCAAAGTCCGACCGTGTGTACAGAAATCCATCGGACTTTTGTCCGAAGTACAAATACGCATGCCCAGAACCAATGTAAAATCAAACAACAATAGCAGAAGATGACCAAAGGGTGGCGGTAAAGAGCAAAAAAAACATGTGATGTTGGGAAAGTTTGCAGAAAAGTCCTGCCGTGTGTATGCTATGGGTGTGCCCGGCCAACTCCCTTCGGACAAAAATCCACGGAAAAGTTTGTTTGAAGTCCGACCGTGTGTACGAGGCTTTAGATTGCACAAAGGTGGACATCATTTCACTAATTATGTGACTTCTGAAGGCAATTGGTAGCACCAGAGCTTTTTATGTGTTTCATAACAAAGGGGGTGAATACATACGCACATGCCAATTATCAGTTTATTTCTGAAAAATAGTTTTATGTATATATTTTTCTAATTTTAATTGACCAACTTAGACTATTGTGTTCTGATTAAAAAAACATTGAACTAAAGTCTGTAATGTAACAAAATAGGTAAAAAGCCAAGGGGGGTGAATACTTTTGCAAGGTACTGTACAACTTACAGTAGGAATGCAATATTTGGTGGGGAGAGGGGGCATTGGTGTAAAGAGGGGGTATAGGCGATGATATTGGTGCCAAGTTAATGGGGCATTGGTGCTAAATGGGGGGTGGGGATGGCAATGTGCTAATTTCTAACTTGGGGGAGAGTTGGAACATTGGTGCTAAGTGGGGGAGGGGGAATTGGTGCCGAGTGGGGGGATGTGTGCAGTGTGACTGTACTGCACATCCGTGTCACATGCCACATTTCACTTGGTCAGGAAGATCCCCGGAGATGTCATTTCATCACATGTGCATATGGGATAGAGCAGGCGCCGCTACGCCAGTGCCAGACTGGCTGCCACAACAGGAGCGAAGAAGGAGAAGACGGTGGCTCACACAGCAAGGTGGAGGCGGGACTCCCGGAGCAACCCAGCTCTGCCACTGCACATGACCCCCATTCGTCCAATCACCGGGCACCCACTGCCCATCCCTGAGCTGGAACATGGTGGCTGGCGAGTGATATGTCTTTACACATTAGGATGGAGTGACACTGGCAACAGATGCTGCGTCCCCCTAAATTTTGCGCCCGGTGCCACGGCCCCCTCCGCACCCCCCACGCTACGCCACTGGGTGAATTAATCTGATTAATGTTCGCCTTGCCCGGCCTGTCAGTTTAGGTGGACGGCCATGTCTTGGTAGGTTTGCAGTTGTCCCATACTCTTTCCATTTTTGGATGATGGACACAGTGCTCCATGGAGATGTTCAAAGCTTGGGATATTTTTTTTATAACCTAACCCTGCTTTAAACTTCTCCACAACTTTATCCCTGACCTGTCTGGTGTGTTCCTTGGCCTTCATGATGCTGTTTGTTCACTAAGGTTCTTTAACAAACTTCTGAGGGCTTCACAGAACAGCTGTATATATACACAGATTACATTACACACAGGTGGACTCTATTTACTAATTAGGTGACTTCTGAAGGCAGTTGGTTCCACTAGATTTTAGTTCGGGGTATCGGAGTAAAGGGGGCTGAATACAAATGCACGCCACACTTCTCAGACATTTATTTGTAAAAAAAATTGAAAACCATTTATCATTTTCCTTCCACTTCACAATTATGTGCCACTTTGTGTTGGTCTATCACATAAAATACATTTACGTTTTTGGTTGTAATATGACAAAATTTCAAGGGGTATGAATACTTTTTCAAGGCACTGAAAGTAATGTCCCGTGTGCTTATTTTGTATTGTAGGTAAACATAGGCTTTAATTTAAAGTGTATGTAAAGCTCTAAACAATTTTTTGGGATTTTGGGCATCATGCCTCACGAGTACCAATTACTTTAAACATATTCCCAGGAATTCATAAACAGTGTTGTAGAGTAGATACTGTAGATACTTAGAAATCTGCCTCTTGGTTGTGCGACAAATGGCACAACTTATAACAAAATTTGAGTATGTGTTAAGCTGGTCACACATTATACAATTTCTTATTCAATTTCCTTTAGGCTACTTTCACATTGAGGCGCTTTACAGGCATTTTAGTGTTAAAAATAGCGCCCGCAAAGTGCCTCTCCTGTCACTCCAGCGTGAAAGCCTGAGTGCTTTCACACTGGAGTGGAGCGCTTGCAGGATGTTAGAAAAAGTCCTGCAAGCAGCATCCTTGGGGCGGTTTAGGAGTGGTGTATACACTGGTCCTAAAATGCCCTGCCCATGCGCCTGCAAAGAGCTTCAGCAGCGGCACTTTGCGGGTGCTATTAACCACTTCAGCCCCGTAAGAACTGGCTGCCCAATGACCGGGCCATTTTTTGCGATTCGGCACAGCGTCGCTTTAACTGACAATTGCGCGGTCGTGAGACGTTGCACCCAAACAAAATTGAAGTCCTTTATTCCCCACAAATAGAGCTTTCTTTCGGTGGTATTTGATCACCTCTGCGGTTTTTATTTTTTGCTATAATATATATATATCTCCCCAAAAAATATATAATTTTTTTCTTTTTTTTTCAGTTTAGGCCGATATGTATTCTTCTACAAAAATTATAGCGTCTACAAAATAGGGGATAGTTTTATGGCATTTTTATTATTATTATTTTTTCTCCTAGTAATGCGTTTTTTATCGAGACATTGCAGCGGACACATTTGACACTGTTTTGGGACCGTTGTCCTTTATCCAGCAATCAGTGCTATAAAAATGCACTGATTACTGTGTAAATGACACTGGCAGGGAAGGGGTTAACCACTACGGGGCGAGGAAGGGGTTAAGTGTGTCCTAAGGCGCTGGGCTACAAGTGACACAACAGTGATCACAGCTCCCGATGACAGGGAGCAGTAGATCACTGTCCTGTCACTAGGCAGAACGGGGAAATGCCTGGTTTACACAGGCATCTCCCCGTTCTGCCACTCCGTGACACGATCGCGGGACACCGGCAGACATTGAGTCCACGGGTCCCACGAGCACGGAGCTCGCGTGCAAGGCGGCAGATTCAAAATATCGTACAGGTACGTTGCTTTGCCTGCCCGTGCTAGCGGGGGTTAAAAGCAGCTGGAAAGCGCCGCTAAAATGACAATACAGCGACGACGCCCTCACTGCCCCAGTGTAAAAGAAGCCTAAGATTTACCTTCAACTATGCCTTTAGAACGACTTCAAATAGGAGTTCAATAGGGACTGAAAGTATACAATAAATTGCTGATCTTCCTTACTAGGGACGAGCTCGGGCGTATTCGCATTGAACACGTGCAGAGCCCGCCAGGAAGTCGGCACCGCGCTGTGCTAATGACAGGCAGGGAGACATTTCCCGATGCGTGGCTGCAGAGATCGGGAAATTTCTCCCTGGCTGTGATTAGCGCAGCGCGGTGCCGACTTCCTGGCGGGCTCTGCACGTGTTCAATGCGAACACGCCGGAGCTCATCCCTGTTCCTTAAACAGGTTAGTCGGAACAGGTCCTCAAAGAAGAAGGTGGTGTGGGATCCAGGCTTTGGCAGGGAAATGTAGCCAGACAATGCTGGATTTGCTAGGCAGGTGAATATTGGATGAAATCAGGTAAAGGCATTCCAAATATGGGAGAGAAGGTGGTGGAGGAGGAGGAGGAAAAGCAGAACTTCCCCTTTCGGGTGAAGTTTCGCTTTAATCCATCTTTAACTTTCAGTAGGGCTGGGCGATTTTCCCCCCAAAAAAAATCTGCGATTTTTTTATAAAAAACTCAATTTACGATTCGATTCGATTTTTTTTAAATTATATTAATTAAAGTGCATCAACAAAGAAAATTGCAAAGGCAAACCCTTTCTCTAACTGCAAAGTCAGTGTGCAACAAAGATTGTTAAACATCCAAATTATTAATACTGTATTTGGATTTAGCTAATAAAACAACAAAAAATCTTGAGGTTACTCTTAGTTGAATTGAACTGTGTCTGTGCCTCACTGTGCCCGTGCCTCACTGTGCCCATTGTTCACTGTGCTCGTGTCTCACTGTGCCCAATGCCTCACTGTGCCCGTGCTCCAATCACTGTGCCCGTACCTGATGCAGATTTTCATGGGATACGGATTTTACTGCTACACCGGCGGCCATTCATAACACAGACGAGGATGAGAGGATGTCCGTGATAGGCTGAACACTGCCTGCTGTGAAATTGAGTGTTCTGCCTATCACAGACGACGAGGACTCGGGAGGCGCGGCTTTTGAACACAGCAATGGCTGCCGTCTGTCTGCATGACACGCTGATCAGGTAGGCAGACGGCGGCTTGCGGTTAGTTAGTGTTACATTACATCTACTCGTGGCGGCTGTGGCGAGTAGATGTAATTGGGGTAACGCCACCCAGTGCCATTCCGGATACGCACTGCTACGGAAACTTTGAAGGTAAAAAAAAAATTATAAAAAAAAAAAAAAAAAAAAAATCAAAAAAAATCGATTTTCTTCAAATCTGAATCGATTTGAACTCAAAACTCGATTCAAGATTAAAATCGATTTTTTTTCCCAGCCCTACCTTTCAGGCAGGAACACAGACAAGCCATATAAGCCCTATAAACAATATAAAAAAGCTGAACGTAGATAAACATCTTGTCCTCAATACAATATTGTTATTTATACACATTAATTTCATTAAAGACTGGACTGACTGGTTCTGTAATCCTACAACAATTTCACATCTGAATTATAAATAATTTCACTTCATTTAAACAATTAATTCAAATTAGAAACATTTATTTCGGTGAAGCATGTCAAAATTCAATCCCTTATTTCTTTGGCGCTGTGCCATATTCCTAGGGACAATCCACTATAGGGTACACATTAGAGTATGTTTATGCTCTACACCCTCTAGGGAACTCTTGAAAGGTATCTATGGAGACTTCACACATGTCTGTGACAACAGTAGCTTAGCAGACAAGCTTAGCCTAACACAGTTGTCCCACAGGAGGTGGAGAGCTCTATGCTAGCATCTTAGATGTCAGCATGGTCCCGGGGGAAAAACCAGAGCCTACTACTCCACCAATAATACCTTCTTGACGTGATCATACACATGATACTTTAATATGATTTTATGTTAGATCTGGTTGCATCAAGTCAAATCACTATTTATAACATACCGCAAACCTACAGCTAACATCTAGAGAGGACGAATACCACGGACAGACTAAGGGTGGAGAAACAATTATTTCATTTCTCCCAGATGTGAGCTTGGCACTGACCCAATCCATTGCCAAATATTTACATATCTCATAACTGGATTAATTTTTCAATCATACATATGATGCGATTTATTTCCCATTATGTTGCTTGGCGACAATGATAAATAGACCTATTACGCCATATATACTTGTTCGTGTTAGATCCCAGTTGAAATGTTGACAACCACGGATCAAAACGCTTTCTTGGGTATAATTCCTATGTTTGTAAAGCAGAATGCCAGCCAAAAATAATAAGAACCAAAAATGCATTAGTCCATTAAAATATATAAAAAACAGCTTTAATTGCAATAGTAATTTTCTGGTACTCTTATTATTATTTATTTTACAGGATTTATATAGCGCCAACAGTTTGCGCAGCCCTTTACAACATGAAGGCAGACAGTACCAGTTACAATACAATTCAATACAGGAGGAAGGGCCCTGCTCATTAGGACTTACAATCTAGGAGGGAGGGTCAAGTGATACAAAAGGCAATACCTGTGGGGGGTGATCCGATTGAGAAAATAAAAGTTGTTAGGTGGAGGTAGGATAGGCTACTCTGAAGAGGAGGGTTTTCAGAGAGCATCTAAAAGCAAGCAGAGTAGGAGATAGTCGAACAGATTGGGTTAGGGAATTCCATATAATAGGAGAGGCTTGGGAAAAGTCCTGGTGAACATGGGAGGAGGTGACGAGGGAACTAGAGAGGAAGAGGTCTTGGGAGGTACGAAGGGAATGAGTAGCTTGGTATATTGAGCCTTGGTTTGTGATGTAGCTGGGGGCTGAGTTGTGGATGGCTTTGTAAGTTGTTAGAATTAAATTTGTTGGGTGAGTGGAAGCCAATGGAGGGATTGGCAGAGAGGAGTAGCAGATAGTGAACGGTTGGTAAGGTTGATGAGCCTGGCAGCAGCATTCATAACGGACTGAAGGGGGGATAGCCAATGTAAAGCTAATCCCGTGAGGAAGGAGTTGCAGAAGTCGAGGCAAGAGATGACCAGGGAGTGAACTAGGAGCTTTGTGGTGTCATTGGTTAGGAAGAGGCGTATTTTGGAGATGTTGCGGAGGTTGAGGCAGCAAGATTTGGACAGTGTTTGAACGTAGGGCCTTTTACCCACAGTACTTCTTTTAATGCCACACAATGCCCTCAGTCTGATGACCAGCATAATTTTTTTTTATAATTTCTTTATTTTTCAACTTTTTTTCCTTTATACAGGGAAAGGAATAAAGAAGACAGACAGAAAAAATAAATCATCTTTACATATTTTAACATATCCTCCTTCGATATATACAAAAAAAGTAAATTGGTACATTTGATTCCCCCTAGTCCTACCAACTCCTCCCTTCTAGGGTAATATCCACTAGGGGTGGGGAGGACAAAATGAGGCATTTAGTCTAAACCATAGTAAGGAGCGAGGTGAAAAAAGAAACAATAAAGTAATGAAAGAAAAAGGAGGGGAGTTCTTCCCCTCTAAATTCCACCTCTCATATTATTTTCCTATGTCTGATCATGGGACGACACTATCCCATGGCCCTGCCTGTTTGGCTACTATCTCACAATATTCCATCCATCCCCCTTATTTATAGTCCATTTCCATTCCCTTCCCTATTTCCCCCCAGCATCATTTAATCCACTTCTGATCCCTGTACCCTCCTCTGTCCTGTGACTGGGCAGTGAAAGCTGAAGCAGCACAGTAATAGGTTCAAATCTCTGTCACTGTGCTTTTTCCTCCTAACTTTACAAGGGAGATGGTTGTCTCATGTCAGCGTGTGGACCTTATTGGCTTGTGGTATTTTCTCCTCTCACACTACAGGCCTGCTGAACAGGGACTCTAATGCCCTGTACACACGATTGTTTTTTCCAATGAAAAAAGTCAGATGGACTTTTTCCATCAGAAAAAACGATCGTGTGTGGGCCCCATCTGACTTTTTTCCATCGGTGTAAAAAAATAGAACATGTTTTAAATTTTTCCGATGGAAAAAAAAAACAGATAGGAAATTACGATTGTCTGTGTGGAACTCCAACGGAGAAAAAACCCACGCAGGCTCAGAATCAAGTCGACGCATGCTCAGAAGCATTGAACTTCATTTTTCTCGGCTCGTTGGAGTGTTTTACGTCACCGCGTTTTGGACGGTCGGAATTTTGTCTGATGGTGTGTATGCAAGACTGATGAAAGTCAGCTTCATCGGAATTCCGACGGAAAATTCCATCGGATTTTATCCCATCGGAAATCCGATCGTGTGTACAGGGCATTAGAGGCTGATACTTGGTCAAATTCAGGAACACACACTTTGATTCCTCTAGTTCAGCCAGCGGGATAAAGAATCTCCCTGGCCGGCTGTTGTATTCATGGAAAAGTAGGAAGGATGGAGTGCCTAGTGTCCAATGGATTGCAAACTTGAAGGTTTATTGAAGGTACTGGGAAGCACATCAATCCAACGCACTTAGTTTGCATTCCTTTCGACACCGGCGCTTCTTCCTTCATACTTTTCCAAGTCTACATGTGGAAACGACCATACGGTCGTACCCAAAAGGCAGCAGTCTAAACCCCAAGAGGGTCCATCGCCATTATCCAATACTGGGCATGACCTGTGAAGGATCTCTTTCCTACTTGTCAATAGGGATGAGCTCCGGCGTGTTCGCATTGAACATGTGCAGAGCCGCCAGGATGTCGGCACCGCGCTGCGCTAATGACAGGCAGGGAGACATTTCCCGATGCTCAGCTGAAGAGATCGGAAAATGTCTCCCTGGCTGTGATTAGCGCAGCGCGGGTGCCGACTTCCTGGCGGGCTCTGCACGTGTTCAATGAGAACACGCCGGAGCTCATCCCTACTTGTCAACACAACCATCCCACCCACGACCAGTGAATGACCGATTTAGTCAGTCCAGTGAGGTTTCCAGCACAAACGAGGCTGTAGATTTCAGGCAGCCGTAGCACCTGCCGCTGTCAGAACTCCCAAACATTGAACGCAAGTGATTGGATGCAGTCACTGTTTGGCTAACATTTTTTTTTATCAAGCTGGGTGGTGCAGACAGAGCCATGCACAGCCTGAACTGCAGCCAGCTCATCAGGAATTGGGTGAAATGTTATCTGTGTATGGCCAGCTTTACACTGCTGGCATTTTACAAAAAAGGTAATACGCACACAATGACTGGTATCAGAGGGATTTTTGGTTTTAAACAAACAGGATAGCCACAACTAGATACAAAATATATTGGGGCAGACCTATCAGACCCCTTGCTCCCTGGAAATCGTGTCAGTCCTATACAAAATTGGCTGCATCTGAATACCAGCTGATTGTGCCTCCAAGTGTGACTAATGCAGCTGCAATTGTGGGAATGGCCCAGAGCTTAGTGAAGAGAGAAGAGAAGAGCAAAGCAGAGCAGAAGGGATGGGAGTGGGACTCCAAAAGAGTGGGGCTTTCATCAGTGAATAAATACACATTACAGACACAGATTTAGCATTTACCTTAATCAGTGGAGGTGTGGTGTATCAAGACAAGATTACTCATCCCATCACTGACTTCATAAACTAAATAATAGAAAACAAAATACAAAATTCTCTATAAGTTAAAGTGGTTGTAAACCTCAGACATGAAATATGAACAAAGAATATCCCTCTAAAGCGTGTACTTGTCTCAGTGTCACTTTTGTCTGCTGCTTCGTTCATCTGCTATCAGCATGAAGGACTTCTGACAAGGTTTCATGACACCAAGAGAAATAAGGTGACAGGGAAGAGACCTTCAGCTGATTGGGTCCCTTCCTTCCAATCAGCTCTCAGAGCTCTTCTCACTGAGATCTACAGAGTGTAACTACAGCTCTTCACCCCCTTTTTCTGAACTCTCAGGAAAGCTTTACAATTCAGCACTTTGAATGACTGTATAGAACAAAGGGCTTCACATAGACAGGTACAACTTATGTATAAGGATTTGTTCAATCTCTGTGTATCACCTGAGGCCAGTCACTTAACTGGGTGTATGTAAGGATTTACAACCACTTTAAAGAGATTTACAAAAAAAAAACAAAAAAAAACGGTGAGAAATCTTAGCCCACAATGCAGCACACTTTGCTGTCTGTGTCGCCACTGGAGAGATCTATCCACTCTTGTTTGTCCTTGGTGACCAGAAATTTACTGTTGTCAGGAAAATCTTCCAGCAGGGACACTAGTTCCAGTGACAGCTGTTCAAGGGTGGACTTCCCCTTACTATTAGAGAGATTTTCTTTCACTTCCAGTTGTGTCTCCCTGGGACCCAGGAAGCAAAGAAAAATACCAATAGGGCACAGATGGGGAGAAAACAAGCTAACAGGGGTTTTAGCCATTCCACAGCCTAAAAACTAAACTAAATTACAAAAAAGTTGCATATAGACATACTTTATTAACGTAAATACAAAATTCCTATAATTTCATCATTTTCAGAATTCAAGTACAGTATAGTGGAGGACAACGGCAGAGAGCAAAGCAGTAGAGGAGAAAAAAATGAAATGTTAGATGGACAGGAGGCATGCAGGAGCAGACTGATATAGTCATGGAGAAAGAGGAGTCATGAGAAATGGGGAGCAGAAAACACAGGGACAGAAAATCAGAGTAGAGCAGGGTAGAGCGATGGTGGTGGAAGACTGGGGTACACCTCCATAGATTCATGTTCATATATAGCGGGGAGTGAAGCTGCAGATCTGAACACTGATGGAATATACAGAAAAACATTAAAGGATAAGTTCACCTTTCATAACATGTTACACCCATATCCAGGGTAAAATTTGTAACATGTTATGAAAGACCCTGCCCCCACTCTGACAGCTAGCAGGGGATCGTCTCCCCGCTAGCTGTCAAAAAAAACAAAAATATGTGGTCGTGCGGGGCTCCGCCTGCCCAGCCACGTCACTAATTCACAGTGCTCTGTGAATTGAAAAAACTACAAATCCCAACAGCCTTGGTGGCTGTCGGCTTGTAGTTCTCAATCAACTACCACAGTATAGATGTGGGAAAGCTCAGTATGTCCCTGCTCAATCCATATATTCAAGGAGATACACAATAACACACACAAAATACCAAGGTCTTCACCAATGACTTTATTTGTTTAGAACAGCCATTCTCAATCACGGTTTAAAAGGTAACTAGGGGTTCCAACAGCTACCATTCAGTGGTTCTGGGGCCTATGCCACTTGGCAGAGTTAGCTAGTATATGACACCAATGATCTTTTTAGCTGCCTGCAAGGCTGGGTTCACATATGTGCAAATTGGATGCGGGTTTCCTCGCATCCAATTCGCATGACATGTGAGTGTGACCGGCTCTCAATGGAGGCGGTTAACACAGGTTCAGGGCGGCTGCGGAGCGGATTGCAAAAGGGTCCTTGTGCATGTTTGGGTCCAGTTGAACCGGTGAACAGACACGCAGCGGACCCCAGGCACAAACCTGGGGCCACACATATGTGAATATTATAATTATAATTACCACTGTGGAAGCCGGGCATTCTTCCTGATGGCCACCAATGTATGGAGCATTTTTTGCATGACTTCATTTCAGCTGAGGTCCCCAGAGACCTAAAAATAGTTTAAAGGTTTCACTGGGGTAAAAGGTTGAGAAAGGCTGGTCTAGAAAGTCACAGCATGAAGGTCACCCGGCCTGGATCTTCCCACTCTAACAAATTGCACGAAGGATGGGCTTAAAGTGATATTAAAAAGGCAAAGTTTGTTTTTTGTTGCCGTATTTTTTTATAAAAAAAAAAAAAAAGAAGCTATACTTACCTGCTCTGTGCAAGGTTTTTGCACAGAGCAAACCCTTGCATCCTTTTCTGGAGGCCCCAGCCAGTGATTCTTCTCCTCCTTTACTCCGAGTTCCCCCTCAGCAAACCGGCTGCTAGGGGGGCACCCATGCGCACGCCAGTGGCGGTGCATCCATAGTGGGCGCAGGAGCGCCGCCCCCTCTCAATCCTGCGCCCTTCACTCACAATAACAATACATAGGTTCATGCATTGCATGAACCTATGTATTGTTGCCACCGCTGCCGCCCACTATTCAGATGGCCGGCCCCCTGTTGAGCGCCGGCCATCTGAATAACAGCGGCTGGTTGGTGTTTGGAAGTGCCTATCAGAGCCAGCGGCTTTCAAATAGTTAACCAGAGGATGCACGGGGGTGCGTTCCTTGGTTAACACTGACAGGCGTTTCAGCCAATCAGGTTCACCAGGTCTGGTTACCGGTAACCTGATTGGCTGAAGCGACATCGAGGGCGGGAAAAGACATCGAGGACGGAAGAAGGACGGCGCTGACCCGAGGAAGGTAAGTGCAGGGCTGGGGGAGACAAACTGGCTGTATTGGGGGGGGCAAACTGGCTGCATTTGGGGGGGCAAACTGGCTGCATTTGGGGGGGCAAACTGGCTGCATTTGGGGGGGGGCAAACTGGCTGCATTTGGGGGGGGGCAAACTGGCTGCATTTGGGGGGGGCAAACTGGCTGCATTTGGGGGGGCAAACTGGCTGCATTTGGGGGGGCAAACTGGCTGCATTTGGGCACAGTGGCTGCGTTTAATGGGCACAGTGGCTGCGTTTAATGGGCACAGTGGCGGCAATTGATGGTTTTTTTTTTCCAGTTTGTTTGCGCCCCCCCAAAAAAAAATTGAGCACCAGCCGCCACTGGCGCACGCACTCCTGAGCCGGGCTGCGTGCTTCCACAGAGACACATAGCACAGCTCAGCCACATCCTCTGCTCCTTCCCCACAGGATTTGACCGACAGTAGCAGAAGCCTCTGGCTCCTGCTGCTGCTCCTTTGAGACCAGGAAGAAGGGAGACAGGTAAGTGTTTAGGGATGGGGGATAACTGAATAGGTAGTGGGCCATCTTCTAACTTAATGTAGGGAATGCAATAAGGTAAAAAACTGATTCATGTTAGAACAACTTAACTGAAGCGCTTTAATTGTACAAAGACTCATGGTGCCAGGTAAGTAAAGAAAGAAAAAAGTTTTAAATGATTAAAATTTTAGTAAAAGGGGTAAAGATCCACTTTAACCTCCCTGGCAGTATGATTATGTCAAATTTTTGCATCTCAAAGCGGTACATTGTTTTGACGGAAATTTGGCGTTTTAGATTTCCTAGGAATTATCATGATAAAGTTTAAAACACAAAATTATAATATAATACCTCCGATACCTGGATTACAAAACTGGCTGAACAGAATTTTTCACATCAGAAGGCAGGTAATATTGCGCTTTTAAGTTTAAATCTGCGAAAGACTCGCAATATTGTATTGTGCATACACAAGATGGAGCGAGGATTGCCACGTGCCATATGACATTACATTAATTTGGTGGTATGAGATCTCAAGAGAAGGCTTTTTTTTTTTAAATGTGAATGAGCAAAGCTAAAGCTGTTGGCGCTATAAAACAGCATGAATTATAAGAATTGGCATAAATATACAATGTGCAAAAAAGCAAACTAATAAAGTCCAAAGTGACAATCCCAACACCATATACACATATAGATATAAAATCTTCTTGTTTGATTTTCCTTCAAATACAAGCTTCACTACGAGTGCTCATGAGGTAGATGGCAACTCTCCAAAAGGTGTTTGGCCACTTTTTACAGTAGGTCAAATGGCGCTTTGATTGAATGGACCAGATAGATCCTAGGTAGACATCTCTCCGCTATGGGACCTCCTCCAAGATGGGCTGAGGATAAGGGACACAAAGGGACTCCACCAAGGACACAAAGAAGAATTCTTATAGTGTAGTAGGTTTTATTAAAAATGGTTTAAAAATTGACAAAGATTGCACTCACATGTGACTGCGCTATGCCCAGCACTAAAGTGGCTCACGTGTGACTGCGCTATGCCCAGCACTAAGGTGGCTCAAGTGTGACTGCGCTATGCCCAGCACTAAGGTGGCTCACGTGTGACTGCGCTATGCCCAGCACTAAGGTGGCTCACGTGCGACTGCGCTATGCCCAGCACTAAGGTGGCTCACGTGCGACTGCGCTATGCCCAGCACTAAGGTGGCTCACGTGTGACTGCGCTATGCCCAGCACTAAGGTGGCTCACGTGCGACTGCGCTATGCCCAGCACTAAGGTGGCTCACGTGCGACTGCGCTATGCCCAGCACTAAGGTGGCTCACGTGCGACTGCGCTATGCCCAGCACTAAGGTGGCTCACTTGTGACTGCGCTATGCCCAGCACTAAGGTGGCTCACGTGTGACTGCGCTATGCCCAGCACTAAGGTGGCTACAGCATGTTTGGGTTGGTATATCAAAATCGCGGCGGCGTGCAATCCACGCCTTGTTCTGGATATACTGAAAAGATGTATATCACATAGAGGACCTGGACGTGACAAATCTTTTTTTTAACAGATGAATGCATGTTGCACGGTGCATGTGCGAGGCATGACTAATTTTGAAAAGGGCGGCGTAGGAACAGGGGTACAGGCAGCGCAGGGGGAGGTGAGACAGTATGGACATGTGTAAATGTACTTGTATAGGTACATGGTTTTACAGATGGAGGCATTTTCTTTGGGGGGGGGGGGTCCTCTAACAAATGACGGCCACACCATTTTCATTTTGAACAAGGCCTCACTCCAGAGCCACAGTTACAGCGCAAATTAGAAGACATAAAGCAAACCTGTCATTAAGTAAAACACTTCTTTCAGGCGCCTCTGTCATCCAGGGCAATGACTTCATTCACAGAGTAAGTGAATATATTCAACTTCACTGCCACAGAACTAGTAGAAGCTTGTGAGTCCGGGAAAAGCCGCTTCCTTCACACACTTCATGACAGAATCTCTTTAATGCCGTGGAAATGACACATACGTAATGCAAACTTATGGAATCATTTCAATTATTGGAAAAGGTTTGTGGTAATGTGACTGCAAAGTAACACACGGCAGTCAGTGCAGACTAGATATATCAGGCACATGAAGGACACTCGGAAATAAGATAATCAGTCACAAAAAAAAGGACAGTACTGCTGTGTAAACACTGACCCATTGTGTCCCTGCAAAGGACAAGTAAAATGTCAGGATCTCTGGCAGCCTGGAAGGTGGGGGCGAAAGATATATACTACAGTCAGCAGTCTGAGAGTCTGAACATTTCACTATTCGCCCATTAGGTCTGCTAATTATTTCACTTCCATTGCTGTAACATGAACCTCAGAAAACTTTTGTGAAATATTATGTGTATAATACTGGTTTTACATATAATTTAGCTGAAGATCAAATTTTAGGAGCATTTCATGCCAAAAGCCAGAACTTTCCTAAGGTTGGCCATACATGGATTTAAATTTGGCCGGTTCAACAGAGGCCAAACCAAATATTGATTCATGTAAGGGCTAGCTGGTTGTACATGAGTCCATCTATTGATCAACTTGTGTACACCCAGTCTGTTGGGTTTTGATCAGAGTCACGACTATAGCTGGCAGAATACAACAGCAGAGTGATTCCCCCATCCACATCGAGAGTGTGAATGGGGGAATCAGGTCATTTTTTCGATAAAAACGATTAATGTATGGCCTGGCTTAGGCCCCCTTCACAAGGACAATTATCTGCAAGCAGCGAATTCCAGTGGCAAGAATCGCAGGCTGCTCAGTCTATACAAAGAAATGACAGGCTGAGGGCAACCGTTGCTGCTCACAGGTATCTATACCCAGCTGGTGGGGGTGAATGAGCAACTCTGGATGCAGACAAATGCTTGCAGGGTCTGACATCTGCTTCTAACCATGGGTAACCATGTGACCGGTGACGGTTCCTCATCCCGCAATAGGGAAGCCCTACATACCTATAGTACACCTATGTGGGGTGGAAGGCTTGGAAACTTCTACACGTGAAACACTGAGCAGTGGTGAATAAATACAAGACATTATTGGGTTCTCTTGCACACTGGGCATTTAACCAAGCTGCATGAGGCTCTGGAGTTTAGCTGCAGCTGGTGGGCACAGGCACATTGTCCAGTCCTTCTGCTGGCAGCCTGTTAAACTCTGACAGCTGCTGCAGTTGGATGGGGCCAGGCGCTGCACCTAGCAGTAGGTACGTTTAGGGTAGTATGCACCCAAGGACAAATGCCCAGAATGTAAGCAAGTGCCCAGTTTGCATAAAGGCCTTATGCTGTTACAAATGCCAGTATCACTGTTGTTACAACAACGCATTCATATACTGGAGGTGTATATGCTATGATCCGATTGCCATATGGAAACATCGATCGCTTTATCTTACTGTGTTATATTTATCTAAATATATTGCAGTATTTCTAACACCTCTATGATACACAAATTACTGCCTTGGCAAATTGCACAGCCATTTTTACATTCTTTTATGACCTAAGACAATAAAGGTTCTATCTGGTTTTGTACTTTTAAAGTGTTAAAATGGCTATACACACACACACACACACACACACACATTTCAAATTTCTCTTATTCAGTCCTGCGGGCTGAATGAGAGAAATCCATAATCAGCATGGCTAGAAGACGTTTAGCTACTGGCTAATGCAATACCTGTACAGTGCTTGCATATATGACTGGATGCAAGCGCTGGTCAGCCGAGAATTATCAGACTGGATCCTTCGACAAGTTAATAAAAAAAATGTGTATATATATATATATATTAATGAGTGTGTGTGTGTGTGTATATATATATATATATATATATATATATATATATATATATACACATATACCGTACATATACACACACACACACACTAATACATATATATACACATACACACACACACACATACATACATACATACATACATATACACAGGGCTTTTTTTCAGCTGGAACTTGGTGGAACTCAGTTCCACCACCTTTGGCTGAGGCCCTTCTCTCCCTGCTCACCACTATCACTTGAAAACACAGAAGTCCGGCTTCTGTGTTTACAAGTGACAGCTTGTCTTCCAACAGCTCCCATAGATCTGATCTCCTGAGAGGCTCCCACTGAGTGCAGGATGGGGACCTGGGAGATGTAGGTGCCCTGGGGTGCAGTGCAGATGCTAACTCCCCCACTGGATGATCGCCCTGAAAATGAGCGAGGCAGAGCCACCTATAGTTTGCGGAGTGGGACTAGGGAAGAAGAGGGGTGAAGGTGAGATGTGGATGGAGGCTGCAGAAGTAGGCTCTGCACTCTGTGTGTAGTGCACCCCTGAACTCCTGCACGATGTATGTAGAGCAACCCTAAAAAGAGCTACCCTACTGAACTCTGCACTCTATACGTAATGCACTCCTGGTATTTAATGCCCCTTTAATGCCCCTTTAAGACCCTCCCTCTATTAGTATTATTTCACCATACCCACTATTTGATGTGGTTTGGAAGGGGTATGTGTGTGTGTGTGTGTGTGTGAGGGGGTTATGGTTGAGTTCCTGCACCTATTTTCTAAGAAAAAAAGGCCTATATATATATATATATATACATATATACATATACATATATATACACACATATATATATATATATTATACACACACACGCGCGCGCCATATATATCTCTCTCTCTCTCAACTTTTGTCAAGTAAGGGAAATTTGAGGCGTAAAGGGTTTGTAAAGGTTCGTTTTTTATTTTCTAAATAGGTTCCCCTAAGCTAGTGCATTGTTGGTTCACTTACCTTTTCCTTCGATTTCCCTTCCAAGTGTTTTTTTTCTTTGTCTGAATTTCTCACTTCCTGTTCCTCCTCCGTAAGCTTGCCCCCTCCCTTGGGACTACATCCTGTGAACGTTCACAGCGTCTCCCTGCAGGGATGGGGTGAGCACGCCGACTACACCCCAGCCAGAATGGCTCAGATGATGGGGGCAAGCTTACTGAGGAGGAACAGGAAGTGAGAAATTCAGACAAAAAAAAAAAACAGTTAGAAGGGAAATTGAAGGAAAAGGTAAGTGAACCAACAATGCACTAGCTTAAAGGAACCTATTTAGAAAATAAAAAATGAACCTTTACAACCCCTTTAAGGCCTCATTCACACAGGCGTACCATTCCATGGCATATACCCCTACAAAGAGCCACCTTCAGCCACCTAGGATGCACAGCCGTTCCATGCAAGGACATGCAGGCAGCCTATTGAAATCAATGAAAGGCAGCCAGCTGCACGAACCTCCATGCGCATCCCAGAGTGTACATCCACGTGGGTCTAATATGCACAGATCAGGACACAGACAGACTGCACCCGAACCATGCATTTGGACCCACACAGATGTGCGCTCCATGATGCACATGGGGGTCCATGCAGGAGGCCACCTGTCATTGGTTTCAGCTGGCTGGCTGCCTGCAAGTCCTTGCATGGAACACCTGTGCAGCTAAAGATGGCCCTTCCCACAGGCGTATGGATCGGTATACCCGTGTGAATAAGGCCTAAGTCACACCTTTTAGCAATTTACAGGACTATGTTATTCTCACTTGGACCAGATTAAAACAAAAAAATTCTCTCACTTTGCCTGCACAGAACACTACCTCTCATAGGTTCTGGGGACTTCTCACCTAATCTCTCAACTTAGTTTGCCAAAGTACTATGTTTCAAAAAGCAAATGCCTTTTTTTTCTGATTAAGAAAATAAATTTGTTTCTTTCATCTCAGCGCTGCTAATATTCGCCAGCCTCTTTTTAGTCACTTCCTGTCCACATGTACTCATTTAGGCGGCTCCAGTACACTGTTGCCGATGATCAGCTTCCTAAAGTTGACGGTAATGGAAAATACCTGAACAATAAGTATCCACATGGGTGCTTATATTCTCCAAAGGAAGGGCTTGTGACATGGTGACAACATGGGAAAGTAAATAGAGACAGGGTCAGAGTGTTGTCACCCTATATGAGCCTCGAAGTGGCTGAACAAGGACTTGATGGTGAAAGCTGTAGATTTATAAACACAGAAAATTACTTTTGAAACCATATCAAATGATAAAATACCAAATGTTCCCTCTAAGGCCAAAATAGATACATTGAGGATATTGAAAAACCATTTAAAATGTCTAATGCCGCGTACACACGACCATTTTTCATGACGAGAAAAATGCAATTTTTTAAATTGGTAATTAACCACTTCAATACAGGGCTTTTTGTACCTATTCAATACCGGGCCTATTTTGGCACTTCTCTCCTACATGTACAAATCATCATTCTTTTGCTAGAAAATTACTCAGAACCCCCAAACATTATATATGTTTTTTTAGCAGACACCCTAGGGAATAAAATGACGGTCATTGCAACATTTTTTCTTGCACAATATTTGCGCAATAATTTTTCAAACGCCTTTTTTAAAAAAAAAAATGGTTTCATGAATTAAAAAATAACAAAACAGTAAAGTTAGCCCAATTTTTTGGGAACATATGAAAGATAATGTTACGCAGAGTAAATAGATACCTAACATGTCACGTTTTAAAATTGCGCACACTCATGGAATGGCGCCAAACTTCGGTACTTAAAAATCTCCATAGGCGACGCTTTAATTTTTTTTACAGGTTACCAGGTTAGAATTATAGAGGAGGTCTAGTGCTAGAATTGTTGCACGCGCTCTAAAGCACGCGGCGATACCTCACATGCGTGGTTTGAACGGCGTTTACATATGTGGGCGACTTACGTGTGCATTCGCTTCTGATCGCGAGCTACCGGGGACAGGGGCGTTTTAATTTTTTTTATTATTATTTATTTATTTATTTTACTTATTTATTTATTTTTTTACAATGATTTTACTTTTTTTTTTTTTTTGATCACTTTTATTCCTATTACAAGGAATGTAAACATCCCTTGTAATAGGAATGTGTGTGACAGGTCCTCTTTATTGAGAGATGCGGGGTCAATAAGACCCCACATCTCTCCTCCAGGCTGGAAAGCATGAGATCAGTGAAAAAATTTTCACTGATTTCATACTTACAGCCGCAATGGCGGCTTTGTTTACATTTGAGACCCGGGCGTGACGTCATCACATCGCGCCCGGGCCTCCGACGATCATAGAGATGACTGGTGACCATCTGGTCACCAGTCATCTCTATGCTCATCACGTGACTCCACCAACGATGCCGGAAGATTCGCTCCGGGTCCCCGATCGCACGGGGGAGCCCGGAGAAGCACCGGATGGCGGCGGGAGGGGGGGGTGTCCCCTCCCGCCGCCTATAATAACGATCAAGCGGCGGAACTGCCGCTATGATCATTCTTATGGTGCACAGAATCGCCGGCACTTCAAAAGGATATCTGAATGATGCCTCTAGCTGCAGGCATCATTCAGATATCCCCCTACAAAGCCGAGGACGTCATATGACGTCCACCCAGGATGGGAGATCCCATCTGTGGACGTCATTTGTCTATGGCTGGGTAGGGAAGTGGTTAAAAACGATCATGTTTAGCATCCAGGGCATTTTTCTCGACGAGAAAAATGGCCATTAAAAATTTAGAACATGCTGTATTTTTTTGTGAAAAACGGCCATGTGTACGCTTTAATGACGGGGAAAAAACCACGCATGCTCAGAAGTTATGAGACGGGAATCGTTCTGGTAAAACTAGCGTTCAGAATGGAGATAGCACATTCGTCACGCTGTAACGGACTGAAGAGCACGGGGCTGAAAAGCGCAAATCGTCTCTCACCAAACTTTACTAACACAAGGGTGGCGCCATCCAAATGGAACTTCCCCTTTATAGTGCCGTCGTACGTGTTGACAAATGTGTTGTACATCACCGCGCTTTGCTCAAGCATTTTTTTTTCACGATAGTGTGTAGGCAAGGCAGGCTTAAAAAGAATCACGTTGAGAAAAACGTAGTTTTTTTCAATGACATTAAAAACGGCCGTGTGTACGCGGCATTAAAGTTCAGTATGACATTCACTCCCCTGGCGGCCATCTGCACATATAGAAGACTACACTGTGGGAGAGCAGTTGTCTCTGTATAGTGGTCTGACATGCCCTCGCTGACTCACCACTGCAGAGCTGCAACAGACAATGCTTGGGCTCCCTGCTGGTTGAAGAGCTGTAGTTGTGACTCAGTGGGTGCGGATCAGACCGCTATATAGAGGCCATTTTTAGCTAAGCAATGTAAAATATTTTCTTGTGCAAATAACCTTTGTATGTGCCTATATTAAAAGCAGAACACCAGACAAAAATAACAGTAAAAAAAAAAAAGAAAAAAAGAACCACCCATTAAAATATATATATAAAAAAAAAAAAAAAACAACAAAACCAACTTTTGCTGGTTTGGAGGTTACCTCTGCAGTACTTTTTTTCTGCCACTAGATATCCTCAGCCTGGTCACTAGCATCCACTTCCTCTAAGCCAGCACATGAGCCGATTGGCCTCTTGTGCTGCTTCTTCCTCCATCACTCCAGATATGCTGTACACAGGCTTTAAAATGTAAAATTCATATACTTACACTGCTTGCATTAAAAAAAATAAAAAAAAATTGAACGGCTTATAGCTACCTACAGACTTTAAGGTCTTATTGACACAGGTGGCTGAGGGCTGGTAAAAACAGGTGGTTGAACCACAAACAGTGTTACCACCCTCTGACCGCCAACCTAAAAGATAGCATGCAACAGCTCAGGGTCAAACCCACACCACGCTGCGATGCTTTGCAATGGTGGCAACAATTATACCTCCCAAGTCATTCACTGAGGAACACCAGCACTAAATTCAAGTAAATGGGGCAGGGGCGCACATGCCAGCCAAGCTTCCTTCGTACTAGCGTGGCACAGTATTTAAATCCAAAACTCCCACTCAGCTGTAAAAAAAATAATTAAAAAAAAGGCATTCAGGAGGCGGTTGTCCATAATGTCTGGTAGCCACTGTTCTGCTGCCTTCAGAAAAGAGTTTCATTTGCAATCACTTTTCAGGGGAGCAGCAAGGACTGCCGCCCAACTGTACTCTGTAGGGAGCCCTAAGGATCCAGCTGCCAGATCATTCTTGATCCAGCCATTGAACAAGGCTTCTAATGAAAGCCTATGGTTCAGATACGGTAGCCATGTCAAGCATCTGCCTCTCTTGAAGAAGCTTGAGAAGAGGGTGTCATGCAATGGCCAGGTATAGCCTACAGACATTTGAACATTTTCCAATCTGACAGTAAATGCCAAGTTAAGCAAACGCTGACTGTCAGCGCCTTTAGACATAGCCTTTGCTCCCAATGCAGTAAAAACCTTACACTAGGAACACCCTAATAATTATATGCTTTGTGAACACAAATTCCTACACCGACAGGTGCTCAGGTTATATACTTCTGTTCAGGAGAATTGATGACCGACATAGGGAGTTGTCACAGCATGTGGGAACTAAGGTGCCATACGTGACATTTCCAGGAAGGCACCGGTTTCAAAACATATACAAAATGTGAATTTTAAAACTAGGGTGTAAAGTCAGTACGATCTATAAATACAGCCCTTATATGACCGGAAAATAGAAATGTGTAACTAAAAACACCATGGGCACCTGAGCTCTAATGTTAGCCGCGCACTTTCCACGTTTTTGTTGGTAATTTTGGAGTGATAATACCAGCTTTCAACCACAACAATCTGTCGCCAATGGATTTGTTTTCCAGTTCCCAGAGGCCCAAAACCTAATTGTGAAGCCAATCCACCTAAAATACATTGCAATGTCTATTTAAAAGAATATTTATTCAGTTTTGATGCCAGCTTTGATCAGTTCAGTTCTCTGCACTGAAAGATAAGTCCAAATTGCGGCGCTAAAATCTCATGAAATTATTGCAAGCTACAAAGATATCAATCTAAAGTGGGGTACACACTATAAGAAAATCGGGCGAACATTAGTCCGACTTTTCTCCATGTCACAGCAAATTGGAACTGATGAAAGAAAATTCATACAAAAATTATTACGAATATTCTTGTACGACAAGGGCTTTTTTTGTTGTTTATTGTTTCAGATCATGTGCAGTCTTTCTTTTCTGATTTTTCTTGTACAAAAATCATAAGAAAACGGTGCGCATTAAACGAAAATTGTTTGTTCTGTTCCTGTACGAGAAATTTTTTGGAGTTTGTCCCTTCGGAATCAGCTGTTGAAAGTTGTGTACACACTATATGAAAATCGTACGAAAATTCTTTGGACGAAAATGTTCACCCGATCTTATAGTGTGTACGAGCTTTAAGATCCCTTTCACACTGGGGCCGCGTTCCCGGTAAAGTGGTGCTCGTTAAAGCTTTACCACTTTATCGATGTTTAAGCAGCGCTTTTCGGCCCCTAGCGGGTGGTTTTAAGCCCAAAGAAGGGATTAAAACCCCCCGTGTAGCGGCACTGTCAAATCGCTGCTCATTTATTTCAATAGGCAGGGCGATTTGGGAGCGCTAAAAACAGCGCTCCCAACCCTCCCTAAAGATGCAGCTTGCAGGACTTTTTAGAACGTCCCGCAAGGGCAACGCCCGAGTGTGAAAAGTCACACTTGAATGAAAGCAGAGGCTATTTCCAGCACTAAAGCACCTGAAAACCACCCCAGTGTGAAAGGGGTCTTAGTGTATGAGACGTGAAAAGAATAGTACCGAAAATGTGAATAGAAAGTCCAAACTGGTGAGAATTTTTGTGAGAAAATCTTGATAACTTGATGCTCCAAACACCAAAGTGTCACATGAGCTTGTATATCAATATGTCATCTGTTAACCACTTCCATACCAGGTCATTGTAAAATGATGCCGGCAGGAACCCTCTCTCCCTCCGGGTAGACGTCATATGACGTCCTGGGTTTGTGGGGGAATATCTGAATGATGCCTGCAGCTAGAGGCATCATTCATATATCCTTCTCTTCAGCCCGCGATTCTGTGCACCATAAGAATGATCATAGCGGCAGTTCCGCCGCTTGATCATTCTTATAGGCGACGGGAGGGGACATCCCCCCCCCTCCCGCTGCCATCCGGTGCTTCTCCGGGCTCTCCCGTGCCATCGGGGGCACGGAGAAAGAATCTTTCGGTGCCGGTGGTGGGTCACATGACGAGCATAGAGATGACTGGTGACCAGATGGTCACCAGTCATCTCTATGACCGTCGGAGGCCCGGGCGCGATGTGATGACATCACGCCCGGGTTCTCAAAAGTAAACAAAGCCGCCATTGTGGCTAGTAAGCATGAGATCGGTGAATTTTTTTTCACGATCTCATGCTTTCCAGCCTGGAGGAGAGATGTAGGGTCTTATTGACCCCGCATCTCTCCATAAAGAGGACCTGTCACACACCATTCCTATTACAAGGGATGTTTACATTCCTTGTAATAGGAATAAAAGAAAAAAAAAAAGAAGTGTAAAAAAAATATATTTAAAAACGCCCCTGTCCCCAATAGCTCGCGCTCAGAAGCGAACGCACACACAAGTTCCGCCCACGTATGTAAACACCGTTCAAACCACATATGTGAGGTATCGCCGTGTGCGTTAGAGCGCGTGCAACAATTCTAGCACTAGACCTCCTCTGTAACTCTAACCTGGTAACCTGTAATAATTTTCAAAGTGTCGCCTATGGAGATTTTTAAGTACCGAAGTTTGGCACCATTCCATGAGTGTGCGCAATTTTAAAGCGTTACATGTTAGATATCTATTTACTCTGCGTAATATAAGCTTTCATATTTTACAAAAAAATTGGGCTAACTTTACTGTTTTGTTATTTTTTAATTCATGAAACCATTTTTTTTCCCAAAAAAAAGGCGTTTGAAATTTTTTTGCGCAAATACCATGCAAGATAAAAAGTTGCAAAATAATGTTTGGGGGTTCTGAGTAATTTTCTAGCAAAAGAATGATGATTTGTACATGTAGGAGAGAAGTGCCAGAATAGGCCCGGTATGGAAGTGGTATAAAAAGCCCGGTATTGAAAATGTTAAAGAGCATGGGCCGACTTTAGGTCTCCATATTTGATTACAAGAACACCTCATCTAATAAACAGGATATTCAACAATAACATACAAAGAGAACAAAAGTACTGTATGCCAACATAGTGTAAAACTGTACGCAAAAACCTTTATTTAAAAGTACAAATCACGCACATAAAAGACAATAAACGCACATCTGTGTAAAATTCCAATCCTGGGAATCTGCACCAAAGGGGATGCTCTTCAGACTACAGCGTACAAGGTAAGACGATACAGAGCTGTGTCTAACCCTGAATTTGTAACTAAAGGATAAAGCACTTCGACGTGGAAAAAATAACACAGATCATGTGATCAGTCATTCGGAAACTAATCAAATGCAGTCAGTCATTCATGCGCTCCTAATAAATTGAGCTTAATTGATATGGATAATAAATCAAAGTCCATGTGAAATATCAATGGGCACAAAAATGCCATACATTCTTTTAGGGCTAATTCACACCACATGAGTTCCAGTGCTTTTTTTTTTTTTTTCATCCAAAATGCATAGAAAGGAGGCATAGTTCATACCAGTATGTTTCAGTTCCAGAAAAAAAAAAAAGTAGAACATGCTGCATTATTCCGGCACAGAATTGTACTGGAATGCAGTAAAGTGCATAAAAAAAACGCACTGGAATGCACCTACATGCATCAAAAACACACTGGACCCCAGTACAGTGAAAAAAAACAAGAAAAAAAAAGCATCTGGAATGCACCCGAAAATGCGTCAAAAACAACTTTCATATTTCTCCCATTACAGGTTTTCCTTTAAAGGGATTGTAAACCCTCTTTTTTTTTTTAACAAACATGTCATACCTACCTCCACTGTGCAGTTTGTTTTGCACAGAGTGGCCCGGATCCTCCTCTTCTGGGGTCCCTCAGAGGCGCTGGTGGCTCCTCCCTGCATCGAGTGTCGTCATTAGATTTGATTGACAGCAGCGGGAGCCAATGGCTGGGCTGCAATCAATCTATCCAATAAGGACACGAGACACCAGCTACAGATGGTGTGCTTGTTCCCGGACAGAGGATTACAGCGTCCAGGTAAGTAAAACAGGGGGGCTGCAGTGTACATTACAGAGGTTACCAGCTTGGAGGGCAGATCCCAGAGATACCCCTAGGTAGCACTATGAGGTTTCATAATAGACACCTACAAACAGTCCAAGCAGGTTTGAGCTGCAGTGCAGGAAAAATACTTTAACACAAGAGGACTTTGTAGAGTAAGTTTATTGCAAAAAATACGAAAAAAGGAAACATCTTCAAGCCGCTAACTACTTAGATCAGTTCTAGACTAGCCAGGTAACCTCTAACGGGTTCCCAAAACAAGCAGCTCTTGTATCTTTTTAGTGTTCTGTCAGCATTTTCACCCAGCAGCAGGTTTTTACAACAGATAGCGGAAGAAAGTGCAGCTGACATATAAAAAGGCCAGTGGCGAGTTGAGACTAATTAGTGACATCTGGCTAACAGGTAAGATGTGCACCAAGAAAAAAACCTTCATCTCACCCAAAGCTACACAAAACCTCCATGCTCCAGGACCCAGATCAGAACTTAGTGGGCCTCTTTCACAGGGGCTGATTACAGGCATACACCAGATTCCAGATGTGACTGGGATGACAGGTGTACGTGAACAGCAGCAGCCGCTTAGCCTGAACAAAGCAATGACTGGCTAAGAGCAGCCATCACTGTTTGCACGTATCGGCATAGCGGCAACTCCCCCCCTGCCTGTCATTACTTTGTACAAGCTGAGTGAATTGCTGCTTTGTAAATATACAGGCATACCCCGCTTTACAGACACTCACTTTACGTACACTCACGAGTACGGACATACCCACGAGTGTACGTAAAGTGTCTCACAAGTATGGACAGTGGCGTCGCTATGGGGGTGCGGCCAGAAGCCGGGTGACATCAGGCTTGCATGTCCTAACAAGCAAGGCGCACTGCCAGGCACCGCTCTCTTCAGGCCAGGCACCAGCATTAGGCAGCCGCTTTTCAGTCTCACATTCTCCACCAACATCCTCGGTTGGCCCCTCTATCCTGCCCCATAAATTACCACTCAGTCGAGTGTGCTCCCCAGTTCTGGGACCACTCGAGTCACCCCCATTCCCTCCTTTGCACAGAGCCCTCCGATGCATACTTCTGCTGGACAAACTTCCCACACACTGGTGCAGCCGGCTTCACGAAACGATGAAGGACACCACAGGCTTGTTTCCCAGCCCTGCCCCTCCACCGAGATCTCCCTCAGAGAGCCCATGGAGTGGAGATCCGTCCTCCCATGCTGATCATCCGCTCTGTGCTGCTGCTGAAGGTAGCTGAAGCAACAATTAACAAGTGCTGGGAGGGCAGCCGGCGGCAGCACTCTATGCTTTCTCATGTACTTCAACAGCCAAGTGGACACAAGTGCCATAGCCAGACCATGCCAGCCGGAATCTACATCAACCTGACCCTGCACCATAGTCACGGTGAGTTAGACCACCCCACCTCCTCTGGGGACAGGGACCACCCCACTTCCCCTGGGGACAAGGACCACCCCATCCTCCCTGGGGACAAGGACCTACTACAGCATATCCAATTTACGGATTGGCCAGCTTGCCTAGGTAATCAGTTACGCCTGTAAATGACTAAGGCTTCATTTACACGGGACGTTGTTCAATCTCTCCTGAACTATTTAATTTGACAGCTAAAAACCAGTGTCTAAAAACGGCCGCGGTTTTTATTTTTTCTTGCTAAAATGAAAAACGTCTGTAAACGAAACGCTGCTAAACGCGAGTTGCCGCATTTAGCCGCGTTTGGCGCTTTAACTGCCTCTAAACGCAGCTTCTGAACACATTTTTTTGGGGTTCAAGAAAAAGCCTCTAAACACAACTGCCTAGAAACGACTATAAACGAACCAGTGTACATGTACTGATAAGATAATAGAGGAGAGTTCAGGAGCAGTTAAAAAAAATGCCCAACTGCTCCTAAAGGTCCGTTTACCAGCAGCAGTGTACATGAGGCCTAATGCAGGGCTCGACAAAACCCGGGCGCCAGGTCGCCATTGCGACTAAAATTAGCGACTTGGCGCCTGGGGCAGCACAGCTGGGGTATGCTGTGTCTCCGTGCCCCCCCCGCGCCGCGGGATCGCGTCGGGCCGCGCCGGACGGTAATTGAGGCCGCGGCTTTGCGGCCTTCTGCAGGCCTATGCTCCCTTCTGTGGTCTAGCGCCATCTTGTGGTGGCCGTTGGTATGACAACCAGCAATGCTAATGGAGTTTCCCTGTCTGTTTTCCCTGCCATCTCCTTCCCTCTAATTAGAACCCCCAAACATTATATATATTTTTTATTCTAACACCCTAGAGAATACAATGGCGGTCATTGCAATACTTTCTGTCACACTGTATTTGCGCAGCGGTCTTACAAGCGCACTTTTTTGGGAAAAAATACACCTTTTTTTTAATAAAAAAAATAAGACAACAGTAAAGTTAGCCCAGTTTTTTTTTTATATTGTGAAAGATAATGTTACGCTGAGTAAATTGATACCCAACATGTCACGCTTCAAAATTGCGTCCGCTCGTGGAATGGTGACTAACTTTTACCCTTTTAAAATCTCCATAGGCGACGTTTAAAAAATTCTACAGGTTGCATGTTTTGAGTTACAGAGGAGGTCTAGGGCTAGAATTATTGCTCTCGCTCTACCAATCGCGGCGATACCTCACGTGTGGTTTGAACACTGCTTTCATATGCGGGCGCTACTCACGTATGCGTTCGCTTCTGCGCGCAAGCTCAGCGGGACAGGGCGCGTTCCTGGCTCCTAACTTTTTTAGCTGGCTCCTAGATTCCAAGCAAATTTGTCAAGCCCTGGCCTAATGCAATGCAGTACATGCATTGGGAAGTGAAAAAAGGTATTACTTTAAGGGGTTGTAAAGGAAAACGTTTTTTCACCTTAATGCATCCTATGCATTAAGGTGAAAAAACAACTGACAATACCGCCGCTCCCAGCCCCCCCCCCCCGTTTTACTTACCTGACCCCTCGAATGTCCCGCGCTCGCCCCCGACATCCTCTTCGCCGCTCAGCCTGGTCGTTGATTGGTTGGTGGATGGATTGAATTGATGGATTGGTGGATGGATTGAAAGCAGCGCCATTGGCTCGCACTGCTGTCAATCACATCCAATGACGCGGCGCGCCGGGGGCGGGGCCGAGTGATACAGTGAGCGGCAATAGCCGCTGGCTGTATCACAGGAGCGCGCCCGCAATCACTCACCACCATGCGAGAGAGCTCGCATATAGGTGGTGAGTGATTGCGGGGAGGAGCCGAGACAGCCGCCGAGGGACCCCAGAAGACCAGGTTCGGGGCCACTCTGTGCAAAACGAGCTGCACAGCGGAGGTAAGTATAACATGTTTGTTATTTAAAAAAAAAATTAAAAAATTCTTTAGTGATCCTTTTACTTCAAGTACATTTTCATTTTACATACATGCTCTGGTCCCCTTGTGTACTTAAAAGTGGAGTACAGGGGGTCCCCGACTTACAAACGCCCGAGTTATGAACCTCTCCTACTTACGAACCGGGCACTGCGGGGACCCTCCGCCATTTTGGGCGAACTGTCTGCCGTTCTGCGCATGCGCGGCCAGACGGAGCCTCTGGAAATGTCCGTAATTGGCCGTGCATGCGCAGAACGGCATTCGACGGAACATAGGAAATGTCCGTAATTGCCGGTCTGCGCATGCGCGGCCGACTTACGAACATTTCCGATATAGAAACAGGAGGAAAGTCCCTAACGGGTTCGTAACCCGGGGACCCCCTGTATGCCTGTACCTGTCATCCCAGCCACAAGAATCCACTCGGGCCCCTTATACACTGGGGCGGGAGGTGCGCTGGCAGTATAGCGCCGCTATTTTTAGCAGAGCTATACCGTCGGAATTGCGGCGGTATTCGGCCGCTAGCGGTGCGGTTTTAACCCCCGCTAGCGGCCGAGAAAGGGCTGTCCTATTGATTTCAATGGGCAGGAGCGGTAAAGGAGCAGTATACACACCGCTCCTTCACCGCCCCAAAGATGCGGCTAGCAGGACTTTTTTTTAACGTCCCACCAGCGCACCGCCTCAGTGTGAAAGCACTTGGGCTCTCACACTGAGACTGCAGGGCAGGAGTTTTTCAGGCGGTATTTAGGCGCTATTTTTAGCGCTAAAACACCTGAAAAACTCCTCAGTGTGAAAGGGGCCTAATTCATGCAGCTGGAATCTAGTGTATTCATGTAATCGCTGTATAATGGAGGCCATTGAATCTGAGAAAACAAAAAAGCTTGTTTATTAATATATCAGACTCGAAGTGTAGTTGAGAAACCTACAGTAGGTGACATATACACCTTTCACAATGCAGCTAGTTAATGTCTCACAATACATAAACATTTCTGAAGATACATTTATTTTTAGCTGTTCCTTGATATTTGCAAACCTCTGCCACGTAACTGAGGTTAAACAGATTTATAAGCTCAAAGCAAACAAGACAAAAAAAATAAAAAATAGTTAATGAAAGAACAGCTATGCAGGCTGAATATCAGCTCAAATATTTTAAGTAAGTGACTCAGGCTGATAGTACACAGGTAAACCTTCTCACCCAGAACAATGAGCAGTGCCTGTGCTTCCTCTGATCACTGGACTGCTGGGACTATGTGCAATTTCCTATTAGTTAACTTTACTATGAGGCTGTTGCAAGGTGATTTAAAGTGTATCTAAAAGGCAGAACCTTTCTTTCCTTTCTATGTTGAATAGAGTAAGGGAGGGTTCTAATTCCTTTCATTTTTTCCCCATCTGTGTCCCATAGGGAATATTTCCCTTCATTTCCTGTCCCATAGCCAAAACAGGAAGTGAGAAGAAACCCCTCCAAAATGAGGGAATTCTGGAGCGTCAGCGGGGTCAAATTAACTAGTGTCACCCAATAGATTTCCCCTCTATTCTTGTTATAGTAACAACCAAAAATTTAGGATTTTCTTTTACTTTCAATGATCACACCAAACAGGACAAAAGGAGAGGGCGGACCTCCCTAATGAAGGCACAGACAGCAATAAACATCTGACAGGTGTTCTAATCCCTCTCCACTCTATCCAAAACTTAAAAAAAAAATGCATTTAGGTACACTTTAAATAAGTACTGAACTCTCTGGAAGCTGTGCTCAAAGAAGTTTAAAGCCGGATTTGGATACAAAAAGATTTCCCAAGCTTTAAACATCCCAAGGAGCACTGTGCAAGCGATCATTTTGAAATGGAAGGAGTATCAGACCACTGCAAATCTACCAAGACCTGGCTGTCCCTCTAAACTTTCAGCTCAGACAAGGAGAAGACTGATCAGAGATGCAGCCAAGAGGCCCATGATCACTCTGGATGAACTGCAGAGAACTACAGCTGAGGTGGGAGAGTCTGTCCACAGGACAACAATCAGTCGTACACTGCACAAATCTGGCCTTTATGGAAGAGTGGCAAGAAGAAAGCCATTTCTCAAAGATATCCATAAAAAGTCTTGTCTAAAGTTTGCCACAAGCCACCTGGGAGACACACAAAACATGTGGAAGAAGGTGCTCTGGTCCGATGAAACCAAAATCGAACTTTTTTGGCCACAATGCAAAACGATATGTTTGGCGTAAAAGCAACACAGCTCATCACTCTCAACACACCATCCCCACTGTCAAACATGGTGGTGGCAGCATCATGGTTTGGGCCTGCTTTTCTTCAGCAGGGACAGGGAAGATGGTTAAAATTGAGGGGAAGATGGATGCAGCCAAATACAGGACCATTCTGGATGAAAACCTGTTGGAGTCTGCAAAAGACCTGAGACTGGGACGGAGATTTATCTTCCAACAAGACAATGTTCCCAAACATACAGCAAAATCTACAAAGGAATGGTTCACAAATAAACGTATCCAGGTGTTAGAATGGCCAAGTCAAAGTCCAGACCTGAATCCAATCGAGAATCTGTGGAAAGAGCTGAAAACTGCTGTTCACAAACACTCTCCATCCAACCTCACTGAGCTCGAGCTGTTTTGCAAGGAAGAATGGGCAAGAATTTCAGTCTCTCGATGTGCAAAACTGATAGAGACATACCCCAAGCGACTTGCAGCTGTAATCGCAGCAAAAGGTGGCTCTACAAAGTATTAACGCAAGGGGGCCGAATAATTTTGCACGCCCCACTTTTCAGTTTTTTCTTAGTTAAAAAAGTTTCAAAAATCCAATAGATTTCGTTCCACTTCACAATTGTGTCCCACTTGTTGGTGATTCTTCACAAAAAAATTTAATTTTATATCTTTATGTTTGAAGCCTGAAATGTGGCAAAAGGATGAAAAGTTCAAGGGGGCCGAATACTTTCGCAAGGCACTGTACCTAAGTAGAGGTGAGAATCATCCTCGGGAGGATTCAACTCCAGCCGCAGGCAGGCCTGAAAATTAACACCGCTCAGGAGGGTACGGGCTTGTGGTGCGGTGTGCCTCTCCCCTCCCTGCGAGGAGCCGAAAACACACAAAAAGACAAGTAGGGGGAGAGGTGAGGGCGCTACATACATACACATGTAAATATATATATATATATATATATATATATATATATATATATATATATATATATATATATATACACACAATCAAACGGGGACATTAAAGGTGGAGTAAATGAATTAAAAATAATGAAAACCTATTACAATAAAGAAAACTACAACACATCTATACTGCCAATTTCATGATAACTTACTCAAAGATTGCTTTTACTACCGGGCCTATAAAATAGTTATTTTACTCATGCTGCTGCTCCTAACTACTGTTTCCATTAAAATTAATAGACTTTTACTTTTCAGTGCAATGAAAACCACAGTACTAGCAGACTGCATCAAATGAAGTAAATGCTTTCACTGTAAAGCTGCCCATACAAATAGTTTAGGCCACCTGAAATTTATTTTCAGGTGCACAGATTGAATTGCAATACACCTGGCTTTCCATGGTGAGGGCCACATTAAGCATATGTGGGCAGTGCAGGTAGGTGACCCAACTCTCTCTGTTACAGGTAAGAAATACAGTGTTGTCATCTCTCCACCCCTAGTCTGCTGACTGGACAGTGAAAGAGCAGCAGCAGATTGCTGAGGTCATCCCTTTGATCTCTTTTATCAGCATGGTCCTCGTCAACAGATCTGCATGCAGCCACCTTGTTGGCCCCAAGTAATGCCCCTTCCTCCCCCAGTCTGAATGCTGGCATACTGTACATCAGATGACAAGAGTCTAATACCAAGTCAAAAACTTACACCATTACTTACACCAGCTGAATGAGCACATACATGTGCTTAAAGTGGAACTTAACACTTTCAATCAATATTGACCATTTTGAATCCTTATGCTGCTAGCATTAGTAAATAGATAGGAAAGTAGATCATATTTTTGCCTAGGCAAATGATGTCATATATTCCAAGAGTATTCAGGAGGGGAGGAGGGGTTTTCTTAGCCAAGCACACCCTCCTGTCTGCATGCCTGAGCTAAGGGCAGATGTATTCGAGGAAGTAAATACTATGAATTAATCTGCCCTTACCCAAGATGGCAGCAGGCCAGAAATGCTAGGGGGTAGTTTTCTAAACGATTTCTCCGTGAAATAAAACATGGAGAGACATGGATGGATAGGTGAGTTTGCATTTTAAAAATGAATTAAATAGAGCTATAGGTTTGTGGTGCTCAGATACAGAGTAGTTCCACTTTAATATTGGCAGGGAAGTTTTAAAACGAGTTCCCTCTACAAAAAAAAAGGAACAGTGTATGGTCTTCATAAAGTAGATTTATAGCTAACCCCCTCCTCATCAACCCAACCACCTTGCCACATTCTTTATAAAAAGGGAATAAAAGTCTTGTACTACTTACCTAGTGCTGAAGAAAATTCTGCTCTGGTTGTACATGGTGGCCTGTCTAGGCATTTGGTCCCATGCTCCTAGCTGCAGGGGCTTAGGGATTGACATCCAAGCAGAGCTGGCCAATCAGTGACTCTGCCTGAACGCTGTCCCTCCTCTGCAGAGACACTGCATGAAGCTGCATTCTCTAAAGCAAAAGAAAGTATTACAATACTACTATTATCTTTTACAAGGCAGCAGAGTGGTCAGGATGGGAGCCAGGTTGCGTTTTAACTATAAGTTTCTTTTACCTAAGAACTCTTCCTGCTTTTTCAATAAACCTACCAGCGATAGACTAAAAGGAGGCCACTTTAAGCAATCAAAGTGATTCCCACAATTAAGGGATTAATGATGCCCTTAGAAGATGAATCACAATAAAAATGGGTGGAAAGAAAAAGGTACTTCTGATACACAGGTGCGGCGACATATTAGGACAACGACAAAAGAAATATCAGGATAATTGAGATGATTAAAAATAGCATTATGCCACGCCACTGAACATACCTACAAGTAACCACTAAATGTAAAAATAATCTTACAGTTATTGCTTTTGAATCAATCTTGTAAGACAGGGCTAGGTAACCTTGGAGAGGAGGAGATCTAAAAATGAAAAACATACAACACAAAACAAACAAAAACAAAAAACAGATCAAAGATCTCCGGGGTGAAGCAATTCAAAAGATAGCCTAGCAAGAGCCCATTAACAAGTAAGGGAGGTTGCAGGAGGTTGGAGGTTAACAGTGTGTATTGCAGAGTTCAGTAGTGTGTATTGCAGAAAGAAGGGGTCAAAAGTAAGTAATGCAGAGTGCAAGAGTTAGTAGTATGTAAAGCAGGGCTTAAAATTTCAAGTCTAGACCTACTAGCCAGGCAAAAACCTTACTCTCCACCAGTTGCCCCACCAAACCTTACCCAGGTCCGTCCCCCAACCCCGCCCCCTTAAAGCCCCGCCCCCTTAAAGCTTATGAAATTAAATTTTTCTTAGGAATAAAGAATCCAAAATATAAAAAAATGCAATTATAACATAGCTTTAATCAATTTAAACATAACGGCAATAGCGTTTATATCAGGGTCCCCAGAGAGCCCCCCCTTTACATCAGTGTCCCCAGAGAGCACCCCCATACATCAGTGTCCCCAGAGAGCACCCCCATACATCAGTGTCCCCAGAGAGCACCCCCCATACATCAGTGTCCCCAGAGAGCCCCCCATACATATAATTAAGCAAACTCCCCTCCCCTGAAGCTCATCTCTGTATCCCCCCCAATCCACAGCTCACCTCTGTATCCCTGATCCACCTCAGTACCCCTCACCCATGGCTCACCTCTATCCTTCTGTCCACCTCTGTACACCCCCATCCACCCCTGTACACCCCCCGTCCACCCCTGTACACCCCCCGTCCACCCCTGTACACCCCCCCCGTCCACCCCTGTACACCCCCCCCCGTCCACCCCTGTACACCCCCCCCCGTCCACCTCTGTACACCCCCCCCGTCCACCTCTGTACACCCCCCCAGTTCACCTCTGTACACCCCCCCCGTCCATCTCTGTACACCCCCCCGTCCACCTCTGTACACCCCCCCGTCCACCCCTGTACACCCCCCCGTCCACCCCTGTACACCCCCCCGTCCACCCCTGTACACCCCCCCGTCCACCTCTGTACACCCCCCCGTCCACCTCTGTACACCCCCTGTCCACCTCTGTACACCCCCCCTGTCCACCTCTGTACACCCCCCCGTCCATCTCTGTACACCCCCCCGTCCACCTCTGTACACCCACCCCCGTCCACATTCACCTCTGTACCCCCCGTCCACCTCTGTACTCCCCCGTCCACCTCTGTACTCCCCCGTCCACCTCTGTACTCCCCCGTCCACCTCTGTACTCCCCCGTCCACCCCCATCCACCTCTGTACACCCCCATCAACCTCTGTACACCCCCATCCACCTCTGTACACCCCCATCCACATTTGCAGCCCCCCACATCCATCTCTGTACACCCCCCGTCCACCTCTGTACCCCCCATCCACATTTACCTTTGTAGCCAGCTGTACACCCCATCCACATTTACCTTTGTAGCCAGCTGTACACCCCCATCCACCTCTGTACCCCCCCCCCATCCACATTTACCTTTGTAGCCAGCCATCGGACCCAGCGGTGCATCACAGTGCAGTCTCTGGCTATCAGACCCAGCACACAGCCACAACACTTCACTCGGCTGTGTGCTACACGGGTCTGGCAGGCGGGGGTGGGGAGGGAGGAACACAGCGCTGCTCTGCTTCATTCCCTGTCTCCGTTCCGCAGCTTCTGACAGAGGGAGAAGCGGGACGGACGGGCTCAAACACATGAAGCCCGCAGCTGTCCCGCTCTCCTGTTATAATGTGGGAGCGCGGCGGGGGGGCAATCGGCTGCTCTCGCTACCCCGGGAAAACTCACAAAGGGCCCGACACCCCCCAGCACTCGCCCAACGGCAATTTATGCTTGCATTTGGCGAGCGGGCGAGTGCATTTTTCAAGCCCTGATGTAAAGCATGGTTCATGGGTCAGGAGTAAGTAGTACAGAGTGTAGAGGCCAAAAGTAACACAGAGGCCAGTAGTATGTAACGCAGAGTGCAGGGGTCGGTAGTATGTAACGCAGAGAGTGCAGGGGTCGGTAGTATGTAACGCAGAGAGTGCAGGGGTCAGTAGTATGTAACATGCAGAGTGCAGGGGTCGGTAGTATGTAACGCAGAGAGTGCAGGGGTCGGTAGTATGTAACGCAGAGAGTGCAGGGGTCGGTAGTATGTAACGCAGAGAGTGCAGGGGTCGGTAGTATGTAACGCAGAGAGTGCAGGGGTCGGTAGTATGTAACGCAGAGAGTGCAGGGGTCGGTAGTATGTAACGCAGAGAGTGCAGGGGTCGGTAGTATGTAACGCAGAGAGTGCAGGGGTCGGTAGTATGTAACGCAGAGAGTGCAGGGGTCGGTAGTATGTAACGCAGAGAGTGCAGGGGTCGGTAGTATGTAACGCAGAGAGTGCAGGGGTCGGTAGTATGTAACGCAGAGAGTGCAGGGGTCGGTAGTATGTAACGCAGAGAGTGCAGGGGTCGGTAGTATGTAACGCAGAGAGTGCAGGGGTCGGTAGTATGTAACGCAGAGAGAGCAGGGGTCGGTAGTATGTAACGCAGAGAGAGCAGGGGTCGGTAGTATGTAACGCAGAGAGAGCAGGGGTCGGTAGTATGTAACGCAGAGAGAGCAGGGGTCGGTAGTATGTAACGCAGAGAGAGCAGGGGTCGGTAGTATGTAACGCAGAGAGAGCAGGGGTCGGTAGTATGTAACGCAGAGAGTGCAGGGGTCGGTAGTATGTAACGCAGAGAGTGCAGGGGTCGGTAGTATGTAACGCAGAGAGTGCAGGGGTCGGTAGTATGTAACGCAGAGAGTGCAGGGGTCGGTAGTATGTAACGCAGAGAGTGCAGGGGTCGGTAGTATGTTGAGTTGAGTGGAGAGATCTTAATATAGCGCGGTCTTACCCCGAAGGGTCCCGACGCGCATAGCAGATTTCCTGGGAAAAGAGGACCCAGGAACCAGAAGCAGCACAGAGCGGCAGAAAGGGTGGAAGAGAGAGGTTATGCAGGAATCGGTTGTATGTAACGCAGAGGGTGCAGGGGTCGGTAGTATGCAACGCAGAGAGTGCAGGGGTCGGTAGTATGCAACGCAGAGAGTGCAGGGGTCGGTAGTATGCAACGCAGAGAGTGCAGGGGTCGGTAGTATGCAACGCAGAGAGTGCAGGGGTCTGTAGTCTGCAACGCAGAAAGTGCAGGGGTCGGTAGTCTGCAACGCAGAAAGTGCAGGGGTCGGTAGTCTGCAACGCAGAGAGTGCAGGGGTCGGTAGTCTGTAACGCAGAGAGTGCAGGGGTCGGTAGTCTAACGCAGAGAGTGCAGGGGTCGGTAGATGTAACACAAAGAGCGGGGGTCAGTAGTATGTAACGCAGGGTGAAGGGGTCAGTAGTATGTAACACAGAGTGCAAGGGTCGGTAGTATGCAACACACAGAGCAGGGGTCAGAAGTATGTAACACACAGAGCAGGGGTGCAGAAAATCTGTGACTTTTATAGGCATAAAATGCAATTACAGAGATCATATATTGCGTAGTATGTTTCCCTTTATTGTAGATATCAATTTTAGCACAAGACAGGTAAACCAGACACCTCAGCAGTACTATAGATTTACTGGAATCATTTATTTATAAAAGCACCAAGATAATGCACAGCACAGCAAACCCACAGGAAGACAGAAGAGCAGTGCTGAATATAGTTCACAAACCGTCCTTTTCACCCAAGGTCTACCGCTTTTTGACACAGCAGAAAATAGTTTATATTCTAATGCAATACCATAAAATACAGGAACATAGAAACAGATCGTAGTCGAGATCAGCGATCCCTAGTTAGTGACTAGCAAGTTAAGTGCCTCTTGAGTACATTGTATTTCATTTCAATAAATTTTTATTTTTCAATTCAAGACATGTACAGAAAATCTTAAAAAATTGTTGTTTAAACATGACAAAGGGTTATTTCCAATTGTTTATGTCACAATGTTCTCATCAAGAGATTAAAAAAAAATTTAAAAAAATGAAAAATAGGCATTCAGGGAAGTCACACCCCACCTGGACGCCCCTAACGGGATCATCCTGCGCCCAGGTCAGGCCCCCCCCCCCCCCAGCCCGCCATCCTCATATGAAACCAATAAAAAGGAACTCGGAATCTTAATGAAGAACAGTACTACACTCATATACAATAACGCCCATCAAATTTAAGACTTGGAAATACCGCAATAAGAACACAGTAAATAATGATATCAAATCTTTGAATCATGTTTAAGCATCGAAACAAAAATAAAATAAAAATAAATAAAACAAAAGATAAAAGAACCAAGAAAAGATAGAATAGAAGAAGAAAGAAATAAGAAGAAATCACATGCCGAACACGAGGCCCTTTAGGAATAAGAGCGGTCAGGGTCATGCCTGACCTTCAAAGAAACGCCACAGAAAACTGCCCAAGGTTCCCATATTGCCTCAAATTTAGGGATTAAATTAGTTGATATGCTAACCATCTTCTCTTGAGCCATAATCCAAGAGATCTTATTGTGTATAGCCTTAATGGATACCCTGGGCTTCCTCCAAGATCTAGCAATAATAATTTTAGTCCCCAGAAGTATAAAGTGAATCAGTTTTCTAGTTGGTTTAGAAACGTTGGGAATATTGTCATTGAGAAGAGCAACAGAAGCTGACCTAGGTATTGAACACGAAGTGACCTTAAATATGAGATTAAAAATTTTCTTCCAGATCGGCCTGATCCTAGGACATTCCCACCAGATATGCACCATCGAGCCCAATAAATGGCAGCCTCTAAAGCAGTTGGGATCCGATTCTGGGTAGATGGATGCAAGCCTGATGGGAGTCATATACCATCTCATGACAACTTTTAAGTTAGCTTCCATGAGGGAGGTGTTCAAAATACTTTGGAATGAGCGAAAGTTGGCCTTTTGCCAGGATCCTAGATCCCAATTTAGCTGGAGGTCATCTTCCCATGCTTTCATGTATGAGGTTTTAGTAGCAGTACAAGTAAGTGAAGAGTAGATGACAGAAATGCCCCCCCTTTGTCCCACGGCCGATCCGCACCAGATCTCATAGTCCGTAAATTTGGGAGGAAGAGGTTTCTCCATCCAAATATCATTCAAGAATTGTGAAATCTGTTCAAATCTAAATTTTTCAGAGTCAGGGAGGTCAAATTTATTTAGGCAATGGGGCATGGTAATAGGACCCCGATTTGTAAAGTATTGTCCTATCCTATATAGACCTTTGTTTGTCCACCAACTGAAGGCCTCTGTATCCATACCAGGAAAGAATTTTGGATTATTAAAAATGTGTGCTAGTGGTTGTGTTACAGACACTAGAGTGGGAAGAGGACGGAGTCTGTCCCAAAGGGAAAATGATTGAGATAAGGAAGGGGATAAAATAGGTGGTCTCTGTCTTTGTGGGCACCAAAGCAGGTACTCTAAGGATAATTGTGGTACCGCTTGTTCTTCTATCAGCACCCAGTCCGGTTTTTCATTCTTGGAATAAAATATAGATAATTGTGCTAGTCTGGCAGCTAAAAAATAATTATATAAGTTAGGCAAACCCACCCCTCCCTTCTTCCTATTTAAATATAGGGTGTTTTGGGGAACTCTGTAACTAGATTTGCCCCATACGAATGTGAGAATTTTACTTTGTAAGGAATTTATCTGATCTTTCCTGATGGGAATGGGGAGGGAACGAAATAGATATAAAATTCTAGGAAGTAATGTCATTTTCACTGAATTAATCCTGCCCAACCAAGATAGTTCGAATTTGTCCCAATTTTTAAGATCTGTAATAATTTTATGGAATAGGGGAGGATAGTTACTTGTGTAAAGAGATTCTGTTCGAGCAGTCAGAAAGATTCCCAGATATTTAATATGAGAAGAATTCCATTCAAATTTGAAAGACTGTTTGATGAGGGAAACTATGGGTAACGGGAGGGAAATATTTAGTGCCTGTGACTTGGCAAAATTGACCCTGAGTCCTGAAATATTAGAAAAATCAGAAATTACTTTATAAAGATTCGGGAGGGAGGTAATGGGAGAGGTAAGAAAGAGAAGCAAATCATCTGCGAAAAGTCCGCATTTATGCATCTGATTCCCACAGGTTACGCCTTTAATGTCAGAATTTTGTCTAATGGCTATGGCCAAGCTTTCAATGGCCATAGCAAAGACAATAGGGGATAGTGGACAACCTTGTCTTGTACCCCTGGCTATATTTATCGGAGAGGAATAATATCCCTGTATACGAATTTGAGCTTTAGGTTGAGAATACAGAGCTCTAATAACTCCCATAAAACGTGGGCCAAAACCCCATCGTTCTAATAGGGGAAAAAAGTATTGCCAGGATACAGAGTCAAAGGCCTTCTCCAGATCAAGTGCTAACAGGAAACCCTGTTGTTTTTGACCTCCGTCCCAGTTGGACTGCAAAAGGGAGATAATATCAATCGCTCTTCTCACTTGATCTGGGCCTTGTCTTCCTGGCATAAATCCTACCTGATCCTTGTGAATATATTTAGTAATAAAAGAGGAGAGGCGATTCGCTAAAATTTTAGTGAGAATTTTCAAATCATTATTTATCAAAGAAATAGGGCGATAATTGGAAACTTCTTCTGGGTTTTTATCCGGTTTGGGTATAACAGTAATGTAGGCTGTATTAAGTTGTGTACCTAATTGGGAACCCCTTGTAGTAAAATTAAAAAATTTTGTTAAATATGGGGTAAGGGTGTCCTTGAAGGCTTTGTAGTAGGGAGCTGATAATCCATCAGGTCCCGGGGCTGAACCCGCCCTGAGATCTTGAATTACTGCTGTAACCTCTTCAACAGAGAAGGGAGCTTCTAGGATATCTCTATGTTCCATATTCAAGGATGGAATAGGGAGGCCATCTAGGTATGAGGATACCGAGTTCATGGGTATATTTGAAGGGTCGCTATAGAGTTCGGAATAAAATGTCTGAAAAGCCTTTAGTATCTTTTCAGGGTTAGCCGTGGGGTCCTGTCCAGCAATGCGGATCTTAGGTATGGAATAAACTCTCGTTTTAGGAGACAATTTGGATGCCAACATTCTACCTATTTTACCTGTTTGAGTATAAAATGTATTACTTGTCCAACGGAGAGATTTCTCCGCTTTTGTAGTGAGTGCTAAATTGAGTTCTAGTCTACTCCTTTCAATCTTAGACAATAAGGATGGAGAAGGTTTCCTTTTATGCTGTGTTCTCAGGGTCCTGTATGATCTCTCCAATCTATCAATGCCCGCTTCCCTTTCCTTTTTGATTCTTGTCGAAATTTGGATAAGCTTGCCCCTAATAAAGGCCTTATGAGCAGCCCAAAGGACTTCAGCGGAAACATTTTCTATATCATTTAAGCTGAAGTATTCTTGAAGAGCTTTATCTATTTCCATTTGTATGGCAGGATCGGAAAGTAAAGACTCATTTAGTCTCCAATTACCCCCCTTTGATCTACCAGTTTTAATGCGTAGGAACATGACAACCATGGAGTGATCAGAAAGGACCGTGTCTTTGATAATTGACTTAATAACATCCGGGAGAATATAGGAAGGAACCAGGATATGGTCAATCCTAGAGTAGGTGTTGTGTGGGTGAGAGTAATGAGTATAATCTCTTATAGAAGGATTAGATTCTCGCCATACATCAGCTAGGCCTTTATCATGCAAAAGTCTAGCTATTTTCAGGCTTATCTTAGTGGGTCTGGTTAATTGGGTCGAGGGGGGTTTGGATTTGTCCAACCCCTGATCAAATGCTGCATTGGAATCTCCCCCCCAAATGATTGTGCCCTCTAATTGAGGAGATAGGGTGTCCAGGATGAATCGAAAAAATGTATCTTGCCCTGAATTGGGGGAATAATATGAAATCAGAGAATATATTCGTCCCTCTATTGTGCCCTTAACCAGTATAAACCTGCCCTCAGGATCTTTGAAATCAGATATGAAACTAAACTGGCATGATTTTGAAATACAAATAGCCACACCCTTGGTTTTCTTTTCGGCATTAGCTAAAAAAAATTGTGGGAATCGGGAGTGTATAAAGCTGGGATTGAATTGCCTAGGGAAATGGGTTTCCTGAATCATGAGTATGTCAATACCCAGGGATTTATAAGAGTCAAAGAGTTTGCGTCTCTTAACAGGGGAATTCATGCCTTGAACATTATGTGTAGCTATTTTGAGTGAACCTAGTACGGAATCAGCCATGGGACTCAGGGAGGGAGCTGCCATCGTCATCCACTATATCTACTTTACCGCAATACACCATCCTCAGGATCTGTAAGTGTTCTAGACGGGTAATCAAAAGCCAAAGGATCATGTTGCGGGTACCTTCAATTGAATCTGCAAAAACCAGAACTGCCAGGCATGTGATAATAGGATTAGAGATAGGAAAGGAGAAAAAAGGAATGAAAAAGTGGAAAAAATAAGAAGAGTAAAAAATTGTCATAGAAAAACATTAATAAAAAAATTTAATTAAAATTTTTAAAAACCGAAAAAAGGATGAAAACGATCTCGAGGAGGATAAAGTCCTCCCCAAAACTTCTACCAAGGTAGAAAATGAAAAGCCCGTTCCCTAAGGAAAAGGCTATTCCTTCCACAAAGTCTCTAGGAGACTCAGGGGAAAGGTGGAAGCACATGGGACCCACCCCAGCCAGGGCGCCCCTTAAAAAAAAATTAAAGACTTACTAGATCTACCATATTCAGGTCTGTCCGGAGGGACCCCCACCTCTCCCCCCTGAAGTGGATAGAGGAGCGAGAGTCTCACCCCCCCAAATTGGACAAAGAACTCTACAAGTAGTAGATCGAACTCAGAAAAATTGAGACGGGGATAAAAACCCCTTGCAATACATTTTGGAAAAATTTAAACAATCAGAACAAAAAAAAAAACATTCGTTCCAGACTCTTAGAATAAATCTTTCCTGGAACTCATGGGAATCGAGGAGTACAAAGTATAAATTGTGAGCTTGGGTCTCTTCAAGCGGGACCATTGTCTTTGGCTTTCTTGGTTCTTGCCCTGGTCCACAAGGGAGATTGAGGGCTGGTAGGGTTCGGTCTCTTTGAAGATTGTGGGCCACTTCGAGAAGTGTCCATGTCATTTTCTTGAGTGATGATCTTGAGATTCAATAACAGTTTTTCGCCGTCAGGAAAAGTAGAAAAGGAATGATTCTTCCCTTTGTAAGAGAATTTTACTGCAAATGGGAATGCCCACTTGTATTTAATGTCTTTTTGTATGAGGGCTAGAAGTAGAGGCTTCATTGCACGTCTGCGTTGCATTGTAGAGGGAGAGAGGTCTGCATATAATTGGATTTTATGACCCAGGCATAGAATCGTAGACATATTTCGCGCCTTGCTCATAATTTCCTCCTTTATCGCATAGAAATGGGGTTTAATTATTATGTCTCTCGGTAGACCATCTTTCCTTAGAGGACCTAAGGCCTTATGTGCTCTATCTAGCTCCAGGCGGTCTTGTGGAATTTCTGGGATTAGGGATTGAATCATATTTTGAATCGCTGCCGGGATGTCAGTTATGGTTTCTGGAAGTCCTCTAATACGGATATTATATCTCCTGGACCTATTTTCCAAATCGTCGATCCTAGACAAAGCTGTATCTAATTGTTCTTGAATAAAATGGATTTGTTCTGCATTTTGATTTGTGGCGGACACTGTTTAATCCAACTTACACTCTATGTTCTCAATTCTGGCTCCTAAATTCTGAAAATCAGCCTTTAATTCTCCCGTGATTTTAGCCGCAGTTTGAGAGAGGCCCCTATCAAGTAATTCAGCCAGGGTCTGGTACAAGTTGGCCATAGAAAATGTAGATGTATTGGTCAGAGAGCTGACAGGACAAGAGCTGTCCTGATCCATAATAGGATTAGCCAAAGGGGTTAATGCTGAGTTCTCCTGAAAATGTTCCCTCAGGGGTTCATGAGGGGGATGAGATGGAGAGATAGTCTGTATAATAAAGCCAGATGCATGTGAGGAACATTGTTGGGCTATCAGATCTGCCATATTAATTCCCTTTGAATTTACCTCAGCACTGACACAAACAATCTGTGACTCGGCGGCCATCTTGGATTTTCGGGCGGAATTTCGATCGGCCGTTGCGGCTTCAATTGAGCCGTAAAAATTATTATTTATAGATGGGGGGGTGCCCGGGAGTCTGGGGGTTCTGTGGATACCAGTGGTTCCAAATTTCGTTCAGTAGAACCGGAGTTATGGGCGCCGCTGTGCTGGGGTGGTGAGGAGCTACTGGCTCAAGCAGCCATCTTCAGAGCTCCGCCCACAATGGATGTTCGAGTACAATGTATTTCAACTGAGCACATATATTGAGCAGTGTTTGTTTTAAACCTGAACGCCACCTTTCCTGTGGTTTTCACATTTTTAATTGCTTATCCTTCCCTGCTGTATTAGAGATTTGTAGATGAACTGCTAGAGTAAAAGAGAGAGCCCTATACTTGGCTTTTATTGGTTTGCTTAAAGCCCAATTCTGGGCTCAGGCAGGCCATAAACTGTGCAAATTTCTTTCCTGCAACCAAAAGAAATTTGCACAATTCCCCCCATCAACACAAACAGTGCCGACAGGGGATTCCTTCCTGCCAAGACATTGTCTTCTCCTGGCAGGGGGGCGGGCAGTGATTATTGCTAGCAGCTATAATAGCCTTTATTGGTAATAGCAAGTAAAACTATCAGGCTGGTTGTACCCAAGTTGATCCATTCAGCCTGCCCACACACGATTCGAACCGCCTATGCCCGGCCTTAGTCCTCCAATCCCCCTAGAGGCCGCCACAGTGTATGTTAGCTTTACTTATTTATACTTTTCTCAAATGTCTTCAGAATGCTTATGTGACATGCTAGGTCTTTTTGACAACTTTCAGCCTGGTTCTCTGCTTAAAGCGGAGTTCCACCCAAAAATGGAACTTCCGCTTTTTGGAATCCTTCCCCCCCCCCCCGGCGTCACAGTTGGCACATTTCAGGAGGGAGGGGGGAGCAGATACCTGTCTAATACAGATATTTTCTCCCACTTCCGGGCATAGATATCTGTGGATATCTACGCCAGTGGCCATCAACCCTGTCCTCAGGGCCCACTAACAGGCCAGGTTTTATGTATTACCTTGGGGAGATGCAGACTAGAATACTGCGATCACTGAGCAGCAAATTATATCACCTGTGATGTATTTCAGTTATCTTGCAAACCTGGCCTGTTAGTGGGCCCTGAGGACAGGGTTGATGACAGCTGATCTACGCCACGTCCGGCACCTCCTCCGCCCCCCCCCCCCGCGCTGGGGTTGACACTTCACTTGGTGGATGGGGTCATGATGCCTATTTCTTCATAGTATGGGATGAACAAAGCTGTCATTCAACTGGGAACACTGAGGGCATCTTGTGGCAGACTTGAACGTGAGTATTGCAGCACGAGTTTCTTCCTTTTTTTGTACTTTGTCGTGGAGTCAATTTTATGAACATAAAAATACCAGATTTGGGATTTAGCAGTTATTAAAATGTCAGCCACACAGGGATTGCATTGCTTTCTGTGAGATGGCCAAGTCCTAGACTTGCATTGCAAAAAAAAACATAAGGCAAAAACAGAAGAGCCTTTGTACATAATGAGAAAATGCTGCTGCCCAATGCACACACATTTATATTCCAGTCTGTTTATTACGTTTTCAACATGTACAGGGGTAAAAAAATAAATAAATAAAAAAAGACATTGTCTGACCCAAAAGAGTCGCATTAGAAAAAATAAAAAACACAAGAACATATCAAAATAGGCAATAATCAGTACAATGGGAGGACACAAGACAGCAAGCAGCGGTATCTAGTAGGCGGTTAGCGCCTAGTATGGTAAATAACTAAATAGACGACGCCCCCACTCGCAATGTGATTTCTTAGAGCAGAACGTTCCATGTGGTAGGAAGGGCCAAAGTTGTTTTCCTGGTTATACTGACCAACAACAATAAACTCATGGTATTCTTGAGAGACCAATGGTAATTTGAGGAATCAAAACTCTATAACATGATGTCCGTTAGGTCTTATTGCAATAAGGAGAAGTCAAGGAAAGTACGAAAGGAATAGGAAATAGAAAAGTGAGGTCGCCAAGATGAAATGAGGAAGGTGTCTCCCAGACCCACTCAATCTGATGAGAGATATCTAATCCCGGGGGGACCAGGTCTTCTCAAATTTGATATTATTATTCTGGAGGGTACATTAAATGATAGTTTATCATTAATCATGATTCAGTTTAGTTTTTGATGGACATAATCCATTTGCACCACAGTCTGTTTCCAACACCTCGATATAGCGATTTTAGCTGCCAATAATATATACAAAATTAGTCGTCCAGTGGTCTCCAAACTGTGTCCCTTTGCTTGCTTTTCCTTGGGCACCAACAATGGAGCACTATTCCTCCCACTAACACCAATGATAGGGCACAAATCCTCCTCATGATACCAACGATGGGGCACTATGATTCCCCTAATACCAATCATGGAGCACTGTTTACTCCCATTGAGGCCAGGACATTTTTTTCTCCCACTGGCCACAGTTCAGCACCCCCCCCCTAAAATTTGAAGGACAGTAAAATGGCCCTTTGTGTAATAAGTTTGGAGACCCCTGGTCTAGTCCATTTAGGAATGGCTGAGTCTAAATTTCTGAAACAAGGCCACTTCTGGAGATCGGGAAATATTCGTGCCCGTAACTGACGAGATGAAAGGTAAAGAATTTTATCCAGAATCTGGTTACTTTGGGGCATTGCCACCGGACATGGTGCATAGTACCCACAATGTCTAAAACAGGCTGAAAATGTCGATGGATGCATTGGAGCGATCCTGACCCCTATTAGATACCACCGTAAAAGAGTTTTATAATTAGCTTCTATTAGGCCTCATCCACACTGGACGTTTTTACAGCTGCTGTTCCTGGCTTCAGCCGTTTTTTTCTGCAGCCAGTAAACTCCCCAGCATGTTATCCTATGTGTCCAAGCTTTTTACAGCTAACGCTATTGGCAGTTTTATAAAGTCCAGTGTGCATGAGGCTTAAAACCCACTAGTTCTGGGGGGGGGGGGGGGGGTTTCCTCCCGGAAAACACCCCGGTTAAAAAATGCTGATAACAGCTTATGTGTGCATGGACACGTAGGATAACATGCTGGGGAGTTTACTGGCTGGCGAAAAAAATATCTGAAGCCAAAAACAGCAGCTCTAAAAACGTCCAGTGTGCATGAGGCCTAAGAGCCAGTTCACACAGGGGTGGCACGACTTTGGGGGCGACTCGGCAAGGCGATCTCAAGACGACTTGAGAGGCGACTTGCAAAATGACTTCTGTATTGAAGTCAATGCAAGTCGCCCCGAGTCGTACAAAAACCTTTTTCTAAGTCGGAGCGACTTGCGTCGCTCCTATTAGAACGGTTCCATTGAATAGAGCGGAGCGCGACTTGTCAGGCGGCTGAGTCGCCTGACGAGTCGCCCCAGTGTGAACCGGCTCTAAAGGTTAGTTCTCCTTTACAGAAACAATGTGAAAAAAAAAATATTGGACACCCTGCCAAACAGTACTAGGGTTTTTGGATGGAATTTCAGGCACAACATTTTCTGCATGGAGTTTGCACGTTCTCCCTGTGCTTGCGTGGGTTAACTCGGGGTACTCTGGTTTCCTACCACACCCCAAAGACATGCCAGTTGGCTTCCCTCTAAATTGGCCCTAGTATGTGTGTACAAATTGCCTATGCACCTGCATTTTCACATTATGCATGCTGGTCCCAAACGTGCAAATGGGAAAAGCTGAGGCAAGACCTGAAAACCTACCTTGCAAAAAACTTGCCAAAGAAAATTCTTTGGAAAATGATCACAAGCATATCGAACACGGTGCCCAGAAAGCTGGGACATAAAATCATTAACACATGCACTTGGAGCTACATCAACCTTGATGACATACTCCTGCCTACTTGTCCATTATCGCAACACACATTAATGCATACCTCTATGTGCTTTGCCAATAGCCCCCAGAACACATACATGTGAGCAAACTCTGCTTTGTGGCATTCGGTGTTGACAAAATGTGCATGCGTGTTAAAATGGTTGTAAATCCTCGGACATAAAATATGAATGAAACATATCCCTTAAGACTAGAGTCCCTTCTAGGGTAAGACCGCGCTATATTAAAGTGGATGTAAACCCGAAATGTTTTTTTTTTTGCTGTCACAATGTAGAGTATAAGTTTTTCTATCATTTGTGCCAGGTCTTGCCACAAAGAGTTAATCCAGCTCTGAGCAATCCTCTTTTATTGTTCAGTGAGATAAAACGGACTAACAGAGAAAAACCTTTGTCCGTTCCGCCCCCCTGCTTTGAGTGACAGGTTATTTACATATCTCGTGCACTAGCTTTAGACAGGCATTATTTTTTAATTCCCACCCCCACTCCTTTTCTGAAGTCATGTGGTTACTTTTCTGGATTTTGACTTGATGTTAGTGATCATAGCAGAAGGAATACCCAGGAGAAAATGCATGTTGACAAGGGGAGTGTAGAGGTGGGCGGGGAGTCTACTGACATCACCACTCCACCCACGAGCTCCAGACAACAGATCCACCCACAGAATCTGCAGTTTTTCAGTTCTTATAACAGGCAGAGGGGAGACATTTGACAGATAAGGATACATGCAGGAGGCATCTATATCCTTATAGATCAGCACTATTGCAGTAGTTTAGAAAGGATGAGAGTGGGTTTACATCCACTTTAAGATACCTCTCAACTCAACTCATATCCCTTAAGACTAGAGTGTGTACTGGTCTCAATCCAGAGCACTAAGTGTCATTTCTGTCTGCTGCTTCGTTCCTCTGCTATCTGCATGAATCAATCACTTATGACAAATTTTCCAGACAAGAGAAAAATGGTGACGGGAGGGATCTCCAGCTGATTCACAGCCTCAGCTCTGTTCCGGTGAGCGGTGTGAAGGGGGATGTGTCCCTTCCCTCCAATCAACTCTCAGAGCTCTCCTTACTGAGCTCTGCAGAGTGTAACTTCAGTTCTCTGCCCCCTTCTTTTTTTTTTAACTCAGACAAGCTTTATAATTCAGCATGTTGAACAAATGTGTGGAAGAAAGGGCTGAAGATAGAAAGGTACAACTTATGTTGGAGTTGTTTCATCTCTATGGATCGCCTGAGGCCAATTACTTCACTGGGTATATTCTAAGGTTTTACAACCACTTTAAAATTATGCGTATCTGTGCATTGACAGCACAATTCAAATAATGGGTATTAACAAAAAGCAATGTGTAAATCCAGTTCAAGAGACTCTTTCTTAACCAGGGTTCCTGGTTCGAGCCAGGTTAGAAGCAGAGCCAGCAGCAGTGTAATAATATGCGAGGGCCACCGAGTCTAGGAGATAACATCCGCCAAGGGGCGTCATTGACAGCATGGACTCACAGGGAGCGAGCTGGATATTGCTGGGCATCAGCCAATGCAGAAGAGGACCAGCAAATGAACATGGAGCTCTTCGTTGGAGCATGGAGAGGGTGAGTTATCCATTTGGACCTAATTTATTTGATTTTTTTATATATATTTTTTTTTTTGCTTTAGTGTTTTGCAGCACTTTGCCCTCTAATTTTACTACATCCTCCAGCAACATTTGTTTTTGTCTAAATCAACCAATTAGGCAATAAAATTGAAGAATAAAAGGGGCCACATTTACAAAGGGTAGCGTAATCTAATACATATACAGTAAAACCTTGGATTACGAGCATAATTCGTTCCGGAGACATGCTTATAATCCAAAGCACTTGTATATCAAAGCAAATCTCCCCATAAGTATTAATGGAAACTCAAATGATTCGTTCCAAAAACATTTATTCATAGGTCCTTCAGTTTATAGTCCATATAAAAAGATTATAGCAATGTGATAGGTTGTGTAACCATAAAATGTCCATCCACAAATGGAAGTCTCCACAAGGGGATTAGAAGCAAAATCCAGCAGGAGCTACAGAGTATAAAAAGAGAAGAGAGGCGCCTCCAAGTGTAGCAATATGTTGCTAAATGTTGTACCTTCATTAAATGTAACCATATTGGTACACTTAGGCCCGGTTCACATAGGGGCGACTCGGTCGCCTGAGGAGTCGCGTCCCGCTCTGTGCTATGGAACCGTTCTAATAGGAACGACTCAGGTCGCTCCGACTTAGAAAAAGGTTCCTGTACTTCTTTTGGAGGCGACTCAGGGCAACTTGCATTGACTTCTATACAGAAGTCATTATGCAAATCGCCTCAGGCGGGCGTCTCAAGTCGTCTTGAGATCGCGCCGCCGAGTCGCCCCCGAAGTCGTGCCGCCCCTGTGAGAACCGGGCCTTAGAGGCGCCTCTCTTCTCTTTTATACTCTGTTGTGACATGACGCTACTTATACAGGTCCTTCTCAAAAAATTAGCATATTGTGATAAAGTTCATTATTTTCTGTAATGTACTGATAAACATTAGACTTTCATATATTTTAGATTCATTACACACAACTGAAGTAGTTCAAGCCTTTTCTTGTTTTAATATTGATGATTTTGGCATACAGCTCATGAAAACCCAAAAATCCTATCTCAAAAAATTAGCATATCATGAAAAGGTTCTCTAAACGAGCTATTAACCTAATCATCTGAATCAACTAATTAACTCTAAACACCTGCAAAAGATTCCTGAGGCTTTTAAAAACTCCCAGCCTGGTTCATTACTCAAAACCGCAATCATGGGTAAGACTGCCGACCTGACTGCTGTCTAGAAGGCCATCATTGACACCCTCAAGCAAGAGGGTAAGACACAGAAAGAAATTTCTGAACGAATAGGCTGTTCCCAGAGTGCTGTATCAAGGCACCTCAGTGGGAAGTCTGTGGGAAGGAAAAAGTGTGGCAGAAAACGCTGCACAACGAGAAGAGGTGACCGGACCCTGAAGAAGATTGTGGAGAAGGACCGATTCCAGACCTTGGAGGACCTGCGGAAGCAGTGGACTGAGTCTGGAGTAGAAACATCCAGAGCCACCGTGAACAGGCGTGTGCAGGAAATGGGCTACAGGTGCCGCATTCCCCAGGTCAAGCCACTTTTGAACCAGAAACAGCGGCAGAAGCGCCTGACCTGGGCTACAGAGAAGCAGCACTGGACTGTTGCTCAGTGGTCCAAAGTACATTCGGAAATCAAGGTGCCAGAGTCTGGAGGAAGACTGGGGAGAGGGAAATGCCAAAATGCCTGAAGTCCAGTGTCAAGTACCCACAGTCAGTGATGGTCTGGGGTGCCATGTCAGCTGCTGGTGTTGGTCCACTGTGTTTTATCAAGGGCAGGGTCAATGCAGCTAGCTATCAGGAGATTTTGGAGCACTTCATGCTTCCATCTGCTGAAAAGCTTTATGGAGATGAAGATTTCATTTTTCAGCACGACCTGGCACCTGCTCACAGTGCCAAAACCACTGGTAAATGGTTTACTGACCATGGTATTACTGTGCTCAATTGGCCTGCCAACTCTCCTGACCTGAACCCCATAGAGAATCTGTGGGATATTGGGAAGAGAAAGTTGAGAGACGCAAGACCCAACACTCTGGATGAGCTTAAGGCCGCTATCGAAGCATCCTGGGCCTCCATAACACCTCAGCAGTGCCACAGGCTGGTTGCCTCCATGCCACGCCGCATTGAAGCAGTCATTTCTGCAAAAGGATTCCCGACCAAGTATTGAGTGCATAACTGAACATAATTATTTGAAGGTTGACTTTTTTTGTATTAAAAACACTTTTCTTTTATTGGTCGGATGAAATATGCTAATTTTTTGAGATAGGATTTTGGGGTTTTCATGAGCTGTATGCCAAAATCATCAATATTAAAACAAGAAAAGCCTTGAACTACTTCAGTTGTGTGTAATGAATCTAAAATATATGAAAGTCTAATGTTTATCAGTACATTACAGAAAATAATGAACTTTATCACAATATGCTAATTTTTTGAGAAGGACCTGTATATCAAAACATCGCTTGATTATCAAGTCAACATGTATTAACAAATTTTGCTTGTCTTGCAAAATGCTCTCAAACCAAGGTTGTACTGTATTTTCTGCACTTTCACAACAGACCATACGCACACACGAAGGGTACATGTTGATGTTTTTATGTTTTCATCCAAACACATGCAGCCATATTTGAAAGGAAAAATCTGAATTCACAAGAAAAGACTGTGCTTGACCTGCAGCTTAAAACGCACCTTGTACATGCGTTGTCCAAATACATAAAGCGCAACACAAAGCAGGTTAAAAACGCAGCCTGGAAACGGTCATGTGTACTGTTCCATTAGTAGGATTTCTGATAATGGAAAACAATTACAATTGGCGTGAACCCTAAAGAGTGCCACACTTCAAAGTAATAGAGACTAGTTCCCAAATCCAGCAAGTTGAAAAAATGTGTCCAATGGCTGTTCTTCTATGATGACACTGACACCACTGTCAGCCACCGAAAAAAAAGCCCTTATATAAACAGCAGCTGAAAATTGTTTACTGCTGCCATTATTTCCTACTCAGCATTTGAAGTCAGCAACTCTGAATACCAACAGAGGCAGAATTCCTCCTAGGGAAGCAGCACGGGGTAAATGCCAGAAAGCAATACAACCTCAATACAGCCCCTCAGTCATGATCCGCCCCGTGAACCTCCGCTTGCTCAGCGGGGATCGCTACGTTGATCCCCGCTGAGCCGGCGGATGACTGGGCGGTCCCCGCACACTGTGCAAGGACCGCCCTGTCAGATCTCCGCTCTCCCCTATGGGGGATCGGATGAACACGGACCGTCTGTCTGTGTTCATCCGATCCGCAGACGGATAGAAAAATAGAAATTTTTCTATCCTGAAAAACGGAGCATAGCAGACACGGGTGAGATCGGGTGTCAGCGGATGTTCATCCGCTGACATCCGCTATCCCATAGGGATACATGTAGGTCAGTTTTTCATCCGAAAATGGATGGGTGAAAAACGGACATACGGTCCGCACGTGTGAAAGGGACCTTACTCTAATATATCTCTGTAGTCACTGACACAGAACATTAGCTTACATGCACACAGATGTTATAAAAGCATATTACAGTGATGGTCCTTGTAAGGAATGCATCTACAGCCGTGGCCAAAAGTTTTGAGAATGATACAAATATTAAAATTTTCACAAAGTCTGCTGCTTCAGTGTTTTTAGATCTTTTTGTTAGATGTTACTATGGTATACTGAAGTATAATTACAAGCATTTCATAAGTGTCCAAGGCTTTTATTGACAATTACATGACGTTTATGCAAAAAGTCAATATTTGCAGTGTTGACTTCTTTTTCAAGACCTCTGCAATTCGCCCTGGCATGCTGTCAATCAACTTCTGGGTCACATCCTGACTGATGGCAGCCCATTCTTGCACAATCAATGCTTGGAGTTAGTCAGAATTTGTGGGGTTTCTTTTGTTCACCAGCCTCTTTTAAAAAAAAAAAAAAAACATGTCATACTTACCTCCACTGTGCAGCTCGTTTTGCACAGAGTGGCCCCGATCCTGGTCTTCTGGGGTCCCTCTGCGTCTGTCTCGGCTCCTCCCCGCAAGAGCTAACCCCCTTCATGGGAAGCTCTCTCCCAAGGGGGTTTAGCTTGAGAGCGCGCTCCGGTGATACAGCCGGCGGCCATAACTGCGTCATTGATTAGATTGACAGCAGCGGGAGCCAATGGCTGCGCTGCTTTCAATCTCCAATGAAGAGCTGAGAACAGTCGAGAAGACTGGGGCCAGTAGCCAGCGCGTTCACGGCGCGGGACTTTCGAGGACTCAGGTAAGTAAACTGGGGGGCTTGTAAGCATCTGATGTTTTTTCACCTTAATGCATAGGATGCATTAGGGTGAAAAAACGCAAAGCTTTACAACCCCTTTAAGGATTGACCACAAGTTCTCAATGGGATTAAGGTCTGGGGAGTTACCTGGCCATGGACCCAAATTTTCAATGTTTTGTTCCCCAAGCCACTTGGTTATCACGTTTGCCTATGGCAAGGTGCTCCATCATGCTGGAAAAAGGCATTGTTCGTCACAAAAAAACTGTTCTTGAATGGTTGGGAGAAGTTGCTATCGGAGGATGTTTTTGTACCATTCTTTATTCATGTGTTCTTAGGCAGAATAGTGAGTGAGCCCACTCCATTGGCTGAGAAGCAACTCCACACAGGAATGGTCTCAGGATGCTTTACTGTTGGCATGACACAGGACTGATGGTAGCGCCCACCTTTTCTTCTCTGGACAAGGTTTTTTCGGATGCCCCAAACAATCAGAAAGGGGATTCATCAGAGAAAGTTACTTTACCTCAGTCCTCAGCAGTCCAATCCCTGTACCCTTTGAAGAATATCAGTCTGTCCCTGATGTTTTTCCTGGAGAGAAGTGGCTTCTTTGCTGTCCTTGACACCAGACCATCCTCCAAAAGTCTTCTCCTCACTATGCGTGCAGATGCACTCACACCTGTCTGCTGACATTCCTGAGCAAGCTCCGCACTGGTGGTGCCCCGATCCTGCAGTTGAATCAACTGTAGGAGACTGTCCTGGCGCTTGCTGGACTTTCTTGGGCACCCTGAAGCTTTCTTCACAAATGCAGTGGAAATGGTTTTATAGGATAAAGTTCATTTTCATAGCAATGAGGGACTTTGTCAGCACTTTTTCTGCCCCCTGGACTCACTGGCTTCCTCAGTCTCCCCGACTCTCAAGGCTGACCAGCCTTTCCCAGTCCCTGGGCAAAGACTCCCCTTTACATGGGCTGCAGCCTCCCACAGGCCCGACCGTTTTCCACACACAGGTCTGTCTTCACACAGCAGTAGCAAGCTGCTCACCAGTGTGTGGAAAGCGGTCGGGCCAGGACAAGAGAGCCAGGTGGCTTGATCTGCCAACAAGCAAGGTGTAGCGGTGGAAAGTGCAGTAACAAGGATGGAGGATCATTGGTACATGCTCTTTTGAACCTTACCTTTGGTAAGTGCATCCCCAAAAGGGGTTTTGCCTCCACGTGGTGAACATCTTCTGGGTGTAAGGAGCATCGCACACTGTATGAAACTGTAGCCACAACCATCCTTATCTACACTACTGTCACTACCTATATTTTATATATATATATATATATATATATATATATATATATATATATATATATATATATATACACATACACACAGACACACACACACATATATATATATATATATATATATATATATATATATTATAGGACTTTCAAACCAAGTGTTTGATTGGAGCGCTGCTACAGTATTGGACTGCATAGAGTTTTAATATTACTGTTTTTTATGTTTGACTTATTCAAGCAGCTGCTATATGTTTGGGAATCATAACTCTATTCTGTAATCCAAAGTACTCGCATATCAAAACGAGTTTCCCCATTGAAGTCAATGGAAATTAAAATAATTTGTTCTGCATGGACTTCAATGGCATGCAATACCGCATGCGGCCAGAAGAGGGGGCGCCGGAGAGCCTCGGAAATGGCCGGAAAGGCCCGAGGACAGTTCGGCTGACCTCGGAAAGACTCCGCCCCCCTCTTTTCCTGGAGGGGGCGTGGTCTGGACATGGCGGAGTAAGAGACATGCTATAGCAGAGCTCCAGGACCTCCGTTCGAATCCCTGAGGCATAGCAGCAGATAGAAGGCTGATCCCGCCGATATCACGGCATGAGCAGTGGCCGCAAACACGCGACTAGATCCGCCACAAACAAACTGTCCTCAAGTACCTCAAACACCTCTAAGGCGGGTATACAGAAATACCTAACCTTACCTTCCACATCGCGGGGACACTTGAGTGCAGGGGGATTAACGCGGAGGTATTCGGATGGCAGCGCAGGAGTGAGGCTGGGATCCCTTCGGACGTCTTCCGAGTCAGGCAGAGGGCAGGAAGCGGAGACGCCGGTGCCGACGGAGACACAAAGGGGGAGGATACCGTTAAAGTGGCCGACAAACCGAGCATGGAGGTAGGAGATATTAAAGCTATGCTGGCGTGGTTATCCACACGACAGGATATTGCAGCACTGCCAACTCGACAAGACAGAGGCGTTAATCCTGCACGTGGAAGAAACACACCGCCAAGAGATCCAGCTGGTAAGAGATGATGTAAAAGTCCTGGCAGACAGGGTGTCTTTGGGAGAGAGCTCTACTGCATCTTTAGAGCAGCGTGTGGGCTCCGTGGAAAAGATGCAATCCAAAACAGGCAGATATGATAATGGAGCTACAATTACAATCAGAAGCCCTCGGAGACAGAAACCGACGAAATAATTTACGACTTAGGGGGCTACCGGAACCGTTAGAAACAGAGGACTTCGATTGCAAAGTGAATGATGTGTTTCAGACTATCCTAAACTCACCACATATTAAAATCGAATTAGATAGAGTGCATAGAGCACTAGGCCCTAAATCCCAAAACCCGGACAGACCCAGGGATGTAATCTGTCGCCTACACAGATATCACCAAAGGGAACAGATCCTTAGGGCAGCATGGGATCAGAGAGATATTCTTTTTGAGGGTGCCCATATAAAAGTCCTACCAGACATATCCCGGGCCACTCTTCAGCGCAGAGCTTTCATGCGACCGATCTTAGATCTTGCCAGAGAACAGGGATATTCATATAGGTGGGAATATCCACTGGCGGTTACGTTTCGAAAGGCATCAACTGTGTTTACCCTTAGGTCACCAGCAGATCTACCAGAACTTTTTTCTCTACCTTGAATCTACTCCCATTCAGATCCCAAACTGGTTATCACCCTTTATTTATATGGGAAACCGTTGGGGCCTACCAGATACCCAGGGACGGCGAAGAAATCCCCAAACAGGCCGACGGAAACAACTGAGGCAGACCCCACAGGGAACAGATGGGAAATTAAGTCAAGGGACCGGGCCCATAGTCGCAAGCAATGAATAGAGACGAAGCTGATGGATTTCTAGAACCCCTCTGTAAACTTTTGAGCGTGAAGAGACTGAACTCCTTGGGCCCACCTTTTTCCTTTTTTTTTTCTCTCCTCACCTTTTCTTATTCTTTCCCATTAGTAGGGAATATTAAACGACCGGGAGTCAGTAGGAAATAATTAATAGATAGCTGCCCTTGCCCCCACAAGATACCCCTTCCCTTTTTCTTTTTTTTTTATGGGCGCTGGGCTGCCTATATGCATGAATTTAGGATCGCTCAGCATGAGTACTTAGAGATCTGTGTTTATTTTTTTTTATTAGCGGAATTCGGGGTATTATGACACTTTTTTTTCTGGGTGTTCACATTTTTTTTTATTGGGGGAGCTTCGCCTCCTCCCCTAATATAATAATTGAATGGAATGTATACTAAATTACTGGTTTTGTGGTACACATCTCCTTTTATGGCTCTGTCTTTTTTTCTTTTTTTTTTTGGGATGCAGGTTTTTTTTTTGTTTTTTTTTTGGGGGGGGGGGGGGGTTTGTTTTTTAAAAAGATGTTTCTTTTTCCTTTTTTAATATATAACACGTGTAATAAGTCACTTTTTTTGAACGGACCACTTCTCCTTAAGGATGAAGTGAGGGCGGGAAGTAACTCACAATTTTTCTAGGTTTTTTTCTTTTTTAAAAATAAGATTTGCACAAGAAAAAAGATATGCATAACCGCAAAGTCAGTCACAATTAAGGGGGATTCACCTCACAAAATGTACATACAATTAAGAAATATGAATTTACACAATGACACAAGTGGGGTTTTTTTTTTTTTTTTTTGGGGGGGCAACTTTAGAAGGTAAGCTGAACATAGGCCAGTCTAGACAATTTTTACTGCTATAAGCTACAGGGTTGATTTAATAGACTTGGCCTCTAGAAACACTGACACCCTTGGATTCAGTGTGTCCTCTCCATGCATCTCTCTCCACCCCCCTCTATGTGGGAGATTAGAATATTTCTGTGAAGGACCGTGATAGGTCTTCATAGAACTGGAGAGTGTTGGATGCATGGGGGGAACACACAGACCATATATATATATATATATATATATATATATATATATATATATATATAGGTTGAATTTTATCTAGCAGATGTGACTGGATACAAGTTAGATACTTAAGAGGAGGGGGTAGTATGACGATGGGATACACCCCCCCCCCACCACATTATATTAGTACATTATTAATTATAATTAAAAGAAATGGAGAATGGGTATATATTGATATTGTATGCATATTTTATGACATTATGCTATGATATGTCTTCTTTCTTTTCCATTTTTTCCATTCCCATGAGAAATAAGAATGGAGGGGTAAGGGGGGAACCGTGCCCTTGATTATTGGGTTAATAAGTGGACCCAAAAGGAAGGAAGGAAGGAAGGGTTTCAAGGGTACAAGAAATTCACAGGTGATTTATGGTGGATAAGATTTCGTTTTAAATTGTTTTGATGAGGAATGTGATACACACTTGTTTTTCTTATGGAGAAGCAGGGAGTCGGTTTATATAAGGAGTCATAGGCAGTGGCATGTTAGGTAATGTTAATAAGTAAGTCAATGAGACAGGTACTGGTACTGCCTACTATCTACTATCTACTCTTGTCCTTCTCCCTGTCCTTCCAGCTCTTCCTCTCTTTCATTCCTAGTCTTTTTTCTTTTTAAATTAATCGCTGCCATTATTCCTTATTTTTGCGTCTGCAGTTCCTGGCACTAAAAGCAAACCAGGGACAACGGAGGGATCTGGAGTACAGTGCTTCTCTTTTCTCCTTCCTTTTTTTTTTTTGGTCTCTCTGGCCACACTAGGCACACGCACCCATATAGGTAGACGCTCAAATACCGGCTTGCCGGTGAGCGGTCTTTTTATTAGCATATAGCTAATTCCATTAGTTGAAAGGGGTTTTTTCCTTCCCCCCCCCCCTTTTTTTTCCCTCCCTTTCCTTTTTTTTCCCTCTCTCTAGTATCTCTCTCTCTTTTGGCAGTGAACTAGAATGGAGACCTTAGAGGTATTATCATTGAACGCCAAAGGGCTAAATACACCAGAAAAAAGGAGGATGCTCCTGCATGATATGCGACGCCAGGAGGTAGACGTCGTCTTCATACAGGAGACACACTTTAGAGACGATAAAATACCGATACTAAAAAAACGGTTCTTTCCATCAGTATACCATTCGACCAATCAAATAGCCAAGTCAAAAGGGGTCTCTATTATTTTAGCAGGAAGAGTTCCATGGACCTATATAGACTCTATGAGAGGGTAAATGGCCAATCTCGCGCTAATAATCAATAGTCAGAAATAAAGCTGCTATCCCCAAATCTCAAAAATTTATAAATCTTGAAACAGAACAATTGGTATAGTTATACATACACAACGTGCATGTATAGTGGGGGCGCTGACCACAGTGCTATATTAGAAACCTGTGAAACAATAATTAGGATACCACTATGAAAGTGTGGAAAAATAACAAATTACAAAGTGTAACACCAACCCAAGTGTGTAATCAAAAAACCATAGGAGCTGTGACTCAAACAGAGCTATGTGAAATTGAAATGCACTTAAATGAATTGACACCCCTGCTGGTCGGTGTCAAATTTGAAAAACACAAAATACAACATAAGTGTCCTTGATAATAGTCCAAATCAGGGCTTGACAAATTTGCTTGGAATCTAGGAGCCAGCTAAAAAAGTTAGGAGCCAGGAACGCGCCCTGTCCCGCCGAGCTCGCGCGCAGAAGCGAACGCATACGTGAGTAGTGCCCGCATATGAAAGCGGTGTTCAAACCACACGTGAGGTATCGCCGCGATCGGTAGAGCGAGAGCAATAATTCTAGCCGTAGACCTCCTCTGTAACTCAAAACATGCAACCTGTAGAATTTTTTAAATGTCGCCTATGGAGATTTTAAAGGGTAAAAGTTTGTCGCCATTCCACGAGCGGACGCAATTTTGAAGCGTGACATGTTGGGTATCAATTTACTTGGCGTAACATTATCTTTCACAATATAAAAAAAAAATTGGGCTAACTTTACTGTTGTCTTATTTTTTTATTTAAAAAAATAAAAAAGTGTATTTTTTCCCAAAAAAGTGCGCTTGTAAGACAGCTGCGCAAATACGGTGTGACAGAAAGTATTGCAACGACCGCCATTTTATTCTCTAGGGTGTTAGAATTAAAAATATATATAATGTTTGGGGGTTCTAATTACAGGGTAGGAGATGGCAGGGAAAACAGACAGGGAAACTCCATTAGCATTGCTGGTTGTCATACCAACTGCCACCACAAGATGGCGCTAGTTCACAGAAGGAAACCTAGGCCTGCAGAAGGCCGCAAAAGCCGCGGCCTCAATTACGGGCCGGCGTGGCCCGACGCGATCCCGCGGAGGGGGGGGGGCACGGAGACACAGGATACCCCAGCTGTGCTGCCCCAGGCGCCAGGTCGCTAATTCTAGTCGCAATGGCGACCTGGCGCCCGGGTTTTGTCGAGCCCTGGTCCAAATGAATAGTGAACAGTGATATTCCAACAGTTCATAACATTCAGTAATAGGATGAAGCTTGAATGTACTTGATCCAAAAATCAGAAATATATCTTGATGTGATAGCCTCCACCAACTTAGTATGTGACACCCAATAGTGCTCAAAGAAGATTGGCCACTTACCAGATCATATTGACTAGTTTAATTAAAAAGGAGTCAAAAGCGCTTGTTGCAAGTAGCACTTGCTAATATGAGTAGAGATTTCATACATGGAACTGAGATTCCCTGCCTCCTGGAGGCTCGATCATGCATATGCGGGACACAAAAGAGAGAAAACAACAATAGTGTAATCTCGTTTAATAAAAAATAGTAAAAAAAATGGACAGACAAATGCCCCCTTACTTAAATAGTGCCACAGACCCGGCACTGAGGCTGGATAGCTTAGACAAGCGGGGCGCAATGAATCTAAGCGGAAGACAGCTCGACAGCTTCCTGATGACGTGCAATAGGAAACAGCTGTCGAGGCGACGCTAGGCTACGTTTCTGATGTTACTTCCGGTCCCGCTGGTTCTCTCCTGGCAGAAGGTGCAACGCACGCCGGATCGATCTTCCGTTAAGATTCATTGCGCCCCGCTTGTCTAAGCTATCCAGCCTCAGTGCCGGGTCTGTGGCACTATTCAAGTAAGGGGGCATTTCTCTGTCCATTTTTTTTACAATTTTTTTATTAAACGAGATTACACTATTGTTGTTTTCTCTCTTTTGTGCCCCGCATATGCATGAGCGAGCCTCCAGGAGGCAGGGAATCTCAGTTCCATGTATGAAATCTCTACTCATATTAGCAAGTGCCACTTGCAACAAGCGCTTTTGACTCCTTTTTAATTAAACGAGTCAATATGATCTGGTAAGTGGCCAATCTTCTTTGAGCACTATTGGGTGTCACATACTAAGTTGGTGGAGGCTATCACATCAAGATATATTTCTGATTTTTGGATCAAGTACATTCAAGCTTCATCCTATTACTGAATGTTATGAACTGTTGGAATATCACTGTTCACTATTCATTTGGACTATTATCAAGGACACTTATGTTGTATTTTGTGTTTTTCAAATTTGACACCGACCAGCAGGGGTGTCAATTCATTTAAGTGCATTTCAATTTCACATAGCTCTGTTTGATGAGTCGCAGCTCCTATGGTTTTTTGATTACACACTTGGGTTGGTGTTACACTTTGTAATTTGTTATTTTTCCACACTTTCATAGTGTGGTATTTATGCAGGTATCTTAATTATTGTTTCACAGGTTTCTAATATAGCACTGTGGTCAGCGCCCCCACTATATATGCACGGTGTGTATGTATAACTATACAAAAAGACTCTATGAGAGACCCAACAGGGCGCTATCTGTTTGTAAAGGGTAAAATAGGTGACATGGGGGTTACACTAGCGACTTTATATGCCCCCAATTATCACCAAGAGGTATTTTTGGGGAAAGCGATTAAACGATTGTTGGGATTCGTAGAAGGGCAACTGATCTTAGGGGGAGATTTGAACATCGCATTAGCTCCTGAAGAGGATACTTCCTCGGGTGTGACATCTATTCCCTTTAGTGCGCGAAATCGAGTTAGGCAAATTATGGCTCCTCCATCCCAAAGAAAAAGACTTTACGTTTTATTCCTCCGCTCACAAAATATATTCTCAGATAGATTATTTCCTTGTTCCACACGCCCAACTTCATTCAGTTAAAAGTGCCCAAATAGGTTCAATAACGTGGTCAGACCATGCACATATTTTCTTGACATATGCACTACAAAATCCCTCTATGACTAGATCTAATCAGTGGAGACTAAATTAAAGTCTTCTTCAGGATAAAGATGTCCTGGAAGATGTGACTAAAGAACTTAATTTCTACTTCAACACTAACGACACCCCAGACTGTGACCCAGGAATTATCTGGGAAGCTCATACGGCTGTTATTCGGGGGGGTGTTGATCAAACATGGAGCAAGGATTAAAAAGGGAACGTACAGAACAGTTAAAGCATTTATCAGAGGAACTAGCCAAACTAGAGTTTAGACATAAACGGCCACGCTCAACATCTTTAGAGAAAAAACTTAAGGACAAAAGAACACAAATCACAGACCTCCTCTATTATAAAGCTAAAGCAGCAATACAGATATGCAGGAAGTTTTTATATGAATCAGGGGACAAATGGGGGAGACTACTGGTCAGAACGTTAAAAGAACAGAAGTCAGGTAACTATATACCCCATATTATTTCACCAAATAAATTTAAGGCAACAAAACCACAGGAGATACTGCGAGAATTTCAAGAATTTTATCAAACCCTCTATAAAACTTAAAAAGTAAACCTCCCAGTCAAGAGCAGATAGATATCTACCTCTCGGCGTCATTGATGCCGAGACTCTTGGAAGCAGATAGAGATAAACTGGAGGCCCCTATAACAAGGGAAAAACTGGAGGAAGCGGAGACGCCATTTTTTTGTTTTCTGTAATTTTGAAAGTGTAAATGATGGAAATAAAATCTAACTTTTTTTGGACATATTATAAGAATGTCTAATCTGTAATTTGATGCCATTTGGAGATTTTCCATCTTTCCTTGGCTTCGTTATGCACATTAATACACATTTTTACCTGGGGTGCCCAAACTTTCGATCCCCACTGTACATCGATAACACAGCTGAAACAAAATTTTAAGTTTAAATGGACAGATATGGCTTTAACATACCTAGGTACTCTACTCCCAAGAAATGTAGCACAGATCTACGAGTTGAACTTCCCCCTTTATTGCAAAGGGTTAAGATTTTATTAGATAAATGGGGCTTAGGCCTTCATACTTGGCTAGGACGTTGTAACATCATTAAGATGAGCATACTTCCCAAATTCCTTTATCTACTACAGGCATTGCCAATACATACGAGTTTTTTTAAACAGAGCCAGAGGTTAATATCTGAATTTATATGGGCACATAAACAACCTAGGATACAATGGAAACAACTAACGTACACAAAGAGGCAGGGAGGATTGGCTGTACCGGATATACGGAAGTATTATCAAGCAGTCCATCTAAATAGAGTTATCGATTGGAATAGAAATATAGATACCAAATTGTGGGTACAAATCGAGAATACCCAGTCACCTGTACCCTTGAGTGGAGCACCTTGGTGTTATGCAGCACTTCCTAGAGAGGTGACTGCGAATCCGGTGTTGGGCAACACGTCCAGAATTTGCTCGATTTTGTTCCCCGCGTTAGGTTTAGAACCTAGGACTTCCCCACTATATCCGATACTAGGCAATCCTCTCTTCCAACCAGGATGTGAAGACAACGCATTTAGACATCTAGCGAGCATGGGGTATACTCAAGTATCCAACTATATCCATACAGGAACGTGGCTTACAATAAGGGAGTTGATGGAACAAGGAAATATTTTCAGACTAAAATTCTGGAACGCCCTACAGATCACACATTTTCTCGGCACCCTTCCGAACCCAGGTCGGTTTGATAGACCCCTTACCACTTTCGAGAAACTTTGTAATGGGAAGGGAGTAATACCGCATACATTATCCGTAAGCTACGGACTATTGATCACACAGCCGGAACCTTACCCTCTGAAATGCGTTCTGGAATGGGAATTGGGGAGGACCTTTAGCTTGGAACAGCGACAAAGGAATCATGTATCCCCCATCTTTTAGATGCCGCAAAGGCATGTATTCCCTTAAAGTGGAAATCACCATCACCACCGACAATAGAGATGTGGAGCCGTAAGGTGAAAGAGGTCAGCAAATTGGAGGATCTAGTCCTCTCCGCACGCCATCAGCATGAAAGGTACTCCGAGACTTGGTCTGCTTGGAGTGCCTTTCTGGCTTCGGAAGAGGGAGATTTCCTCCTTGAGAATGAAAGGATGAACGAGAGGTTGAACGAACCCTAAGTCCACCTACCTTGGTAAATTATAGTCATGGAGAGAGAGAGAGAATTGGGAGAAGTACCTTTCTTCCTTCCTTCCTCCTTTTTTTTTTTTTTTTTTTTTTACTTCTTTCTTTTTTTTTTTTCCGTGTGTCGACTGTCTGTCTGCTTGACTTATGAAATAACTAATATGTAATCTGGAGCAGTGTGTATCTGTTTTATGTTATATTCTTTTGTAATGGAAAGAAAAATAAAATGATAAATTAGAGAAAAAAAAAAAGGAAAGACTCCATTCCCGAGCCTTTCCGAGTTCAGGCGAGCTGTCCTCGGGCCTTTCTGTGCATTTCAGAATGGCTGCGATCAGCGCAGTTCGGCTCCGGCGCCCCCACCCCACCTCAGGCCAAACGCGGTACTGCACACCACTTTGGCCTGAATCCTGCTCGTTTTGCAAGACAACACTCGCAAACCGAGTTAGGATTTTTAGAAATACAGTGCTCGTATTGCGAAACACTCGTTAACCGCGTTACTCGCAATCCGAGGTTCCACTGTATGTATGTATATATATATATATATATATATATATATATACACACACACACACACACATTTTTTTTAAGATTCCTTTACAATCATGTTAAAGAAGAAAAAGAAACCAAAAACAGCCCGGTATCTGGCATTTTAAGAAAGAGATCACCACTTCCCATCCAAGGTACATCATATGATGTCCTTGAGTTTCAATGGGGATATCTGAATGATCCCTGCAGCTACAGGCATCATCCAGATATCCTTTAGAGACGGCGATTCTGTGCACCATAAGAACGATCATAGTGGCAGTTCCTTTGCTTGATCGTTCTTACAAGCGACGGGAATCCCGTCGCCCTCCGATGCTTCTCTGGGCTCTCCCGTGCCATCCGGGTCCCGGACAAAGAATCTGCCGCATGACGAGCATAAAGATTTCTGGTGACCAGATTGTCACCAGTCATTTCTATGACCATTGGAGGCCCGGACACGACGTTATGACATCACATTCTGGCCGAGGTTGGAAAGCATGGGATTGTCCTTTTTCTTTTTTATCTCATGCTTTCCAGCCTGGAGGAGTCTTAGGCCCCTTTCACACTGGGGCGTTTTTCATGCGGTTTAGCGTTAATAATAGCGCTATTATACCGCATGAAAAAATCCTGCCCTGTAGCCTTCAATGTGAAAGCCCGAAGGCTTTCACACTGAAGCGGTGCGCTAGCAGGACCGCTCCAAAAGTCCTGCTAGCCGCTTCTTTACAGCGGTAAAGGAGCGGTGTGTTCACCGCTCCTTTACCGCGGCTGCCCATTGAAATCAATGGGACAGCGCGGCAATACCGCACGCAAACCGCGGCAATAGCCGCGGTTTGCGGGCGGTATTAACCCTTTTTCGGCCGCTAGCGGGGGTTAAATCCACCCCCCAGCGACTGCATACCGCAGTAAGAACGACGGTATAGCAGCGCTGCAAATCGCGCTGCTATACCGCCACCGCTCCTGCCCGCCCCAGTGTGAAAGGGGCCTTATAGACCCCATATCTCTCCATAAAAAAGGACCTGTGACGTACCATTCTTATTACAAGGGATGTTTACATTCCTTGTAATAGGAATAAAAGTGATCAAAAAAAAAAAAAAAAAATTAAAGAGAAAGTGTAAAAATAAAAAATAAATAAAAGTAAAATAAACAATGAAAAAGAAAAAAAAGCGACCCCGTCACCGTGTGCTCGCGCACAGAAGCAAACGCACACGCAAGTCCCGCCCACATATGTAAACGTCATTCAAACCACACATGTGAGGTATCGCCGCGTGCGTTAGAGCAAGAGCAACAATTCTAGCACTAGACCTCCTCTGTAACTCTAAACTGGTAACCTGTAAAAAATTTCAAAGCGTCGCCTATGGAGATTTTTAAGTACCGAAATTTGGCGCCATTCCATGAGTGTGCGCAATTTTAAAGCGTGACATGTTGGGTATCTATTTACTCTGCGTAAAATCATCTTTCACATTATACAAAGGAATTGGGCTAACGTTACTGTTTTGTTATTTTTTAATTCATGAAACTGTTTTTTTTTTTAATTGTTGTGCAAATACCGTGCGATATAAATAGCTGCAACAACTGCCATTTTATTTCCCAGGTATGCTAAAAAAAAAACAGTTTCAAGACAACCCTCCGAACCCGCTTGTCTTGAATTGGAATGTAACGGTACTGTCTTCCCTATATGTAAAGCGTTGCAAAACTGTTAGCGCAATATAAAGCCAGTATAATATTAATAATAATACAATTATTTGTGCATCATTGCAGTTCTAGGGGAAAAAATCCCCAATGTGATTCCTTGGATTCCTATAGATCCATCTGCAGTTCCCTGGACTCTAAACATTGCATAACTGCTGGATGTGACACAAGTCTGTCATGCATGAAGAACCTTCCATAAAGCGTAGTTTATACAATATGAGGAGATATATATAAACTGCAAAACAAAGGAGATGAGAACAATGACAACCATACAAAGAAAACCATCACATTAATAACAACTAAAGAAACAAAAAACACTAACCACGAGAAAAGAATAAAGGAAAAAGGCAAATCAGGAGGCCATACATATAATGATCAGATCTAATCTAAGGATCTGATCTATGGATTTTTCACACAATTGGAAAAAATAAATAAAAAATCTGATCTTTGAAGTTGTCAAACAGACACAGGGGGTTATTTACTAACGGAAAAACCACATTGCACTACAAGTGCAAACTACAAGTGCAAAGTGCACTTGGAAGTGCAGTCGCTGTAAGGCTCCATGTACACTGAAGCTGATAAACTGCAGTTTATTGTCATTTTTTTAAAAAGCCCATTAACTGCACTCTATGTTAGCCTATGTGTTTATGCACACATGGTCGTTTTTAGCATTAATGAGCACTGGATTTAATGGGCTTTTTTCTGAATGCAAGAAATTTGCGTTCAAAGTGCAGTTTTTCGGCGGGAAAAACGCAAAACACTGAAAAACGCTAATAAACGCTCAAAAACGCAGCTCGCCAGCGTTTTTTTTAGCTTTTTTCTTTTTCAATGGATCAAAAAAATGCAAAACACAGAAAAACGCTAATAAACGCTCAAAAACGCAGCTCGCCAGCGTTTTTTTGCGTTTTTTGATCCATTGAAAAAAAAAAAAAAAAAAAAGCTAAAAAACGCAACACTGAAAAACGCAAATAAACGCTATTGCAAAACCGCAAAAAAACTTTGAAAGTCTCCCTGCAAAGCTACTGCCGTTTTTTATAGCTTTTTTTAGCGTCCAGTGTACATGGAGCCTTAATCTGAGGGGTAGATCTGAAATGAGGGGAAGCTCTGCTGATTTTATCATCCAATCATGTGCAAGCTAAAATGCTGTTTTTTTATTTTTCTTGCATGTCCCCCTCGAATCTACAGCGAGTGCACTTTGCACTTGTAGTGCAAAGTGGATTTGCCTTTCGTAAATAACCACCCTAGTGTTGATTTATTAGAAGTGGAGAGTGCAAAATCTGGTGCAGCTCTGCATAGAAACCAATCAGCTTCCAGTTTTTATTGTCATTCAGATATCCTTGTCTTCTGCCGCGATTCTGCGCACCATAAGAACGATCATAGCGGTGGTTCCGCCGCTTGATCGTTCTTATAGGCGGTGGAAGGGGACATCACCCCCCTCCCGCCGCCATCCGGTGCATCTCCGGGCTCTCCCGTGCCATCGGGGGCCCGGAGAATGAGTCGTCCGGCGCCGGAGGTGAACCATAGAGATGACTGGTGACCAGATAAGTCACCAGTCATCTCTATGACCGTCGGAGGCCCGGGCGCCAGTGTTGCCAACCGTACGTAGATTTACGTACGGTACGTGAATTTAACCCCTTTTTTGGGGTGTACGTTAATGTCCGCTATGGGCACCGGCTCCCATAAAAAAGATGGCCACGAGCCGGCCATACAACTGCGCATGCGCCGTTCCGAAGCCGGCCGAGCGCAGGAAAACGTATTCACGCTCGGCCGGGCGGCGCACGCGCAGTAATGTGATGGCGCCGCTGGCGCCATTTTTGAATACACCGGCGTGACCACAGCGACTGGTGCGAGCCGCGCGACTCGAGTCCTCAGTCCTGCAGTAGCACTCATCATCATAGGTGCCGGTGGAGGAGCGAGCGGAGCACTGACAGGGTGGAGGACAGAGACAGACTCGAGGTGAGTGAAACTGGGGGGGTCAGTGAGTGAGCCTGGAGCGTGAAGCCGTGCCAATGGTGCCATGCAGGGGACACAGAGACTGATGTGCTCTCTGTCTACCGGCACCATATTACTTCTAGAAATCATCAGTGTGCTGTGTCCTCCTCTGGCTCCTGTGCACCTTTCCACAGGTCAGGGCAGCACAGTGCTGCCCTGACCTGTGGAGAGGTGAAAGGGGCACAGGAGGAGGACACAGCATACTGATGATGTGGAGAAATAATATGGTGGTGGACAGAGGAGGAGGCTACTCTGAGGGGGTGAGGAGGACACCATCATGACCGCAGAGTGTCTCCGGCACCTCCAGTAGTATGTCCGCAGTCTCTGTCCACCTCCTGTAGTATGTCCGCAGTCTCTGTCCAGTGTCCACCTCCCTGTAGTATGTCCGCAGTCTCTGTCCAGTGTCCACCTCCCTGTAGTATGTCCGCAGTCTCTGTCCAGTGTCCACCTCCTGTAGTATGTCCGCAGTCTCTGTCCAGTGTCCACCTCCCTGTAGTATGTCCGCAGCCTCTCCAGTGTCCACCTCCCTGTAGTATGTCCGCAGCCTCTCCAGTGTCCACCTCCCTGTAGTATGTCCGCAGCCTCTCCAGTGTCCACCTCCCTGTAGTATGTCCGCAGCCTCTCCAGTGTCCACCTCCCTGTAGTATGTCCACAGTCTCTCCAGTGTCCACCTCCCTGTAGTATGTCCGCAGTCTCTGTCCACCTCCTGTAGTATGTCCGCAGTCTCTGTCCAGTGTCCACCTCCTGTAGTATGTCCGCAGCCTCTCCAGTGTCCACCTCCCTGTAGTATGTCCGCAGCCTCTCCAGTGTCCACCTCCCTGTAGTATGTCCGCAGCCTCTCCAGTGTCCACCTCCCTGTAGTATGTCCGCAGCCTCTCCAGTGTCCACCTCCCTGTAGTATGTCCGCAGCCTCTCCAGTGTCCACCTCCCTGTAGTATGTCCACAGTCTCTCCAGTGTCCACCTCCCTGTAGTATGTCCGCAGCCTCTCCAGTGTCCACCTCCTGTAGTATGTCCACAGTCTCTCCAGTGTCCACCTCCCTGTAGTATGTCCGCAGTCTCTGTCCACCTCCTGTAGTATGTCCGCAGTCTCTGTCCACCTCCCTGTAGTATGTCGGCAGTCTCTGTCCACCTCCTGTAGTATGTCCGCAGTCTCTGTCCACCTCCTGTAGTATGTCCGCAGTCTCTGTCCACCTCCTGTAGTATGTCCGCAGTCTCTGTCCACCTCCTGTAGTATGTCTGCAGTCTCTGTCCACCTCCTGTAGTATGTCTGCAGTCTCTGTCCACCTCCTGTAGTATGTCTGCAGTCTCTGTCCACCTCCTGTAGTATGTCTGCAGTCTCTGTCCACCTCCTGTAGTATGTCTGCAGTCTCTGTCCACCTCCTGTAGTATGTCCGCAGTCTCTGTCCACCTCCTGTAGTATGTCCGCAGTCTCTGTCCACCTCCTGTAGTATGTCCGCAGTCTCTGTCCACCTCCTGTAGTATGTCCGCAGTCTCTGTCCAGTGTCCTCCTCCCTGTAGTATGTCTGCAGTCTCTGTCCACCTCCCTGTAGTATGTCCGCAGTCTCTCCAGTGTCCACCTCCCTGTAGTATGTCCGCAGTCTCTGTACACCTCCTGTAGTATGTCCGCAGTCTCTCCAGTGTCCACCTCCCTGTAGTATGTCCGCAGTCTCTGTCCACCTCCTGTAGTATGTCCGCAGTCTCTGTCCACCTCCTGTAGTATGTCCGCAGTCTCTGTCCACCTCCTGTAGTGTGTCCGCAGTCTCTGTCCACCTCCTGTAGTGTGTCCGCAGTCTCTGTCCACCTCCTGTAGTGTGTCCGCAGTCTCTGTCCCCCTCCTGTAGTATGTCCGCAGCCTCTGTCCACCTCCTGTATCGTGTACGCAGCCTCTGACCATCTCTTGTCATGTCTACAGTCTATGAGGGGATCCTAGAAAGGAGTCAAGAGTGGGAGTGCCGCCGGGATGGGGGTTACGGCCCAGGAAGAAACAGACGTGTGGACTGGGGAGAGGAGATCAGAGCCACCAAGCTGGAGCCGTCTGACTGAGCCCCACACTGTGCACCTGGGAGGAGGTAAGTGACAGTGCCGCCAGGCCATTCTGAGGGGGGGGGGGGGGTCACTGATGTAAGAAGGTGAATGAATACAATAATGTAAGGGGGCACTGATATAAAGGTTTCCCCCTTATATTAGTACCCCCCCCCCCTTATCTTAGTGTATTCACTCTGTGGAAGGTGGTCTCTATTCACCAGAGCCCCCCTCCACATCAGAGTTCCCCCTTACATCATGATCTGCAGCATTCCCCTTTACATAAGAGTTCCCTTGCACTGTAAGGGGGCATACTGCAGACTCTGATGTAAGAGGGAACTCTGTGCTGGCTGGGTTATAGTAACCTGACCTTCATGTGAATTGAGAAATATGTTTTTTTACTTTTGTTTAACTGAAACACATTGATATTAGCATTAGCTGTGTGTTTATAGTTGAAATGTTGATATTTGCACTGTTTAGCACTAAAAACAGTAATTTTAGGTACTGTTTTTGCAGCGCCAGTAAAAAATGCGGCTCTGCCAGTAATCTTCATTATTTTTGCCAGTAAGAAATTGGTGCCGTACAGAAATTTTGGCATCCTTGCCAGTAAATTTCACTTCAGGGGGTTGGCAACACTGCCGGGCGCGATGTAATGACGTCACGCCCGGGTCCTCAGAAGTAAACAAAGCCGCCATTGCGGCTAGTAAGCATGTGATCGGGAGGAGAGATGTGGGGTCTTATTGACCCCACATCTCTCCATAAAGAGGACCTGTCACACAACATTCCTATTACAGGGGATGTTTACATTCCTTGTAATAGGAATAAAAGTGATGAAAAAATAATTTTTTTTATTTTTACACTTTTTAAAAAAAATATAAGTCAAATAAAAAAAAAAAAAAAAAAATTTAAAACGCCCCTGTCCCCGGTAGCTCGCGATCAGAAGCGAACGCACACGCAAGTCCCGCCCACATATGTAAACACCGTTCAAACCACATATGTGAGGTATCGCCGCGTGCGTTAGAGCGCGTGCAACAATTCTAGCACTAAACCTCCTCTGTAACTCTAAACTGGTAACCTGTAAAAAATTTCAAAGTGTCGCCTATGGAGATTTTTAAGTACCGAAGTTTGGCGCCATTCCATGAGTGTGCGCAATTTTAAAGCGTGGCATGTTAGGTATCTATTTACTCGGCGTAACATCATCTTTCATATTTTACAAAAAAATTGGGCTAACTTTACTTTTTTGTTATTTTTTTAATTCATTAAACCATTTTTTTCCCCAAAAAAAGGCGTTTGAAAAATTATTGCGCAAATACCGTGCAAGAAAAAAAGTTGCAATGACCGTCATTTTATTCCCTAGGGTGTCTGCTAAAAAAACATATATAATGTTTGGGGGTTCTGAGTAATTTTCTAGCAAAATGATGATTTGTACATGTAGGAGAGAAGTGCTAGAATAGGCCCAGTATTGAGGTGGTAAAAAAAGCCCGGTGTTGAAGTGGTTAAATAACAAACATGTCATACTTACCTCCACTGTGCAGTTCGTTTTGCACAGAGTGGCCCCGATCCTGGTCTTCTGGGGTCCCTCGGCGGCTGTCTCGGCTCCTCCCTGCAAGAGCTAACCCCCTTCATGGGAAGCTCTCTCCCAAGGGTGATAGCTTGCAGGCGCGCTCCTGTGATACAGCCGGTGGCTATAGCCGCCGACTGTATCACTCGCCCCGCCCCCCGGCGCGCTGCATCATTTGATGTGATTGACAGCAGCGCGAGCCAATGGCTGCGCTGCTATCAGTCTATCCAATCTAGCCAATCAACGGCCAGACTCCGTGGAGAAGAGGACGCCGGGGACGCGCACAGCAGGTGAACGGGCTCAGGTAAGTAAACCTGTGGGGCCGTCATTGCCAGGTGTTTTTTTACCTTAATGCATAGAATGCATTAAGGTGAAAAAACACAAATCTTTAGGCTGCTTTCACAATGAGGCGCTTTGCAGGCGCTATTGCACTAAAAATAGCGCCTGCAATGCACCCTGAAAGAGCCACTCCTTTATCTCCAGTGTGAAAGCCTGAGGGCTTATGTTATGGTGAGGATGATGATCTGATATGTTATGGTGAGGATGATGATATGATATGGTATGGTGAGGATGATGAGCTGATATGGTATGGTGAGGATGATGATCTGATATATGATCTGATATGATATGGTGAGGATGATGATATGATATGGTATGGTGAGGATGATGATCTGGTATGGTATGGTGAGGATGATGATCTGATATGGTATGGTATGGTGAGGATGATGATCTGATCTGATATATGGTGAGGATGATGATATGATATGTTATGGTGAGGATGATGATATGATCTGATATGGTGAGGATGATGAAGGATGATGATCTGATCTGATATGGTGAGGATGATGATGATGATATGATAGAATATGGTGAGGATGATGATCTGATATGATATATGGTGAGGCTGGTGATATGATATATGGTGAGGATGATGATATGGTGAGAATGATGATCTGATATGATATGATGAGGATGATGATGATCTGATATATAATCTGATATGGTGAGGATGATGATCTGATATGATATATGGGGAGGATGATGATCTGATGTGGTATATGGGGAGGATGATGATCTGATATGGTATGAGGAGGATGATGATCTGATATGGTATGATGATGATCTGATATGGTGATGGTGAGGGTGATGATCTGATCTGGTGAGGGTGATGATCTGATCTGGTGAGGGTGATGATCTGATCTGGTGAGGGTGATGATCTGATCTGGTGAGGGTGATGATCTGATCTGGTGAGGGTGATGATCTGATCTGGTGAGGGTGATGATCTGATCTGGTGAGGGTGATGATCTGATCTGGTGAGGGTGATGATCTGATCTGGTGAGGGTGATGATCTGATCTGGTGAGGGTGATGATCTGATCTGATGAGGGTGATGATCTGATCTGATGAGGGTGATGATCTGATCTGATGAGGGTGATGATCTGATGAGGGTGATGATCTGATGAGAGTGATGATCTGATGAGAGTGATGATCTGATGAGGGTGATGATCTGATCTGATGAGGGTGATGATCTGATCTGATGAGGGTGATGATCTGATCTGATGAGGGTGATGATCTGATGAGGGTGATGATCTGATCTGAGGAGGGTGATGATCTGATGAGGGTGATGATCTGATAAGGGTGATGATCTGATCTGAGGAGGGTGATGATCTGATGAGGGTGATTGATGTCCCTCTACATGACACCACTGATCAGAAGATAGATAAAAGTTTGCAGTCACTGGGGGGTGGGGGGCAGCCTGTGTTGGAATGTGTATGCCGCTGCTACATACTGTAGAGAGGTCAGGAGGAAGGGGAACAAAAGGAAACTAGAGAAATGAAAGGAGAGAAAGCATGCAGAGTGGAGGAGGGGATACCACAGGGCGATCCGACATACCGACACTAATGAGATTAGAGGAGGAGGGGGCCCGGCTACAAGGTGATCTTCCCTCCCCAGCACCCATGGGAGATCAGCGAGCACCGGGCTATGTGCTGCAGCATGGATCAGCCTGTCAATGCCCCGTATACAGCATCACCGGGGTGATATGAAGACAAAGTACAGGGAGACACCCCACTACAGGAGATCACTTACCTGTGCTAGGGGGCCAATGCGATCCGTGGACTGTGATCCAGTGTGAGGAGTCCGATGATCCGATGTGATCACAACTGTACTACAGCCTTGTGTGTGTGTGTGTGAGAGTGTGTGTCCTCCCCCGGAAGTGAAAGCTGAGCTCAGCCCCGCACTACACACTGCAGAGACACACCGAGTACGCTGCGGGCTGCACTGTACGGTGTGGTGCACACTGCGGTCATCCCCCCCCATGTCCTGTCACTTTCCATGTGCATGCAATGGCTGTGCTCAGTATGAGGGTTAGCTTCTGCAGCCCCAGGGTCTGCTTAAAGGGACTGTCCATCCCATTGACACCATTCATCCCATAACAATGTACCCAAATAATAAAGTGCAAACACAATATTCCCCACACACATTCCTGAAAATGGCTATTTGTTATTGCTGGGCGCTATAATGGCCACAAGTGAAGAAACATCACCAGCACACTAGGGATTCCTCCAAATGGGTCCAAAGCTTTATATACGTGGTAAACACAAGGCAACGTTTTGGGGCCACACAGGGCCCCTTAGTCAGGCAATGAAACATTGCCTCATGTATGTTTACCATATGACCACGAAAATATAGCTTTGGACCCAATTTGAGGAATCCTTGTTGTGCTGGTGACATTCCTTCACTCAAAGTAAATACACCACACAGTTTGTGTGAAAGTTTAGTCCGCGGCCCCCTTTATTAATTTTGTAAAGCACTGTGTACACTGTTGGCACAATATAAATCCTGTAGGGTCGCATACTGTATGACAAATGTGAGTACACCTCTCACATTTTTGTAAATATTTTATTATACCTTTTCATTTTTGTAAATATTTTATTATACCTTTTCATGTGACACTGACAACACCGAAGAAATGACACTTTCCTACAATGTAAGGTAGTGAGTGTACAGCTTGTATAACAAGTGTACATTTTCTGTCCCCTCAAAATAACTCAACACACAGCCAATAATGTCTAAACTGCTGGAAACAAAAGTGAGTACACCCCTAAGTGAAAATGTCCAAATCGGGCCCAAAGTGTCAATATTTTGTGTGGCCACCATTACTTTCCAGCACTGCCTTAAAGTGATTGTAAAGCTTTGATTATTAAAAAAAAAAAATAACAAACATGTTATACTTACCTCCACTGTGCAGTTCGTTTTGCACAGAGTGGCCCTGAACACCGTCTTCTGGGATCCTTCAGCGGCTCCCACGGCTCCTCCCCGCATCAGATAACCCCCTAGGAGAAGCACTCTCCCGTGGGGGGGGGGTTACCTTGCCGGCGCACTCCCGAGTCCATCATTCAGCGTCCATAGCCGCCGAATGTATGACTCGGCCCCGCTCCCCGCGTCATTGGATTTGATTGACAGCAGTGGGGGCCAATGGCTGCGCTGCTATCAATCTATCCAATCAAGAGCCGAGAACCCCGGGCAGAGGGGCAGCGCGTCCCCGCCGTGGGAAATTCCAGGGCTCAGGTAAGTAAAATTGGGGGACTAGGGGGCCAGGTGTTTTTTCACCTAATGCATAGAATGCATTAAGGTGAAAAAACACAAGGAGTTACAACCCCTTTAACCCTCTTGGGCATGGAGTTCACCAGAGCTTCACAGGTTGCCACTGGAGTCCTCTTCCACTCCTCCATAACGACATCACAGAGCTGGTGGATGTTAGAGACCTTGTGCTTCTCCACCTTCTGTTTGAGGATGCCCCACAGATGCTCAATAGGGTTTAGATCTGGAGACATGCTTGGCCAGTCCATCACCTTTACCCTCAGCTTCCTTAGCAAGGCAGTGGTCGTCTTGGAGGTGGTTTTGGGGTCGTTTATCATGTTGGAATACTGCCCTGCGGCCCAGTCTCCGAAGGGAGGGTCTAGTGGCCCCATTGGCTTTGAATAAATAACAAGAGCAGAGCTTCTGACAGGTGCAGTACTTTTATTCTTTTGCCTCAAAGGTGTGCATTAAGGTTGAACACCACAGAGGTTAATCTTTTTGACTCCTTAAACACCATAAGCACCATTTGCACCGTGAAAACTGTAAAATTACATACATACAATACATTCGTTTACAGAGATCACTAAAAAGGGGGTTACAACAGAATTACAAATGTGGAGTTACAAAGTGGTGTTCCATTATCTACACACATATATATATAAATTAACATTAAACATCTAAAGAAACATGACTGTATGTTCAAAACATGTGGATTGTCTAAAGCATATCTTTTAACTAACAGCATGGACACAATTTATGGCTAAAACATATATACTGACAATATCTTTACTTCATTACCTTGCTCCGCTTGCCATGGAGTGCAAACTTTAAACGTTAGAAAAACTTCCATACATAGTTACATAGTTAGTCAGGTTGAAAAAAGACAAAGTCCATCCAGTTCAACCATAAAATAAAAAAATAAATAAAATAATAATATCATACAATCCCATATACCCAATTCTATACCCACAGTTGATCCAGAGGAAGGCAAAAAACCCCAGCAGAGCACGATCCAATTTGCTACAGCAGGGGAAAAAATTCCTTCCTGATCCCCCGAGAGGCAATCGGATTTACCCTGGATCAACTTTACCTATAAATATCAGTACTCAGTTATATTATGTACATTTAGGAAAGTATCCAGGCCTTTCTTAAAGCAATCTACTGAGCTGGCCAGAACCACCTCTGCAGGGAGTCTGTTCCACATTTTCACAGCTCTTACTGTGAAGAAATTTTTCTGTATTTGGAGATGAAATCTCTTTTCCTCTAGATGTAAAGAGTGCCCCCTTGTCTTTTGTGTTGACCGTAAAGTGAATAACTCCACATCAAGTTCACTATATGGACCCCTTATATATTTGTACATGTTGATCATATCACCCCTTATTCTCCTCTTCTCAAGAGTGAATAAATTCAGTTCCTCTAATCTTTCCTCATAGCTGAGCTCCTCCATGCCTCTTATCAGTTTGGTTGCCCTTCTCTGCACTTTCTCCAGTTCCCCAATATCCTTTTTGAGAACTGGGGCCCAAAACTGAACTGCATATTCCAGATGAGGTCTTACTAATGATTTGAACAGGGGCAAAATTATATTGGGTGAGGGGACCCTCGGTCCAAGCAATGTCACTTTATTCAGGCCGCTGTTCATGCTGCTGTTTTATCTAGCCACTTGATGATTACAACTGCCTGTCTTATCCACACTCAGTGTTTTTTTGCTGTCTGCTGCCAATTTGCTGCCCTGCATTGACCTGCGTTTTCTATTTTTGCTTTTTCTGCTTTTTGCTTGCTTCAACCAGTGAATAGATTGATATAATGTGACCTATCCAATTTTTATTCATCATTGCTATTTCATACCAAAATACTCAATTAGAACCGTATTTTTTGTATGGTGTCACTTTTTTATCCCAGTTTCAGCTTTTCATCGCACTGCTATATCTGCATTTTTCATGTTCTTTTGGAACTGGTCTAGCCCTATTGACTGGCCCTATTATACACAGGGACATTACCTGGACTCATTTTCCAGTTGATTACCCTGTTCTAATGCATGCATGCGTCCGCATTTAAGTAGTTTGTGGTTTTAATATTGGTGACGTCATCATATTAATTTTAATTGTCTGTGGGTGCTGGTATTGGTTTTTTGAGCATCAGTAATTTGTGTATTGATTTTTCTATTATTATTTAATATTTTTTTGTACCATTAAAAGTTATCTGTTTTCATAAGCGGCGTGGTCCACCTGTGGCTTCTTTATCCAGGGGGAGTCCAACTCTCTAGGTTTCTCCCTGGTGGGTTTTTCTTTATATGCAAAATGATATCTCTCTCTCTGGAGACCATACCTCTCTTAATACAAGAAAGGACTTTGCTCACTTTGGAAACTGCAGCTTGGCATTGCATGCCATTATTGAGCTTATGATCTACCAAAACCCCCAGATCCTTCTCCACTACGGATCCCCCCAGTTGTACTCCCCCTAGTATGTATGATGCATTCATATTCGTAGCCCCCAAGTGCATAACTTTACATTTATCAACATTAAACCTCATCTGCCACATAGTCGCTCAATTAGACAGAGCATTGAGGTCGGTTTGTAAATTGGCGACATCCTGTAAGGACGTTATTCCACTGCATAGCTTAGTGTCATCTGCAAAGACAGAAATGTTACTTTTGATCCCAGATCCAATATCATTTATAAAGATATTAAAAATGAAGGGTCCCAGCACTGAACCTTGGGGTACACCACTGAGAACCTTAGACCATTCAGAGTAAGAATCATTAACCACTACTCTCTGAATTCTGTCTTTTAGCCAGTTTTCTATCCATTTACAAACTGATATTTCCAATCCTGTAGACTTTACCTTACACATGAGCCGTGTGTGGGGAACTGTATCGAACGCTTTTGCAAAATCCAAGTATACCACGGTATACGCGGTACTGCTGGCTAGCCTTGCCTCTGAGTGAATGCTGAAACAAATGAGGGTGTCTCGTCACATTTGGCTCCCCATCACAGATTGCTCTGGAATAGGGTGACCACATTTCCAAACTACCATTCAGGGACACCCTCCCTTCCCAAAAATCAGCTTGTGCTGTAGCGAATTACAGCACAGTGATTGGACACAAAAGGCGGGATTTATGATTTCTCCAATCACAAGCAGGGGGTGGGATTTTGCTCCTCCAGGCATTCCTGACCAGGACAAGTACTGTCAGTGAGTAAAGCGGTGATGTGGTGGCCTTTTTTGGGGGTATCAGATTGGCCCGGGTGGGTGGCTGTGTCAGTTTCATTCCGGGACTGTATTGTCCTGGAATGAATGTGCCCGGGACAGACCTGCAAAATGCGGGACTGTCCCGGGCAATCTGGGACACGTGGTCACCCTACTCCGGAAGTGACGTTTCGTTACCGCCATCTTGCTACACCCCACACTTCTGCACAGTAATGATAGAGTGAGGAGGGGGCAAGCGGACATCTTGTTACACCCACCGCAGTTTTCGATTTCATAGTTATTTTCAACACAAAACAGAGCTTATATGCTTAAATACAGTATTTGTAAATCCGACGGACTGTTTAAATGTTAAATGTGAAAATCAGAGGTGTTCTGTCACATTAGCAACCATGTAAGGTCAGGAGGTTTGTTGCTGATTTTAAAATTTAACATCTAAACAGTCCGTCGGATTTCCAAATACTGTATTTAAGCATATAAGCTCCGTTTTGTGTTGAAAATAACTGTGAAATCTAAAACTCCGGTGGATGTAACAAGATGTCCGCTTGCACCCCTTCTCATTCTATCATTACTGTGCAGGATTTTGGGGTGTAGCAAGATGGTGGCGACGGAACGTCACTTCCGAAGCAATCTGTGATGGGGAGCCGAATGTGACGAGAAAAGGGCCTACTTTCTCCCAAACTAGAGGAAGGAAGAAGTGTCTGATGTTTTAAACATTCCCCAGGGGAACAAAAGTAAGGCAATAAAGGTTCCACCTGCCAGTCAGTGCTATACAAAGATTTAAAGCGACAGGCGGACAGTTATACTCCCACCAAATTATGTATGACGAATATTATTATTATTATTATACAGGATTTATATAGCGCCAACAATTTGCGCAGCACTTTACAACATTGGGAAAGACAGTACAATTACAATACAATACAGGAGGAATCAGAGGACCCTGCTCGTTAGAGCTTACAATCTAGAAGGGAGGGTCAAGTGGAACAAAGGGTAGTAGCTGTGGGGGATGATCAGATGGACAAGATGAAAAAACAGTTGTTAGGTGTGGGTAGGATAGGCTTCTCTGAAGAGAAGGGTTTTCAGGGATTGTCCAAAAGATAATAGAGTAGGAGATTAGCGGACAGATTGGGGTAAGGCGTTCCATAGGATTGGAGAGGCTCTGGAAAAGTCCTGGAGGCGAGCGTGGGAGGAGGTGATGAGAGAGCTAGAGAGCAGGAGGTCTTGCGAAGAACGAAGAGAACGATTAGGTTGGTATTTTGAGACTAGGTCAGTGATGTAGCTGGGGGCAGAGTTGTGGATGGCTTTGTAGGTAGTCGTTAGTATTTTGAATTTAATACGTTGGGTGAGCGGAAGCCAGTGGAGGGATTGACAGAGAGGAGTAGCAGACACAGAGCGATTAGTAAGGTGGATGAGTCTGGCAGCAGCATTCATGATGGATTGAAGGGGGGAAAGGGTATGTAGGGGTAAGCCAATGAGGAGGGAGTTGCAGTAATCAAGGCGAGAGATGACTGGGGAGTGAATTAAGAGCTTTGTGGTGGCATTGGTTAGAAAGGGGCGTATTTTGGAGATGGCGGCAAGATTTGGACAGTGATTGGATGTGGGGCTTAAAGGAGAGTTCAGAGTCCAGGACTACACCTAGAACCTTGGCATGCGGGGATGGGCTGATAGTTGTGCCATTGATTTTGACAGAGAGATCGGGGGAGGGGGCACGTGGGGGAGGAAAAATGCTAAGTTCGGTTTTGGATAAATTAAGTTTGAGGAAGTGGTGTGACATCCAGACTGATATATCTGATAGTAAATTAGTGATACGTGAGGAGAATGATGGAGTGAGTTGAGGGGTAGAGAAATAGATTTGAGTGTCGTCAGCATATATGACTTAGAGTCAGTGTCGGCCCGTCCATAGGGGGAGCCCGGGCGCCGCCCCCCTCCCCCCCCCTGAAGTCCCAAAAAAAAAAAAACGGGCCCTTTAAGAGTTTTTTCACATTGGCGGTGCGTCCATAGTGGGCGCAGAAGCGCCGCCCCCCCTCGCTCCTGCGCCCGTCACTCACCACAACAATACATAGGTTCATGCATTGCATGAACCTATGTATTGCTGCCGCCCACTATTCAGATGGCCGGCCCCTTGAGCGCCGGCCATCTGAATTACAGCATCTGGTTGGTCTGTAGAAGTGCCTATCAGAGTCAGCGGGCTGTAATCGGCTTCTAAACAGCTAACCAGGGGACGCACGGGGGTGCGTTCCCTGGCCAATCAGGTTCACCGGGTCTGGTTACCGGTAACCCGATTGGCTGAAGCGACATCGAGGGCGGGAGAAGACATCGAGGACGGAAGAAGGACGGCGCTGACCCGAGGAAGGTAAGTGCAGGGCTGGGGGGGACAAACTGGCTGCATTTGGGGGACAAACTGGCTGTATTATGGGGGACAAACTGGCTGTATTTGGGGGAAAAACTGGCTGCATTTGGGGGACAAACTGGCTGTATTATGGGGTCAAACTGGCTGCATTTGGGGGACAAACTGGCTGTATTATGGGGGACAAACTGGCTGTATATGGGGACAAACTGGCTGCATTTGGGGGACAAACTGGCTGTATATGGGACAAACTGGCTGCATTTGGGGGACAAACTGGCTGTATATTGGGGGGACAAACTGGCTGTATTAGGGGGACAAACTGGCTGCATTTGGGGGACAAACTGGCTGTATTATGGGGGACAAACTGGCTGCATTTGGGGGACAAACTGGCTGCATTTGGGGGACAAACTGGCTGCATTTGGGAGACAAACTGGCTGTATTATGGGGACAAACTGGCTGTATTATGGGGACAAACTGGCTGTATTATGGGGACAAACTGGCTGTATTATGGGGACAAACTGGCTGTATATGGGGGACAAACTGGCTGCATTTGGGGGACAAACTGGCTGTATATGGGGGACAAACTGGCTGTATATGGGACAAACTGGCTGTATATGGGGGACAAACGGGCTGCATTTGGGGGACAAACGGGCTGCATTTGGGGGACAAACTGGCTGCATTTGGGGGACAAACTGGCTGTATATGGGGGACAAACTGGCTGTATATGGGACAAACTGGCTGTATATGGGGGACAAACTGGCTGTATATTGGGGGGAAACTGGCTGCATTTGGGGGACAAACTGGCTGTATATGGGACAAACGGGCTGTATATGGGACAAACTGGCTGCATTTGGGGGACAAACTGGCTGTATATGGGGGACAAACTGGCTGTATATGGGGGACAAACTGGCTGTATATTGGGGGGAAAAAACTGGCTGCATTTGGGGGACAAACTGGCTGTATTATGGGGGACAAACTGGCTGCATTTGGGGGACAAACTGGCTGTATTACGGGGGACAAACTGGCTGTATTATGGGGGACAAACTGGCTGTATTTTGGGACAAACTGGCTGTATATGGGGACAAACTGGGCTGCATTTGGGGACAAACTGGTGGCGTTTGGGCACAGTGGCGGCAATTTTTTATTTTTTTTCCAGTTTGCGCCCCCCCAAAAAATTTGAGCACCAGCCACCACTGCTTAGAGTCATACATTATTTACAGAACATAACCATGGGCGCTATAAAAACATGAGTATTACACAATTTAGCTTATAGGTACCTCTGTGACTGACTACTGTATTGCAGTGGTATGCTAGTGTATTACTAAACTGGCAACTCATTTACTTTCTATGAGGACTACTAGCTTTTGAATAGGATGTTCAATAATTGAGGGTTTTGATATAGTCCTTCTTATCTTGCAATCTTCTGTCACCCACTAACACCTTGACTAAGGGTTGATCTTGACAGCATTCCACCAACACGAAGAAGTCCTTGAACTAGAATGGGGTCAAGGTAACCAAGAGGGCTAGAACTTGGAAGACTATCTCCCCTTTGAAGAAGTTGTAGCACTTGATGAAAAACTTGCTGTTGAACTAAACCTATCACTACCTTACCAAAGTCAGGATAGTAGCATTTGGGTATCTTGATTTCCTTTGAAGCTTGCAGACTACTCTTCCATGCCTCCCACCGTGGGCTTAAGCTCTCAGGTAGTGCTTCATCCCAACTGATGCCCCTGCGCCAAACCTCCTGGAGAATGCACTTGCCACTTAGTTTGAAGGGAGCTATGAAGCCTAGAGGATGATAAAGAGAGGCTACGACTGACAGGATACCACAATGAGTTCAGGGTCGATCCTTTATATCAACGCTGAAGCTGAAGGTGTCATTTTCAATTGACCATTGAATGCCAAGTACTTGTCCTTCTGATGTTGAGTCTGGGTTAAGTTTGAGAGGTTCACTAGTTGTTGCTCTTTCTGATGGATCTACACAAGACAGGACGTCCCTTTTGTTAGAGTTGAACTTATGCAGTCTTAAGCCAGCATTTTTACATAATCCTTGCGTTTCCAGGATTAGATTTGTAGCTTCACTGATTGTTGGAACACTGGTTAGGCCGCCGTCGACATAAAAGTTCTTCTCAATGAAAGCTGATGCTGAAGGATATTCTGCCTTGTGTTGTTGTGCAAGATACTTGAGGCCGAAGTTGGCACATCCTGGAAAGGAACTGGCACCGAAGAGGTGAACTGCCATTCTGTATTCTTTGGGTTCTGTTTCCAACTGGCCGTTCTCCCACCAAAGGAACCTTAAGTAATTGTGCATTTCTGGGGATGTAGAACTGGTGAAACATCTGTTCAATGTCGCATATCACAGCAACTGCTTCCTTCCTGAAGCGACAGAGGACTCCCACTAGAGAATTTATCAGGTCGGGACCTGTCATTAAGGTGTCGTTTAGGGAGATGCCTTGAAATTTGCTGAACAATCAAAGATGACTCTTAACTTGTCTGGCTTCTTGGGGTGATAAACCCCGTGATGTGGGATGTACCACACTGTTTCTTCCTCTGATAATGAAAGGGCTGGTTCTGCATCACCTTTTCTGATCATTTCTTCCATGAATGCAGTGTAGTTTTCGTAGTACTGTTTATTGGCCTTTAACTTTTTCTTTAGACGTTGAAGTTGAATAATGGCCAGCCTCTTATTGTTTGGTAGTGCCAGTTGACTGTTGTCTTTGAAGGGTAACGGCATCTCATAGTGTCCATCTTTCTTTTTTATTATGGTTTCAGAGAGAGACTGCACAAAACAAACGTCATCTTGAGACATGTACTTATCTTCATAATTTCTTTCAGAGAAGTCCATTTCTAGAGCCTTTAACACATCAGTGACTGGGGGCATTGGCATTTCTTTTACTGCGACTCTGTGTACGAAGCTCTGGCTACCCTGTATCAAGATGTGGATTTGCTAATCCTATGATGCTCCAGCCGAGCATAGTTTTTTGAGCAAAGGGTTCATCTTCGGAGCCCGTAATGACCTCCAAGGGAACCAGTGCTAATGGGCAATTGTAACCAATCAGCAGTCCGACTTCGCAGTCTTGAAGTGGCTGTAATTTGTTTGCCAAATGCTTGAGGTGTGGCCACTGAAGTGCAGTCTCCTTGGTGGGGATGTGAGACTTATCTACTGGAATGAAGTCTCTAGTATAGGCTTGACGGAGTTGGACTACAGCTTTAGAGTTGAAACCACGCACTTGCAGACCATGAGCAATTTGGCTTGATATAACTGTATCAATGGCTGTCATGGTGCTGAGCTTTAGTTGTAACGGCTTGGTGCTCACACTTAGCTTAGATACCAGGTCTGCCAAAACAAAGGTTGAATCGCTCTGCATGTCAAGGCATAAGTGAGGATTTCTCTCTGAGGCTCCACCGCAGCTGACAACAGAACTGGAACAATGCAGGAGGTGGCAAGAGAATTCCTTGTCAATGTATGGGACGTAACTTCAGGAACGTTGTCATTTACCTCATCTATCGTAGCTACTGAATCATCGTTTGGTGTTTTGACAGGCTCAGTGTTTCTCTGTATGTGCAAACAGGTTGAATGGCAACGACTACATATGCTACATGTGTGTCTTCCTTTGCAGTCTTTTGAAGTATGGCCCTTTCTTAAGTAACCAAAGCAGAGGTGGTTTTCATAAGAGGAAGGCCTTCTTTTCTTCGATGGTCCTTGCTGCAAAAGTCGCACATTTTGCGACGCTGTGTGTTCTGTCTTTGCAGACTAGGCAAGGTGGTTTTGGTCTTGAAGCTGAGATCTCTGGAACGCTGGAGGTGGAGGGCTTCATTTGAGTGTTTGTGTTGAGCGCCTTGGCTCTTTTGGGAATTCTCTCATCTGTGGTCTTGGTACTGAGGAGGAAGGGGGAGGCAATGGGGTTGCATGCTATCTTGGCTTCCTTTTGCAGGAACTCTGTGAAACAAGCAAAGGTTGGGTATTCTAATTCGTCCACAACGATGCGACTCCATCTACGCACAACCCATTCAGGCAGTTTCTTGAGCAGCTTGTGGTTTTCTTCACAATCATTTAAAATAGCTAGGCCTTTACCATGGGGAATGGCACTCAAACAGCCTTGAAGGAAATCCGCAAACTCTCTTAATGCTACAGGTTCGTTTGCTGATATCTTTGACCATTTAGTCAGCCTTTCTCTGAAAGCTCTTTGCACTATGAATGGACCTCCATACCTGTCCTGTAGGATTCCCCAGGCACCTAGATAAGCATCTTCTGAATTCCAATAGAAGAAACCTTCCACTGCCTTATGAGCTTCACCACTGAGATACCTCTTCAAGTGCAGCATTTTTTCGCACACAGGGATTGGTTTTTGATCAATCAGCGCCATAAAGGATATCTTCCAATCTATGAACTTTAAAGGATCACCTGTAAATACAGTTGGTTCAGGTATAGGGAGACAGTTGAAGATGAGCAGACTTGCAAGTCCTGGAATTCTTTTTGTGGTGTTGACACCTCAAGTGGTGTATTTGCAGGTTGAAATGGCACAGCTTTCGGATTCCAGGAGGTTTGTGGTTCATTCTTTTTGTAAAGGTTTTGCACCTTGTGGTCTGTCTCCTGTTCACAATATTCAAAACTATCATAGACGTTGTAAGCTTTCACTCTTGCTGCAGCTACCTTGACTTAATTTTCTGCTTGTAGCTGTTGCAGTCTTGTCTTTTCCTCATCTAACCTAAGTTTAATTTCTGCCTCCATTTTCTCAGCTTAACTTGTTGCTCACGCATCTGTTGCATTGCCTTTGCCTGTTCTATCTTGGCTGCAAGGTCGGCTTCTGCGTCTGCGCGTTTGCTAGAAGATCTGGAAGTGGCTCTCGAGCTTGAGCTAGAGTCTGGTAATGACTCTGAGAGGACAGTTTCTGTTTCTGTGTTTCCAAAGACTGACTCGTGCTCTTCTTTATTAAGTACCATCCTCACTCTTTCCTTCTCAAGTTGATCATTAAAGGTTTCCTCTACATTCGCTAGCCGTTTGCTGGTGAGGTTGCAGATTTCAGCTGCTAACATGGTGCATGCATCCATTCTTTTAACAACGTATGAGGTAGTGGCATAATTACGGCAAAGGGACTCATGCTATTGGTGTACTAGCGCTTCTTTGGCTTTAATCCCCTTCATTCTTGTTCCTAGGTCTTCGGCTAAGCAGAAGTCCTTTAACTTCGTCCTAATTTATTTTGCTAGCTCCTTCCAAGAGTCGTACGCCTTTTTGAATGCTATTTCATTTTTCTTAACTATTTCTTTGTGCATTTCTTAGCCCTTTTCTGTTAATCTTCGCTCTCTGGAGCTGGACCGCACTTGTTGTGGGTTTGTCTGTTTCTTTAGTGGGTGACAACATTTTGTTATAGTGTGCCTTTGCCTTTCAAGTGTGTGTGTACCTGAAGCCTAATCTGAATGAGAGTTGGCTCAAACTTGCTAACAATAGGCTACGATAGAAAATAGGCATTTACACTTGTAACCTATAAGATTAGCAAACAATGCATACCGTACGACAAAATGTTGTTAACCACTTCAATACCATGCACTTATACAGCTTCCTGCCCAAGCCAATTTTGAGCTTTCAGCACTGTCGCAATTTGAATGACAATTGCGCGGTCATGCTACACTGTACCCAAACAAATTTTTTATCATTTTGTTCCCACAAATAGAGCTTTCTTTCGGTGGTATTTGATCGCCTCTGCGATTTTTATTTTTTGCACAACAAATAAAAAAAGAGCGAAAATTTAAAAAAATAATATGTTTTTCTTTGTTTCTGTTAATTTTTTTGTAAATAAGTACCTTTTCTACTTCAATGACGGGCACTGATAAGGCGGCACTGAAGGGCACTGATAAGGCGACACTGATGGGCACCGATGAGGTGGCACCAATGAGGTGGCACTGATGAGGTGGCACTGATGGGCACTGATGATGGGCACTGATAGGTGGCACTGATGGGCACTGATATGTGGCACTGGTATGCGGCACTGATTGGCACTCATAGGCGGCACTGATTGGCACTCATAGGCGGCACTGATTGGCACTCATAGGCGGCACTGATGGGCACTTATGGGTGGCACTGATAGGTGGCATGGACGGGCACTGATAGGTGGGCACAGATTGGCACGGATGGGCACGGATGGGCACTGATAGGTGGCACTGATGGACACTAGTAGGTGGCATTGGTGGCACTGGTGCCCAGCAATGCCAGCCACCACACATTGTGAAAGTGCCAGTCAGTGCCCATTTGTGAGCACTGATTGGCATATTTTTTTTATGTTTTTTTTTTTTTTTACTACATGTGGATGGCCATGGGGGCCATCCACATGATTGGGGCTTCCCTGGTGGTCCTGGGGGCTTCCCTGGTGGTCTAGTGTGGGTATCCGAGGGGGGGCTGCGCTGATAAACAATCAGCGCGAACCCCCCCTGTCAGGAGAGCCGCCGATTGGCTCTCCTCTACTCGCGTCAGTCAGACGCGAGTGAGGAAGAGCCGATCAACGGCTCTTCCTGTTTACATTGTGATCAGCCGTGATTCGACACGGCTGATCACGTGGTAAAAAGCCTCCGACGGAGGCTTTTTACCGAGATCAGTGTAGCGGTGGGTCAGACTGACCCACCGCTCCACCGATCGCCGCGATGCGCGCCCCCCCGGGCGCGCAGCGGCTGTTATCCCGCAGGACGTCATATGACGTCCAGTGTGGATAACTGAACCACTTCCCGGACGTCAATCTGCTATTGACGGGGCGGGAAGTGGTTAAACGAAATACTGCTGATATTTTTTAACCAGACAATTTACCCTTTACGTAATTAACAACAGTTTCGTGGATTAGGAAACTAAGGAGATAGCGTTGCTTACAATTTGACACTAGGCACTCATATCACGAATATAATAACAATCATTGTGTTAGTAAAATATTCTTTATTTGGTTCGTATACAAATTAAAGGCGATTTCTGGACCGCGTATAAAGCAGCCCGCTATATTTAAATGTCCATGTGACGCGTTTACTTTTCCGCTTAGTCTCTGTTGCTAAGATGGTATCCGCACGTGTCCTTGCGAGGTGTTGGGAAGCCTTTACTCACAGTTTGATGAAAACAGCGACCCAGCCGGTGATGACAGATGTGGCGTCGAGTCTCCACCTCAGCGACAAGTTTTCACTGTAGCGGCCCCATTGGCTCTGAGTAAATAACGAGAGGAGAGCTTCTGACAGGTGCAGTACTTTTATTCTTTTGCCTCAAAGGTGTGCATTAAGGTTGAACACCACAGAGGTTAATCTTTTTGACTCCTTAAACACCTTAAGCACCATAAGCACCATAAGCACATTTTGCACCGTGAAAACTGTAAAAATTACATACAATACATTCGTTTACAGAGATCACCAAAAAGGGGGTTACAACAGAATTACAAATGTGGAGTTACAAAGTGGTGTTCCATTATCTACACACATATATATAAATTAACATTAAACATTAAACATCTAAAGAAACATGACTATATGTTCAAAACATGTGGATTGTCTATGAATTAATGCCTAAAACATATACAGTAGGGCAAAAAAGTCTTTAGTAAGCCACCAATTGTGCAAGTTCTCCCACTTAAAAAGATGAGAGAGGCCTGTAATTGTCATCATAGGTATACCTCAACTATGAGAGACAAAATGTGGAAACAAATCCAGACAATCACATTGTCTGATTTGGAAAGATTTTTTTTTGCAAATTATGGTGGAAAATAAGTATTTGGTCAATATCAAAAGTTCATCTCAATACTTTGTTATATATCCTTTGTTGGCAATGACAGAGGTCAAAAGTTTTCTGTAAGTCTTCACAAGGTTGTCACACACTGTTGCTGGTATGTTGGCCCATTCGTCCATGCAGATCTCCTCTAGAGCAGTGATGTTTTGTGGCTGTCGCTGGGCAACACGAACTTTCAACTCCCTCCAAAGGTTTTCTATGGGGTTGAGATCTGGAGACTGGCTAGGCCACTCCAGGACCTTGAAATGCTTCTTACAAAGCCACTCCTTCGTTGCCCGGGTGGTGTGTTTCGGATCATTGTCATGCTGGAAGACCCAACCACGTTTCATCTTCAATGCCCTTGCTGATGGGAGGAGGCTTGCACTCAAAATCTCACGATACATGGCCCCATTCATTCTTTCATGTACACGGATCAGTCGTCCTGTTCCCTTTGCAGAGAAACAGCCCCAAAGCATGATGTTGCCACCCCCATGCTTCACAGTAGGTATGGTGTTCTTTGGTTGCAACTCAGCATTCTCTCTCATCCAAACACGATGAGTTGTGTTTCTACCAAACAGTTAAACTTTGTTTTCATCTGACCATATGACATTCTCCCAATCCTCTTCTGGATCATCCAAATGCTCTCTAGCAAACCTCAGATGGGCCCGGACAGGTACTGGCTTAAGCAGGGGGACATGTCTAGCACTGCAGGATCTGAGTTCCTGGCGGCGTAGTGTGTTACTAATGGTAGCCTTTGTTATGTTGGTCCCAGCTCTCTGCAGGTCATTCACTAGGTCCCCCCGTGTGGTTCTGGGATTTTTGATCACCGTTCTTGTGATCATTTTGACCCCACGGGGTGAGATCTTGCGTGGAGCCCCAGATCGAGGGAGATTATCAGTGGCCTTGTATGTCTTCCATTTTCTAATTATTGCTCCCACAGTTGATTTCTTCACACCAAGCTGCTTGCCTAGTGCAGATTCAGTGTTCCCAGCCTGTTTGTTTCTGGTGTCCTTCGACAGCTCTTTGGTCTTCACCATAGTGGAGTTTGGAGTGTGACTGTTTGAGGTTGTGGACAGGTGTCTTTTATACTGATAACAAGTTCAAACAGGTGCCATAAAAACAGGTAATGAGTGGAGGACAGAGGAGCCTCTTAAAGAAGAACATACAGGTCTGTGAGAGCCAGACATCTTGCTTGTTTGTAGGTGACCAAATACTTATTTTCCACCATAATTTGCAAAAAAAAATCTTTCCAAATGATACAATGTGATTGTCTGAATTTGTTTCCACATTTTGTCTCTCATAGTTGAGGTATACCTATGATGACAATTACAGGCCTCTCTCATCTTTTTAAGTGGGAGAACTGGCACAATTGGTGGCTGACTAAATACTTCTTTGCCCCACTGTATACTGACAATGACAATGCACCTTTACTGCATTACATTGCTCCGCTTGCCATGGGGTGCAAACTTTAAACTTTAGAAAAACTTCCATAAACCATCACCTTCCCACGCGGTACTGCTGGTTAGCCTTGCCTCTGAGTGAATGCTGAAACAAATGAGGGCCTCCTTTCTCCCAAACTAGAGGAAGGAGGAAGTGTCTGGTGATTAAAACATTCCCCAGGGGAACAAAAGTAAGGCAATAAAAGTTCCACCTGCCAGTCAGTGCTGAACAAAGATTTAAAGCGACAGGCGGACAGTTACAGAGGGGATCATGCTCCACTTCAGTATGTCACAATACATGTTGGCATTCATGGTTCCCTCAATTAACTGTAGCTCCCCAGTACCAGCAGCACTCATGCGACCCCAGACCATGACACTCCCACCACCATGCTTGACTGTAGGCAAGACACACTTGTCTTTGTACTCCTCACCCGGTTACTGCCACACACGCTTGACACCATCTGAACCCAATAAGTTTATCTTGGTCTCATCAGACCACAGGACATGATTCCAGTAATCCATGTCCTTGGCCTGCTTGTCTTCAGCAAACTGTTTGCAGGCATTCTTGTGCATCATCTCTAGAAGAGACTTCCTTCTGAGACGACAGCCATGCAGACCAATTTGATGCAGTGTGTGGCGTATGGTCTGAGCCCCCACCCCTTCAACCTCTGCAGCAATGCTGGCAGCACTCATACGTCTATTTCCCAAAGACAATATCTGTAAATGATGCTGAGCACGTGCACTCAACTTCTTTGGTCGACCATGGCGAGGCCTGTTCTGATTGGAACCTGTCCTGTTAAACCGCTGTATGGTCTTGGCCACCATGTGCAGCTCAGTTTCAGGGTCTTGGCAATCTTCTTATAGCCTAGGCCATCTTTATGTAGAGCAACAATTCTTTTTTTCAGATCCTCAGAGAGTTCTTTGCCATGAGGTGCCATGTTGAACTTCCAGTGACCAGTATAAGAGAGTGAGAGCGATAACACCAAATTTAACAGACATGCAGGGGTGCCAATGATTCTTAAAGTATAACTAAAGGCAAAACTTTTTTTTAGTTTTGAATAGAGTGGAGATGGATTGGAACACCTGTCAGGTTTTAATTGCAATCTGTGTCCCCATTAAGGAGAGGCACCCGCTCTATTTGTCTCGTTTACCATTATCATTGAAAGTAAAAGAAAATCCCAGATTTTGGGTTGTCCCCAGAAAAGTAATATAGGGTAAATCTTCCAATGGGGACACTAGTTCTGGTGACCTGGGGGTTCCCAAGAAAGTCCCTTAGACCCCTTTCACACTGAGGCGCTTTTCAGTTGATTTAGCGCTGAAAATAGCGCCTGCCCCTAAAAGCGCCTATCATGTCTTCCCAGTGTGAAAGCCCAAGTGCTTTAACACTGGGGCGGTGCGCTTGCAGGACGTTCTGAAAAGTCCTGCAAGCAGCATCTTTGGAGCAGCATTGAAGTGAATGGGCAGCACTGCCAAAAGGCCTGCAAAGCGCTTCGGCAGTGCCGCAACACGGGCGCTTTTAACCCTTTCTTCAGCCACTAGCGGGGGTTAAAAGCATGCCACATATCCTAAAAGGCCTTGAGTCTTTCATTCAGCTAGTAGGAGGGAAGTGGGCCTAGCAGCGCGTCATCAAGGCCCGTCTGCTCTTCCGGGTTCATCTGGTTTCACAAGTAAGATGGCGACTGAGCTGTGTCTGGTCACAGAAGGTTACCAGCGGGACAACGCTGGATCCAGTGGCTAGTTAGAATCCATACTGTGCCTAAAACACCACCAGGCAAGCAGGGCTATAGAAAAAAAAGAATTTCCTCTTTAACCACTTCAGCTCCAGAAGGTTTTACCCCCTTCCTGACCAGGCCATTTTTTGCGATACTGCACTGCGTTGCTTTAACTGACAACTGCACGGTCGTGCGACGCTGTACCCAAATAAAATTGATATTCTTTTTTTCCCACAAATATAGCTTTCTTTTGGTGGTATTTGCTCACCTCTGCGGGTTTTTTAGTTTTTGCGCTATAAACAAAAAGAACAAAAACAAAATGTTTTACTTTCTGCGTCGATCAGCGATTTTTAGCGGGACTGCAAAATTGCGGCAGACAAATCTGACACTAAGCGACACTTTTTGGGGACCAGTGACACAATACAGTGGTTAACATCAGGGGCGATCAAAGGGTTAAATGTGTTCCCTGGGAGTGCTTTCTTACTGTGTAGGCAATGGCTTAACTGAAGAAATACAAAGATCTGCGTTCCTGCTTAGCAGAAACACAAGATCTCTGTCGTTCTTACTAGCAGAACGTCGATCTGCCTTGTTTACATAGGCAAACCACAGTTTTGCCTCTCTGCGAGCGATCACCAGGTTCCCAGCAGACGTTGCGTCCGCCGAACCCGCTAATTGGCTCCAGCTGTGTCCAATCACAATAATTTTTTTTTAAAACATTACATTTTTTAAACATTTTTTTTACATACTTTCATCAGAGTAGTTCAGGGTCACCATAGTTACACTGTACTACTCTGGGGGGTAATCAGTTATTTTTTTTTACACTTTAACCACTAGCCGATCAGCTCACACAGATATACTATATAGATATAGGTCGTCTCTCCTGCGTAAACCTGTCCGCTGTGACCCACGATCGCGTTGAGGAGAGAAGAACGGGGAACTGCCTATGTAAACAAGGCAATTCCCTATTCTGCCAGATGACATGACAGAGATCTACTGTTCCCAGTGATCGGGAACAGTGATCTCTGTCATGTTCCAGTAAAAACACCCCCCCCCCCCCTACACTTGGAACACACTTTTATTTTTGAAAGGTGTTTATTTATGAATTTTCCATAAAACACAACATCAAACAATTTAGTAGAATACAAAGGCACCATTGATACAGTAAAACCTTGTGTTGAGAGTAACTTGGTTTGAAAGCGTTTTGCAAGACAAGCAATATTTTTTTTCCATTTTTTATTTTATATATGTAGCGGGTATGTACTTTCCCGGGTGTAATTTGAACTTGGCAGAGACATCAGTGATGTGTAATTCCCTGCAGCCCAGCAGGTGGCGCTGTTGCCCTGGGCTGGGCTTGAATCATTGCTGTGTGCCGTGCCTCCTTTTTGTCCTCCCTCGGCAGCGGTATGGTGGGGCGGGGAACCCGCCGTGCTTGCCGGAAGAGGGTATAAAGGGGCCGGCCATCTTTGTCACGGGGTCGAGTCCCAGGCACCTTCAGCCTGTGGGCGGTGGTTCGTGTCGGTCCTCTAGGCGGCCTAGGCCTAGAGGACAGCCGGAGGTCGTGTTCCATCCCAGGCACCTTTAGCCTGGGGTGAGGTACTCGGATGGAGGTCTGGAGCTCAGTGCCCAACACTGAGTTCCGCGAGGGAAGGAGATCCTAGGGAACCCAGGGGTTGGGAACCCGAATCCGGAAGGCGTAATGGACCGGGGGGAGCTCCTCACTTAAAGACCTGGTGCAGCATATTGCCAGTGACGGGTGAGCCTCTCACCGGAGACCGCCTGGAAGGAAATTCCCCCCCTCGCTCAGAGACCGCAACCCACTTTCAGGGAGGAAAGTGGAGAACACATTGTGTCTGGGCCTATTCGCATCCACACCTCCTTTTCTGTTCTGTTTTTACAAGGGAGTTCAACTAATTGTGTTCATTCGAGAAGAATAAAGGAGTGTTGGACTTTAATGGTGTGGGGCTCATTTCCTGACAGACATTGTTCAAGGTAACTCTCGGTGGAGGCTCCAGGTGCACAGCACTGACCCGAAGGTAAAAGAACTTTGCTTATACCACACTGACACCTGTGGTGAAGGCCAGGCGTGGTGTCCCCGCTCCCTCCCCTCTGAAATGTACCCCTAGACAAGAGACAGACGAGCTGAAGAATAAGAGGGGAGTGAGGAGGGCGCTACATATACAAGCAATGTCTTGATATGCAAGTAGTATCATGTCACAACTGAGTATAAAAGAGAAGAGAGGCACCTCTAAGTGTAGCAATATGGTTACATTTAATGAAGGTACAACATTTAGCAACTCACATGGTTGATGATAAAAACAGGCACATCTAAGTATGCAGGCATCCAGGGTAAAGATGTCCACATAGACCATCCCCCTGCTGGATTTTGCTTCTAATCTTCCATTTGTAGATGGACATTTTATGGTTACACAACCTATCACATTGCTAAAATCTTTTTATATGGACTATAAACTAAAGGACTTATGAATAATCAGTTGTGGAACGAATCATTTGAGTTCCCATTAACTCTTATGGGGAAATTTGCTTTGATATACAAGTGCTTTGGATTATAAGCATGTTTCTGGAACTAATTATGCTCGCAATCCAAGGTTTTACTGTATATAGCAAAAGACCAAATAAAGCCATTTAGGCTTAAATGACCAATTGAATACAATGATATAAAACAACAATCACTCCCAGTTTCCCATACAACCTTCAAGATTAGTGATGTGAGAGGGCCTATCAGGAACTAGGATGTATAAGTTCAGGTACCTAAAAAATAAACAACACCAGCCATACAAACACACACACACACACATACACACCATGAACATGCACTAATCCCACCGCGCCATAGTCCCAATTTACGTAAGACAGAATCGTAATACAATACTTAGACAATATCCAGCTTAACTACTCAATATCTGCCTGGCCTACAAGGTCATAGCTCACTAAAGGCCGACCTTGGTCAGTTCAGCTGTGAAGACAAGACTGTACCCCAAAATGATATAGAGACATGCAGCCATGGTTGCCATACTTTAGTAATTTTTTTTTTTAACATGCTCTACTTTTGTATAGTTTAAATTTGGGGAGTTCCCCATTAATAATACGGTAAAGAGTTTGGGTTGTTGGCGAGGTGACATCCTTCCAATGCAACAATATAACTTTTCGTGCATAATACAAAACTGTACGTATTAAAATCCGGGCGTGGGTTCTGAGTACAAAGTCATTTTATACTAAAAGTCCAACTTTCGGAGTTTGAGGTATCGGAAGTGCAAGTTGAGTTTCAAAAAACCCAAACAAGTCTCTCCATTAAGGCCTCATTCACACGAGGTGGATCCGCTGCAGCGGAGTCCGCCAGCTCCCGCCAGCTCAGCGGGAGATCTCTCCATTGATCTCCACTGAGCTGGCAGATGACAGGTCCCTCTCTGCTCACTGAGTGGGGAGGGGCTTGTCGAGGGCCGCTGTCTCCTATGGAGAGATCGGGCGAAAACAGACAGCATGTCCGTTTTAATCAGATCTCACCCGATCCGATCCGCCATGGACGGATGGCGACGTATCGCCATACGTCTGATTTTAGTGGATCGGAGCGGGTCGGATGTCAGCGGAAATGTCACCGCTAAAATTTGTCGCTCCATAGACTTGGAGCGCCCGTTCAGGTCCGCCGAAAAAACTGACAGGCGGACCAAGTGTCACAGCCATATTTTTAACTGCCAACTGGCCCGTGTGAAAGGGGCCTAAGATGTCAGTCCCGGGAAGCTCCATAACATGTGAAGTAAATCTGCATCAGCTAAATTACAGTACATCTAGAACAAACTGCAGCTATTCCCAATCCCATACAAGACAGTTTAGCTGGAGTGTAGTGTAAATGATGTATACATTTAAATTGGATAAATTGATCAGCAGTGTTAAAAATATCTTGAAAACAAACCTCAGTGGCTTCTTCCCAGCCCTCCTCAGAGAGTTCAGGTAGCAGTATTGTCAACCTACCAGATTGAAATTTACTGACACAGCCAAGTTTTTACTTGCATTTCCAAAAGTTACAAAATTACAGTTTTAAGTACAAATTTCAGTATTTAGGCTACAAACAAGTAGAATATGCAATTAGCAATGTGATTTAACCACTTAAGCCCCGGACCATTTTGCAGCTAAAGGACCAAGCCCCTTTTTGCGATTCGACACTGCGTCACTTTAACTGACAATTGCACGGTCGTGCGACGTGAATCCCAGACAAAATTTGGCGTCCTTTTTTTCCCACAAATAGAGCTTTCTTTTGGTGGTATTTGATCACCTCTGCGGTTTTTATTTTTTGCGCTATAAACAAAAATAGAGCAACAATTTTGAAAAAAATTCAATATTTTTTACTTTTTGCTATAATAAATATCCCCAAAAAATATATAAAATAAACATATTTTTTCCTCAGTTTAGGCCGATACGTATTCTTTTACATATTTTTGGTAAAAAAAAAATCGCAATAAGCGTATAGTGATTGGTTTGCGCAAAAGTTATAGCGTTTACAAAATAGGGGATAGTTTTATGGCATTTTTATTAATATTTATTTTTTACTACTAATGGCGGCGATCAGATCGGATCGATCAGATCGTGACTGCGACATTATGGCGGACCCATCGGACACTTTTGACACTATTTTGGGACCAGTCATTTTTACAGAGAGCAGTGCTATAAAAATGCACTGATAACTGTGAAAATTACACTTGCAGAGAGGGGTTAACCTGTAGGGAGCGCTAAAGGGGTTAAGTGTTACCTAATGTGTGTTTATTACTGTAGGGGGCGTGGCTTGGCGTGTGACCTCACTGATCGTCGTTCCCTATGACAGGGAACAGACGATCAGTGACAGGCTCGCTAGGAAGCATGGGGAGAGGTTTGTTTACACTTCCCTCTCCCCGTTCTTCAGCTCTTTGACCCGATCGCGGGACACTGGCGGAGATCGGGTCCGCGGGTCCCGCGACTGCGGTCACGGATCTCAGGACCGGGTCGCAAGTGCGCCGCTGGTGGCACGCATGCGACCGACGGCTGGGCTCTTAAAGGGCAACGTATCTGTACGTGATTTTGTCCAGCCGTGCCATTCTGCCAACGTATATCGGCGTGAGGCGGTCCTTAAGGGGTTAAGGTAGATATTAAGGCGAAAACATATTTCTTATTTTATTTTCGATATAGTAAGTAAGTAGGTCAAGGACGTGACTCAGGAGGTTAAGAAATCAGATGGGTAGGCACACACATATTAATTTGAATCTCAGAGTGACACCAACAAGAGTGTGCAGCAGCACCGATGATGATGACACTGCACCCATGCGACACGTCTCTCTCCAAGTCAGATGGTCCTTTCAGTCCACTCCAGTCCAAACAGCACTGAGAGTCCCACTCCCGGCTTCCCTTGCTCCTGTCCCGCAGACCCGCACACGAGGCTCCGCACACTCCGCTCAGCTCCCTGGCACCATGACATCACATGACACGCTCAGCCAGACCCACCCCCACAAGCTCCACCCAAACACAATATAGCAAGCTCTTGGATAGTCTCAGCCGGCTCCAGATGAAGCGCATGAGCAGAGCCAAGTGTCACAGTTATATTTTTAACTGGTAACCTTTTCCTGTCACTGGAATTTACTGGCAGGGGTAAAGTGCCCATTTTTTACTGGCTGCCAGTAAAAATACTGGCGGTTGGTAACGCTGTCAGGTAGTAACACCAACCATTTATTGTGTGAGTTCTGAAATGGGTCTGCCCCCCCCATGAAAGACGGCTTTTAAATGTTGTTACCCATTTGGTAAGTTCAGGATAGGTTAATAGGTCCTCCATTGGAGACTCCGTGAGCTTTATAGTCAATGCCCCAAATTGCGTCCGGATGGCATGCTGGAGTAGCAGGTATTTAAAAAAGGATTTGTTGTCAATACCATGACACCCCCTAAAATATTAAAAGTAATAAAATAACATGCGAGAGGTGAGTGACTTCAAAACTAACCCACCAGTTTGATTTCAGGTGCCCATAGAGCTCAGGGAGGTTGGGGTTATTCCATAGGAGAATTTGTGGCAATGGTCTCTGATTCGATGTTGCAAGTATGTTACTCCCTTCCTTCCGCGCTAAGAAACTCATATCTTTAGGGGAATGTCGAGAACACTTGGATCTCAATGCTCTATGCAACGCATCTTTGAGAAGTGGCCGGGCCAAAAAAGGCTGACAGGAGAGCTGTCGAGGGGGTCCGAGGGTCAGAATGCAACCAATCATAGACATAAGCAAGTTGGGATGCTATAAAATAGTTACGTAAATTCGTGCAAGCGAGACCTTCTATTGATTTAGATGCCTGCAGAGATGACTTCGCAATCCGAGGCTGGGTAATATTCCATAAGAAAGAGGAAAGGGTGGATTCAATAGTCCAAAAAAGCTTTTTAGGGGAAAAAACAGGAGCCGCTCTAAAATAATATAAAAATGTTGGTAAAAAAATAATTAAAAAATATTTATACAGCCTATGAGGTTCAAAGGCAGCGTTGACCATATGCAAAGTTTGTCTATCATCTGTCTGACAATTGGAGTAATATTAGGGTCCTCATATTTGGAGATTCATTATGGATATGGACACCTAAGTACTTAAAGAATTGGGCTGTTTGCAGGCCGCAGCCCCTTAAGTAATCATCAGAAAAAGAGGGGCCAATAGGGAAAGCTATAGATTTCTCCCAGCCCACCCTCAGACCAGACACCTCGCCAAACTCCCCTTCCATCTGCATCAATTTGTTAAAAGGAACTTTGCCATCAAGGTACACAAGGGCATCATCCACATACAGAGAAATCTTCTCTGTCAGCGGACCATAGCAGATACCCCCAATCTCAGATGTCTGGCGCACCGCCAAAGCAAGGGGCTCAATGGCGAGAGCGAACAGGAGTGGAGAGAGGGGGCACCCCTGCCTAGTACCTCTCTTCGGTAAAAATGGCAAGGAAACATCTTTATTGGTACGGACTCTAGCCCTTGGATTTTCATATAGTAGGCAAACCCATATCACATATCGTGGACCAAAGCCCATCTGTGACATAGTTTTCCAAATGAGGGAACACACTTAACCCCTTCCCTGCCAGTGACGTTTTTACATTGATCAGTGCATTTTTATAGCACTGATCAATGTAATAATGTCACTGGTCCCCAAAAAGTGTCATTTGGGGTCAGATTTGTCTGCCACAATGTCGCAGTCCCGCTAAAAATCGCAGATCTTCGCCATTACCAGTAAAAACAATAAAGAAATCCCTAAATCTATCCCGTAGTTTGTAGACGCAATAACTTTTGCGCAAACCAATCAATATACGCATATTGCGATTTTTTAACCAAATAAATGTAGAAGAATATATATAGGCCTAAACTGATGAATACATTTTTTTTTATAATTTTTTTTGGATGTGTATTATAGCAGAAAGTAAAAAAAGTTAATATTTTTTTAAATTGTTGGTCTTTTTTTGTTTATAGCGCAACAAAATAAAAACCACAGAGGTGATCAAATACCACCAAAAGAAAGCTCTGTTTGTGGGTAAATAAAGGACGTCAATTTTGTTTGGGTACCATGTCACATTACTGTGCAATTGTCAGTTAAAGCGACGCAGTGCCGTATTGCAAAAAATGGCCTGGTCATTAAGGGGGCAAATTCATCCGGGGCTGAAGTGGTTAATTGCGGTTACTGCGATGATCATTGTAACAGCATTGTTTTGAACTGTCATGAATGGGATACATTCATAACAGCTGTGATTTACAATTGTGTGCTGTGATTGACCCACAGCTATCACATTGTACAGGGTGCTGTGATTGACCCAAGTACAATGTGATAGCTGTGGGACAATCACAGCATCACAAAAGGATCACAGCTTGTATGAATGAAATTCATTCATAACAGCTTTGTTGGCATTGTGATCGTAGCTATCACATGATGCCCTGACTGCTCAAAGACCAATTATTTTGGTGTAAAGAGAAAAACAGGGTCAGACAGTATTTGCAAAAGTGTCTTGTGTCCATCCTTGGCCTTTTTTCTAACATTTGTTGCCTTCCAATGCTGCTTGCTGCAATGGCCAGTTATAGGTGGGGGCAGTGGCTTCTTTTTGTATTACTGTTATATTGGTCAGTGTTATGTCCCTTAGACACGGGTCTCTCAGGGTGCACCAACATCACAGTCAGGCAACGCACTGACACCTTTGCAGCCATTGTGCTATGTGCTGGGTGCTCAGTGTGCCTAGGGTGACCACATTTCCAAACTACCATTCAGGGACACCCTCCCTTCCCAAAAATCAGCTTGTGCTGTAACGAATCACAGCACAGTGATTGGACACAAGAGGCAGGATTTATGGTTTCTCCAATCACAAGCAGGGGGCGGGGATTGTGCTCCTCCAGGCATTCTCGGCCAGGACAAGTACTGTCAGTGAGTAAAGCGGTGATGTGGCTGCCTTTTTTGTGGGCATCAGATTGGCCCGGGAGGTGGCTGTGTCAGTTTCATTCTGGGACACTGTATTGTCCTGGAATGAAGGTGCCCGGGACAGACCTGCAAAATGCGGGACTGTCCCGGGCAATCCGGGACACGTGGTCACCCTAAGTGTGCCCCTGTACCTTTAAGAAGGGGTGGGCTCCCTTCAGTCCACCTGCCGTCCATCTATCCATCAGAATGCATGTGCTTCCATTGTGGAGTCACTCATGAGCTAGTGATAGGACTACAGATACCAGGGTGCCTTGGCAGGGCTCTGGTAGCTTAGGCATGTATTTGCAAAATGTGCAGACTAAACCACTGTTTTTAACACATACTGTTAAACAGGTTAATTTGGTTGTCCGCAGGCTGGTCGGTAAGTGAGCTTGGAGTTTTCCTTGGATTTATCCTTGGCCTTTTTTCCAACCATCCCAAAAGATACTGGCATGTCAAATGTTGAGGCATCACTTGCTAGCTTAATTATCTCTGCCAGCAGCTTTCCTGGAGTAAAGTTTACGTGGACACTTTATCACTGTGCCCTGAGCTTGAGGCTGATCTTGTGTTACAGGCTGATACTGCGCTTGCTACCTAAAAAGGACTTCTCCTTAGAGTCCTCTGAGACACAGAGGGGGAGGCAGATGTTTCTAACTTCGCAGTGGTTGAGAAAAAGTGCATTTTAACTTTTACACAAAACCTTCCAAAATGTATGCCAGGGGGTTCAAGGATGAGGATGGCTATGATATATCAAGGATGGGTGTGGGGAACCAGAGGGATGCCACTGGTGACTGATCCCTGTTCTGCAGGTCCCCCATGTAGATCAAACTCTCAACCCACTAAGCTGCAACAGTGCAAGATTAGGCCAGGGTGGATCTAGACAGTTTTTGAAGGGTGTCGTGCTTAGTCTAGGAGTATAAGGGGGAGAGTTAATGAGACACATCCAGTGTGTCACCTGCTGTGCACTTTTGGGTATGGCCAAAAAGTGGTCATGGGCAAGAGGTGGGTGTTTTTTCACCATGTATGACTTGTAGTTTGCCATCTTTCTTCAATTTTTTTAAAAAGGTAGAGCCTGGCGGTACACTGAAGAGTTTGTGAAAGTGAAACAAGCCCCATTGGGGCAGATAATGATGAGCCCCAGCAAGTGTAAGGGCCAGCATTGATAACCCCCAGCTAGTGTAAAGGTCAGCAATAAACCCTAGCACAGCACAACCTCCTTCAAGCATTGCATAAAAATTAACCCCCAGCGCTGTACAACAATTGATCCCCAGCACGGCATAACAATTAACACCCAGAAATGCATATTAATTATTTCCCAACATGGCACAATAATTTACCCCCTACATTACACAATAACTAATGCCCAATATTGCAAAATAACCACACAATAATTACAGAGTGTGGCGATCAGAACTATACAACATTAGTTGCTCAGTGTGCCCTTTTACAAATGTAGCTGGTTATGTTATACGAGTGCTAAGAAATTTTTTTGGGGGGCTTCAGCACACCCATGTCCCCCCTGACAATGCCCTTGAGCTTTATTGAACTTCTTATTTTCACTCTTGCACAGTAAGACTGCACAGCAAGTAAAAATATGAGATGTATTTATTTATTTTGCTATGTATGTGTGCTAAACAGTGTACAAAATTGTCTGTGTCAGTCGTTTGCTGGAGAGCTGGACCACTGCTCTCACACAGAGCCCAGTGCTCCAAGACTTTAGTAGTTTAATCAACGCTGTATCCTGGCCTAGGCCAACAAGGCCCAGGCCTAGGGCAGCACTTTCTGGGGGGCAGCACGGAAGGAGTCCCCGCCGGCTTGTGCTACACTGTTAGTGTAATGTAAGCTGCTTCTAATTTTGACTGTCCTATCAGCCTGGATCACAAACCTTCCTCACTGTGCTATGTTATCTGCTGCACCATTGGCATGGTTATATCTTCTCAGTCCTCTCCATAAAATGATCATAAATTTCTGCTTCAAGTAGAACTATAGGCAACACTTTTTTTATTCATTTTGGATAAAGTAAGGGAGGGTTATAGCCCCTGTCAGTTTAATTTTTACCATCCCTGTCCCATTGCAGAGATTTCCCTTCACTTCCTGCCCCATAGCCAAACAGGAAGTGAGAGGAAATCTATGCAAATTAAGGGAATCCATTCCCCCCCCCCCAGGCCCTAAGAACTAGTGTCCCCACTTGAAAATTTCAGGGTGGGTTTTAAACAGAAAGGGGTGTGGCATTGACAGGAAGGGGTGGGTCATATTTAAATTAGGGGGTGCATGAGTTTAGTCAGGCCTAGGGCATAGTTACCAACAGTCCCGAATTTCCCGGGACAAGCCCAGTTCTTTTTGTCCCGGTAAATTCGGGAATGCTTTAGCTAAAAACGGCAGCGGCTACACAAAAATGGCCGCTGCCGCCACCATATTTGTTTACGTTTTCCCCTTGTGTTCAGTGCAGAGCCTGGGGCAGCCAATCGGCTTCGGATTGGCGACTCCTCCCCGCTCTCCACTGAACGCAAGGAGAGGCACAAGGAAGCAGCATGCTTCACCCGCCGCCGCCGCCGCTAACGACCCTCTGCCCAGCCCCCGTGTGTCCGACAAGGAGCGGGGACACGGATGTAAGGACCGGGGCTCCACTGGCTGGGGACACTGACGCCTATCAGCACCCGGCGCCGCCGCTGCCAACAACCCTCCGCCCCACCCCCGTGTGTCCGACGAGTGGGGACACTGATGGAAGGACCGGGGCACCGCTGGCTGGGGACACTGTGATGGTCCTGGCTCACTCCATTTGGCAGACCCCTCGGACCACCAGCACATCCTCACGCACCGCAGGTACCGTACTATTGCACTGTAGTGTAGTGGGTGGTGGGGTAATTGTAGTGTAGTGGGTGGTGGGGTAATTAGTGTAGTGTAGTGGGTGGCGGGGTAATTTAGTGTAGTGGGTGGTGGGGTAATCACAGTGTAGTGTAGTGGGTGGTGGGGTAATCACAGTGTAGTGTAGTGGGTGGCGGGGTAATCAGTGTAGTGGGTGGCGGGGTAATCATTGTAGTGGGTGGCGGGGTAATCAGTGTAGTGGGTGGCGGGGTAATCAGTGTAGTGGGTGGCGGGGTAATCAGTGTAGTGGGTGGCGGGGTAATCAGTGTAGTCGGTGGCGGGGTAATCAGTGTAGTGAGTGGCGGGGTAATCAGTGTAGTGGGTGGCGGGGTAATCAGTGTAGTGTAGTGGGTGGCGGGGTAATTAGTGTAGTGGGTGGCGGGGTAATTAGTGTAGTGGGTGGCAGGGTAATCTGTGTAGTGTAGTGAGTGGTGGGGTAATCAGTGTGGGGTAATCAGTGTAGTGGGTGGCAGGGTAATCTGTGTAGTGTAGTGGGTGGTGGGATAATCAGTGTAGTGGGTGGCAGGGTAATCTGTGTAGTGTAGTGGGTGGCAGGGTAATCAGTGTAGTGTAGTGAGTAGCGGGGTAATCAGTGTAGTGGGTGGCGGGGTAATCAGTGTAGTGGGTGGCGGGGTAATCAGTGTAGTGGGTGGCGGGGTAATCAGTGTAGTGCATAGTTGCCAAACAGTCCCGAATTTCCCGGGACAATCATGATTTTTGGACCCTTGTCCACAAGTGTGGAGGGGGCTCTGCTGGGGAGGCACCTGATGCAAGGACGGACTGCTGGGGAGGCACCTGATGCAAGGACGGACTGCTGGGGAGGCACCTGATGCAAGGACGGACTGCTGGGGAGGCCATCTGGTGGCAGGCGACGTGGCAGGTAACACGCTCAGGGCTTCCACTGATTCGGCATTATGGTGAGTTGAATGATTTCATTTTATATTACAATGTAAAAATAGAAATAATGCACTTCAATCATCCTGACACCGTAACAACCATGGTGCCGGGATGATTGAAGCGCCAACAGGTGTTTTGGAGTATCCTTATCTGCCAATTTTGTTACACATTACTATTGTGGTGTAGGATCTGGCTTCTTTCTTTCTATTTCTTTCTCTCTCTTTCTCTCACCTCGGACTCTAGCCACACCCCTTTGAACCACGCCCATTTAAACCACACCCACTATTGTGCGTAAACCACGCCCATTTTTCGCTCCGGCATGACATGCCTACAAACGAATACCCCGCCCCTGATTATAGCAAGGCTCTGCCTCAATACAAAAAAAGGGTCCCAGATGTTTTTTTTGCAATGTTGGCAACTATGCTAGGGCAGCACAAAACCTAAATACACTACTGGGTTTAATACTCCCGCTGCACTGCAATCAATAGCTCAGGGAAGGGGCATGTTGAACAGCTGAAAACCTGGACCACTGGACGATTGGTTGTTAAGCACAAGCACATTGTAAACAAAAAACAGACTGCATAACAAATGAATAAAATGTGATTGGGTTTAACTATATACAGCTTTGTGGAATTCTATTAAATTTGACTGATAAAAAAGATATAGATAGCAAAATTTGCTTCTAAGAAAAATATGTAAATGTTAAACGGTGGGCTGTGTTTAGTCCACGCTTCTGACATGGCTACTATCACAAAGCTGGCTAATACAGTGCTTGCTGTTTCACAAAAATAATTAATGTGAAAATTAATTTCTGACAAGCTAGTTCTAAGAGATTGGGTAGCCCCTGTTTCCTATACTATAGCTCACTCTAGTGGCCAAACAAGGTCCAAAAGCTATTGAAAGCCATCTAATGTTTGTTTGAATAGGAATATCAGACAATACTAAATAGCATTTATGCATAAAAGAGTTTTGGTCGGTTATTAGTACAGGTCTAGCATGAATAGGGATGGGGTTCAGGTTCACTGCTACCATGGATTCACAGCAAACACCTGCAAATCTCCAAATTTTGGCCAAAAAGTTCATAGGTTAGCCTCCAGAAATAAATAACAATTTTTAATTATAAATGTAGCACTCACCACCCCTTCTCCCCTTGGCTCACTCATGGGTGAAAGGGCACACCTATGCCACATGCCCGCCCGTACCCTCCTGTGTGAAGAGGTTGAGCGGTGTAATGTACCTGGGTCTCTGTGGTTGGGTTCCCCCATAGAATGGCTCCCGTCACTGTGATAAAGACAAGTCTCTATTCAGGGCCGGCGCTACCACTAGGCGAAGTAGGCAGCCGCCTAGGGGCGCACTACCACCTAGGGCGCAACCTCAGCCTCTGTCCTGTGTGACTGTGTGAGCTAGGCTCTCCTCTCTCCTGATCGCTGGCCTGGCCCCATTCAGTGTGGCGCCACCAAATACCCCCCATGTGTAGCGCAGAGCGCCCCGCTGCGCTGTCACACCTCAGTCCTCAGACAGGTATAATCACACAGCGCCGCTCCGGGACTCCTTTGCTCCAGCCTGTCCCTCTGGTGCGGCGCTGTGTGTCTTGTGTGTGCAGCGGAGGGGCGGGGCTGAGGAGTAGCTGACTGACCTCCCGCCCAGCGAGGACTCCATGGAGCGGGTGGATGGCATTGGCGGCGGTGCGGCGCTGGCCTGGCCCTGGCGGGGACTCCGTGGAGAGGATGGATGGCGCTGGCCTGGCCCCTGAGCAGAGCCCTGATGATGGCTGACGAAGCACCAGAGCAGAGGTAAGGAGGAGGACGGATCGATCTACATGCTGTATGAGGGGGAGGGGGAGGGGGGAGTGTGTTTGAGTAGTGCAGGAAGTAGGAGTCAGGGGGGTCAGTGTATGTGTCCTGTAAGGGGGGTTAGTGTATGTGTCCTGTAAGGGGGGGTCAGTGTATGTGTCCTGTAAGGGGGGGGTCAGTGTATGTGTCCTGTAAGGGGGGGTCAGTGTATGTGTCCTGTAAGGGGGGTCAGTGTATGTGTCCTGTAAGGGGGGTCAGTGTATGTGTCCTGTAAGGGGGGGTCAGTGTATGTGTCCTGTAAGGGGGGGGTCAGTGTATGTGTCCTGTAAGGGGGGGTCAGTGTATGTGTCCTGTAAGGGGGGTCAGTGTATGTGTCCTGTAAGGGGGGGTCAGTGTATGTGTCCTGTAAGGGGGGGTCAGTGTATGTGTCCTGTAAGGGGGGGTCAGTGTATGTGTCCTGTAAGGGGGGGTCAGTGTATGTGTCCTGTAAGGGGGGGTCAGTGTATGTGTCCTGTAAGGGGGGGTCAGTGTATGTGTCCTGTAAGGGGGGGTCAGTGTATGTGTCCTGTAAGGGGGGGTCAGTGTATGTGTCCTGTAAGGGGGGTTAGTGTATGTGTCCTGTAAGGGGGGTCAGTGTATGTGTCCTGTAAGGGGGGGTCAGTGTATGTGTCCTGTAAGGGGGGGTCAGTGTATGTGTCCTGTAAGGGGGGTTAGTGTATGTGTCCTGTAAGGGGGGTCAGTGTATGTGTCCTGTAAGGGGGTGTCAGTGTATGTGTCCTGTAAGGGGGGGTCAGTGTATGTGTCCTGTAAGGGGGGGTCAGTGTATGTGTCCTGTAAGGGGGGGTCAGTGTATGTGTCCTGTAAGGGGGGTCAGTGTATGTGTCCTGTAAGGGGGGTCAGTGTATGTGTCCTGTAAGGGGGGGTCACTGTATGTGTCCTGTAAGGGGGGGTCACTGTATGTGTCCTGTAAGGGGGGGTCAGTGTATGTGTCCTGTAAGGGGGGTCAGTGTATGTGTCCTGTAAGGGGGGTCAGTGTATGTGTCCTGTAAGGGGGGGTCAGTGTATGTGTCCTGTAAGGGGGGGTCAGTGTATGTGTCCTGTAAGGGGGGGGGGGGTCAGTGTATGTGTCCTGTAAGGGGGGGGTCAGTGTATGTGTCCTGTAAGGGGGGTCAGTGTATGTGTCCTGTAAGGGGGGGTCAGTGTATGTGTCATGTAAGGGGGGTCAGTGTATGTGTCAGGTAAGGGGGGGTCAGTGTATTTTTCAGGTAAGGGGGTGTCAGTGTAATTGTCAGGTGGGTTAGTGTAGGGGACAGGGGGTTAGTGTATGCCAGGGGGTCAGATAGGTCACATGTGTTGCAAGGGCAGGTTAAAGTGGAGTCAGGGGCGCAGCCGGGGGGGGGGCGGCAAAATTAGGTTTCGCCTAGGGTGTCAAAGATCCTTGCACCAGCCCTGTCTCTATTCCTCACCAATTGCAACTCCAACGTAGAGTTTATTTCTCTCTTATACACGATAATTAGACAGGAAAAGGTTGGAGGAAGATCAGGACAGCAAGAGGTGTGGGAATAGGTCCAGACACAAACAAATTCTTATTCACTACCCATATCTTCAGGTAGATCCTACCTAAAAAACACACTAATGCCTCATACACAAAATCAATTTTCCCGACAAGAAAAGTGTGATGTGAGAGTTTTGTCAGGAATTCTTTTTTTTTATAAATTCTTTCTTTTTCATAAGTTTCACATTACAGGTTTTCACATTTTATACCATCTGATTATTTCAACCAAAAAATATTACAATCTTGTATTTACCTACCTACTAATGCTTCATTAGTTCAATGTGACTTCTCTTTTCCTCTTTAACCTCTACCTTCCTTCTCAGTAATACCCCCCTCTCTCCCCCCAAAAAAAGGGGAAAAAGAGGATAGGATTGCACTCTTCCCCCCCCCCTATACATCCTCTCCCTCCTCCTCTCTCCAGCCCCCACCCTCTCCCTCATCTCTCCTCCCCTAACTCTTCCCTGTATTTCAGGTAGGGTGCCCATATCGTCCGGTGTCTCCCATCTTGATCTTTCATTGCCATCGTAAGGTTCTCCATTTGTTGAATCTCTGCGATTCTAGCGAACCATTGTGCTCTGGATGGGGGACGCTCCTTTTTCCACAAGACAGGGATACACGTCCTCGCGGCTGTGAGGAGGTGTCTTAGCAGTGAGTTTTTGTATTTTTCCACTGATATAGGGATATCAAGTATTAGAATGGCTGCTGGTCTGTCTTCTAAGGACACTCCTGTTATTGTTTTGATAGTTTCTATTGCCATTTTCCAGAACTCCTGCATTTTCGCACACGCCCCAAAAATTTGCAGTAACGTCCCTTCTGCTACGTGGCACCTCCAGCAGGCATCTGACGTCTGAGGATATATTCGATGCAATACTGTTGGTGTTTTATACCACCTAGTTAAAATTTTGTATCCTCCCTCCTGGTATCTACTCGCTACTGAGGTCTTATGGGTAAATAACAAGATAGGTGTTTCTAGATTGATTAGTGTTGCATAGAAATATGACAGCGAGTGTCTCAGAGGATTCTCCTTCAGGCATATCTGCTCAAATTTTGACAATGTTCTAACTTCTTTATATATCTTTGCCTTTGTTCGTATAAACACTTCCAATTGCAACATCCGAAAAAAATCGAATTCTGGTGCTACCTCTCTTTCAATCTCTCTCTTTGTCATTAGTCGGTTGTCTTTTGAGAAATGAACAATCCTACTAATACCTCTTTGTCGTAGAGCGTTAAATCTTTGATCTATCAGACCTGGCTGAAATGCCCTGGTGCCCAGTATCGGAGTCATCGGGCTCGCGTATATAGACATAGTTGTTTTAAAAATATATATTTTTAATTATTTGTATAGTGGCACCTATCATGGGGTGTTTCTTTATTTGTGCTGGCATTTCAGCTTCTGGGATCCACACTAGGCCTTCCAGAGGTATATCCACCGTCGCTTGTTCCATTTTTGTCCAGGGTTTCTTATTGAGCCTGCACCACTCCACTACTCTAACTAGAAGAGATGCTTCCTGATACTTTACTGGGTCCGGGAGCCCAATCCCTCCTTCTCCTTTGGGCAGTGACAAGATAGTTGTTTGTATCCTCACCGGTTTCCCCGCCCATATGAATTTCAGGAAACTTGACCTAAGATCCCTTAAAAAACTTTGGGGGATCTTAATTGGTAGAGTCTGTATTAGATAGAGAAGTCTTGGTAGCACGTTCATCTTTATTATGTTTGTCTGCCCAAACCAAGTAAAGATTTCTCTATCCCATCTCAGTAAGTCTAGTTTTATTCGTCTAACCAGTGCTACACAGTTAAGTTCAAATAATTTGTTTAAGTTCCTCGATATCTTAGTCCCCAAGTAGCTTATGTGGGAGTCTGTCCATCTGAAATCAAATTGCGTAGTTATCTGATATAGTAGTGAGGATTTTATTTCTATTCCCATTGCCTCCGATTTTCCATAGTAAACCTTGAAATTTGACAGTTTTCCATATTCTCTCAGTTCTGCCAAGGCAGGGCTATAACCGGGGACGTTATAAAGAAAATTAAATCATCAGCATATGCCGCTAATTTCTGTTCTTCCCCCTTCGTTATTATCCCCTTGATATTCGGGTTTGCCCGTATCTTTCTTAAAAAGGGTTCTATTGTCAAAATAAAAGTAATAGGCGACCGTGGGCAGCCTTGTCTTGTCCCATTTCGAATAAGAAATGGCTCTGAGATTTTATCATCTATTTTAACCCTGGCGCTCGGTCCTGAGTATAGATTAGAAAACCAATGCATCATCCCTTCTCCCAGTCCTATATGCTGTAGCGTCGCTTTTAGAAACATCCATTCCACTCTATCGAAGGCTTTTTCTGCGTCAGCAGATACTAATATCATTTGCTTCCTCTGTTTTTGTGCAATATAAATCGCACTCACCACCCGTTGTGTGTTTCTCTTCCCTCTCTCCCAGGGGTAAATCCCACTTGATCTGGGTGTATTAAATCCGGCATATGATCTATTAACCTTGTGGCGAGAATCTTGGTGAACACTTTAAGGTCCACATTCAACAGTGATATAGGACGGTAGCTAGCGCATTGTGATGGATCTTTACCTTCTTTTGGGATGACTGTTATATGTGCCAACAGCGTCTCATTCAGTATTTTATTTCCCTCACGCAATGAGTTGTAAGCTGCTATAAATCTCTGAGCCAATTTCTCCACGAACATTCTGTAATATGATAGGGTATACCCATCTGTGCCTGGTGCCTTACCCAATTTTAGTCATTTTATTGCTTCCATGAACTCCTCTATTATAATTGGTTCATCCAATTTTCTAGTTATTTCCTCTGTTAATTTTGGCATATATGTTTCTCTGATATACTCCCTGGCTGCTTCCAGTTTCTTTTGGGCATTTTCTGGGGTGGGTTTCTCTTCTAACTGATATAATCTCTCATAGTACTCCTTGAAGCATTATGCGATTTTCTGTGGGGCATTAACCATTTCATATTTTTGCGTTTTAATTTGTACAATATGGTTACGTGTGTGGGCTTCTCTCAGGGCATTTGCCAACATTCTACCTGGTTTATTCCCAAACTCATAAAATGTTCGTCTCCCTCTGGTTAGTTTGGCTTTCGCTTTATCGATTGGTAATAGATTCAACTTTTCCCGTATATCATCTAGTTCTTGTTCTATTAATTGTGCCTGGGATTTTTTATGTACCGTTTCTAGTTCCCCAATACGTTTAAACATCGAGTCTATCTGTTCATTTAGTTTCCGTTTCCTATGTGCCCCCAGCAAGATGAAATTGCCTCTCATTACACACTTATGCGTTTCCCACAGAAAAAAGGGAGTTATTTCCCCTGTGTCATTTAATGTAAAAAAGCCCTCTAATTCTCCCCTCAGTTTTCCCTCATACTCACTGTCTTTTAATAGGGTCTCATTTATTTTCCAATGGCATACCTTTGTATCTGCCTCCCCCAATTTTATTGTACAGCTTGTTGGAGCATGGTCTGAAAGGGTGAAAATTCAATAGAGGCATCTACGAGAGATGCGACTAGGCTCTGGGATATTAAGACATAGTCGATTCTAGTATATGTCTTGTGTCTCGCAGCAAAAAACGTGTAATCCCTGTCTTGTGTATGGGCAGTCCTCCAGCTATCTATCAATTGCAAATCTTGTAAGAGTTTCTTCGCTTTTCTTAATTTGGTATATGATAGATGGGAGGTACCTTTCGAAGTGTCCTTTATAGGGTCTAAAGCCATGTTAAGATCACCACCAGAATTCCTTCCCTATGTTGATGAACCAATTGCAGGTATGTTTCCAAACAGTTTATCTGATCTACGTTTGGTAAATACTGTACATGTTCACTAGTGTGACTTTTTGTTGACTTAGAGTTCCTTTTACTATTAAGAGACGTCCTCCCTCATCTTTAACTACCGCAGATTCCTTCCATGCTATCTGCTTGGACATCAAAATAGAGACTCCACAGGATTTTGAGCTCTGTGATGTACTATGGTATATTGTCTGGAATCTGTGTTTTTTAAAGCTCAGGATTTTGTCCCCTTTATAATGTGTCTCTTGTAAAAAAAACAATCTGTGATTTAAGTCTACCTAGTTCCGAAAACAACCTTACCCGTTTCTCTGGGATATTAAGTCCCTTAACGTTATATGAGTGTAGCGGGCATTTAAATTTGGGGGGGAGCATCTGGGTTATTCAACCCGGATGCACTAATTGTTAGGGAGTCTGAGAATCCCATTTGTGGTTCTTGGAGGACTCTGGTGGTGCGGGGTTCCCTGCGACCTGCGGGTGGCGTTGTCGCCCTGGGCCGGAGTTGAACCCGCACCGCAAGACTGCTCCCTTTTTGTCCTTTCTTGGCGCTGGTACAGCGGGGCGGGGAACCCGCTGTGACGCGAAGGGAGAGGAGATAAAAGGGGCGGACACCCTGACCTGGGGGTCAGAGTTGGAGGACGTGGCTGCGCCCAGGTACCTTCAGCCTGGGTGCTGGCGTTCCGGAGTTCCGGGCCCAGGTGCCCTTGACCTGGCCGGAGCGAGAGATAGAGTCCATCCCAGGCATCTTAAGCCTGGGGTGAGGTACTATGGCCAAGGCCTGGGGCCCAGTAACTTCGACTGGGTTCCGCGAGGGTGGAGGAGTCCGAGGGGCCCTAAGGTGTTGGAAAACGTATCTGAGGTGAGGAAGCCGGGGAGTGTAACCCTTCCGAATAGCCCGGTACAGCATTAATCCGGTGACGGCGGGGCCTCTGGTAACTCTCTTGGAGGGATGTCTTCCCCCTGACAGGGGCTGCAACGTAGCGAAGGTAACTCCAGTTCCTATTCATTAGAGTCACTGCAAGAGAATCTGAAGCCAAAAAGTATGTTTTACAGCCAGTGTGCTTAGCAACCGTTGGTGAAACCTCAACGGTTTAGTTTTCTTTGAGGATTGTGCCTTGACCTACTCCCACCAATACTGAACTGTTCTATGGGTCTCAAACTGTCTGCTCGCAAAGGACTATTTGTTTGCCGTTATGGAATAAATAAGTGTTGGACCTTTTCAGTGTGTGGTACTCCAATTACTGGGAGCAAAGGGGGTTATCAGCAGAACAGACTTGGCTCTGAGCGTATACACAGCCCGAAGGTAATCTGGTGCTGGCTTTCACCTCTACATGCTGTAATCTAGAGGACATGGGCCGTGGCGCACCTGGCTCTCCCCTTCAAGGTACCCCTAGCCTGGAGCCAGAGTAACCGCTAAAGAAGAGAGAGAGGGTGAGGCCGCTACGCGAGGTAAAAGTTATTTTAGCAATTTCTGTCCTGATTGGGGCCATCCGATCGGGGAGGCGGAGGAAGGGCGGTGGGAGAGAGAGGAGGACAGGGAGAAAAAAAAAAGAGGAGAGAAAAAAAAAAAAAAACGTTCTTTTAATTCCCCCTGGGAGATTAGACTCCCGTGTGTATAGTGACCTAGTGCAACACCGGGACCAGGCCACTTCACCAAAAAAAAAAACGTGTGCTTGCTCCATCGCACTTTTTCTGTGAGAATTCCTGCCAAGAAAAGATTGAGAGCAGGATCTCAATTTTCGTGACAGGAAAAATTCCTATCGGGAATCGCGCTCGTCTGTATGCAATTACGACGTGGAAAAAAACATGCATGCTCAGAATCAAGCAGAAGAGCCAAACTGCCTATTCCTATTGAACTTCATTTTTCTCGGCTCGTCGTACGTCACTGCGTTCTTGACGTTCGGAATTTCAGACAAGATTTGTGTGACCGTGTGTATGCAAGACAATTTTGAGCCGTTTTCCTGCTGAAAAAAAAAAAACACGGTTTTCCTGTCGGAAAAACTGATCGTGTGTACGAAGCATGACAGTAACACAAACTGACTCTGATACTACAAAAAAATTATAATTCTGTCCAAAGAAAATACTGACCCTGACCCAAACACTAACCCTGGGAGAGAGAGAGAGAGAGAGAAGAGAGAAGAGAGAGAGAGAGAAGAGAGAGAGAGAGAAGAGAGAGAGAGAGAGAGAGAGAGAGAGAGAGAGAGAAGAGAGAGAGAGAGAGAGAGAGAGAAGAGAGAGAGAAGAGAGAGAGAGAGAAGAGAGAGAGAGAGAAGAGAGAGAGAGAAGAGAGAGAGAGAAGAGAGAGAGATAAGAGAGAGGAGAGAGAGGAGAGAGAGGAGAGAGAGGAGAGAGAGGAGAGAGAGAGAGAAGAGAGAGAGAGAAAAGGAGAGAGAGAGAAAAAGAGAGAGAGAGAGAAAGAGAAAAAGAGAGAGAGAGAGAGAAAGGAGAAAAAGAGAGAGAGAGAGAGAGAGAGAGAGAGAGATCCCCATAGTTAGTATGATATGCAACCCCACAGAAAAAAGCACAGTCTAGTGGGGCTGAATATTTGTGTTACGTCAGCGTGAAGGGGGTTAAGTAGCCAAAAGGGGCGGGCTGTGGTCTAGACTAATGAGGCAGGTTAATGGTAAACAGATGAGTCACTGTGGAAATGAGTGGCTGTGTAATTAACCGACAGCTGAGCAGCTCTGATCACTGAAAGAAAAGAGCTGCCCTTAAGTAGCAGAAACCAGCACTGACAGGTTCACTGCAATATTTGTGAACTTTGAGCAAAACAGCCTCTCACCTTATGTTTTTCTACAAAAACATGAACAGAACAAAAGTTATCTATAGCCAGTTGCTTGAGCGAATTCCTGTAGGCATGCTAATTTACATAGATACGCTGTGCAGATATGTGCAAATAGGCATGTACGCCTAGTTCCAGACTTGGTGTCAGGCGGGCTATTTATTTGAACAGAGCTGAACTCTGAACCTGTTCCTGAGATTTGCCATCCCATTGCTGATTCGACCCGCCCTTGAAAGTGCTATTGAACTGGGCTAGGTACTGAGCACAGTTTATCTCTGCTGATTCTTGGTTGGACCTTGTCTAGTTCCTGATCACAGCTTCTTTCTGCTGTGTTCTGGTTTGACCTCGGCTAACTCCTGACCTTGGCCTATCACTGCTGATTTTCTGGTGTGACTTCAGCTTGCTTCCTTTTTTAAATCAGAAAAAGTTTTTTATTGAATGTTGCCAAACATACCATACACATTGTACATGAAAAAAGTCCATGAATAAAACAGAAGCATCACATTAGAATCGTCACAGTGTATTGCACAGATTCAGAACATTCCTCATAGTGCAAAGAGAAAGAAACAAAAAAAATAAAAAATTTCAGTGTATGTAACAACAAAATATCAGTCAAACCTTACAAAAAGTACATTAAGGCACATATCCTACAGTCAACCTCTCTCTCTTCTCCCCCTCCCCCCCAAATGGTGTCATAAAGCCATAATCGAAGAAAACACAAGGGTGATCACTCCGCACGTGCACCCCCCGCCCTCCTACAAAGTATGTGGTTCCAAAATGCCCATCACGATCTATGAAATCAATCCCCCCTCTAGTTTGGTGCCGCTTTTAGCATTGTAGTAGTCTGTCTTTAACCAATTGGTGAGGTGCTAACCCCGGGACATCAAGCCAGGCCTGCCACATTGAGTTAAACTTACGCGGTGCATTCCTATGCTGATAAGTCAGTTTTTCTCTAATTAGTAGTTTGTTTACCTGATCAATCCACTGTCCTCTGGTGGGTACCCTGGGAGTAATCCAAAGCTGAGCTATCAGCTTGCGTGCCACATAAAGTAAATGGATAATTGCCGTAAAAACCGGCGGACATAGGAGTTCCTCATCCAGGGCACCCAGCAGACATACATTGGGTGATCTCGGGACAGTGAAGGTGAACACCTGTGTAATCACATCAAGCACCTCAGTCCAGTATCGGAAGAGTTTGGGGCATTTCCAGAACATATGCATGAGGTCACCATGATCTCTCATGCACTTGGGGCACAGTGGGGAGTCTCTGAATCCCAAATCATGTAGCCTGGCCGGAGTTCTATATACCCTGTTCAGCAGGTATAAATGTGACAGCCTCTGAGAGGAAGACACCGACACCATAGGAGCAACCGTCAAACAGACATCCCACATTTCCCCATCAATAGGCCCCACATCTTCCTCCCATTTAGCCCTACATGGTAAACTAGTTGGATCTTGGAGCGCGTTGAGCAAAATATTGTAGCCCCGTGAAATCATACCCTTTTTTTCTCCTTCCATAAAAATCCCCTGGATTATGGCGTGGTCCGTTAGTCTAAGTGGCCTTTGCCTGGATTGTTCCTGTAGTGCATGACGCAGCTGCAGGTATTTAAAAAAGTGAGAGTGAGGTATACCAAACTCAGCCTGGAGTTCCAAAAAGGATTTGAGGACCCTGCCATTGTAAAGTTGTGCTAAGTATCTGAGCCCCGCAGCTTCCCATTGTCTAAATCCTGTAAGTTTGTATAATTCTTTATAATGAAGATTACGCCAGATGGGGGTGAGTGGCAGGAATCCCCCAACACCCAATAGTCGTTTAACAGAAGTCCACAGAGTTTTTAGTAGGAGCAGTGAAGGGGTCCCACCCAACAAATGTGCATGGCCAGCCTCCAAGCCAGACAACGCCGGGGCCTCGTCTGTCGGAGTGGCCAGAAGTCTACGGATAGGGTCCGATTGTATCTACCAGTCCCCAACCTCCCAGCTGCTGTAGTTGAGCCGCTAGAAAATAGGTTCTGGCGTGTGGAACCGCCAAACCCCCCTCACCCTTGTTATACTGTAAGGTAGAGCGTCTAATCCTCGCTGTTTTCTTGCGCCAAATCAGTTCTCTAAATTGGGAGTCAATCCTATCAAACCAATAGCATGAAATCCACACCAGGGAATTATGACTTATGTATAATAATTGAGACGCCCACACCATTTTTATAAGGTTCACCCTCCCAACTACTGATAAGGGCAATTTACACCAGGCGCTACACTTGACCCTAAATTTAGCAAGTAACGGGGCGAGATTGAGAGGAATGTATTGAGAGACGTACGGGGACACCTGCACCCCCAGATAACGGAAGGATGATACAATTTGTACCATCGATGCACAGTCCGGGAGGGGCACCGTCAGGGGATCTAACGGCATGAGTACCGACTTATTCCAGTTAATGGAGAAGCCAGACAATGCACCAAAGGTCTTGATGCAGTGCATAACAGTGGACAAGGAGCCCTGCGTATCACCCAGGTATAGTAGGGTATCATCTGCATATAGGGAGATAACATCCGTCCCCGTGCCACGCCTGAATCCCACTATCGCACTATCCCCCCTTATACGTGCGGCAAGAGGTTCCAGTGCCAGGGCAAACAGCAGGGGGGATAGCGGACACCCCTGCCTAGTGCCTCTGAACAATGGAAATTGGGCCCGAAAGCTCCCCATTAACCCTGACTTTGGCCGATGGGTTAGCATACAGTAGTTTGACCCAATTAATAAAGTTAACACCTAACCCTGCCCGTTCTAACACCTTCCACAGATAGGGCCACTCGACACTGTCAAAGGCCTTAGCTGCGTCCAGTGAAAAAATAGCCCTGTTGCCTGTATTCTCCACTGGCAGCTGTAAGTTTAAGAAAAGTCGCCTTATATTTTGAGCTGTGGATCTAGTAGGTATGAATCCCGACTGGTCCACATGGACCAGCTTGTGGACCACCTGTGACAATCTCGTTGCCATCACCCGTGCCAATAACTTGACATCGGTTGTAAGCAAAGAGATAGGCCTATAGGAGTCAGGCTGTGAGGCTTCCTTACCGGGTTTCAGCAGAACTATTATAACAGCTTCATTCATTGAGTCCGGAAGAACACCCTCTCTAAGTGCCTCATTATAGACCCCTACGAGCATAGGTAACAATGTGGCAGCATATCGTTTGTATACCTCGGACGGGATGCCATCTGCCCCCGGAGATTTGTTATTTTGAGTCTGTTCTAATGCGGTAGCCAATTCGTTCTCTGATATAGGGGCATCAAGCAGAGCTGCGTCCGAAGCAGACAAACGAGGTAGTTCACATTCCCCCAGAAATCCTAGTATGTCTCTCTCCGTGGGCCGTACCTTTGAAGTGTATAGATCAGCATAGAATGATCTGAAGATTTGCGTTATCATAGAAGTTTGGGTGTGGGCTATCCCCTGGGAATCACAGAGGGTCGAAACCATTGAGGTTGACCTCTGCGTCCAAGCCAATAAGGCCAGCATGTGGCCAGTCGACTCCCCTTCCTCAAAATGGGATTGCTGCAGGAAAAAAGGCTTGTTTTCAGCAAGCTGCAGAGCCAGCTGCGTTGACATTGCCTGTGCCCCTAACCAGACCCTCTTTTTGTCCGCAGTGGGGTTAGAAATATATGTCTCCTCCTATTCCCTTAGTGTCCGGCAAACCTCCCCCTCCCAGGCCTTTGTGTCTGTTTTTATCTTGTTAATAGTGGTAATAAATTGCCCTTGCAGAAAAGCCTTAGCAGTATCCCAGACAACCCCCACCCTGGCGGAGTCTATATTCTCCTGTAAGAACCACTTCAAGTTCTCCCTTATCGGGTCTGGGCTCGGGAACAGAGAAAGCCAGAACGGATTCAGTTGCCAGCTTTAAGGTTTTACAGTAGTAGGTAGCGTAATCGTAACCCACATGGAGGAGTGGTCAGATATATGTCTGTCTCCGTATCCAGAGTCAATAACCAGCTGTAACAATGGGGCATTACCTAATCCCATATCAATTCTAGATAGGCTCCCATGTGCTGTGGAACAGCAAGAATAGTGTTTAACCTGAGGATGGCTCACTCGCCACACATCCGTCAGCCCAAGCTCCTCAAGTAGTCCGGCAAAGGATGTGGACCCATCATTTCGGATGGACACATTGGCTGGCACTGGCAGTTTGTCCAGATTATGGTTAATATAATTGTTAAAGTCACCCACTGCCAGCAGCGGAACATCTGGAAACCGCGCCATAAAGTTTGCCAGACACCTGAGGATCTCGGCCGAATAAGGAGGTGGGATATACATACCCACTACAATACATGAAACATGTGATATAGTACACAATAAGAACACATATCTTCCCCCTGGGTCAATGAGCTTTTGTATGCATTGGAACTGTACATCCTGACGAATCAGAACGCTCACCCCCCTGGCATAGGCAGAGTAAGTAGAGTGAAATTGTGATATATATACCCGGGGACTAAAGCTGGGAATGCTATCTGAGGGGAAGTGTGTCTCCTGTAAACATACAATACCCGCCCCAGCAGCTTTTAGATGTCTAAGGACTGCCAATCGTTTCACAGGACTACCCAATTCCCTGACATTCCAGGACACAATTTTAACATTAGCCGACATAAGGGATTAGGAAGCGGAGGGCCCCTCCAGGACCCCCTATAGAATAACAACTAAAGTCATAAGGGGTACAGTTGCCTGTAAAAGAAAAACCAACATGAGTTGTCCAATGGTAGCGTGACCTGAGATACCTTATACCGTCCGGTGTTGTCCAGCCAGGCAGGGGGCTAAGTCCATACAGCAGGGGGCTCCGTGCGGAAGCCAAGATCATTGCAAAGTCTGGTAGAGAGAGGGTGAAAGCAACACAATCAAGAAAATAAAAATAATAAAACAACTGTAAAATCAAACTTTGAGCCAACAGGGCTCTCAGCCACTTGGGCCGAAGTGCAAAGATCCCCCAGAGAAATGCTCCGGGGGGGGGGACAGCAGTGGAGACTCCCGCAGAAGTATTTTCTGGGTGGTAAGTGGTGTTTCACATTTGCAGTCAACATGTAGTAAACAGTGATACAAAAGTCTCCGTATCCTCCATCATCCGCCTGAACTAAGAAAATAAATAAAAGGCTCCTCCTTATAGCAGCACCTTATTCCTGGGCAGGGCGTTGTTGTCTGGCAGCTCTAAGCGCTCTGTCCTCACGGTCTAGCCATTGCGCGGCCGCGGATGGACGATCAAAGAAGTGGGCTTCTCCCAGGGCAGTTACTCGGAGCCGAGCAGGGTATAGCATGGCATATTGCAGGTTGAGGTCCCTGAGTCTCTTTTCATTAAAGGTAGCCCTCCTCTTTTGCAGTTCCGCAGAAAAGTCAGGGAATAAAGATATTTTGGAATTATCAATCGCCATTTTCCCAGCTGAGGTTCTGGCCTTGGACAGAATAGCATCCCTGTCTTTATAATTAAGGAGCTTGAAGAGAAAGGCCCTGGGATGGTTTCCTGGGGGCAGAGGGCGGCATGGCACCCTGTGAGCCCCCTCTACAGCAAAGAGGGGTGAGAAAGCGTCCCTACCAAACGTGGTTGTAAGCCACTGTTCAATAAAGTCCACAGGGTTTTTACCCTCGGCACGTTCAGGAATGCCCAGGGCACGGATATTACTGCGCCTCATGCGATTCTCCATTTCATCGAGCCGCGATGCATGCGCTTCAATGAGGTGGCAATTATGTGTCAAGTCCTTTGGCATGGGGGGTAAATCATCCTCCACTGTACTCAATCTGCCCTCAAGCGCAGCGGTTTTCTCCCTCAGTTTTTGCATGTCATGGCGCACATATGTAATTTCAGCTTTTACCCCCTAATGTCATCAGATAAAGCAGTGATAGACAGGTTGCAGGATGTTATCGCTGTGAGTATATCTCTCAGCGTGGGTTCTGCAGCATCTGAGTCTGGGGAGGTAGTCTGAGGCCTAATGGTAGTGTCTTTAGGAGTACTCACTGCGTGCCACTCAGATGACAATCCATCCGCATCCTCCAAGGGGACCGTATCATCTGCCTCCATTGTGCTCCCAGAAGATTCTCCACCAGCAGGGGAGTTAGCCAGCATATCCTTGTAGGATTTTCCACCAAACAAACGTTTTTATGCGGCCTCCATGTGTTGTAGCTTTGCGGCACGTTGCTGGTCGGCGCCATCTTGGACATGTACTTCAGCCTGAGTCTTCCCAGAATTTGTCCTCTTAGACATGGTTCCAAGCGTTGCGGAGGGTATCGCCAGGATCCGGCCGTCTCACTGATGTCGGAACTGCGATGTGCGGTGCTGTTAAATGTCAGGATCAGGTAGGAGAAGGATAAATGCACGGATGGCCGGCGGAGCTGGAGGTGCACACGTCCTTCTACATCTGCTGCTAGGCCACGCCCCCTTCAGCTTGCTTCCTTACCACAACTCTGCGATTTACTCTGCCAGCTGTCCATCTTATTGGCACCTCACAACCAAGCCTACCTCCATAAAGGGAGCTTCATTGGACAGAACTCTTGGGACCCTCTCACTCTGTGTGCTCTCTCCCCCCCTCATGATCTTGGTTTCTAACCTGGTACATGATAGTGTTTAAAGTGGTTCTAAAGACTAAAGATTTCTTGCATTAAGGTAAAAAATGTTTAGGCATCAGCATTCCCCCTCACTGCCTCCCCCCCTTTTTACTTACCTGAGCCCTCATTCGATTCAGTGCTGTGCACATCTGCAGCTCTTCTCTCCCCTCACTTTCGAGTCTCACTGGCTTTGCTTGGGCACCGGGAGCCATTGACTCCAAGTGCTGTAAATTCAAGCCATCGACGAGGGAGTGGGGGCGAATCCCGCTGTCTGTGTCAATGGACACAGCAGCGGGGCTCGGGAGCGGGCACGCAGGAGTGCCCCCATGGGAAGCGGCTTCTCGTGGGGGTACTGGACAGAGGGAAGGGGCCAGGAGCACGGGTGGCGGACCCGAGAAGGAGGTTTGCGGCCTCTGCAATTCAATTATAGACATGTTTGTTTTTGTTTTTTTTACCTTTACAATCTCTAGGTCTGATCACTGTGGAAAAGGAAACAGGAAATGCTTCCTCCTTCTGCAAAAGCCTGATGTCATCCTTGTCAAAGTCACTTACCAAAGCTCAAGGACTGCTTATTCAAAAAAATTACTGTTGCTGTATGTTGTGACATGTCAGGAGTTTATTCATGCATACTCAAAAAGTTATGGGTTACTTCAAAAGAGTTTGTGAAATCCCCATTTTAATGGTGTGTTTTATAAAAGGGTCTATAATGATGAGGCCCCTTTTTGATATTTCAGTATAAATGCCGAAAGTCATGGGCAGCTTTGGGGTGGTCTGTGTATTGGATGCAATAAAGTAAATTATATAATTCATATCACAGCTGATAAAATCTTTAATTAAAAAAATAAATAAAAATTTAAGGATTAGATTCTCTATGAAATATACTTAACCACTTGCTTACTGGGCACTTAAACCCCCTTCGTACCCACACCAATTTTCAGCTTTCAGCGCTGACGCACTTTGAATGACAATTGCGCGGTCATACAACGCTGTACCCAAATGATATTTTTATAATTTTTTTCCCACAAATAGAGCTTTCTTTGGGGGGTATTTGATCACCTCTGCGGTTTTTAGGTTTTTATTTTTTGCGTTATAAACAAAAAAAGACAGAAAATTTTGAAAAAAAACACAATTTTTTTTACTTTTTGTTAAAATAATATCCCAATTTTTTTAAAAAAAACTATTTTTTTTCTCAGTTTAGGCCGATACGTATTCTTCTATATATTTTTGGTAAACATAAATTGCAATAAGCGTATAGTGATTGGTTTGCTCAAAAGTTATAGCGCCTACAAAATAGGGGATAGAATTATGACATTTTTATTATATTTTTTTTTTACTAGTAATGGCGGCGATCTGCGATTTTTGTCAGGCCTGCGATAGTGCGGCGGACATATCGGACACTTTTGACACTATTTTGGGACCATTCACATTTATACAGCGAACAGTGCTATAAATATGCACTGATTACTGTATAAATGTGACTGGCAGGGAAGGGGTTAACACTAGGGGTTAAATATGGGGTTAAATATGTTCCCTATTAGTGATTCTTACTGTGTGGGGGAGGGGACTGACTGGGGGAGGCGACCGAACTGTGTCCCTATGTACAAGGGACACAGCATCGGTCTCCTGTCTACCTGACAGGACGTGGATCTCTGTGTTTACACACAGAGATCCAAGTCCTGCCTCTGTAACAGCCAATCGCGTGTACGTGGCGGACATCGCGGCCGCCAGGCACGCGCATCGGCATCACGTGATGCGGTGGGCACAGCTGTTTCCCGCCGTGCGCCCTCAGCGGCGCGCGGGGGCTGTAAACACAGCAGGACGTCCATGGACGTCCACCCGGCACTTGAGAGCCGCGCTGCAGACGTCTTTTGTCTATAGCGCGGGTCTCAAGTGGTTAAGTTAGGTATTTGGGATGATTACATTTGTAGAAGTACATGTTTCTGCTATCATGTGAATCTCTTTGAATTTATTCTGATTTGTGGCTTTGGTAGACAGGTATGAGTCGGAATACTTTTATTTGATCTAGATTTATTTTAAATAACTATGGCAATTGAATGAATAATTCAGTTTAAAAAAGATCACATCACATCCGTATTTTGTTATAAGAATTGTATAACTGCTTTATTTTGCAAATTCTTTATTCAAGATACAGTGATATACATAAGCCACCATCAAATAACAGTATAAACCAAACTGGTATAGAGGTGGAAAAACAACACAGTAAAAATAAACCAATACATGAACCAAGTAGAAACCTGAGTAAAGTAAAATTATAAACTTAATCCGAAAAGAACATGGTTTTCCTCTGATCTCTATTTCCATTTACGAAACGGTGCATAACTACCACATCTCAAGGTCACAAACGTGGCAGTGGGACACTTCATTTTTTCTTTTAATCAAAGGGGTAAGGAGTGGTGAAGGAGCTAAAGAAGGGGCAAGGAAACAACGGGGTGGCTGGATGGTAGGAGAAAACACAAAATAACAACGGCGCAGTAGGGCAGAAGCCAAAATAGAAAGTCATTGCTCACAAAGGCCAGTCTCAAAGAGATTTTACCCTCCTCCGAGTAAATAAACATGTTCCAGTGAAGCCAGGTTTTGGAGTACAATTCGGAAAGCACAAGGTCCCCCATCATTTTCAAATCTTCTACTATATGAAGCCAGAGCATGATGGAAGGAGGTTGTGGATCATTCAGTAAAACAACTTTTTCTTTGTGAGACTTTTTATGGTAAATTTGCAGTAATATTAGTATTACATACTCCACAGAGCCATGTCTGCACAGAGTGGCCCCTGGTAAAACAAATTACAAAGCAAGTAGGGAGAATTAAACATGCAAGAAACTCTCCAGTCTACAACCTTGAAGGGGAGCACGGTCTCTCACACACACACGTCATTCGTGTTTACAAGTGGGAGTACTCCAATCGAGTGGACAGTGTGCAGTGGCATTAAAATAGCAGAAGAGCAGTATGTGGCTTTAGATTTTAATAGTGTAGCGCTACCCCCAGTTAAGAAAGCCGCTGGTTTGATTTCGGGCCCTGCACACAGTACCGCCAACCCCCGGCAATCTTACTCGACCCACTCTGGCACAGTCAGTCTAGGGTTAAACTCCTATCACTCTCAGGTGTATTGTACTTAATAATCTCTAAACAGTCAGACAACACGCTGAGGCAAGAATATAAATATATATCAGCTTTACTGGTAACGAAGGATTCAAGGTATAACATGCAACATATACATGGGCCTGCAGAGCCCTGCATCAATCAATGTACTATGTGCAGCACAATAATATGGCGCCGCGCAGTGTCCACCACGCGGAGCTATTATGGCGTGCGCTCTCCTATGGCGTAGTAACACAAACTTTCTAACTCCCCGCCTAAGTCAGGCCTGACATGGGATGGAACTGAGTCTCTTTTCCCTAAGGAAGGAAGGTTTCTTCACCGGCCAGCTTTCGTTGGTGCACTTGAAGAAATAACCATTTGTAATCCACATTGGGTGGGAACTTGAAATAACAGGGCAAAACAGGGGGGGGGTAGGTACTTCAACTCTGTCCCGCTACCGGACTCCCCAAGAAACACTGGTGAGCGAACAGCGGGCCTAGGCAGTCTACAGGCCTGAACACAACTCAGTCTATTGATATAGGCAGGTGCCCGCTCACCACTCCAGGCGCGATCCCAGCCTGGGACTTCCACCGCATGTGTGTCGCACACAGCGTCTGCTCCGATCGAGTCCCCGATCCAACTCACGTCCTATCACGACGGGTCAGGATCCACCCAGGCTCCGCAGTATGGTGGAAGGCTCTTCAGACTTCAAGCAAGGCCTCAGGCTTGAGGCCTTGCCCCACAGCCGATCCGCACAGGATGACTTGTTGCTTGAAGCGCCGTGTCCCAAGAGAGCGAGCTCCGCCTCGCCTCTCACTTAAGTAACCCCTCCCATGAGTCTCTGCGGTGGAACCTCCGCCCTGGGGCCGAATGGGGTTCTGGGTAACGTAGTCCTGGGGCCTTAAAAGAGACCCCGCTACAATAGCTTTTTTGTGTGTTTAGATTTTGCTGTTAAAATTTTACAAACAAATGTTCAATAGACGGCATCTCTAGGTTTTGCAGAGAATTATTGGTGTTCTAAAAGGGAGAGCAAAGCAGTCCCTGTCTCTAATTGCAACTCCTGTAGCCATACAGGGGAGGGGGAAAAGTAATTTTAAATCCAGGTAAATGTAAAACACAAAACCTAGACCTCTACCAGCTGGCTGGCAATAGTAATAATATTCACCTTATATAAAATGCTCATAGTCTTCAACAAAGTCAATACAATATATACATATACAAAATAAAACAATATTTTATGTTTTGTCTTGTTCACCAGGATGAAAATTTGAATTGTGGTCTTTCCTTACTTGTTTTCCTGTTGTGTGAAAGGGTTTTTTAGATGAAGACTGATCTATCATGGGTTTAGGATAGTGTGTGTAATGGAATTTATCTGCAAAGATGGACTGCGTATCAAACTCTTATAAAGGGAGACATATAGACATAATATTTTAGCCAGAGGTACAAGGTCTCAGACTGTATATGCCATCAACCTATCATCTGACTCTAATTGCTGGCATGGGTGTGGGGAAAAAAAGAAAAAGAGAACCCTTGTATACATATGATTGGACTAGCCCCTCATTACAGAGTTTTGGAAGGAAATAAAGAACCATCTACATAGGCTCCAGGGCCTCTACTCCTCCATGAATACACCTATTCCACCTCCCTACCCAACCTCTTGAAGAGCACAAAAGGTCACTTCTACCCTCCCTCAATACTGCAATAACACTAAAAAATGAACTCCCTACACTTATGGCTTGTTTCTCAATAACTTACAAGATTCAAGACACAGAGAGACTAATCAAAATAAAAAGGAATACATTCCAAGCAAATTATAGAACATAGACAGTGAGCTGGCACTTCGTAATAGAACGGGGAGTTACCCTGCGGTCAGAAGCGTAACTAGATCCTGCAGGGCCCTGGTGTATGAAACTATGAAGGGCCCCCCTAACCCCCCTTCCACTTCTATCCAAGCCCTTTCAGTTCTGGGGGGCATCCATGGACATCCTGCCAGAACCCTGCCTCCCGCGTGCCGCCTGGGACGGGCATCCAGCACGCTCTGTGACACAGGTGATCACAGATCACGGTAAAGGGCTAACCAGCTAACCCCAGCGGCCCTTTACCATGTGATCAGCTGATCACATGTAAACAGACTTACAGGTTATCGGCAGTCCTTTATGTTAGGGATTATGCATCGCCTGCCCAAGTACTGGCAGCAGGACAGAGTACTGCAGGCCCCTGCTCTACACCCGTGGCAGTTTTGGAGGCCCGAGGTGAGAAGGTGATGGTTCCTCTTTCCCAGGGGATTTCAGAGATGCAGGGGGGAGAAGCAGCCCTTTTCCCTCCCCAACAGTTAGCCAGAGCAGATGGTGTGGAGTCCCCAGCAGAAGTGCTGGCAACAGGTCAGAGTGATAGCAACCTCTGCCCAGCACCGGAAACAACTGTGGAGTTTCAGGGAGCCGGGGCAGTTGGCCCCTCTCTCCAGCAACAAGCTGAGGTGGTAAAGCTTTTACCCCCAGCTGAATCACTGGCAGCAGGGCAGAATGCTACTGGCCTCTGCACACAACTGCAACTTGAGCTGATATCGGTGGATGGGACTGCGGTCTCCACTCACAGCAACCCAGCAGAAGAGCTGGCAACAGAGCAGAGTGCCTCTGCTCTCAACTAACAGAAGAGGGAGTGCCTGTGGTACTGGATGGGACTTCGGTCCTCACTGACACAACCCCAGAAAATGGTGTGACACTGAGACAGGAGGATGTCAGCCTTGCTTTGCAAGCACTGGGGGATTTTCACCTACCACAAGTGGATGGGACTTCAGTCTCCACTTGTATACCCCAGGGATGCTGGGCAGTCGGCCCAGATCCCCAACAGCATGATGGACTGAGCCCAGTCACCCTGTCTTCTCCCCAGCGGCGGGTATGTTCTCTGAGAGAGGCAGAGGTTGGCTTGGTAAGTAATGCTCTGTTTGGAGCAATTTATTTGGGGTACTGTGTGGATACCAGCATTAGAAGAATGGACCTATGGACTAACTTCGGAGTCAACCCGTCTGGGGTCACCTCCTGTGTTAGTCTCCTGCCGAAAGGGGAGATGTGTGACAGGAGGGTCACTTTGGACACAGGGTGAGCCAGGAAACCATGGACATTAAGAAATATATCTTGGACTACCTAAAATGTAATATTTATCCACCAAATTCCCAAGGATATCTGTAAAGGACTATTTGCTGATTCTGAGCTCAACAGGTTAATTGAGAGATACTGATGTGTTCAGCCTCGGTCACCTGTCTGCCTAGTGTAGTGCTAATGAGTCGCAGCTTCTAAGGGACCTGTTCATTGTTTGTGGTGATGTGGATTGGGGAAATTGAGTCTGTCCTTGTGTGTATTGTAGAGTAACAGACAGTCTGGTGAATATAAAGGTCATGCATAGTTATTTAAACATAAGGGGATTAGAACCTGTTGTCTCCTAACAGGTGTCAAAATAATGTGTATTGGGTCTGGTTGTGTTGTGGGTGGAGCTGGACCATTGTTCATTTTAGGTTAATGCAGTATTGGATGTATATAAAAGTTACAGTGTTTTTCAATAAAGCTGAGTCTATTTTTTGGAAAGATACAGAGCGTGTTGTCTCGTTCTTCCAGAAGGATTAATTCCTATGGGAAGTGGTCGTCTGGCTGTGGAGGATCGACAGTGAATTTGTGTCCAGGAGAGGGAAGATATTTAAACGGCGTTAACCCCTTGCATATTTGGGGGTGCCGTTACACTTTATTTCCACAATGTGTCTGTGTGAGGAAAGGAAAGCCATTAAACCAGCAAGATTGTCAGTACATTGTTTCAACTGATAATCAGGGCTCTGATCATCAGTGCCCTGATGATCAGTGCTGCCTATTAGTGCTCATCAATGTCACTTATCAGTGCCCATCTGTGCTGCCTATCAGTGCCCATTAATGCCGCCTATCACTGCTCATCAATGCTGCCTAACTGTGCCACCTATCAGTGCTCATCAATGCCGCCTATCAGTGCTCATCAGTGCTGCCTATCAGTGCCCAGCAATGCCATCTATCAATGCCCATCAGTGCTGATCATCAGTGCCACATATCAGTGTCACTTATCAGGTCTTATCAATGCCCCTATCAGTGCTCATCAGTGCTCATCAATGCCCATCAATGCCCCCTATCAGTGCTCATCAGCAGGACTCTGAGCTGAGAGCATCTCTCTCACACAGCTAAGAGCCTGCATTGACAATCCACCCCCTTCCTTCGCACAGACCAGAGAGGAGAGAACCGATCTGCTCCTTCTCCCCCTCTCCTCCTGTGTGCACTGCCGTAAGTGTTAAGTTAACTCAGATGCTTAGCTTCACAGTTCCTACAGTGCACACAGGAGGAGAGGGGTAGGAGGAGATGGAGCAGATCGGCTCTCTCCTCTCCGGTCTGTGTTGGGGGGGGACATCCAGTGCAGGCTCTGAGCCATATGAGAGAGACGCTCTCAGCTCAGAGCCCTACAGCAAGCAACCCAGCTGAGACCTCCCTCAGTGGCCGAACATGAGGACCTTATCCCCCCCTTCACAGCTCTCACCCGCTCGGTGACCTGGATCATAGAAGCTCAGGATGTTTCACACTTGGGGAGAAGGATTGCTTGGAGCGGGCATTCAGCGGCTGTAGGAGGAGGGGATTGGTTCCGCTATATGACATCCCTCCTATTCAGCTGTACAGGTGGGGCTCCAGGGCCCCCTGTAGCATGGGGCCATGTCGCAAGTGTGACCCTTGTGACCCCTGTAGCTACGCCCCTGCCTGCGGTCAATTCTTCTTAGCGAAAGGATGGGTCACCTGCTCTCCCTGGCTGCAGGTGTGACATTTTGTTTATCCTAGCACAGAGTCTCAGTCCGAATCACTTATCTCCACAGTCCCCAGCCTTGATTGGCTTACCTGTCATCAGGTAAATACTTATTGTAAATTACTCTTTCACTCCGGCAAGGTACACCATCAGCTTCCTGAGTTTGAACAGCTATGCTCCTTCTCAGAAACTAGGCACGCAATATCTAAAATATATAAATTACTTCAACTCTCCCACTCGGAGGATACGTTATCTTTTAGGTCTTCTTGAAAAAAAGAACCAGGCACTGCACTCACCTCCAAGGACTGGCATAAAGCCTTCCTCTTTACACATAAATAAAAAATTGGAGGTTACAAGAGGTAGCTAGCTACCTTCTGGCATAGTTTGACTGAAATAATTAGTCCTTTTTGGCAATCAATTTTCACAGTGTAGAACGATATTTATGGTGAAGCCCTTTCGCTGACCCCAAATGTGGCATTGCTCTCTGTCCTCCCTGGATCAATCGCCAAGCAAAAATCTTTTACTACTGTAGCGGAAACCTCACTCTCCCTCTCGGTTTTCTCGTTTGAGTGGCTTGTGTCTAGGGGTACCTGGGAGACGAAAGTGCAGGACCACTACGCCAAGCTCTCCCCTCGTATGTGTATGAGGGTTGAGCACAGTCACTTGAATTACCTCCGGGTCTGTTCACTGCATATGAAGCCTGTAGTTGTTCCATGGAGATGTGTCTGCCAATAATAGAGTCCCACACCAATCAAAAGTTCAACACTCCTTTATTTCTCTGCTTTCAGGGTGAACACGATTAGTTGAACTTTTAGTAACAGACAAACAGGGGTGTGGATACGAGTAGGCCCAGGCACAAATAAACTCTCCAATTCCTTTGCTAGCGAATAGGCCTGGCGAACGGTCTCTGCCACCGACTGTGAGTTTTGGTCGCTGCCACCGAACGGATGAACCGTTGAGGCCCCTGCCACAGGCCTGATAGCAGGTCCCTGCCACTGACCTGAGTTGAATAGTTGGACTGCTGCCACCGGTCATAGAACATGAACCACCTTCCTCTATGAACTTGGCCCCTGTTCGGGAAAGATATCCCTCCGGGCGGTCTCCAGAGGTTCACTCGGCACTGGCAATATGCTGCACCAGATCTTCGGATGAATCACTCCTCCGATCTCTTATGCCTCTGGATTCGGGTGCCCAACTCCTCGGGGACTCTAGGACAATCCCTCCCTTTGCGTGACCCAGCAGAAGGTACTGGGCCCCAGGCCTCCGGCTGAGTACCTCACCCCAGACTGAAGGTGTCTGGGATGGAACACGACCTCCAAGTGTCCAGGCCTAGGCGGCCTGGACACCGACCGCGGACAGCAGCCCTCAGGCTGAAGGTGCCTGGGACTCGAACCTCATGGCGAAGATGTCCGCCCCCTTTATACCCTCTCCCAGCAAGCACAGCGTGTTCCCCGCCCCGCCGTACAACTGCTGCGAGAGGTCACAAAGGGTAGGGCGCTGCAGTGATGGTTCAACCCCGGCCCAAAGTGACAGCGCCACCTGCTGGGCCGCAGGGAACTAGACATCACTGATGTCTTCACCAGATTTAATAGTATATACCCGCTACACTACACTTTCCCTTGGCACAAGTTATAGTTGACACTTTTCCAATTTGTAGCAAATTTGCTTGGCAGATCTCTAGCAAAAGCAAAGTTGTAGTGGTGAGTCTACAGCAATAGCTCTGCAAATCACAGTGACCCCTGTGATAGGATGACTATTGCACAACATAACTGAACCAGAACTTGCAGCAGACTTGCAGAATGTGTGTAAAGAAAGTGTATCTGGAGTCATGCTATGCGGACTTGTGAAGCCTGGCAAGTCTAGCAATAGCTTAGTAAAGTAATTTTTAAACATGCAGCTCTATTGCTTTCTATCTGGGATGTAATTTTCCATTTATCCTCCTTTTACGTTTATTGTCCATTTTTATATGCTATTTGAACTTTTTTTTCCCTCTGCAACAATTGACATAACAAGCAAAACATGATGCTCCCGTAGTGACTCAATTATGGGCTCCTCTTTCTTTTTTTCTCCTTTCTTGCTCTCTCTTTTTGCTCTGTCTCATATTTCTCCCTTTATCTCTTCTTTATCTTATCAGTTTATATATGAAAAGATGCAAGGCTCATTACGACCCATATTGTATAAGCTTTGTATTATGCGCTATGGTAACATATCATACCTCCCAACTTTTTGAAATGGGAACAAGGGACACCTATTAGAAAAAGTATGTAGGCATAGGACACACACCCTGCCGCGCCCCTTTTAAAGGAGAATAATACAAAAAAAAGTGCTTTTTTTTTTCTTTCTTTTTTTTTATACCACTATTATAACTTTATATTGACTTTTGAAGTTTACAAATGCAACAATTTATAAATTGGATGAAAGGTTTAGCACTGGGAAATACTTTTTGAAAGCTAAAAAGTGCATTTTATATACAACTGTATAGATCAGACCAAAATGGGGGGACAAATGAGGAGGAAAAAGGGAGAGAGGGACTTTGTTCCAAATCAGGGACTGTTGGGATCTATGACATATGTTCATCTTCACTAGTCCTTTGGCTCTTTTTGATACATGATTCATGTTGCTTTGCCCTCCTTATGACTATTTTTGTATGTAGTGCCATGTTGATATGTACTTTGGTATGTTACATCATTTATGGCTTTGTGAGCCTGCTATCTTATCGTATGTTTGACCTGCTATGTTTGCTTCTTCTTCCATAAAAATATATTCAACCTCAAAAAACAGGGAATCAACAACCCCCAGTGTAGCAAAAATGCTCATGAGTGTTTACTTGTCCCCTGTGTGTATCGCTACTTGCTATTCAGATGTACACATTCTTTCCCTACCAACCCCCCCCCTACATCCATACCCTAGGACCCCTTCCACACTGGGGCTGTGGCCACATTAGCGCTGCTCGCTTCAACGCTTTTTAAGCAGCAATTTACGGGTGCTTTTAACCCCAAAGAAGGGGTTAAATGTGTCCGTGTTGCGGGCGCTTTCAAAATGCTTTTCCGGCTCTTTAGAAGCGCTGCCCATGCATTTCAATGGGCAGGGCATTTTGGGAGCGCTAAATAGAGTGCTCCCAAACCGCCCAAAGATGCTGCTTGCAGGACTTTTACGAACTTCCTGCAAGCGCACCCCCCCAGTGTGAAAAGTCGCACTGAAATGAATGGGAGGCGGTTTTCAGGCACTTTACAGGTGCTATTTCTAGCACTAAAATGCCTGAAAACTGCCGTAGTGTGAAAGGGGTCTAAAATCGTCAGTCTATGGAGCATCAGCAGAGGTTTTTCTCCACCGAATCACATTGTATACAACACTTATGCAGCTAAACCAACCCCCACCCCACCCCCTTATTTCCTAGTAAATGGACTACACACAGGCAGGGCAGCCATTCTTATTGCTTGATAACAAGTTTAAAAGCGTGTTTGACCCCAAAAACAAAAATATATTGCAGCTCAACAGTCCCTAGATGTGGTTGATGAATTTATTTTCTTTTTTTAGGCTTTCTTCCCTTTATTTTTACCTGATAAAGCTGTGAATAATCATGCAGCTTGATGAAATTATACTGTCTAAAATACATCATTCCAAATGCAGTGACCTTCACATGGAAGCTGGAAAGAATAAGGACCAAAATTCGGGCAATCATCTACGTATCAATTTACCGTACAACACAAAACATAACTAAAAACAGGCTAATGAATCATAGGCATTGGTTGACAATAGTCTCTTGTGAAATCCATCCCTGCATCACTGCTTTTGCCAGAAGTATTTTTAGATGAGCCAAGCCTGTTAAAAATACTCTGACTCCTAGCCATCTGCCAAAGTCAAGCATTCGATTTAAGGCATAAATAATACGTAGCTGTATATGAAGTCATCTAAATGCTTGCCTTGTAATACATAAAACCAAGTCTTTCTAATCTTTTGTCAAGAAGGCGATTTTTATATGGATGATTTTATCATCTAATATATATATATATATATATATATATATATATATATATATATATATTGCCAAACTCACTTCTTCAGTAACAACATTTCATATCCTACCTTCAGTGCCAATATGTGGGCTGAACATCAAAACCATTTATCAGATTTAGCTGATGTTGCAGAAATAAAAAGAAAAAAATTCTAAGATCATAGTATATCTACACATCTATTACACTTTTACTGATGTATTGTAAGCATAAACTATCAGTACAACTGAAGAGGGCCTTCTCCTGCACCACCAAGTTTTTTTTAAACTTCTTTGTTTATAAAGCCAAACAGACTTGCTTCAGACAGGCCGAGTAGTCAACGAATTGAGTACTGTCTGTGATACTTTTTTTATTTGCACCAACATACAATTTTTCAGGACAAGCTTTCAGGGTGTACTACTCCCTTCTTCAAGGTCCAAGCAGTACTAACACAAAGTTTTAGCAGAATGGGGGGGTAGCAGTCACAGAGGGGGGTCGTAAAACTGTTGGATAATGAGTAAATCCGAGTACACATGGGCCGATGTCGGACCTTCAGCCCGTGTGTATGTCAGTCTGTCTGACAGAAGCTTACCATTTGACCAGGTTCTGTCGGATGAGCATGCTAGGAAAACCGGCAGCTGACCGACTCCCGATTAGCACTCTCTGCCATTGGCTAATCAGAGAGTTTTGGTGTGGGGGGGGGGTCTCTTGTCAGCTGTCAGAACACAACAGCTTAGCAGGGGAGATCGCCGTGGTAATGTCAGATGGTTAGTACAGTGTCTCCGGTCAGAGCGGACAGTTGTATAAAAAAAACGTAGTGTGTACCCGGCTTAAGAGAACCCAGGTCTAGATTTAGGCCATTATCTTCTGTGTCAAATGGAACCATCATTCTTAGTTCAAAAGTTTTCTTTCCTGAAAAGTGTTGAAATTCCCTTTAAGAACAAAGACATTAAGGTCTTCCATAGTGTGGTCTGGTTATGACAGCTACAATCAGCTCAAGCAAGATGGGCCAGTAGTTTGACTCAATTCCAGATTCCATCACCCTGCCCACTTTTTTTTATGTCATCAGTGACTTGTTTTTTTTCCTCAAACTAAATGTGTAACGCTTATATAAGGGAAATCAAATGTATAAAACTATTTATATTCCACCACGTGTTGATATCACTTGTAACATCTAGGTCTCATGCACACTGGACGTTTTTGCAGCTACTTCTAGAGTAGGGATGAGCTTCGTGTTCGAGTCGAACATACGTTCGACTCGAACATTGGCTGTTCGATCGTTCGACGAAGATCGAACGATTTGGGCCGTTCGCGCCAAATTCGAGTGACGCGAACGGCCCACAATGCACTACGCCATCGCAGTGTCATCCAGGCGCTGTGATTGGCCAAGCATGCACTGTGACCCCGCATGCTTGGCCAATCACAGCGCCGGCAGCGAGGAGAGCAATGATTGGCCACAGGCAGGATGCCTGTGGCCAATTATTGCTGAGGGTGTTTAGTACACGCCCCATACTATAAAAGGCCGCCAGCACGGCGGCCTAGTGTAGTGTGTTCCGGAGCAGGGATAGAGTAGCATAGGCAGGGACAGTGACTGTTATTTCTTTCTTGCTTAACCTGGATTCCTTTAGTTTAGGGAAAGAGAAGGATAGGTAGGGAGAGTGTCAGTGTGTTTTGTGCTTCTGCTATAGTGTGCTTAAAAAAAACATTTATTCTAGGGACAGAAAACTCTAGGTAGGGACAGTGTCAGTTTCTTTCACTCTGCAAGTCCTTGTTTCCAGGGACCTGTAAGGACAGTGAGTTAATTGTCCTTGTGCTATATTGTGCTTAAAAAAAACATTTATTCTAGGGACAGAAAACTCTAGGTAGGGACAGTGTCAGTTTCTTTCACTCTGCAAGTCCTTGTTTCCAGGGACCTGTAAGGACAGTGAGTTAATTGTCCTTGTGCTATATTGTGATTAAAAAAAACATTTATTCTAGGGACAGAAAACTCTAGGTAGGGACAGTGTCAGTTTCTTTCACTCTGCAAGTCCTTGTTTCCAGGGACCTGTAAGGACAGTGAGTTAATTTTCCTTGTGCTATATTGTGATTAAAAAAAACATTTATTCTAGGGACAGAAAACTCTAGGTAGGGACAGTGTCAGTTTCTTTCACTCTGCAAGTCCTTGTTTCCAGGGACCTGTAAGGACAGTGAGTTAATTGTCCTTGTGCTATATTGTGCTTAAAAAAAACATTTATTCTAGGGACAGAAAACTCTAGGTAGGGACAGTGTCAGTTTCTTTCACTCTGCAAGTCCTTGTTTCCAGGGACCTGTAAGGACAGTGAGTTAATTGTCCTTGTGCTATATTGTGCTTAAAAAAAACATTTATTCTAGGGACAGAAAACTCTAGGTAGGGACAGTGTCAGTTTCTTTCACTCTGCAAGTCCTTGTTTCCAGGGACCTGTAAGGACAGTGAGTTAATTGTCCTTGTGCTATATTGTGATTAAAAAAAACATTTATTCTAGGGACAGAAAACTCTAGGTAGGGACAGTGTCAGTTTCTTTCACTCTGCAAGTCCTTGTTTCCAGGGACCTGTAAGGACAGTGAGTTAATTTTCCTTGTGCTATATTGTGATTAAAAAAAACATTTATTCTAGGGACAGAAAACTCTAGGTAGGGACAGTGTCAGTTTCTTTCACTCTGCAAGTCCTTGTTTCCAGGGACCTGTAAGGACAGTGAGTTAATTGTCCTTGTGCTATATTGTGCTTAAAAAAAACATTTATTCTAGGGACAGAAAACTCTAGGTAGGGACAGTGTCAGTTTCTTTCACTCTGCAAGTCCTTGTTTCCAGGGACCTGTAAGGACAGTGAGTTAATTGTCCTTGTGCTATATTGTGATTAAAAAAAACATTTATTCTAGGGACAGAAAACTCTAGGTAGGGACAGTGTCAGTTTCTTTCACTCTGCAAGTCCTTGTTTCCAGGGACCTGTAAGGACAGTGAGTTAATTGTCCTTGTGCTATATTGTGATTTAAAAAAAACATTTATTCTAGGGACAGAAAACTCTAGGTAGGGACAGTGTCAGTTTCTTTCACTCTGCAAGTCCTTGTTTCCAGGGACCTGTAAGGACAGTGAGTTAATTGTCCTTGTGCTATATTGTGCTTAAAAAAAACATTTATTCTAGGGACAGAAAACTCTAGGTAGGGACAGTGTCAGTTTCTTTCACTCTGCAAGTCCTTGTTTCCAGGGACCTGGAGAGACATTGAGTGAATTGTCCTTGTGCTATATTGTGATTAAAAAAAACATTTATTCTAGGGACAGAAAACTCTAGGTAGGGACAGTGTCAGTTTCTTTCACTCTGCAAGTCCTTGTTTCCAGGGACCTGTAAGGACAGTGAGTTAATTTTCCTTGTGCTATATTGTGATTAAAAAAAACATTTTTTCTAGGGACAGAAAACTGTAGGTAGGGAGAGTGTTTTTTTTCTTTCACTCTGCAAGTCCTTGTTTCCAGGGACCTGTAAGGACAGTGAGTTAATTGTCCTTGTGCTATATTGTGCTTAAAAAAAACATTTATTCTAGGGACAGAAAACTCTAGGTAGGGACAGTGTCAGTTTCTTTCACTCTGCAAGTCCTTGTTTCCAGGGACCTGTAAGGACAGTGAGTTAATTTTCCTTGTGCTATATTGTGATTAAAAAAAACATTTTTTCTAGGGACAGAAAACTGTAGGTAGGGAGAGTGTTTTTTTTCTTTCACTCTGCAAGTCCTTGTTTCCAGGGACCTGTAAGGACAGTGAGTTAATTGTCCTTGTGCTATATTGTGCTTAAAAAAAACATTTATTCTAGGGACAGAAAACTCTAGGTAGGGACAGTGTCAGTTTCTTTCACTCTGCAAGTCCTTGTTTCCAGGGACCTGTAAGGACAGTGAGTTAATTTTCCTTGTGCTATATTGTGATTAAAAAAAACATTTTTTCTAGGGACAGAAAACTGTAGGTAGGGAGAGTGTTTTTTTTCTTTCACTCTGCAAGTCCTTGTTTCCAGGGACCTGTAAGGACAGTGAGTTAATTGTCCTTGTGCTATATTGTGCTTAAAAAAAACATTTATTCTAGGGACAGAAAACTCTAGGTAGGGACAGTGTCAGTTTCTTTCACTCTGCAAGTCCTTGTTTCCAGGGACCTGGAGAGACATTGAGTTAATTGTCCTTGTGCTATATTGTGCTTAAAAAAAACATTTATTCTAGGGACAGAAAACTCTAGGTAGGGACAGTGTCAGTTTCTTTCACTCTGCAAGTCCTTGTTTCCAGGGACCTGTAAGGACAGTGAGTTAATTTTCCTTGTGCTATATTGTGATTAAAAAAAACATTTTTTCTAGGGACAGAAAACTGTAGGTAGGGAGAGTGTTTTTTTTCTTTCACTCTGCAAGTCCTTGTTTCCAGGGACCTGTAAGGACAGTGAGTTAATTGTCCTTGTGCTATATTGTGCTTAAAAAAAACATTTATTCTAGGGACAGAAAACTCTAGGTAGGGACAGTGTCAGTTTCTTTCACTCTGCAAGTCCTTGTTTCCAGGGACCTGTAAGGACAGTGAGTTAATTTTCCTTGTGCTATATTGTGATTAAAAAAAACATTTATTCTAGGGACAGAAAACTCTAGGTAGGGACAGTGTCAGTTTCTTTCACTCTGCAAGTCCTTGTTTCCAGGGACCTGTAAGGACAGTGAGTTAATTTTCCTTGTGCTATATTGTGATTAAAAAAAACATTTTTTCTAGGGACAGAAAACTGTAGGTAGGGAGAGTGTTTTTTTTCTTTCACTCTGCAAGTCCTTGTTTCCAGGGACCTGTAAGGACAGTGAGTTAATTGTCCTTGTGCTATATTGTGCTTAAAAAAAACATTTATTCTAGGGACAGAAAACTCTAGGTAGGGACAGTGTCAGTTTCTTTCACTCTGCAAGTCCTTGTTTCCAGGGACCTGGAGAGACATTGAGTGAATTGTCCTTGTGCTATATTGTGATTAAAAAAAACATTTATTCTAGGGACAGAAAACTCTAGGTAGGGACAGTGTCAGTTTCTTTCACTGTGAAAGTCCTTGTTTCAAGGGACAGAGAAGGACACCTGAAGGTAGCCCTTATTGCTTTTTTCCCATCTCCCTGCAGGCCATCTATTAGAATGTCTGGAAGGCAAACAAGGAGAGGCAGACAGTCAGGAGGCAATAAAAGAGGGCAAGCAGGCTCTGTGTCTGGGGGCAACAGTGCTGGTCGTGGACGCGGTGCATTGTCATCAGCACATGGCCATGGGACACGCTTGTCCTTCTTTTCGGCAGCTGGACATGTTGAGCCACATCATGCCGAAGACTTGGTAGAGTGGATGACCAAGCCCTCCTCCTCCTCCTCATCCTCTCTCACCCAGGCTCAGGGTACTGGAAAAGCAGCTGCCAAAGCGTCGTCTTCCCTGGTATCAATGTCAGACAAATCATCAGTCACTCCTTCCCTAGACCCACCATGTCCTCCTCCTGAGGAGTCCCCCGAACTGTTTCAGCACAGTGTTGGGTACATGCTCCAGGAGGATGCCCAGCGTTTCGAAGGGTCTGATGATGAAACCCAGCTAGAGGAAGGCAGTAGCGTGAGAGCAGACAGAGGGGATGCTCAAGAAGGACACCAATCTGGCAGTCATGTTCCAGCAGCTGCAGCATACTGCCAGATTGGCTCCAGTGATGAGGAGGGAGGGGATGATGAGGTCAATGACTCCACGTGGGTGCCTAATAGGAGAGAGGAGGAGGAGGAGGATGAGGAGGAGGCACATCTCCAACGAGGCAGGATGCCCTTTGGTGGCCAGCGTAAGGGCAGTACACCGACGGAATCACACCGCAGAGCTCCGCCTGTGCAGGGCGCTGCCTCTGCCCGTCATTCAAAAAGTTCTTTGGTGTGGGCCTTTTTTGAGGCTAGTGCATCAGATCGCACAGCTGCTGTTTGCAACATATGTCTCAAGCGTATATCGCGTGGCCAAAACATCAGCCGCTTGGGTACCACATGCCTGACCAGACATATGTTGACCTGCCATGCAGCTCGTTGGCAAGCCTACCTCAAAGACCCACACCAAAGAACAAAGCGGACCTCTCCTTGCACCGCATCAGCTGGGATCTCCAACCCCACTATAACTTCAGTCCTCTCTGAAACATGCACTGAGAGGAATGAAGGTGTAGAATTAGGTGTGTCACAGCCAAGTACTTGCGCCCACTCTGCTAGCAGTACACCAACGTCCGATTCTAGCAGGCAAATTTCCCTGCCCCAGCTGCTGGACCGTCGAAAGAAGTTCACTCCCAGCCATCCACATGCCCAGCGGTTGAATGCTAGCTTGGCTAAATTGCTAGCGCTTCAACTGCTGCCTTTTCAGTTGGTAGACTCGGCCCCCTTCCGTGAGTTTGTGCAATGTGCGGTTCCTCAGTGGCAGGTTCCCAAACGCCACTTTTTCTCACGGAAGGCTATTCCGGCTCTCTACCGGCATGTGGAAGGCAATGTCTTGGCCTCGCTGGACAGGGCGGTCAGCGGTAAGGTGCATATTACCGCTGACTCATGGTCCAGCAGGCATGGACAGGGACGTTACCTTTCTTTCACGGCCCATTGGGTCACTCTTTTGGCAGCTGGGAAGGATTCAGGACAAGGTGCAGTAGTGTTGGAGGTTGTCCCACCGCCACGCCTCCAAAATGCTACTACTGGTTGTGACACACCTCTCTCCTCCACCCCCTCCTCTTCTTCTTCCTCCATGGCCTCTTCCTGTGGTTTGTCCTATGAACCAGCGGTGCTCCGTAGCCGTTCACGGGGCTACGCAAGTACGCAGGCAAAAAGATGCCATGCCGTGCTTGCGCTGGTGTGTTTGGGGGACAGAAGCCACACTGGGGCAGAGGTCCTGTCTGCTCTGCAGGGCCAGGCCGAGAGGTGGTTGACGCCACGCCAGCTTAAGCCAGGAATGGTGGTTTGCGACAATGGCACCAACCTCCTCTCCGCCCTCCGACAGGGACAACTGACCCATGTGCCCTGTGTGGCTCACGTCCTTAACCTGGTGGTGCAGCGCTTCTTGGGCAGGTACCCGGGCTTACAGGATGTCCTGAGGCAGGCCAGGAAAGTCTGTGTGCATTTCCGCAGATCTTATAATGCCAGTGCTCGCCTGGCTGAGCTGCAAAAGGAGTTGAACCTGCCCAAGAACCGCCTTATATGTGACATGCCCACCAGGTGGAACTCAAAGTTGGCCATGCTGCAGCGGCTGCACACGCAGCAGAGGGCCATCAATGAGTACCTGTGCGACTACGGCACCAGGACAGGGTCAGGGGAGCTTGGTTTTTTTTCTCCACGCCAGTGGGGCATGATCAGGGATGCATGCACTGTCCTGGCACCATTTGAGGAGGCCACGAGGATGGTGAGCAGTGACAGTGCATGCATCAGTGACACTGTACCTCTTGTCCACCTGTTGGAGCACACGCTGCGTGGAATAATGGACAGGGCACTTGAGGCAGAACAGAGGCAGGAAGAGGAGGACTTCCTTGCCTCTCAAGGCCCCCTTTACCCAGACAGTGTTCCTTCTGTCCCACCCATCGCACAGGAAGAGGAGGAGGAGGAGGAGGAGGAGGAGGAGGAGGAGGATTGTGTCAGCATGGAGGTGGAGGCTGGCACTAAGCATCATCAGCAGCAGTCTTTTAGGGATGATTTACAGTCCCAAGAAACCAGTGGACTTGTACGTGGCTGGGAGGAGGTGGCTGCGGATCATGTCGTCCTTAGTGACCCAGAGGACTCCGGAGCGAATGCCTCAGCAAACCTACGCTGCATGGCCTCCCTGATCCTGCAAAGTCTGCGGAAGGATCCTCGTATTCTTCGGATCAAGGAGAGGGACCATTACTGGCTGGCCACTCTCCTTGATCCACGGTACAAGGGTAAGGTTGCGGACCTTATGTTACCGTCGCAGAGGGAGCAGAGGATGAGACAACTCCGGGAGGCCTTGCAGAAAGGTCTGTGCAACGCGTTCCCAGAGACTGGGAGGTTGCAAACTCCTGGTCCTGGACAACGAGTTGCTGAGGCTTCGGCCAGTCAAAGAAGGAGCGGTGGGGAAGGTGGCCGTCTGACCGATGCGTTCAGACAATTCTTTAGTCCGCAGCCCCAAAGTATGATCGGTTCCAGCAACCATCGCCAGCGTCTGATAAACATGGTGCAGGAATATCTAGGGGCAAGGTCAGACTTGGACACCTTCCCCACCGAAAATCCTCTGGCTTACTGGGTCTTGAGGATGGATCACTGGCCAGAGCTTGCACAGTATGCAATTGAGCTACTGGCCTGTCCTGCATCCAGCGTTCTTTCGGAACGCACATTCAGTGCTGCTGGAGGATTTGTCACGGATCACAGGGTGCGCCTGTCCACCGACTCGGTTGATCGACTGACTTTCATCAAGATGAACCAGTCTTGGATCACCACCAGCTACCACACACCTGATGCTGATATAACAGACTAATTGATTTTAAAATGTCACATCCCTTCAAGACTGATGCTGATGCTGAGTGCCTGTGCTGTTATGTTGACTGGCTATCCTCCTCCTCCGAGTCCTCAATGATACGATTGATGATGATAGCTTGGAAGATCATTTTTGTTTATGGGTGCCGCCACCAGTGCCTAACGCCCAATTTTTCAGCCCCTGTTTAACAGTGGCGTGTAATTACAATTTTTGAAGCAATACTTTGCAACAGGGCTCATTGCTGTGCTCCAAGTACAGTATCTGTGAGGAGTTGCAGTGTTGTGCCACCAGTGCCTAAGGCCCAATTTTTCAGCCCCTGTTTAACAGGGGCGTGTCATTACAATTTTTGAAGCAATACTTTGCAACAGGGCTCATTGCTGTGCTCCAAGTACAGTATCTGTGAAGGGTTGCAGTGTTGTGCCACCAGTGCCTAAGGCCCAATTTTTCAGCCCCTGTTCAACAGGGGCATGTAATTACAATTCTTGATCTAATAATTCACAGCAGGGCCCATTGCTGCACCCACCAAGAGTAACTGTCAGGGCTTACAGTGTTGTGGCACCAGCACCACCATCAAAGGCCCAATTTTTACTACCACTGTTCAACAATTATATGTAATTAAAATTCCTGATATAATAGTTGACAGCAGGGCGTTCCAGCACCAACCAAGAGTAACTGTGAGTGCTTACAGTGTTGTGCCAACACCAACAACTAAGGGGCCTATTTCTGCAGAGTATATACGGCAGGTCCCTACTTTCAAACATCCAACTTACAAACGACTCCTACTTGCAAACGCAAGAAGACAACAGGAAGTGAGAGGAAATCTACCACTAGGAAGGAAAATTCTCTCCTGTAAGAATAAATATGGGAGAAAGGTGTCTCCTCTGTACTGATGCTTTATCAGCAATCCTTGTTTCAAGAAAAACACCACATTTCAAAAACAGTTGTCATTAGGACGGAAAGTGAGGTGAAATGTTCTGAACAGGGGCACAGACAGCAAAACAAATGTTACAGGGGTGATAACCCTTACCTATGTTTTCCAAAAAGTTTAAAAATAGATTTTTGGTCTGGAGCTACACTTCAACAATGTACCTGTTCAAAATTACAAACACATTCTACATAAGAACAAACCTACAGTCCCTGTCTTGTATGCACCGCCTGTATACGGCTGTTCAGAGTATATAGGGCCTTTTTTATTTTATGTGCGGGGTTCCCCTTAATATCCATACAAGACCCAAAGGGGCTGGTAATGGGCTGGGGTAGGGGGGGGGGGGTCATGGGGTAGCTATGCCATTTTTCTTAAAGATTTTCATCCATATTACCGGGACCAGACATTACATTAAAGCCGCAAGCAGTTTTAAATGGCTTTTTTTTCCTTTAGAAGTGTCATTTTGTGCAGGGACAGTTCTAAACACGGGAAACACGTGGCACTTCACAGGCATACTTTAGACACCCCCCAGGTACGATATTTAAAGGAATATTTGACTTTTTTTTTTTCACTTTATGCATCATTAAAATGACTGCTCCCGGAAAACGACCGTTTTTAAAACTTATTTTTGCATTGATACATGTCCCCTGGTGCAGAACCCGGGTTCCCAAACCCTTTTTAGGACAATAACATGCATAATAGTTGTTATAATTAGCACTTTAGAATTCGAACGTTCGCATCCATTGTATTTAATAGGGTTCTAATGTTCGTTCGAACTTTCGGTCCGTTCGCGGGTTCTGGTGCGAACCGAACCCGGGGGTGTTCGGCTCATCACTATTCTAGAGGCGTCAGGCGTTTTTTTTTTCTGCCTCTAAACTCCCCTACAGGTTATCCTATGTGTCCATGCACACATAAGCTTTTAGCAGCGTTTAGTGGCAGGGGCTTTTAGAGGCAGGCACGTTTAGAGCTTGAGCATTAATTAATTTCAATGGCCAGAATTAATTATTATTCTGGCCAATGAAATTAATCAACGCCCAAGCTCTTGATGCCTGTTAAAGTGCCTAAAAGCTTGTAAAAGCGTTAGACACTTTTACAAGCAAAAGGCTTTTTTTCTGCCAAAACGCTGCTGTCAGGAGGAAAGGTTTCTAAGAGAGTTTGAAAAACATGTGCATGAGGCCTTAATGTTCCATATGAAAATAGCCTCTCATATATATCACTTAACTTGTTCCACCACAACAATCAGTTCACATCAGTTCATTAACTATGAATGATTCCACCCAAACTTGTCTGTCCCACTACTCCTTCACACCTTGTGCATCATTTCCACCAGATGAGCTCTCACCTGATAGATCTGACCTACATAAAAATGCATGGTCAAAGGAAGCTTATGTCCCCCTTTAAGTGGGATCAGCACTCCTTCATATAGGTAGCCTTCTTATTCAATAATCATAGCAGAGTACTGCTTGGACCTTAAAGAAGGGGACATACCCCGAAAGCTTGTCCTGAAAAATTGTATGTTAGTGCAAAAAAAAAAAAAGTATCATGGACAGTACTAAATTTTATCAATAATCATAGCAATAAGCCCTCTGTCGTTTTGTAGCAACACTCCTACACTCAGGGGCGTACCTAGAGAATTTGGCACCCGGGGCGGATCCTACATCTGGCACCCTCCACCCCAACTTTATAATAAAAAAACACCCACAAACATTTGTAATGTTTTCAAGACTGTTTATTGCCCAAATTTGTAAACTTTAGGTCAACTTTTTTTTAATAATGGAAAATAAATTATTAACTTACTGTATTTACTTAAACGTATTTAATTGATTTATAACATTTACTGAACAGATAATACTGCTTTTTATAAACAAAAAAACACAGATCCAAACTCTAAAGTGACCACTATATTGAAAGGATACATTCACATCCTCTGTCTTCGAGCATTTCGTTTCGCAAATTGATCAATGACTGCATTAAAGTTAATCTTCTTTGCATATTCATGTTCAATTAAAAGTATGGCCAGATTTGTCAATCTTGTCTCACTCATGGTGTAGGGGAAAAAGTATTTTTATTAATTTTGAAAAACTTCTTTCACATGAAGCAATGGACAATCTAAAACACAGTGACAAGTTAGGCAAAAATTCACAAAAATACCATTTAAACTGCAAGAATTATAAAACTCTCCATGTCTTTGCCTCTTCAACGCTGATCTTGCCAGCTTCCAAATGCCTCCGAAGGCGTTCAATCTCCACATAGATGTCTTCATTAGAGAATTCGCCAAAAACCTCAGTCAATTTTGAAGTATAATTCTGAAGATCTATTTCTGTTGCAACAACCAGAATGTTCAGTTGAATAACGGCAAACATTGAAAGGATTATTTTAATTGCTTTACCGTATATACTCGAGTATAAGCCGAGATTTTCAGCCCTTTTTTTGGGCTGAAAGTCCCCCCCTCAGCTTATACTCGAGTCAGTGTACCTTGGGCGTCCATTTTTTTAATTCCGCGCTCCCTCCTGGTCCCATGATATGCGATTGACACTGTGTTTAGTGATCCGCCAATCACGGACCTTCTCCTCTTGTTCGAGGATGAAAGAACGTCCGTGATTGGCGGATCACTAAACACAGTGTCTGCTGGGAAAGTCAGAGGATGAGAAGATGGCCGTGATAGGCGGAACACTGAACACAGTGTCAATAGCCTATCACGGAACCGCACGGGACCAGGAGGAAGCCGCAAATTTTAAAAAATGGACGCCCGCAGCGCGATGGACATGGGAGGTGATCCTTAGAAGCCTGATCTTCGCTCTAGCAAGCAGAAGGTGAGTGTGGAGGGTACTGAGGTAATGGGCACAGTGAGGTAATGGGCACAGTGAGGTAATGGGCACAGTGAAGCTGCAAATGGGCATTGTTGACCCTCTTTTCCGCTTACAGTAGCTGCTGCATTTTTACTCTCGGCTTATACTCGAGTCAATAAGTTTTCCCAGTTTGTGGTAAAATTAGGGCCTCGGCTTATACTCGGGTTGGCTTATACTCGAGTATATACGGTAGTACGAATTTCCAACTCCTGGTGAAACCGATCAAGGCCCTCAAACATAGCCCTTTTCGTTTCCTCTGTCAATGTGAGACCAGCATCCTTTGCCTTCTCTCCTGGCATTGTTTTCCAGAGCCTTACTCTCACTTTTCTCTCCATAGAAATGCCCATTTCCTCAAATGTGGTGGTTGCATAACGAATGGACTTTTCCACAATGTCATTTCGCTAAACTGCAAAAAATTCTTTCAGAGCTTGTATTGTCACAATTAATTTTTCAAGAGTGAGTCCCACTGTTTGCAAATACTTCTGTGTGACATTAACTTCTTCCAGAATGTCACACCGGAAAGAAAGATAACACAAAAAAGTAAAATCACATACGACAGGCAGAAAACATCTGAGCGGATCCTCTCGTGTCCACATTTTCTATGGGATCACACAGCTTTTCAAGGGCTGAAGTCAGTTTTTTTTTAAATTTGCCCGCATTGGGTTCACAGCATCATAATGAGCGCTCCATCTTTATATATATATATATATATATATATATATATATATATATATATATATATATTTAAAAAAAAAAACGCCAAAGATGTAACAAAAAATTAAAAAATATAATGTGTATATTAGCGAATTCAATTAGTAGCTGCAGTGAAAATTTGCTGTGCAAATAAACCAAAAATACACCGCGCTAGGTGCTACATATTAACAAACAGATAACATATATTATAACAACACTGTAGTCACGTTATTAACAGTCCCAATCAGGTGATAATTGGTGCTCGTGCTTAAAAATAATGAAATCCGTGTTTCTTGGTTCTCAGACATGGTGCCCCCACATGGATGTAAACTCACCACTCAATATGGACCAACTATCTCTAGTGTGGCCATATAAGCGTGTGGGGAGACCCATGAAGATTTTCTTAAGCTGACGGTTCGTGGAGTGGCTTGATTGCGTCATCGCGCCACACATACGCCTAACATTTGTTTGAGGGATTCGAGCTACAACCACGGCAGCGCTCTACCATTGTTTACGGGCTGATTTCCCCAAAAAATCCCCTGCTATTCACATCGGGTGCCAGGCCACAGGCACCTTTACATGTGAGTTCAACTACTTTGCTTTTAAGAGTTTTAAATAAACCTTTGTAAACGGTATTGCGCAATGAAGTCCCTTCTTTCATCTCTACTTGCATGAGGTATATCCACTCCAGGAACCGTCAGCTTAAGAACATCTCCAGAGCGCTCCATCCTGTTTGGGAAAACATTTTTACGGTCACACCTAAATTCTCCATCAGCAATTCCCAATGATGTGTAGAAACTGAAAAGAAGGAATATACTCTCTCCAATGTTTCAAAAAAAGTCCCACAGGAAGCAACACTTCCAAATGAGTGCACCCCACAAAAGTTCAGAGAATGGCTTGCACATGGGATAAACAAAGCCTTGGGATTAATCTCTTTTATCCTTGCCTGAACACAACCACGAATCCCTGTCATAGTTGCAGTATTATCATATCCTTGACCATGGCAAAGGCTTATGTCCAGTCCATCTTCCTCCAGATGCTGCATGATATTTTCTGTGAGCTCAGCAGCAGTCTTTCCAGCAATAGGAAAGAAGCCCAAAAACTATTCCTTTACCTCAACATTATCACCTTCAATATGAACATATTTGATCATTTAGGGATCACAGGGACAACACTGGAGCCCACTTAGGTATATGTGCATACAATGTATGTATTTTTTATATTTACTAAATTTCATGTAATTTTGGTTAAACTGCCTCTTATATTTGTTATTTATCCGCACACTCTGGGAGTGCCATTTGATCTGCACCTCCACCCATTGTATTTACGGAGGAGAGGGGCAGGTTCTTAGGCACAGCGGGGAGGGTATATTTTGGGTGAGCACAGTATGACTTCCAGCTTCTGAAGACGTCACGTAGATGGCGAAACACCTCAAGCTGGGACACACGTTGCATCATGTGGTACACAGGTGGAACGCACACTGACATCATGTGGGTCCTGCTTCCACTGCTCCCATTGCACAGTGCAGATGTTCGCACGGGAGGGATTTTTAACCACTTTTGTATCTATAGCCTACTACAGAGGCTTTTAATAAAGCTACCTAAAACTATTACGCTATGAGTCTGTTTTCAGTTTTTTCGCTCTTCTTCTGCCATTGACACTCCACACTGGAACCTTTGACCACCACGTGGAGGACACATTGGGAACTAGCTGGAGGATATACTTTGGTCACGGAGACCACCAAAGCCTTTACTGATCTTTTTAGTCATAGGATGAGGAGGGTCAACAACATCTGGTGAGTGCAGACCTTCACCTTACTTTTTCATGTGTTTTTCCTTTTTTGGGGCTCATTATTGGAGTAATTTGCTGATCACCGCAGGAAGGATTCCACATACTGGATTTCACAGAGGAATATTTTGGGACTTTGCACTTTAATCATCACTTGTTTCTGTTTTTAGTCCAATTTGTGTTTGTTCCATAAGGTGTAGACCATTTTTTTTCTTTTGAGCACATTAATATTTATATATATATATATATATATATATATATATATATATATATACACACATATACATACACACACACATATATATATATATATATATATATATATATATATATTTCTTTAGTAGCAAGTGCTGTTTTTATGTATAGAGCACATCACTCTTGCGAACTATACAGTATCTCACAAAAGGGAGTACACCCCTAACATTTTTTTAAATATTCTATTATACCTTTTCATGTGACAACACTGAAGAAATTACACTTTGCTACAATGTAAAGTAGTGAGTGTGCAATTGTATATCAGCGTAAATTTGCTGTCATTAATGTCTAAACCGCTGAGTACACCCCTAAATGAAAATGTCCAAATTGGACCCAATTAGCCATTTTTCTCACCCTGGTGTCATGTAAAACCGTTGTGTTACAAGGTCTCAGGTGTGAATGGGGAGCAGGTGTGTTAAATTTGGCATTGAACTGGAAGTTCAACATGGCACCTCATGGCAAAGAACTCTCTGAGGATCTGAAAAAAAGAATTCTTTCTCTACATAAAGATGGCCTAGGCTATAAGAAGATTGTCAAGATCCAGAATCTGAGCTGCCGCACGGTGGCCAAGACCATACAGAGGTTTAACAGGACAGGTTCCACTCAGAACGGCTTCACCATGGTCAATCAAAGAAGCTGAGTGCACGTGTTCAGCGTCATATCCAGAGGTTGTCTTTGGGAAATAGATGTATGAGTGCTGCCAGCATTGCTGCAGAGGTTGAAGGTGTGGGGAGTCAGCCTGTCAGTGCTCAGACAATATGCTGCACACTGCATCAAATTGGTCTGCATGGCTGTTGTCCCAGAAGGAAGCCTCTTCTAAAGATGATGCACAAGAAAGCCTGCAAACAGTTTGCTGAAGACAAGCATACTAAGGACATAATTTACTGGAGCCAAATCCTCCTTCATTTGTGTCTCACATGCTTCCCCTCTCAGACATGGCAGTTCATAGTGGGAGGGTTTCAATAATGGAGGCAGTGCTGGCAATCCAGAAAGCAGTGAGGTGTGGCTAAGTGCTTATTGAGAAAACTGTAGCCTTGTAAATCATCAGTGACAATCAGTGTTGCCAACCTACCACATTGAAATTTACTGGCACGACACCCGAAATTTACTGGCATTTCACAAAAGTTACTAAATTACATTTTAAAGGTGCAAATTTCAGTATTTAGGCTACAAACAAGTACGCTAGGCAAATAGCAATGTGATTTAAAGTAGATATTAACCACTTAAGCCCCGGACCATTTGGTAGCTAAAGGACCAGAGGTGAATTCAGAATTTTGCACTGCGCTGCTTTAACTGTAAATTGTGCGGACATGCAATGTTGTACCCAAACAAAATTTGCGTCCTTTTCTTCCCACAAATAGAGCTTTCTTTTAATGGTATTTGATTGCCTCTGCGATTTTTATTTTTTGCGATATAAACGGAAAAAAACGAAAATTTTGAAAAAAAATGATATTTTCTACTTTTTGTTATAAGAAAAATCGAATAAACTCAATTGTAGTCATACATTTAGGCCAAAATGTATTCAGCCACATGTCTTTAGTAAAAAAAATGTCAATAAGCGTATATTTATTGGTTTGCGCAAAAGTTATAGCGTCTACAAACTAGGGTACATTTTCTGGAATTTACACAGCTTTTAATTTATGACTGCCTATCTCATTTCTTGAGGTGCTAAAATGGCAGGGCAGTACAAAACCCCCCCAAATGACCCCATTTTGGAAAGTAGATACCCCAGGGAAATTGCTGAGAGGCATGTTGAGCCCATTGAATATTTTTTTTTTTTGTTCCAAGTGATTGAATAATGACAAAAAAAATAAAAAATAAATAAAAATTACAAAAAGTTGTCACTAAATGATATATTGCTCACACATGCCATGGTTATATGTGGAATTGCACCCCAAAATACATTCTGCTGCTTCTCCTGAGTACGGGGATACCACATGTGTGGGACTTTTTAGGAGCCTAGCCACGTACGGGACCCCGGAAACCAAGCACCGCCTTCAGGATTTCTAAGGGCGCAAATTTTTGATTTCACTCCTCACTACCTATCACAGTTTCGAAGGCCATAAAATGCCAAAATAGCACAAAACCCCCCCAAATGACCCCATTTTGGAAAGTAGACACCCCAAGCTATTTACTGAGAGGCATGATTCGTCCATGGAATATTTTATATTTTGCCACAAGTTGCAGGAATATGACAAACTTTATTTTTTTTGCACAAAGTTGTCACTAAATGATATTTTGCTCACACATGCCATGGGCATATGTGAAATTACACCCCAAAATACATTCTGCTGCTTCTCCTGAGTATGGGGATACCACATGTGTTGGACTTTTTGGGAGCCTAGCCGCGTACGGGACCCCAAAAACCAAGCACCGCCTTCAAGGTTTCTAAGGGCATAAATTTTTGATTTCACTCCTCACTACCTATCACAGTTTTGAAGGCTATAAAATGCCAAGATGGCACAAAACCCCCCAAATGACCCCATTTTGGAAAGTAGACACCCCAAGCTATTTGCTGAGAGGCATGTTGAGCCCATTGAATATTTTTTTTTGTCCCAAATGATTGAATAATGACAAAAAGAAAAAAAAAAAGAAAAAATGTACAAAAAGTTGTCACTAAATGATATATTGCTCACACATGCCATGGTTATATGTGGAATTGCACCCCAAAATACATTCTGCTGCTTCTCCTGAGTACGGGGATACCACATGTGTGGGACTTTTTGGGAGCCTAGCCGGGTACGGGGCCCCAAAAACCAAGCACCGCCTTCAGGCTTTCTAAGGGCGTAAATTTTTGATTTCACTCCTCACTACCTATCACAGTTTCGAAGGCCATAAAATGCCAAAATAGCACAAAATCCCCCCAAATGACCCCATTTTGGAAAGTAGACACCCCAAGCTATTTACTGAGAGGCATGTTCAGTCCATGGAATATTTTATATTTTGCCACAAGTTGCGGGAATATGACAAACTTTGTTTTTTTTTGCACAAAGTTGTCACTAAATGATATATTGCTCACACATGCCATGGGCATATGTGAAATTACACCCCAAAATACATTCTGCTGCTTCTCCTGAGTACGGGGATACCACATGTGTGGGACTTTTTGGGAGCCTAGCCGCGTACGGGACCCCAAAAACCAAGCACAGCCTTCAAGGTTTCTAAGGGCATACATTTTTGATTTCACTCCTCACTACCTATCACAGTTTTGAAGGCCATAAAATGCCAAGATAGCACAAAACCCCCCAAAATGACCCCATTTTGGAAAGTAGACACCCCAAGGAAATTGCTGAGAGGCATGTTGAGCCCATTGAATATTTTTTTTTTGTCCCAAGTGATTGAATAATGACAAAAAGAAAAAAAAATGTACAAAAAGTTGTCACTAAATGATATATTGCTCACACATGCCATAGTTATATGCAGAATTGCACCCCAAAATACATTTGGTTGCTTCTCCTGAGTACGGGGATACCACATGTGTGGGACTTTTTGAGAGCCTAGCCGCGTACGGGCCCCCGAAAACCAAGCACCGCCTTCAGGATTTCTAAGGGCACAAATTTTTGATTTCACTCCTCACTACCTATCACAGTTTTGAAGGCCATAAAATGCCAAGATAGCCCAAAACCCCCACAAATGACCCCATTTTGGAAAGTAGACACCCCAAGCTATTTGCCGAGAGGCATGGTGAGTATTTTACAGCTCTCATTTGTTTTTGAAAATGAAGAAAGACATTTTTTTTTCTTTTTTCAATTTTTAAAACTTTGTGACAAAAAGCGAGATCTGCAAAATACTCAACATACCTCTCAGCAAATAGCTTGGGGTGTCTACTTTCCAAAATGGGGTCATTTGGGGGGGGTTTGTGCCATCTGGGCATTCCATGGCCTCCGAAACTGTGATAGGCAGTGAGGAGTGAAATCAAAAATTTACACCCATAGAAATCCTGAAGGCGATGCTTGGTTTTCGGGGTCCTGTACGCGGCTAGGCTCCCAAAATGTCTCACACATGTGGTAACCCCTGTACTCAGGAGAAGCAACAGAATGTATTTTGGGGTGCAATTCCACATATAACCATGGCATGTTTGAGCAATATATAATTTAGTGACAACTTTTTGTAATTTTTTCTTTTTTTTTTCTTTTTGTCATTATTCAATCACTTGGGACAAAAAAAAAAAAAATATTCAATGGGCTCAACATACCTCTCAGCAAATAGCTTGAGGTGTCTACTTTCCAAAATGGGGTCATTTGGGGGGGTTTTGAACTGTCCTGGCATTTTATGCACAACATTAGGAAGCTTATGTCACACATCATCCACTCTTCTAACCACTTGAAGACAAAGCCCTTTCTGCCACTTTTTGTTTACATGAAAAAAAAAATTTTTGCAAGAAAATTATGTTGAACCCCCAAACATTATATATATTTTTAAAGCAAAGGCCCTACAGATTATAATAGTGGGTGTTGCATTTTTTTTTCCACACAGTATTTGCGCAGCGATTTTTCAAACGCATTTTTTTGGGGAAAAACACACTTTTTTTATTTTTAATGCACTAAAAAACACTATATTGCCCAAATGTTTGATGAAATAAAAAAGATGATCTTAGGCCGAGTACATGGATACCAAACACGACATGCTTTAAAATTGCGCACAAACGCGCAGCGGCGAGAAACTACGTTCATTTTTAAAAGTATTTAAAAGCCTTTACAGGTTACCACGTTAGATTTACAGAGGAGGTCTACTGCTAAATTTACTGCCCTCGATCTGACCTTCGCGGTGATACCTCACATGCATGATGCAATTGCTATTTACATATGAAGCTAGACCGACGCTTGCGTTCGCCTTTGCGCAAGAGCAGGGGGGGACAGCGGTGCTTTTTTTTTTTTTTTTTTTATTTATTTAGATTTTTTATTTTATTTTTAAATTGTTCCTTCCATATTTTATTTTTTTTATAATTTTTATTGTTATCTCAGGGAATGTAAATATCCCCTATGATAGCAATAAGTAGTGACAGGTACTCTTTTTTTGAAAAAAAAATGGGGGGTTAGACCCTAGATCTTTCCTCTGCCCTCAAAGCATCTGACCACACCAAGATCGGTGTGATAAAATGCTTTCCCAATTTCCCAATGGCGCTGTTTATATCCGGGGGGGGGGCATTCCCTCCCACTGCTTGTAAAAGAAGTCCAGAGGCTAATTAGCCACTAGGATTGCTTTTACATGAAAGCCGGCCGCTGGCTGAAAAGAATGATACCCGCAGGCATCAATCTGGTATAACCATTCAAAGTCCAGCAACATACCAGTACGTTGCTGGTCCTTGTTGGACATGTATTGTAATCTTTTTTTTCATGCAGCCTGTTGGCTGAACGAAAAAAAGAGATTGATCGGTGGGTATGCCCACCATTAGAATACCTCCCTTCATCCACCCACTTCTAATGATGGGCATATATGCCGCAGCATGGGGGCATCCTCCCGCAAAAAAGTTATGCCGCGTACACACGGTCGGACTTTTCCACGGGCAAGCCTTTGTCAAAATTTCGACCGTATGTACGCGGCATAAAAGGTTATGCCGCGTACACACAGTCGGACTTTTCCACGGGCAAGCCTCCGTCGGAATTTCGACCGTATATACGCGGCATTAGGAGCAAAATCACTCCTCCGCCCCTGCTGCCCCCATGCTTCGGCATATATGCTCTTTTTTTAACTGTGGTGGTGAAATCACCTCCTACAGCGTTGGAGTCACGGCTTTATGTATCGTGGGAGCAAACGCTGTTGCTGTCAAGATAAATAAATCCGCGATGCAACTGAATGGCGTACCTGCTAAGCAAATGATGGTTAACATTAAAACAAAGTAACATTACAGTACAACAGTAAGACCTTACCATACCTGCAAAGCAAATACCAAAACAAAACCTAGTAAAAAATAAAACATTTTTTTTAACGCAACCTGTGCCTAAAATATATATATGCCGAAGCATGGGGGCATCCTCCCGCAAAAAAGTTATGCCGCGTACACACGGTTGGCCTTTTCCACGGGCAAGCCTCCATCGGAATTTCGACCGTATATACGCGGCATTAGGAGCAAAATCGCTCCTCCGCCCCTGCTGCCCCCATGCTTCGGCATATATGCTCTTTTTTTTTACTATGGTGGTGAAATCACCTCCTACAGCGTTGGAGTCACGGCTTTATGTATCGTGGGAGCAAACGCTGTTGCTGTCAAGATAAATAGATCCGCGCTGCAACTGAATGGCGTACCTGAAAACAAAAAATTACATACCTGAAAAGCAAGCATGATAAAACATTGCAGAATAGAATACAGTAAAAAAGAGCAGAACAATAGAGAGAAAATAGAGAGAGAGAGAGAACAATAAAACGACAACTATTTTTGGTTTTTTTATTTTATATTTTTTTTGTGTTTTGTTTTTTACGTTTTTTTTTTCTTTTTTACACTTTTTTTTGTAACTTTAACAACTGTAATGGTTCGGGTCTCTCAAAATGTAATGGCATCTTTGGAGACCCTGTGTAAGTGTGTCCTAGTCTGTGAAATGCTGTACCCTACGCTAAAACTTCACTTTTGAGTGGTAGCGATCAAAACATTCACCAAGGCAAAGATCAGGTTTGTCAGGACAGAGTGGACAAAAAACACGGGTGTCACGCCTAAATCCGCACTTGCTACAGACACGACATCTTTTTTGGGGGGTTCGTTGGGTAGGGGTACTCGGGAGGGCATACGGATAATGCCTCTCATGCAGCCGGCTTACTGCATTTGGTAGGGGATGGTGAGGTGCAGAACCGCCTGGATACATTCTGGAATTTTAGAAGAGATAACGTCCCGCCTGAAGCTCTGTATAGCACATGAGCATTCAGCAAAGCCAATTGGAATAAGGATAGAGACACTTTTTTGTACCAGCGTCTCGCCTTACGGTCAATTAGATACGGCGCCATCAACTGGTCGTTGAGGTCCACCCCTCCCATATTTTTGTTATATTCGTGGACACAGAGGGGTTTCTCCACAACACCAGTCGCCGCACGAATTTGGACTGTCGTGTCTGCATGAAGGGAGGTAAGAAGGAAAACATTCTTATTGTCCCTCCACTTCATAGCGAGCAAGTTATTACACTTCACGCAGGCTCTCTCTCCCCCAGCCTAAGACGGGCATCTACAAGCCGCTGGGGAAAGCCCCGGCGATTAGGTCGCACGGTGCCACATGCTCCAATCTGATGATCAAACAAGTGACTAAACAGTGGCACGCTCGTGTAATAATTGTCCACATACAAGTGGTACCCCTTTCCAAATAAGGGTGTCACCAATTTCCACACTATCTTGCCAGCGCTCCCTATGTAATCCGGGCAGTTGACCGGCTCAACCTGACTATCTTTTCCCTCATAAACCATAAAGCTCCATACATAGCCTGTTGCCCTGTCACAGCACTTATAGAGCTTGACCCCGTATCTGGCACTCTTGCTGGGAAGGTACTGCTTGAAAGCCAAGCGGCCAGAAAATTTAATCAGGGACTCATCAACTTGATCGGGAATAAACAAGGCTGCAAAACGTTCGTTGAAGTGGTTTATGAGGGGCCGAATTTTATAGAGCCGGTCGTACTCAGGGTCCCCACGTGGACGACAAAGTTCATTGTCGTTGAAGTGCATGAACCGCAAAATCTGCTCGTATCGTGTCCTGGGCATGGAGGCAGAGAACACGGGCATGTGGTCAATTGGGTGCGTGGACCAATAAGCACGCAATGACGGGAATTTATGTGTGCCCATGTTGAGGGAAAGGCCCAGAAAGGTCTTAAATTCGGAAACCGTAATTGGTTTCCAATCTTTGGCAATTTTAGGCAACTGGGGGTTAGCGGCGATGAATTGACCAGCATACAAATTACTCTGGTCCACAATAGATCTATAGAGATCTTCCGTGAAAAACCGCGAATAATAATCGATTGGCATAAAATCAGCTGTTTCCACCTGAATACCGGGTTGGGCAGTGAATGGGGGAAGTACGGGTTCTGCAGAAGTGGTGGGGACCCAATCAGGATAGGCGAATTCTGCAGGAAGGGCACTATGGGCACGACGGGCCTGCCTTTGTCTTCTTGGTGGCAGCGGGACACTACTTGTGCTTGCCACCTCGCCAGCTTGAACTGCACTTATGGGACTCGCCACGTCACCACGTGATACTGCAGTGCTGGATGTACGCCCAGGCTGTACTAGGCCGCTGGTGCTTGCCAATTCACCAGAAGGAATAGCGGCGCTTGTACTACTCTGCTCCATGATACGAGAGCCCTGCGGTTCTTGCTCCTCAACAACCTCAGAAGATCGGGATCGGGTACGCCTGACCTTAGCAGGGACCTCAACTTCGTCGTCAGAGCTATCTGACGTGGGGCCGCTGACGTCACTGTCTTCTACGGGAAGATATTCTGAGCCTGAATCTGACAGATACGTGACCTCCTCTTCACTATCTGTCATGCTCAGAATCTCGTAGGCCTCTTTACTTGTGTACCTTCGACTTGCCATTTTGGGCTCTAAATTTAGGGGTACACTAGCAAGATTCACAGGTAAAAAAAGCACCTGACTGTCACCAAATGTATCAAACGCTACCAAAAAAACTGTTAGCGATCGCAGGGATCAGGACTGTCTCTGCGAACGCTGCAGTTATGTGTGTTGTGTTTGGTAAGTGACAGTGATCGATCGATACTGCACTTGGGTGGGCTGGGCTGGGCGGAGGGGCTAAACGCAGGTACTAGCAAGTATCTGGGCTGATCCCGCTAACACTACGTTTTTGGGAACCCTAAACCGCTGGGGACGCTAGTATAGATCTGATCAGATACTATACCACTAAGGGAGGTGTATGCTTTGCGCGTGGGTGTTAGCGTTACTGGCACTAACCTAAAGCTGCCTGGGGCGACGCAGACCCTCTCTGGCGCTAAAACCTAATTTATATCACCCGCCGGGCGATCAGGGGGTTAAACCTTTATTGGGTTATATACGGCGGGTGCCCTGATGCTATAAAAAGCAAACTAACCAACCAGCGTCACCTGTAACCTTTATATGGTGATCACTGGTGAAAGGGTTAACTAGGGGCAATCGGGGGGTTAAAACCTTTATTAGGTTAAATATGGGGGTACCCGACGCTATATAAAAACCTGACGGGTTACCTAAATAACGAAATAACTCACTGGGTAACCAGTGTCACCAGTGACGCTTATACGGTGATCACTGGTGAAAGGGTTAACTCTAGGGGCAATCAGGGGGTTAAAATAATATATGGGGGTACCTGACGCTAATAAAAACCTGCGGCGAACCTAAAAATAATTAACTGGCTATCTAGGACACCAGCGACAAGAAAAAAGCGATTGGAAAAACGATCGCTTAGTGACGCTGGCGTTAGGGGGTGAAAGGGTTACCTGGGGGGCGATCAAGGGGTTAAACCTTTATTAGGGGGGGTTAGGGGGCTACCTTGGACCTAAAGGGGCCTAATCCTAACTGCCCTGCAACTTTTTACAGTCACAAATGACACTGATTGCAGTGATCAGTAAAAAAAATGATCACTGCAAACGGTGCACTGTGACTGGGGGTACTGGGGGTGATCTGGGGGGTGATCTGGGGGTGACTGGGGGGTGATTTGTGTGCCTACGTGTACTGGTGTCAGTGGGCTGTTGGTGCACTTACTGTGAGACGTCTTCTCTCCTCGCGCCGGATCGAAAAGACCGACACGAGGAGAGATGACATCACTTCCTCCTGCCTGTGTTTACATTACAGGCAGGGGAAGCTCTCTCATTCGCCGGGAGCGATCGAGAGGGGGTGGCCGGAATCGAACGGCCGTCCCCTCATGCCGGATCGCTCCCGAACACTTAACCACCGCTCACTGTACAGAAGGGGGGTCCGATCGGACCCCCCAACTATACAAAGGCGATCACGTACATATACGTGATTCTGCCGACGTATAATTACAGTGGGCGGTCGTTAAGTGGTTAAGGTAAAAAAACATTTTTGTTATTTTCGATATAATAAGGGCAAATTATTTAGTCACATCACCCCCTGCCTTCATCGTCCCCTGCCTCCATCCCCCTCTGCGGTGCCACCAACAACCCCTGTCTCCATCCCCCATCCTCTGCGGTGCCACCATCACCCCCTGCCTCCATCCCCCTCTGCGGTGCCACCATCTCCCCCTGCCTCCATTTAACCCCCTGCCTCCATCGTCCCCCTCTACGGTGCCACCATCACCCCCTGCCTCCATCGGATCCCCCTCTGCCACCATCACCTAATGTCACTGTTGGCTGGGCTGTCTGTCACTCTGTCCGTACCCGACTCCCCTGTGAACTTTGTATTGCCTGGATGCAGCAGGCTCCTCCATTCCGCCGCCGCTGCGTGCTGCTCAGCCTCCGAGTCCTGACTCCTGCTCCAGTGCTGTGCTGTGCTCCTCTGTCCTCCTGATTAGTTACGGATTTTAAATTCTGGTGCGCGCGCGCCTGGCGGGATGTCCTAATACATCACTCACCAACGCCGCGCGGCACAGCCTCTGTGAAATCGGCCGGCCGAATACAGCATATGCTCGGCTCGGCAAGCTCCGGAACTGCGCATGCACAGTTCCAAGCCGAACCGATCTTGGCTATTTTTACTGGCACATTCCCGCAACTACGGACATTTACGTACGGGGGGGGGGGAGTGCCCGTTTTTACGGACTGTCCGCAAAAATACGGACGGTTGTCAACACTGGTGACAATGCTGATAGCCACACCCCCTGCAACATCTTCTCATACAACTATAGTTCAAGCAGGCACAGCCTACATGCGAGTGGCAACTCCACTCTGCTGTCCATTATCAGTGCCACACCATCACAGGAAGCTGCATTAGCTGGACTTCATTGTCAGGATATTCAGGTGTTTGTAGAAGTCTGCAGGGGGCTATGAAAAAACTGTAAGAGCAGCGGCACTTGTTAGGGATGCATCACATTTTTTTTATTGGGAGACCATAGTTCTATTTAAACGAAACATTTACATATCTATGCTCCCTTGGTTAGGAAAGGGAGGGGCTTTGTTCCATCCTTCACAGTGGCACAGTGACAGCATGTCGCCAGTGGGGAAAAAATTGGGGGCCTTTGTTCCACATAGTGTACGTACCCCTCCAGTTTGTTCATGCAGGGATCCATCAGATGGGATTACAGGCTGGAATTTTCAAAACCTTCTCCACTGAGGTATCTGGATTCCAAGAGACCAGGAAATGTTTTTTTGCTATATGCCTCCTGCAGGAAATGATGCAGCAGAGTAGTTATTCTGGTACCTCAGGAAGAGGGATTTTATGCTCATATTTTACTCAAGAAAAAGCCTTCAGAGACATCTTAGCCGACTTTAAACCTGAAGTCTCAAAACAACTCCATTCTGTACAATAGTTTTATATGGATTTTTGTCAGGAACATTCTTACTTCAAATTTTTGTTTCATGGCCTCTGCGCACTCTTATTCTTGTCAGAATTCACAGAAGAATTTACACAAAGCAGTCTGATTGGAAGACAGGATCTCTAATTCAGTTCAAAGCTCTTCCATTCAGACTTTTTTCTGTGATGAGGAACTTTGCCAAGGTAATAGAAGAGGCTTTGGGCTCTTTGCAGTTGAAGGAAATGTTGGTAGTTGCCTATGTATACAACCTGTTTTTCATCAATTCCAAGGAGCAATTGACAGCGGATCTTCTCTCAGAAACATCTGTAGAAGTTAATCAGGTTGCTAAATTTTCAGGAGTCAAACCTATCTTCTGCGCAGGTGGTTCTTTTTCCAGGTTACGTCACTGACAGAAGCGTCTTTCATGGGAGACTTGCAGCTAAAGAAGTGGTATCTCTGATGTGGAAGAAGGCCCAAGTAACTTGCCTATGCATTAAAAGATAAGAACTGATGTGCAGAAAAATGGCAGCAGGTGTTCTGGACTAAGGATTCCAAATCTTAAGTGTATACAGTAGCTGTAACAGAGGGCAGTTTGTTCGCTAAAGGCCTAGAGAGCAGAGTACAAAAATAAGTGCCTGCAGGCCATCGTAAAGCATGGTGGCAGTACCTTGCAGAATTGGGGTTGAATTTACGCACATGTAGTTAGTTTTGTGGTCAGAATAATTAGTTGTTTCATTCCTTATGCAATACTACCAGGGAAGGGTGCGATGGGAGTAGGTATAGGAGTTTGTTCTTTTCCTCTGGTTTCTGGGGTGAGTGTGCATGCGCAGAATGCCGGAGTACTATTCTATTGGCCCAATAGCGCAGCATGGGCTGTTTGTGCCGTGGGATGGGATGTCCTCCGATGTTCCATCTGAACGGAGGCTTGGTATCTAGTTCTATGTGCGCCTGCGCCTCCCCTCAGAACGAGGCTTGGTTTGTTATTGTTTTTCCTACAAGAGGGGGTGACGTATTACGCCGCCCGTGCCCCGAGACGAAGTGACCTATCACGAAACGCGTAGAGCGGACCGAGCGGCGTGGTGACGTCATCCCCTTACTGCTCGATCTCCTAGGACGGGTTTGCTCGTCGGTGTCCGGCCGGCGCCGCGAGCTTAAGGCTGTACCTTTTCAACATTGTTGGAAGTGTTTTTATCCATTTTTTATTCCAATAAACCCAAAGATATCACACCAGCGAGGTTTCCTTTCCTCTCTTGCATGTCATTGCTGCGGATACATTGTTTTTTTGTTGTGGAAGTGCCGAATGAAGAGGTGGCTATAGGAGCTATTATCATCCTACTGGGTTCATTAGATGCGGTTTGAGGTCCTCCATAACAGAGGACCAACTAGCTCTGGTAAGCTGCTGACCTTTTTATGGTGGTGGATGTCACTCTTCAGACAACACGTTGGAATCTGGAATTTGGAATTTTATTTAATTTCTTACACGGGTGCTTATATCACAGTAAGTATTTGGACTTCAACACTGTTTTTTGCACATATGGACTGACCCCTTGGTGTGTCACATTTGGAAGCCATTCACAGATGTTTGTTCATTTTAATTTTTTGCATGTATATCATATTTACTTAATTTTATTATTAAGTTTAGGTTTGTTCACAATCACTTATCAGTTTATGTGTTACTATCATTGGATTCATGCACTGTATATGTGTGGTGAATTAAGCACGACACATTAACTTTTTTTGCTGCTTAATTTCGTTTGAGTTTAGCGCTACTATATAATTTTTTCTACCAGGGAAGTGTCTGATCGGTCCACCATTCATTTTCTCAGGCCTCAAGTATTTCCAACAGGGCAGACTTTAAATCAATGTCAATGGCATGGTTTTAAGGATTGCCATTTTATCTATGGGAAAATTCACGAAACATGACCTTGTTGTGGGTACTTGAGGACTGAGGTTGGGAACCGTTGTTCTAGCAAGACAGTCACCCCAGACCAAAGTCATTAAGAAATATCTTCAACAGAAAAAAAAAAAAAGGGAGCCCTAGAAGAGATGGTATGTATGGTATGTGGGGTACACTACACGTGCCCTACGCACCAGAATAGGGGAGCACTATTGTGACACTTCGAATCCCAATGCTAAACATATTTCAAATTCTTCACGACCTTTTAGAGAATGCTATGCTGGTGATTTGTCCTCTTTCAGGTTCACTGGCATTGAGAGATTGACTCCAAAGCCCAGGGGTGGAGATAGGGGTAGGCGACTTTTGAATAGAGAGGCGTGGTGGATTTTCAGGATCCAAACTAGAGTTCCCCTGGGGGTTGAACATCAGGTGGGACCTGGATCTACATTTACGCTAATTATAATATATTGGTGTATGTGTATGTGCATGTATATACATTACCTTTTTCCCACCGCGTCTCATATTCTGTTGTCCCACCTTTTTCTCCCCCTTGGCCATCCAAACTATCGTTCAACAAAATAATTTTTTTTTTAATTCTATCTTTACATTTTTGTACTGTGGTTTTCTTTTTTAATGAACTACTCCCAAATCCTCCTTCCCCTCTGATTTCATTGCATCAATTTGAGAATTAAGAGGCTGATTGGAAACCTCTGTGACCAATGAAGGGGGGGAGTATTTCTTACCTGTAACTTGTAATTAAAGAGGAAGTAATCCCCAAAAAAAAGAAAAACCTGCAAGACAAAGGCATGATGAGCTAGTATGCATAGCATAGTGAGCTCATTAAGAATTACTTACCTCACATCGAAGCCTCCGCAGCCATCCTCATCTCCCGCTTCGATGTGTGGTAAGTAATTCATAATGAGCTAGTATGTCATGCATACTAGCTCATTATGGCTTTGTCTTGGAGGTTTTTCTTTTCTTTGACTTTACTTCCTCTTTAATTACAAGTTACAGGAGCATCACAACCTTGAAATGCAATTGTTTCTTACAATTTTGAAAAGATGCCAAGAATTTTGTCCAGTCCATATTTGGAGTTTTGTGTGGAATCAAATCAATATTTTGTGTGTACCCTCTGTCTTTGAAACAACATTAATTCTTCTAGGTACACCTGCAGGCCTTTATTTGATAAAACTAGGCAGGGAGGTTGTTTCAAACATTTAGAAGAGCCAACCATAGACCGTCTGTGAATTTAGGTTGATTATGTCTTCCCATGTATTTATGTATATATTTAACAGACTTGATGTTGAGATAAAGGATCATACCATCTCTTGGATAAAGGACAATCCGCAACTCCATACATGCTCTTAAATCAGTCCGAATTTATTGTATCTCCATAAAAAATACAGCAAAGGTAGACGCGTTTCAGCCACAAAGGCCTTGTTCACAACATTGATTTACAAAAACAGCACAAAATATATACTTGTAAGAAATACTCCCCACCCTGGCTCTACATTTACGCTAATTATAATATATTGGTGTATGTACATGTATGTATATTTTTATATTATGTGTGTGCATGTATATACATATGTATATACATTGCCCTTTTCCCACCGTGTCTCATATTCTGTTGTCCCACCTTTTTCTCCCCTTGGCCATCCAAACTATCGTTCAACCAATTTTTTTTTTTATGAATTCTATCTTTACATTTTTTACTGTGATTTTCTTTTTTAATGAACTACTCCCAAATCCTCCTTTCCCTCTGATTTCATTGCATCAATTTGAGAATTAAGAGGCTAATTGGAAACCTCTGTGACCAATGAACGGGGGGGAGTATTTCTTACAAGTTTATATTTTGTGCTGTTTTTGTAAATCAATGTTGTGAACAAGGCCTTTGCGGCTGAATGAGTCTACCTTTGCTGTATTTTTTATGGAGATAAAATAAATTCGGACTGATTTAAGAGCATGTATGGAGTTGCGAATTGTCCTTTATCCAAGAGATGGTATGACCCTTTACCTCAACATCAAGTCTGTTTGGAAATACATGGGAAGACATAATCAACCTAAATTCACAGACGGTCTTATGGTTGGCTCTTATAAATGTTTGAAACAACCTCCCTGCCTAGTTTTATCAAATAAAGGCCTGCAGGTGTACCTAGAAGAATTAATGTTGTTTTAAAGACAGAGGGAACACACCAAATATTGATTTGATTCCACACAAAACTCCAAATATGGACTGGACAAATTTTTTGGCATCTATTCAAAATTTTAAGAAATAATTGCATTTCAAGGTTGTGATGCTCCTGTAACTTGTAATTAAAAAGGATGTAAACCCAAAGAAAAACCTGCAAGACAAAGGCATAATGAGCTAGTATGCATAGCATACTAGCTCATTATGAATTACTTACCTCACATCGAAGCCCCCGCAGCCGTCCTCGTCTCCCCCTCCGGCCGCCGACATGTCGCCCGGGACTTGCTTCCGGGTATCGCGGCTTCGGCGCTGTGATTGGCCGGAGCCGCGATGACGTCACTCCCGCGCATGTGCGGGAGCCGCCGGGAACGGCACAGTACAACTGAAGCAACGGCACGTACGTGCCATTGCTTCAGTTGGCTCAAGTGCGCATGTGCCGCATGACGTCGGCACATGCAAATACAGGGATATCTCCTAAACCGTGCAGGTTTAGGAAATATCCAGTACAGCTACAGGTAAGCCTAATCATAGGCTTGCCTGTAGTTTAAAGTGGTTGTAAAGGGTTTACAACCACTTTAAACTCACCTATATCAATTTACAGGTGCTGAAATCATACCGGCAACCTGTTAAAATGGTGAAAAATGAACTCAACCTTTCTGTTGTGTGTGTGTGTGCCACATGGAGCATGGAGAAGAGAAAGAGCAGCAAAGAATTGTCTAAGGCCTCGTACACACGGCCGAGATTCTCGTTGAAAAAAACATGTCGTTTTTTTCGACGAGATTCTTGGACAGGAAACTTGTCCCGGCCGAGTGTACACACGCTCGTTTCAAAGAACCCGCGGTTCTTTGAATGGAGCGTACGCGGTGACGTCATCGACTACGACGAGCATGCGCTCGTCACATTCGATGCCGTCGCCGCCATCTTGGTATACCCTACGTATGCCTAGGAAGCTACCGCGCATGCGTCTAATTCATTTCGAACATGCGCGGGCTTCCGGGAGGACAGGTAAGTGTACACACACACTCACTTTTCTCGTCGAGAAACATGCCGAGGAGAATCTCGACGAGAAAATAGAGAGCAGGTTCTCTATTTTCTCGTCGAGGTTTCTTGTCGGTTTTCTCGACGAGAAACCCGATAGCCGCGTACACACGACCGATTTACTCGGCAAGACCTCTCTGCCAGCAAGTTTCTTGCTGGTTCTTGCCGAGAAAATCGGTTGTGTGTACGAGGCCTAAGGATTTGAGAACAAAAATTGTGGAACAGCATGGGCAATCTCAAGGTTACAAGTCCATCTCCAGAGATCTTAATGTTCCTGTGTCCACTGTGCGCAACATTGTCAATAAGTTTACAGCCAATGGCACTCTAGCTAATCTCCCTGGACGTGGACGAAAGAGAAAAATTTATCAAAGAGTTTGCTAAAACTTACCTTAGGAAGCCAAAATCCTTTTGGGAGAATGTGCTGTGGCCAGACAAAACAAAAAACGACAGCATTTTGTTAAAGCCCATCATTCTACAGTTTTCAGAAAAAGAAATTAGGCTTTTAACCACTTCAATACAGGGCACCTTTACCCCCTTCCTGCCCAGGCCAATTTTCAGGTTTCAGCGCGGTCGCACTTTAAGCCTGAGTTCACACTATTGCGAATTGGATGCAGATTTCCTTGCATCCAATTAGCATGTCAGGAGATTGTGACCGGCTCTCAATGAAGCCTGTTCACACATCTCCGAAGCGGCTCCGGTGCGAATTGCACATTAGTCCCGTGCGTCTTCTGGTCCGTTTAAGGCCCAAATTCAGCCAAAATTTCTGACTGAAACCAGACCTGAAATGGTGAACAGGGAGGGATGCACCGATCCCCTGCTGTGAGCTACTCCGTGCTTCAGTTTGAACCCAGCCCGAATGATAATTGCATGGTCCTGCAGCACTGTACCCACATGAAATGCCAATTTTTTTTTTTTTTTTTTTTTTTTAACAAATAGAGGTTTTTTTGGGTGGTATTTAATCGTTAAACAAAAACTGTTGAAAAAGAAAATGCGATTTTCTTTGTTTCCGTTATAAAAATGTTGCAAATAAATAATCTTTCTTCATAAATTTAGGCCAAATTGTATTCTGCTACATATCTTTGGTAAAAAATAACCCAAATCAATGTATATTATTTAGTCTGTAGGAAAGTTATATAGTCCACAAACCGAAATAGATAGAAAGAAATATATATTATATATTAGTGATGAGCCGAACACCCCCGGGTTCGGTTCGCACCAGAACCCGCGAACGGACCGAAAGTTTGTACGAACATTAGAACCCTATTAAATACAATGGATGCGAACGTTCGAATTCTAAAGTGCTAATTATAACGACTATTATGCATGTTATTGTCCTAAAAAGGGTTTGGGAACCCGGGTTCTGCACCAGGGGACATGTATCAATGCAAAAAGAAGTTTTAAAAACGGTCGTTTTTCGGGAGCAGTCATTTTAATGATGCATAAAGTGAAAAAAAAAAGTCAAATATTCCTTTAAATATCGTACCTGGGGGGTGTCTAAAGTATGCCTGTGAAGTGCCACGTGTTTCCCGTGTTTAGAACTGTCCCTGCACAAAATGACACTTCTAAAGGAAAAAAAAGCCATTTAAAACTGCTTGCGGCTTTAATGTAATGTCTGGTCCCGGTAATATGGATGAAAATCTTTAAGAAAAATGGCATAGCTACCCCATGACCCCCCCCCCCCCCCTACCCCAGCCCATTACCAGCCCCTTTGGGTCTTGTATGGATATTAAGGGGAACCCCGCACATAAAATAAAAAAGGCCCTATATACTCTGAACAGCCGTATACAGGCGGTGCATACAAGACAGGGACTGTAGGTTTGTTCTTATGTAGAATCTGTTTGTAATTTTGAACAGGTACATTGTTTAAGTGTAGCTCCAGCCCAAAAATCTATTTTTAAACTTTTTGGAAAACATAGGTAAGGGTTATCACCCCTGTAACATTTGTTTTGCTGTCTGTGCCCCTGTTCAGAACATTTCACCTCACTTTCCGTCCCAATGACAACTGTTTTTGAAATGTGGTGTTTTTCTTGAAACAAGGATTGGTGATAAAGCATCAGTACAGAGGAGACACCTTTCTCCCATATTAATTCTTACAGGAGAGAATTTTCCTTCCTAGGGGTAGATTTCCTCTCACTTCCTGTTGTCTTCTTGCGTTTGCAAGTAGGAGTCGTTTGTAAGTTGGATGTTTGAAAGTAGGGACCTGCCGTATATACTCTGCAGAAATAGGCCCCTTAGTTGTTGGTGTTGGCACAACACTGTAAGCACTCACAGTTACTCTTGGTTGGTGCTGGAACGCCCTGCTGTCAACTATTATATCAGGAATTGTAATTACATATAATTGTTGAACAGTGGTAGTAAAAATTGGGCCTTTGATGGTGGTGCTGGTGCCACAACACTGTAAGCCCTGACAGTTACTCTTGGTGGGTGCAGCAATGGGCCCTGCTGTGAATTATTAGATCAAGAATTGTAATTGCATGCCCCTGTTGAACAGGGGCTGAAAAATTGGGCCTTTCGTGGTGGTGGTGGTGGTGGTGGTGGTGTTGCCACAACACTGTAAGCCCTCAGAGTTACTCTTGGTGGGTGCAGGAATGGGCCCTGCTGTGAATTATTAGATCAAGAATTGTAATTACATGCCCCTTTTGAACAGGGGCTGAAAAATTGGGCCTTTCGTGGTGGTGGTGGCGTTGCCACAACACTGTAAGCCCTCAGAGTTACTCTTGGTGGGTGCAGCAATGGGCCCTGCTGTGAATTATTAGATCAAGAATTGTAATTACATGCCCCTGTTGAACAGGGGCTGAAAAATTGGGCCTTATGCCCCGTACACACGATCGTTTTTAATGTCATTTTTTAAACCGACGTTTTTCTCCTCGTTTTTTTTCATGTTTCCTCTCAAGCCTGCCTTGCGTACACACTATCATTAAAAAAAACGATCAAGCAAAGCGCAGTGACGTTCAACACGTACGACGGCACTATAAAGGGGAAGTTCCGTTCGAATGGCGCCACCCTTCATGTTAGTAAAGTTTGTTGAGCGACGATTCGCGCTTTTCAGTCCGTTACTGTGTAATGAACGTGCTATCTCCATTACGAACGCTAGTTTTACCAGAACGAGCGCTCCCGTCTCATACTTGATTCTGAGCATGCGCGTTTTTTTTCACGTCGTGAAAGCATACACACTATCGTTTTTCACGTCGTTAAAAAAAACGACATGAAAATCGACGTGAAAAAAGAGAGCATGTCCGGAATTTTTAATGGCCGTTTTTCACGTCGTTAAAAATGCTCTGGAGCCTACACACGATCATTTTTGATGGCCATTTTTTAAAATGGCATTTTTAACGGCATGAAAAACGATCGTGTGTATGGGGCATTAGGCACTGGTGGCACAACACTGCAACCCCTCACAGATACTGTACTTGGAGCACAGCAATGAGCCCTGTTGCAAAGTATTGCTTCAAAAATTGTAATTACACGCCCCTGTTAAACAGGGGCTGAAAAATTGGGCGTTAGGCACTGGTGGCGGCACCCATAAACAAAAATGATCTTCCAAGCTATCATCATCAATCGTATCATTGAGGACTCGGAGGAGGAGGATAGCCAGTCAACATAACAGCACAGGCACTCAGCATCAGCATCAGTCTTGAAGGGATGTGACATGTTAAAATCAATTAGTCTGTTATATCAGCATCAGGTGTGTGGTAGCTGGTGGTGATCCAAGACTGGTTCATCTTGATGAAAGTCAGTCGATCAACCGAGTCGGTGGACAGGCGCACCCTGTGATCCGTGTCAAATCCTCCAGCAGCACTGAATGTGCGTTCCGAAAGAACGCTGGATGCAGGACAGGCCAGTAGCTCAATTGCATACTGTGCAAGCTCTGGCCAGTGATCCATCCTCAAGACCCAGTAAGCCAGAGGATTTTCGGTGGGGAAGGTGTCCAAGTCTGACCTTGCCCCTAGATATTCCTGCACCATGTTTATCAGACGCTGGCGATGGTTGCTGGAACCAAACATACTTTGGGGCTGCGGACTAAAGAATTGTCTGAACGCATCGGTCAGACGGCCACCTTCCCCACCGCTCCTTCTTTGACTGGCCGAAGCCTCAGCAACTCGTTGTCCAGGACCAGGAGTTTGTAACCTCCCAGTCTCTGGGAACGCGTTGCACAGACCTTTCTGCAAGGCCTCCCGGAGTTGTCTCATCCTCTGCTCCCTCTGCGACGGTAACATAAGGTCCGCAACCTTACCCTTGTACCGTGGATCAAGGAGAGTGGCCAGCCAGTAATGGTCCCTCTCCTTGATCCGAAGAATACGAGGATCCTTCCGCAGACTTTGCAGGATCAGGGAGGCCATGCAGCGTAGGTTAGCTGAGGCATTCGGTCCGGAGTCCTCTGGGTCACTAAGGACGACATGATCCGCAGCCACCTCCTCCCAGCCACGTACAAGTCCACGGGTTTCTTGGGACTGTAAATCATCCCTAAAAGACTGCTGCTGTTGATGCTGCTGAGTGCCAGGCTCCACCTCCATGCTGACACAATCCTCCTCCTCCTCCTCCTCCTCCTCCTCGTCCTCTTCCTGTGCGATGGGTGGGACAGAAGGAACACTGTCTGGGTAAAGGGGGCCTTGAGAGGCAAGGAAGTCCTCCTCTTCCTGCCTCAAGTGCCCTGTCCATTATTCCACGCAGCGTGTGCTCCAACAGGTGGACAAGAGGTACAGTGTCACTGATGCATGCACTGTCACTGCTCACCATCCTCGTGGCCTCCTCAAATGGTGCCAGGACAGTGCATGCATCCCTGATCATGCCCCACTGGCGTGGAGAAAAAAAACAAGCTCCCCTGACCCTGTCCTGGTGCCGTAGTCACACAGGTACTCATTGATGGCCCTCTGCTGCGTGTGCAGCCGCTGCAGCATGGCCAACGTTGAGTTCCACCTGGTGGGCATGTCACATATAAGGCGGTTCTTGGGCAGGTTCAACTCCTTTTGCAGCTCAGCCAGGCGAGCACTGGCATTATAAGATCTGCGGAAATGCACACAGACTTTCCTGGCCTGCCTCAGGACATCCTGTAAGCCCGGGTACCTGCCCAAGAACCGCTGCACCACCAGGTTAAGGACGTGAGCCACACAGGGCACATGGGTCAGTTGTCCCTGTCGGAGGGCGGAGAGGAGGTTGGTGCCATTGTCGCAAACCACCATTCCTGGCTTAAGCTGGCGTGGCGTCAACCACCTCTCGGCCTGGCCCTGCAGAGCAGACAGGACCTCTGCCCCAGTGTGGCTTCTGTCCCCCAAACACACCAGCGCAAGCACGGCATGGCATCTTTTTGCCTGCGTACTTGCGTAGCCCCTTGAACGCCTACGGAGCACTGCTGGTTCAGAGGACAAAGCACAGGAAGAGGCCATGGAGGAAGAAGAAGAGGAGGGGGTGGAGGAGAGAGGTGTGTCACAACCAGTAGTAGCATTTTGGAGGCGTGGTGGTGGAACAACCTCCAACACTACTGCACCTTGTCCTGCATTCTTCCCAGCTGCCAAAAGAGTGACCCAATGGGCCGTGAAAGAAAGGTAACGTCCCTGTCCATGCCTGCTGGACCATGAGTCAGCGGTAATATGCACCTTACCGCTGACCGCCCTGTCCAGCGAGGCCAAGACATTGCCTTCCACATGTCGGTAGAGAGCCGGAATAGCCTTCCGTGAGAAAAAGTGGCGTTTGGGAACCTGCCACTGAGGAACCGCACATTGCACAAACTCACGGAAGGGGGCCGAGTCTACCAACTGAAAAGGCAGCAGTTGAAGCGCTAGCAATTTAGCCAAGCTAGCATTCAACCGCTGGCCATGTGGATGGCTGGGAGTGAACTTCTTTCGACGGTCCAGCAGCTGGGGCAGGGAAATTTGCCTGCTAGAATCGGACGTCGGTGTACTGCTAGCAGAGTGGCCGCAAGTACTTGGCTGTGACACACCTAATTCTACACCTTCATTCCTCTCAGTGCATGTTTCAGAGAGGACTGAAGTTATAGTGGGGTTGGAGATCCCAGCTGATGCGGTGCAAGGAGAGGTCCGCTTTGTTCTTTGGTGTGGGTCTTTGAGGTAGGCTTGCCAACGAGCTGCATGGCAGGTCAACATATGTCTGGTCAGGCATGTGGTACCCAAGCGGCTGATGTTTTGGCCACGCGATATACGCTTGAGACATATGTTGCAAACAGCAGCTGTGCGATCTGATGCACTAGCCTCAAAAAAGGCCCACACCAAAGAACTTTTTGAATGACGGGCAGAGGCAGCGCCCTGCACAGGCGGAGCTCTGCGGTGTGATTCCGTCGGTGTACTGCCCTTACGCTGGCCACCAAAGGGCATCCTGCCTCGTTGGAGATGTGCCTCCTCCTCATCTCTCCTATTAGGCACCCACGTGGAGTCAGTGACCTCATCATCCCCTCCCTCCTCATCACTGGAGCCAATCTGGCAGTATGCTGCAGCTGCTGGAACATGACTGCCAGATTGGTGTCCTTCTTGAGCATCCCCTCTGTCTGCTCTCACGCTACTGCCTTCCTCTAGCTGGGTTTCATCATCAGACCCTTCGAAACGCTGGGCATCCTCCTGGAGCATGTACCCAACACTGTGCTCAAACAGTTCGGGGGACTCCTCAGGAGGAGGACATGGTGGGTCTAGGGAAGGAGTGACTGATGATGAGTCTGACATTGATACCAGGGAAGAGGACGCTTTGGCAGCTGCTTTGCCAGTACCCTGAGCCTGGGTGAGAGAGGATGAGGAGGAGGAGGAGGGCTTGGTCATCCACTCTACCAAGTCTTCGGCATGATGTGGCTCAACATGTCCAGCTGCCGAAAAGAAGGACAAGCGTGTCCCATGGCCATGTGCTGATGACAATGCACCGCGTCCACGACCAGCACTGTTGCCCCCAGACACAGAGCCTGCTTGCCCTCTTTTATTGCCTCCTGACTGTCTGCCTCTCCTTGTTTGCCTTCCAGACAATCTAATGGATGGCCTGCAGGGAGATGGGAAAAAAAAGCAATAAGGGCTACCTTCAGGTGTCCTTCTCTGTCCCTTTACTTAAGGATTTCTAAATATGGTTGAGGATGATTGCTTTCGCACAGAATAGCACAATGACAATTTCCCTGACTGTCCAAAAAACAAGGATTTCAAAGATGGTTGATGAGGAATGCTTTAGCACAGTATAGCACAATCAGAATTTCCCTCACTGTCCTTCCCTGTCCCTACAAACAAGGTTTAGCACAGTAAAACACACTGACACTCTCCCTACCTATAGTTTTCTGTCCCTATAAAAAATTTTTTTTTTAAAGATGGTTGATGAGGAATGCTTTAGCACAGTATAGCACAATGAGAATTTCCCTCACTGTCCTTCCCTGTCCCTACAAACAAGGTTTAGCACAGTAAAACACACTGACACTCTCCCTACCTATAGTTTTCTGTCCCTATAAAAATTTTTTTTTTTAAAGATGGTTGATGAGGAATGCTTTAGCACAGTATAGCACAATGAGAATTTCCCTCACTGTCCTTCCCTGTCCCTACAAACAAGGTTTAGCACAGTAAAACAGACTGACACACTCCCTACCTATCCTTCTCTTTCCCTAAACTAAAGGAATCCAGGTTAAGCAAGAAAAAAAAATGTCACTGTCCCTGCCTATGCTTCTCTTTCCCTGCTCCGGAACACACTACACTAGGCCGCCGTGCTGGCGGCCTTTTATAGTGTGGGGCGTGTACTAAACACCCTCAGCAATAATTGGCCACAGGCATCCTGCCTGTGGCCAATCATTGCTCTCCTCGCTGCCGGCGCTGTGATTGGCCAAGCATGCGGGGTCACAGTGCATGCTTGGCCAATCACAGCGCCTGGATGACACTGCGATGGCGTAGTGCATTGTGGGCCGTTCGCATCACTCGAATTTGGCGCGAACGGCCCAAATCGTTCGATCTTCGTCGAACGATCGAACAGCCGATGTTCGAGTCGAATGTATGTTCGACTCGAACACGAAGCTCATCCCTATTATATATATATATATATATATATATATTTATTATTTCTATTTCTATCTCTCTCTCTCTCTCTCTCTCTCTCTATATCCCAGAGAAAATTAAGTACTGTCCGTGATACTTTTTTTATTTGCACTAACATAGAATTTTTCAGGACAAGCTTTCGGGGTATGTCCCCTTCTTCAAGGTCCAAGCAGTACTCACAATTACGTCAAGTCTCTATATCCCAAAATGTATCAATCCTGAGGTACTGACAGCCTATCTAATTTCTTGAGGCCCCGAAAACACCAGGACAGTACAAATACCCCCCAAATGACCTTTTCAGAAAGTAGAAAGTCTGATGTATTTATTAAGAGGCATTGCGCGTTTTTTTTTGTTGTAATTTTTTGTCACGATTTTTTTAATTTCAACTTTATACTTTAACCGCTTGCCGACCGCACTATAGCTGAATGACAGCTACAGTGCGGCTCGATAATTCTGGGAGGGCGTACATTGACGTCCTCCCAGAATCGGGCGTGCACACGGGAGTTTCCGTGACCGCCGGGGTCCAGAGGACCCGGCGCATCACGGTAAATGGCCGCTGATAGCGTCCGTTTACCACGTGATCGCTCCGTCAAATAACGGAGCGATCACTTGTAAACAAACCGGCGTCATGTCAAATCGGCGTCTCCCCTCTGTGTACCAATTGGTACAGTGTGAGAGGAGAGGGGAGAGATCAGTGGCAGCAGCGCTGTGGGTTGGATGTGCAGTGCCCACAGCGCTGCTCTTTGACAATTGCAGTCACAGATTCCGCCATCCATCCCTGCCATACTCTGCAATACCCAGCCGTACTCGGCGATACCCGGCCATGCTCAGTCATACTCGGCCTCTATATGTTGCCAGCCTGTGGAAATCTCACTCAGGAGGAGTAGGAGAACCTATTTTGGGGTGTCATTTTTAGTATGTACATGCTATGTGTTAGAAATATTGTATAAATGGACAACTTTGTGTTTAAAAAAAACAAACATTTTAACCACTTCCCGGCCGTCATATGACGTCCTTGACTTTGTGCAGGGATATCTGAATGATGCCTGCAGCTACAGGCATCATTCAGATATCAGCTTTTTCAGCCGGCGATTCCTTACACCAGGGCTATGCAATTAGTGGACCTCCAGCTGTTGCAAAACTACAAGTCCCATCATGCCTCTGCCTCTGGGTGTAATGCTTGTAGCTGTCTTGCTATGCCACATGGGATTTGTAGTTCTGCAACAGCTGGAGGTCCGCTAATTGCATATCCCTGCCCTACACCATAAGGATGATCATAGCGGCTGTTCTGCCGTTTTATTGTTCTTACGGGAGCCCTCCCGACGCCCTCCAGTGCTTCTACCAACTCACCGCTACGATCTAAGCCAGGATCGTTAAATTTTTTAGAGTGGGAGCAAGAGCAATAATTTTGGCCCTAGGCCTCCTCTAAGTCAAAACATGTAACCAGTAAAAAAAATATTTTTGGCGCCATTCCACGAGCATGTGCAATTTTGAAGGGTGACATGTTATGTATCTATTTACTCGCCGTAACTTCATCTTTCACATTATGCAAAAACATTGGGCTAACTTTACTTGCTGCGCAAATACCATGCGAGATAAAAAACGACCACCATTGTATTCTCTAGGGTCTTTGCTAAAAAAACATATATAATGTTTTGGGGTAATTTTCTAGCAAATAAATGATGATTTTTACATGTAGGAGAGAAATGTCAGAATTGGCCTGGGTACTCCAGAAAGCCTGAAGGTGCTCCCTGCATGTTGGGCCTCTGTATGTGGCCACGCTGTGTAAAAGTCTCACACATGTGGTATTGCCATACTCGGGAGGAATAGCAGAATGTGTTTTGGGGTGTAATTTGTGGAATGCATATGCTGTGTGAGAAATAACCTGCTAATATGACAATTTTGTGAAATAAAAAAAAAAAAAAATCTTGATTTTGCAAAGAATTGTGGGAAAAAATGACAACTTCAAAAAAAAATTCACCATGGCTCTTTCTAAATACCTTGGAATGTCTTCTTTCCAAAAAGGGGTCATTTTGGGGGTATTTGTACTTTTCTGGCATGTTAGGGTCTCAAGAAATGAGATCGGCCATCAGTACTTCAGGTGTGATCAATTTTCAGATATTTGCACCATAGCTTGTGGACTCTATAACTTTCACAAAGACCAAATAATATGCACCAATTTGTACTTATTTTTTCCGAAGATATGTAGCAGTATAAATTTTGGCCAAAATTTACGAAGAAAAATTACTAAATTTGCTAAATTTTATAACAGAAACAAAGAAAAATAAATTTTTACAGACTTCTCAGTCTTTTTTCTTTCATAGCGCAAAAAATAAAAAACCCAACGGTGATTAAATACCACCAAAAGAAAGCTCCATTTGTGTGGAAAAAAAAAAAGGGCAAAAATGTCATATGGGTACAGTGTTGTATGACTGAGTAATTGTCATTCAAAATGTGAAAGCACCGAAAGCTGAAAATTGGTCTGGTTAGGAAAGGGGTTTAAGTGCCCAATGGTCAAGTGGTTAAATGTAATATTTTTTTTTTTTATATATATATTTTTTTATATTTTTTCATACTGTGACCAGAGCAAGTGTATTACCAAAGTAACACTATAACTACCACTCTGGGGAGTTGATCTAGATTTTTAACATACAATACTTGCTTATAGCAGTGAAATTCACTGCTATAAGCAAATATTTTTACTGAACGACAGTGTGTAGACACGGTCTATTGTGATTAGTCACATCTTTTTTTTTTTAAAAGGTGTTTATTTTTGTTTTTTTTTCCAAAAGAAACAATACATAATCAAAACAGTACAGTCTGACATTTGAGCATGTAGGTGCAATCGTCCACAAAGTTTAAATGAGTACATAGGCAGACTATAATAACAAAAGTACCCTAAAAAAACAAACAGAAGAGCCATTCACACACACAAACATTCAGCCTTACAGCACCGACGACCCCATATCAGCAGTATAGCTCTAAAGGTCCATAGACCATAACCACCGTGTCACCTACAACAAGTGCCACCCAGATATAGGGATAGTAACCCACAGTAGGCACCCAACCACAAAAAAAAAATGACAGAGAGCCGTGAGGAGAGGACCTCCCCCCAGAAGTCCTTTGAAACATCCAGCCATGGCTGCCATACCTTGTTGAACTTCTTAGGGCATGCCCTACTCTTGTAGATCAGTTTGAATCTGGGGAGGAGACCATGAACAACTCGAAAGAATGCGTGAGCCGAAAGGGGCCCCGCGTCCTTCCAATGTAGTAGAATGGTTTTACGTGCATAGAATAACAGTAGACGTAGCAAAGTCCTGGCACGAGTACGAGGCACATGGTCATTCAGCACCCCCAACAACAAAACTTCTGGTGTTTGTGGTATCTGCAGGTGCAATTCGTCAGCAAAAAAGGCAAATAAATCCTTCCAAAAGGCGGAGATTCTCAGACAAGTCCAAAACATATGAAAGAAATCAGCAGCAACCATGTTACATCTAGCACATGCAATATCATGACCCAGCCCCATCTTAACCAGCCTAGCTGGCGTATAGTGTAGATGATGAATGAACTTAAACTGTACTAACAGATCAGCAGTGCTAATAATATCCTGAAAGCATTTTTCTGTTACCTCTTCCCAATCCTCTTCAGAAAGCTCAGGCATATACAACAGCCATTTGCGGTGAGAATTCTGAACGGGATCTGCTCCCACTGTCAGGGTCACCTGTGGCCAGGTGACAGATGCACACCGTAGGGGGACAGGAGTGCACCGCGAGGTAGTGAACCCTATGGCTGGCTTCTGCGGATAGGGAACTGGGTGGTTGTGGAAAGCGGGACCAGAGGAGCACAACCGGGATCCAAACGGAAGCTAGAGCCAAGATTCCCCAGGGCGCGGAGTCTAAGACCCAGCTGGTCTTCTCCAGGGCCTCTAGTGGTGAGGATGTTAGCTGCAGGCTGGGACCAGGTCGCGGCCCCTGGAGTTTCCTAACTCACGCCCCGTAGGATAAGGGGAAAAGAGGGGAAGCAGCAGCACACGAAGAGAGAACCGAATAACAAGCTGAAGGTCAGGGGCCACAAGCAGACAAGGATAACGAAGAACGAGCCGAAGGTCAAGGGTCACGAGCAGACAGGGATAGTCGGGGACAAGCCAATAACGTAACAGAGAGACAGACGTAGCACACGGCAGGCAGGAACCCAAACACACAATGCCTAACAAACACATTGATCAGCAAAGCAGGCTTGCAGTGCACAGGTTAATATAGTGTTCAGTGATAGGGCCTGGGGTGGAGTCAGGCTGGGAGGAGATTATAAAGGAAGCCAGGTGAAGGAGGTCTGGTCTCTAGGTGAACACATGAGGAGGAAGGTAAGATGGCAGACAGACATTAATGCATATCCATGACAGTACCCTCCCTCTTACGAGGCCTCCCCCTTCCCCGCCTGGGCCCAGGTTTAGAGGGAAACTTCAGATGAAACTCCTTTAACAGACGAGGTGCAAAGACCTCAGATGCAGTGATCCAAGACCTCTCCTCAGGACCAAACCCTTTCCAATGAACAAACGCCTTTACAGAGTCGGGAGTCCAGAATTTGACTGATCTCGTACTCCTGATTATCCTCAGAGACAGGCGCCACGGTAGGGAGAGGACGAGAGAATTTATTGAGGACTAAAGGCTTTAGAAGAGCAACATGAAAGGAGTTAGTGATTTTAAGGCTCTTAGGAATCTGGAGTTTGAAACAAACCGGATTCAGTTTAGCAGTTACCGTGTATGGACCGATGAATCGTGGAGCAAACTTCAGAGAAGGAACTCGGAGCTTGATGTTCCTGGTAGAGAGCCAGACTTTGTCCCCAGGCTGAAGAGAAGGCGGTTTACGCCTGCGGCGGTCAGCAAAGCCTTTGAATTTTTCAGCAGCTGCCCGGAGGGAATCATGAACGTGACCCCAAACGGAATTGAGAGACTCCTGAACCGAAGCCAAAGCTGGAATGTCTGGAGAACAGATCATGGGAAGAGGAAGTTGAGGGTGTTTTCCATAAACTGTGAAAAAGGGTGTCTTCTGCGAACTGGTATTCACATGATTGTTATGGGAGAATTCTGCCCACGGGAGTAGAGAGGACCAATCGTCATGGTGAGAAGACACAAAGGTGCGAAGAAAGACCTCTAACTCCTGATTAACCCTCTCAGTCTGTCCATTGGATTGGGGATGGTAAGAAGAAGAAAAATCCAAGACAATATTGAGGGATTTGCAAAAGGCTCTCCAAAAACGAGACGTGAATTGGACTCCCCTGTCGGAAACAATATGAGAAGGGACCCCATGTAGGCGGAGAATTTCCCGAATGAAAATGGGAACCAAGGCAGGGGCAGAAGGAAGACCAGGAAGAGGAACAAAATGAGCCATCTTGGAGAATCGATCGATTACCACCCAAATGACTGTATTATTCTCAGACAGTGGGAGATCGGTGATAAAATCCATGGCAATATGGGCCCAGGGTTCCTTAGGAATGGGCAAGGGCATGAGGAGACCAGCAGGAGCTTGTGTGGAGGATTTGGACTGAGCACAGACATGACAAGCTTTAACGTAGTCTTTGATGTCTGAGCGGAGATTAGGCCACCAGTAGTGACGACTGATGAGTAGGAAGGATCGGAGGAATCCAGAATGCCCTGCCACCTTGGAATCATGTCCCCAACGAAGGATCTTAGCTCTTAGCTCAGTGGGGACAAAGGTCTTACCAGGCGGAATTTTTGACTTCAGGGTGGTAGAGTGGGCAACAATGCATGAGGTGGGAATGATCGGCTCAGGTTCAGGGGCGGACTCCTCGTCCAAAGTGTCAAATGACCTAGAGAGCGCATCAGCCCGACCGTTGCAGGAACCAGGTTTGTAGGTAATCGTGAAATTAAAACGGGCAAAGAAGAGACTCCACCTGGCCTGTCTAGGATTCAGACGTTTAGCATTCTGTAGATACTGTAAATTCTTGTGATCGGTAAAGATCGTTATGGAGTGAGGGGAACCCTCCAAGAGATGACGCCACTCCTCTAACGCCAATTTAATTGCGAGAAGTTCCCGATCACCGATGGCATAATTCCTCTCTGCCTGAGAATTTTTTTTGGAGAAGAACGCACATGGTTGGCGTCTCTTCTCAAAGATTTGAAGAAGCACAGCTCCCACCCCCATTGAGGAAGCGTCCACTTCAATAAAAAATGCATTCCCAGGATTTGGTCTCCTCAAGAGGGGGCCAGAAACAAAGGCCTGTTTCAGGTTGTGAAATGCAGAGACAGCTTCGGGAGGCCAGTCTCTGGCATTCACACCCTTCTTGGTCAAAGCGATAATAGGCGCGGCAATGGAAGAGTAATTCCTTATGAACTGCCTATAATAATTAGTGAAGCCAAGAAAGCGCTGTGTGGCCTTGAGGCTAGCAGGAAGAGGCCAGTTGGTGATAGCCAAGACCTTCCCAGGGTCCATACGAAGACCCGAACATGAGACGAAGCACCCCAAAAACAGGACCTCAGAACATTCAAAGGAACATTTCTCTAGCTTGGCATAGAGATTGTTCTCTCTAAGACGTTGAAGTACAGTGCGGACATGGTTTCTGTGGACGAGCAGATTTTCAGAAAAGATCAGAATGTCATCCAGATAGATGACAACAAACTGGTACAGCAGATCTCTGAAGATTTCATTGACAAAGTTTTGAAACACGGCTGGAGCATTACACAGACCAAAAGGCATCACCAGATATTCGTAATGCCCGTCTCTAGTGTTGATTGCAGTCTTCCATTCGTCACCCTCCCGTATTCGAATGAGATTGTACGCGCCTCTGAGATCCAACTTGGTGAAAATGGAGGCCCCCTTCAACCTATCGAATAGCTCAGATATTAAGGGTAAGGGGTATCGATTTTTAATAGTAACCGCATTTAAACCCCGATAATCGATGCAGGGTCTTAAGGTACCATCCTTTTTGGCAACAAAAAAGAACCCTGCCCCTGCAGGCGATGAGGATTTCCGGATGAAACCTCTCTCCAGATTCTCTGTGACATACTCCGACATGGCCTGGGTCTCTGGGATGGACAGAGGGTAGGTACGACCCCTGGGTAGAGTTGCTCCGGGGACAAGATCAATAGCACAGTCAAAAGACCTGTGGGGAGGAAGCACCTCAGCTGATTTCTTACAGAACACATCCCGGTAATCGCTGTATGCAGCAGGAAGATCAGAAGAAACAGAAGTGGCAGCAACCGGAAGACTCTCCTTGGGGGTCACCTTGAGAAGACACGGCGAGAAACATGAGGAACCCCAGGCCAGGATCTGCCCAGAGACCCAGTCCACATGTGGAGAGTGGAGCTGTAGCCAAGGGAGGCCCAATACAACTGGGGTAGAGGCCTTGGGTAGAATAAGAAAGGATATCCACTCCTGGTGGAGAATCCCTACCGACATCCTAATGGGTAGCGTCTGGAAGCGAATAGGGCCCCCTGGGAGAACAGTGCCATCAATTGCCGAGACTACCAATGGGGTAGTGAGAGGTGAAAGGGTAAGCTTCATAGAAGAAGCAGTTCTCCAATCCATAAAATTGCCGGCAGCCCCGGAATCCAGGTATGCAAGGGTTGATTGAGGAGAAGTGCCTACATGAAGGAACACCGGCAAGAGCAGGCGAGAAGGTGATGTTTCTGGGTCCAATACTCCACATTCCAAATGTATTAGACCCGAGCGTTTCCCGGACGAAGCGAGCAGGAGTCACGCAAATGACCCTTGCCCCCACAATAGAGGCACAAGCCCAGAGTTCTGTGCCTAGCACGTTCTTCGGGGGTTAGTCTGGTCCGAGCCAGCTGCATAGGTTCTTCAGCAGGTAGAGGATGCTCCACGGAATGAAGGGAGGGGAGCTCAGACTGGCTAGGACCCAGAGAGTGCTGGCGTTTTTTTTCTAAGGACCTCTCTTGAAAACGAATGTCGATCTGGTTGCATAATGAAATTACATCATCCAGACCGACAGGAATGGCTCTTCCCGCTAATTCGTCTTTCACTCGGTCAGAGAGGCCATGTAAAAAGGTAGCGACCAGGGCCTCATTATTCCAGCTCAATTCAGCTGTGTGGATACGAAACTGAAGAGCATATTGCCCCACTGAACTAGATTCTTGGCGAAGACGTAAGACAGCACTAGCCGCTGAAGAAGCCCGAGCCGGCTCTTCGAAGATGTTACGAAAGAGCTTCAAGAAATCGGACAGACTGGAAACCACCGAATCGTTCCTCTCCCACAGGGGGGCAGCCCAGGCCAAAGCTTCACCGGAGAGGAGGGAAATGATATAGGCTACCTTAGCCCGGTCAGACAGGAAGCTTTGAGGCTGAAGCTCAAAATGAATTGTGCATTGGCTGAGAAACCCCCTGCAGGCCTTGGAGTCCCCAGAGAAACGGAACGGAGCTGGCAATCTTAGTGAGTGTGAGGCTGCGACTGGTGCGATAGGTACAGCCGCTGGTTGTACTTGGGGTTGCGGATTCGGGGTTCCCAAGGAGACCTGAAGCTGCTTGAATCGAGAAGCCAGATCCTGGAGGAATCGCATCACCTGAGTCTGATTTGATTCCTGGGTCTCAAGTCTGCGAACTATGCCCTGCAATGGATCATCCGCGGGAAGCGGGATGTCAGCCGGGTTCATGGCTGATCAAACTGTCAGGGTCACCTGTGGCCAGGTGACAGATGCACACCGTAGGGGGACAGGAGTGCACCGCGAGGTAGTGAACCCTATGGCTGGCTTCTGCGGATAGGGAACTGGGTGGTTGTGGAAAGCGGGACCAGAGGAGCACAACCGGGATCCAAACGGAAGCTAGAGCCAAGATTCCCCAGGGCGCGGAGTCTAAGACCCAGCTGGTCTTCTCCAGGGCCTCTAGTGGTGAGGATGTTAGCTGCAGGCTGGGACCAGGTCGCGGCCCCTGGAGTTTCCTAGCTCACGCCCCGTAGGATAAGGGGAAAAGAGGGGAAGCAGCAGCACACGAAGAGAGAACCGAATAACAAGCTGAAGGTCAGGGGCCACAAGCAGACAAGGATAACGAAGAACGAGCCGAAGGTCAAGGGTCACGAGCAGACAGGGATAGTCGGGGACAAGCCAATAACGTAACAGAGAGACAGACGTAGCACACGGCAGGCAGGAACCCAAACACACAATGCCTAACAAACACGTTGATCAGCAAAGCAGGCTTGCAGTGCACAGGTTAATATAGTGTTCAGTGATAGGGCCTGGGGTGGAGTCAGGCTGGGAGGAGATTATAAAGGAAGCCAGGTGAAGGAGGTCTGGTCTCTAGATGAACACATGAGGAGGAAGGTAAGATGGCAGACAGACATTAATGCATATCCATGACACCCACCCCCTGGAGGCGGCCATAAAAGGTCGTCACCAGTTTGGCCATTTCTGGAAACGACAAGTGGTCCTCAATGGAAGATTCCGTAAGCTCTATGTTCAAGGACCCAAATTGTGTCCGCAGGACGTGCCTCAAAAATTTGTTGTCAAGACCATAGTTAGGCCTGAGTGTCTCAAATTACATCAGATTACTACCCTCAACTACGTGAGAGAGATGTGTTACCCCAAAACGGGCCCACCATACCGAATCTGGGTGGCCAAAGAGCTCAGGAAGGTTTGGGTTCTGCCACAGAGGAGTCTGCGGTTAAACCCCAGGTGAGGATTGAGACAGTGTTTTTCTCCCCTCCCTCCAGGCCATAAAACCCACCTCCACAGGGGAGAGTCTAGAGCCCCCAAACGTCTTAAATCTATGTAATTCATCCCGCAACGAAGTCGGAGATTCGAATAAGGAGAGCAGGAAAGCAGTGGCGGGAGTCTGGGGGTCAGAGTGCAGCCAGTCATGGACAAAGGTGAGCTGGGAGGCGAGTAAATAGTGCCGCAGGTTCGGGCAAGCCAGGCCACCCACAGCCTTGGCTGCTTGGAGGGAGGACCTGGCTATACAGGGCTGGCAACCGTTCCAAATAAAACCAAAGAGGGCAGAGTCAAGTTTTATAAAAAAAAAAAATTGGAGAGAAAAACCGGGTAAGCTCGGAAACAAAGGAATTTTGGCAAAAAAATGTTTTTAAATATATTTATACGACCAATTAAATTAAGGGGCAATGATGACCAGGTACGGAATTTGACCGTCATTTGTTGAACTATAGGGGTGACATTGAGTTCCTCATACCTAGAGAGGTCAGCATGTATCTGTATACTCAGATATTTAAAAGAAGACGTTAGTTGGACATGTGACCTCTGTAAATAGTCAGCTTGAAACAGGGGGCCGATAATAAAGGCCTGGGATTTCTCCCAGCCCACCCGAAATCCCGAGACTGCACCAAACTCCTCAACCACCTGTAACAACTTATCAAAGGAACTCTCCTTGCCATCCAGATATACCAGGGCATCATCTGCATAGAGAGAAATCTTCTCTATCAGCAGGCCTGACCGGATGCCCCCTATCTCGGACGTCTGCTGCACTGCCAGAGCCAGTGGTTCAATGGCCAGCGCGAACAGAAGTGGAGAGAGAGGGCACCCCTGTCTGGTGCCCCTCCCCAGAGAGAATGGATGTGAGATATCCTTATTCGTGCGGACTCTAGCCCTCGGGTCCGTATATAGCAATCGGGCCCACTTGAGAAAACATGGTCCAATCCCCATCCTTGCCATAGCTTCCTAAAGGAAGGGCCAGCTAACAGTGTCAAAAGCTTTTAGTATGTCTAAGGAGAGGACTAATGCCGCGTACACACGATCATTTTTCCCGTCGGGAAAAATGACTTTTTTTTTTCGCCGAGAAAAACGATCGTCTGTGGGCTTTATGCCGTTTTTCTCGTTGAGAAAAACGGCAGGAAAAACGACGAGAAAAATTAGAACATGTTCTAAATTTTCTCATCGTTTTTTCCATCATTTTTTTCCGCGGCAGTTTTCCCATAGGGAGACACTGCCGCGGAGCCCACAGACGGTCGTTTTTCTCGTCAAAGAAAAAAATGACGGGAAAAACGGTCGTGTGTGGGGGAACATGCCGTTCCCTCGTTTTTCATTTTTTTTAATGCCGTGATTCACGGCGGTGTTTTCACCGCCGTGAATCACGATCGTGTGTACGCGGCATTAGCCACTACTTTTTGCATGTGCTGCCTTGTGAATGTGCAGGAACAGTCTACGAATGTTGTCAAATGTACTCCTGCCAGGCATGAATCCGGATTGATCCGGGGGTATGAGGGATAGAATGACTGTCTGAAGTCTGAGGGCGCGCATCTTTGCTAGAATTTTGGCGTCACTGTTCAGGAGAGAGATGGGTCTATAGGATGCGCATTGCAACTGATCCTTACCAGGCTTGGGTATTACCACGATAAGGGCTTCATTCATAGAGTCAGGGAGTTTTCCAAGTTTAAGGGAGTCATGAAATGTCTTGAGAAGCCTGGGAGCCAACACCTCTACGTGGGCCTGATACCACTCCGAGGGGAGGCCATCCAAGCCCAGAGTCTTATTGGAAGGCAATTGGCCAATGGCCACAGTGACCTCCTCTAGGATAATGGGCTTATCTAAGAGAGATTGCTGGGAGCTACCGAGTGCCGGAAGGTCAAGGAATTAAAAAAAGCCTAGAAAGTCTGCAAAAGTCTGGTTGATAACTAGAGCGTCAGAGGTGGTCGAGCCGCCCGGGAGTTGGATGGAGGCAATCGAGGTATCCTGGAAGTCAGTGGGGGCAAGATAAGTGAGGAGCCTACCATTCTCCCCCCCCCCCATGCTCATGAATACGAGCAGAGAGGTATAGCTGCTGTTTCTTAGTCAGATCTATCATGTGGAGTTTCAGCGCCCTATGGGCATCTGTCAGCATACCCCGAGTCTCAGAGGAGGGTGCACCCGTGTGGCGGGCGCGAGCCCCCTCAAGAACCCTTTGGATCTGTAACTCTTAATACGGGAGATATAGGAGCCCCTAACAACTGCCTTAATGGCATCCCAAACAGAGCCTCCGGCAGCAGAGTCTACATTGAGGTACCAGTAGACGGCCATGTCGGTCGGAATGGCCTCAGAGATCTCTGGCGTAGAAATACAGAGAGGACTGGGATGCCAGGTCCTAAACGACAGCCAGTGGCCCAAACTCAAACCCACCTGTACCATAGAGTGGTCAGACTCTGTCCGGGACAGATACGCCATGGACCGGACACAGGACAGAAAGTCCCCCGTGACCAGAGCATAGTCTAGTCTGGAAAGGGCGGCATAGGATCTAGACTGGCAGGAGTACACTCTAGCAGTGGGATATTTCCAACGCCACAGATCCACATATCCATAAGTAGTGCACCACTCACGAAACAACTTGGACTCAAGCCTCGTACACACGACCGGTTTTCTCTGCAAGAAAACTGTTGGGAGAGCTTTCTTGCCGAGAAAACCGTTCGTGTGTATGGTTTTTCATTGAGAAAACTGCCGGGAATCTCGACGAGAAAAATAGAGAACCTGCTCTCTATTTTCTCGTCGGGATTCTCGTCGGCCTGTTTCACAACGAGAAACCCGCGTGTGTGTACACTTACCTGTCCCTGTGGAAACCCGCGCATGCTCGAAATGACTTTGACGCATGCGCGGTAGCTTCCTAGGCATAGGTAGGGTGTAGCAAGATGGCGACGGCATCAAATGTGACGAGTGCACGCTCGTCGTAGTCGATGACGTCAATGCGTTCGTTCCATTCAAAAGAACGGCGCGTGTGTACACTCGGCAGGGACAAGATTCTGGTCAAGAATCTCGTCAGGGAAAAACGACGGGTTTTTTCCTGAGAATCTCGGCCGTGTATACTAGGCTCCAGACTGTAAAGGTTTCAGCCTAAGTCAGGTTTCAACACTGAATTAAAATCCCCAAGGATAAGCATAGGGCAAATAGGCAGGGAGGCAAAGTGGACACGGAGTTCAGAAAACACTGCAGCCTTGACCGGAGGAGGGAGATACACCGCGACCAGAAGCAAGGCGGTCTCATGGATGGACACATGTACGATGACATACTGCCCCTTAAGGTCAAGGATAACTTGGTGACATACGAAAAGGTAACCCCTTACAGATAAGGACTATCAACCCCCCGGGCATAGTTAGAGTAAGTGGATTGATAGTGATGAGCCACCCAGTGTTTCCTGAGGGCCATCACCTTGGACCCCATGAGATGAGTTTCTTGGAGGCACGCACAGGACATGTGGTTTAATACGTCTCAGTGCCTCAAAAACAGACGCTCTTTTAAATTTGGCGTTCAGTCCGCTGACATTCCACGAACAAACAGTTACCTCAGCCATGGGATTGGTAGTAAAATCACTGGGTCAAGGAGGGAAGGGAGAGAGAGAAGGGGTACCCGGGAAGCACCCCACCACCGGTCACAGAAACAAAGAAGAATCGCAGTGCTGCACACACAAACATCCATACACTCACCATACATACAAAAATACAACTATATACAATAGGAAAAAAGGCGCCCAAAAAGGCAACAGTACCCCTGCCCAGCTCCAAGAAACAGGAGAGGGCCTATACCCCAAACTTGAACCATGCAAGGGGTGCATGGCCTGTAACAGAAAGCAAGAAAAATGTCAAAGAAAAAACTAAAAAGTCAGTGTTCAATGGCAATGTTCCAAAAGAAGGGGGGGGTAAAAAAAAAACCCAAGGCAGCTAGGCCAAAACCAGGGGGACCAAGGCCAGGTACTCTCCCGCAGGAGATTGGTCTGATCACCCACAGTCAGCAGCAACAGAGCAACGAAATAAGAAATCAAAGCTGAATAATCAGTGGGAAAACGACCTTAAAAACAGGGGTAGCAAGGAAACATCATTTCCAGCAGGGTAAGCATCAGGCAGGAGGCTTAGGAGGACGAGGCAGCGATTCCCACCAGGACAATAGGCTTTTCCCTGGTAGGTGACCCGGAGCATAGCAGGGAACAGCGTGGAATATTGGATATCTTGCTCCCGCAGCTTCTGCTTCACACGCTGGTAGCTGGCTCTACGGTTGCGGACCGCCGCAGAGTAGTCTGGGAAGAGGGACACCACATCTTGGCCAGAGTGGGTGGTGATGTTCATCCTCGGCGGGGATTGTTTCTTCACGTGCCGCTTTCCCATCCACCAAAATGCCCCCCAGGGATGCAGGAGACACACCCGGAGGGATGAGGCATAAAAAGGATCGTGTGCCGGCAATGTGCGATCAGGATGGAGCAGGATTGTATAGGTCTGATTAGGAACACGCCCGATCACATCCCGCGCTAGACCACGCCCCCATGATTAGTCACATCTAATCACATGGTACAAATGGGCTGTTATTGGCCCCATCTGTACCATGTGATCACTGTGACATATCACAGCTAGCATCGCAATTGTATACAATAAATGGAAGCCATTAAATGTTTACAATGGTCATGTGATCTGCTGTGATTAGTCACAGCAATCACATGACACTGGCAGTGGGCTAGTATAGTGATCAGTCACCCGATGTGTCCGGTAGACGCAGCGGTTGACAGATCACGCTGGAGAGCGGCCACACGAGGCGAGTTTTCGGGAGGATGTCATTTGACATACTCTCAGAACAATAGGGTTTCCCACCTGTCTGTCATGTAGGGCCCAGTGTCACAAAGTTGGGTCTCCGTCAGAGGTCATGGATCTTACAACAGGACAATGACCCAAAGCACATGTCAAAAAGCACCCAGAAATGGTTTAAGACTAAGCGCTGGAGAGTACTGAACTGGCCAGCAATGAGTCCAGCTCTAAATCCCACGGAGCACCTGTGTAGAGATCTAAAAACAGCGGTTGGGAAAAGAAACCCTTCCAGTCAGTATATACATACACACACACATACAACTATATACAGTTGAACCTCGGATTACGAGCATAATCCGTTCCAGGAGTATGCTCGTAATCCAAAGCGAGTTTTCCCACTGAAATCAATGGAAACGAAAATAATTTGTACCGCATTGACTTCAATGGGATGCAATACCGAATGCGGCCAGAGGAGGGGGGCGCCAGAGAGCACCGAACATGGCCGAAAAGGCCCAAGGACACTTCGGCTCATTTCCTGCGCCCCCGTACCTGAGGCCAAATGAGGTACTGCAGGCCAATAGGCTTTTCCCGGCTCCTGCGCCCCCGTACCTAAGGCAAAATGAGGTACTGCAGGCATATTTTCGGCTCTGCTTGGCTCCTGCGCCCCCATACCTCAGGTCAAATGAGGTACTGCAGGCCTATTTAGCTTGAATTCCGCTCGTCTTGCGAATTAACACTCGCAAACCGAGTCAGAGTTAAAAAAAAAAAAAAGTTGCTTGCAAATCAAAACGCTCTCAAACCAAGTTACTCTCAAACCAAGGTTCCACTATATATAATATATATATATATATATATATATTTATTAGGGCTGTGGAAATTAACTATTAATTCCTCGATTAATTGCTTTGATCGATCAAAATTCTTTGGGCTTGCCATGTCCATCTGAAGGGCTCCTTTGCTGTGCCTTCATATCTGCATGCCGGCGGGCCCTTACTATCTGCCACACACATGGGCTGTTATCACTTCCCTCTATCAACCTGGGATTCTACAGCCATCCACTGGGAGTTGATAGTTCCCTTCACGGGACATCTACATGCCGACGGACTGATGTTAGCCCCTTCTCATCTGGATTCAGCAGTGGTATCGTACACATTTTTATACCAGTATCATACTTAGCTACATGTTTTCTGACTGCTTTTGCTACCGTTTGGTATTACTCGCACCATTTTTACAGTTTATGTAGCTACATTGATTTTATCTCCAGTGCAATATTTATTTTGTTACCTACTTGAAGACTATAAAAGTTTTAATGCTATTCCCATCGAGCGCTGCCTTTGTGTGTTTTTTGTATCCTGCTATCCATTTTTCCAGTGGTTGGTAGCTGCACTGGGAATCGGCCTGCAAGGAGATCAGCTAAAAGTAGTTGGATATCTATGTGCGCTATAATTAATCGAAATTAGTCGATTAATCGATTTAAAAAAAAATCGATTAATCGAACACGAAAATTTTAATCAGTAACAGCCCTAATATATATATATACACACACACACACACGCGCTATATCTCACAAGTGTATATGTATGACCGTGATAGGGCAAAAGAAAAGGTCCTTCTGTTCCATAAAGGACTCATGTTTGAATGCTGTCTCAGTGTATGGCCAAGTGATGCCACCTTTAAGGATAAGCTGCAGGCAGATACATTTAATGATTATAGAACTGCAATTTTTTGTGTATGTTAAGCAAGCAGTGCAGCTACCCAAATTTGACTTGGCATCAGCCTTTTTTAGTTCCTATACAGCATAGCTCAGACTGGGAGAGCTAGTCAGTTGAGCTGCAGTGCAAACGGCATGATGATAGAGAGAGCAGAGTTAAGCCTCATACACACGATCTGATTTTCTGCGGACAAAGCGTAGGACTTTTGTCTGAAGGGCGTTGGCCAGGAACTTGTCTTGCATACAAACAGCAAAGAATTGTCGGCCAACAAACACGAAACTACGTGTTTTTCAGCTCTTTAGCACCACCCTTTTGGGCAACTTCTGCTAATGTTGTGTTATGGCGAGCATTGCTTCTGAGCGTGCGCGTTTGTACTTTGGAGTTTTGTCCAACGGACTTGTATACACACGATCGGATAATCCGACAACACACAATTGTTGGCTGACCATTTTAAAGCATGTTATCCCACATTTGTCCACGGAAAATCCGACAGCAATTGTCCGATGGAGCATACAAAACGGTTTTTCAATTCCCGTCAGATAATCCGATCATGTGGACGAGGCTTAAGAGAGATTAGCTCATCAGACTGCTGCTTCTTCTTTCACTGTCCTGTTGCAGGGTAGAAAAACTTGTAAGTGAAGTTACAGCCAAGAAAAATAAGATCCCGAGACAGTGCTATGTTCAAGAGCAATGTAAAATTTTGGGCCCAGATGGGCAGAAACACAAAACCTTTGGTAGGTAAAACAGATCTGGTATGCATATCATTTTTGTTTTAGCGATTTGCTAAACAAACAACGTGAATTTCATGCTGCTCTATACATGCCACACACACAATGGCAACTATGAATCAACAATTTATAATAAACCATCACATAACAGACAATTTTTAAAGTACAGTATAACACATATAAACACTGAATGTTTTATTTTCAATATCAACTTACAGGAACATGCTTAAGCTTTACAGCACATTCAGCAAGATTGTTACCAACAGCATGGGTATATCAGGATGCTGGCTGTTTTACATAGAGATGTGTTACTCAGACAGAGCCATTGCTTACATTTGAATCTGGTGCAGTTTTGCAATATTTACACTGCTGTAATGAACCATGACACAGTTTTAACGTCACTTATCATTAATATCATTGCAGTCAATCTTGGTTTTTAAGCAATTGCCTTGTCCTTGCAAAGTGGTGACTGCCAACACCAAGAGCAAAAAAAAAACACAAGAAATAAATAATCAGCTCAGATGTTTCCAGTTTCATTACATTCCGATGGGTTACATATCATTGATCTTTACATGGGATTATTATGACCAAGAGTGCATTACGGTTTTTGCTTCCTTGCTTTTTTTTACCATGGAAATCTTATTGTACATCAGCAATTTTAAGGGCTTATAGCAAACCTGTCAGTAAAAAAAAAAAAAAAAGCTTAAAATGTATTGCAAGACATGCTAGCAGTAACCCATATGTGTCTGACCATACCGCCTTTCCGTAGTTCCTGGCACACACTACAAGTGGAACAGCTAAATTTCAGTTGTTCTGCCCTATTGCTGCCAAACTTTCCTGGTTCTATTCCATCGGGGATAGTGTGTACAATGGGATATTCATAGCCATATAAAACCTTGGCCCATTTTGCAGTATGGAGCAGCACATGAGCTGAAGTCCTCAAATCCACCACATTTCCTGATTTTTATACAATGTACAATAGAAGGTCCTGGTGAGTGTGCACAGACAGTAGTTCAGAGGAGCAAAGGCAGATATATAAAACCTCTGGGTGGCCCCTATCACAGTTCATAGTAAAATGACATTAGGAATTGTTACAGGTCCAACTAGTTGTAATTAGTCAAATTTAACTGGACTTTTGTAATGTGGAAGATGTTTCACAGCTTATCCAAGCTACTTCTTTAGTTTGAATGAGAGTTGGGAATATGCCCCAGCATTCTTATCCACACAGGTAGTACAGACACCATGGTAAGACGCAACACCAAACCACACCGCTCTGAACAGGAAAAGCCAGATACTGAGATGGATGGTGGCACACCTAGTCCAGGGTGCTCTGGCTCAGGATGTCCCTCCCACATCCGAAAACAAACCGTGAATGTACATTGAGGAGGCGGCGCCACTAGAAATTCAGTCTTCAATTTTTATTTTTATTGTATGACCATGGTAAAAGAACACACAGACGTGTTTCGGCACACAGGCCTTGTTCACAGCCCTGTGTGCCGAAACACGTCTGCGTGCTCTTTTACCATGGTCATACAATAAAAATTGAAGACTGAATTTCCAGTGGTGCCGGCTCGTCAATGTACATTCACAATGGGTTTTGTCCAACAAGAGATGGGAAACGTAAAAGTTGTCAAAATCATTTTTACCCTCTGCCATGTAAATCGAAGATATAACATCTATGCACACTTCTTGATACCAAGGATATGATTATGTAACTAGAACAGGTTGGTTACACAACGTTTGCACCTCCCATTCTGTCCTTGGACAATCAACCATCAGGTTATTTGAATTAAGGCAGGGGTGTGAAACCCAATTTCATTGTGGGCCGCATTAGCATTATGATTGCCCTCAAAAGGGCCGGTTGTATCTGTAAGATTAGATGTCCAGCACATCCCCTCCCCTTTACATTAGATGTCAAGAGCCACCCCACCATCAGAAGTTGAGTCCCTCACTCTCCCTTACATCATAGTGCACCCCCCCCCCTTTCCTTATGCTGCTGCTGGGAAGAAGCTGGATGCATTGCTTGAAAGCAGAAAGTAGGGGTCTGGAGGAGGACCAGATGAGGGCTGCAGGAGAGGTGCAAGGGCCACATGAAATGGCCTGGAGGGCTGGATTCGGCCCGCGGGCCTTGTGTTTGACACCTGTGGATTAAGGTGTATAATGCTGGGGTATTTTCTTGACACTCACCAGAACTGAAGTGGCCTGAATAAGTTACAAAAAGTCTTTAACATTATAGAACAAATCCAGTTGAATGTGGCTACTAGATATATCATAACCTGGATAAATGAGACTCATCACAGACATATTGTTACAGGTTTATTTTAATGCTCATTAGAATGTAGCTCACTAAATCTTTATGATCCAGAACATTATGTGCCTTGGTCATGTCACTGCTCCTTTGTGAATCGATGTGCTACATTGTAGTGAACATTACATCAATACAGTATGTACAGTATATATGTACATAAGAGGTTAAACTAAAGTCCATCACATGCTGGAGACCGGTTCTCCAATTACAGCCCTGTATACAATGGCTAAACGGCCCTGGTCATATTGCGGTTTGCAAAAGAAAGTGGCATCAGAAAGCTCAACCTTTTGCCATCAATGGTTGGGTCGTAAACAGTGGTCCTGCTGCGATTTATACAAAAAAAAAGTTAATGATGTGACCCTTTGAATTATTACATGGTCTATTCTTTAGGTGGTGTGAATTTACCCTGTATGGCCCATTTAAACTGCTTCCAAAGATTGGTACCATCTAGCTAGAACAAAAATGTATCTTCACTGAGGTAAATATGCTGTGGTCTAGTTGAATGACAAACAAATAATAATATAATATATACAGCTTAATGAAGTAACCAGCTTACAGAAACATAGATACATTTACATCTTATGGCACTTCTTCTTTATACAGTATACATTCTTATAATATTAGATTTATACATTAATAGGCAGTGACATCACTTACTGTCATGCGTTTCTGGTTAAACCTTTCCCCCCCTTTTTACAGCAATTTTTTGAAGTATTTATTAAAAATTTTAATTGTCTAATTTGCCAGTTAATACATTTCTGAGGATTAGTATTGTATATTAGATACATGTTTGAATAGGAAGTATAGGCTTTTATTTTAATATGAAATCTAAAGGAGAAAGGTTTCCGTCTTTCTCATATGTGGAGCCGTTTTTGTGAATATATTTACTGAAGTGAAACTGCAGGCAAAACCTTTGTTTTAATTTGTAAAGGCTCATCTAAACCATAACTTATGTCATTGTGTGGGGGGAAAAATCTCCACCTAGTTTTTAGTGCTGTGTCCCCATCAGATGTTTCCCCTCACTTTCCTATTACTATTACTTTTTGGCTCTGAGGAAGAGGGTTCTCCCTCGCAACGCGTCAGCCGTAGCTGTGATATATGTCGTCTGGACTCTCTGGTTATCTGGTTTCAGCAGGAGTCCCTTTAAACGCATCTATCCCCTTTTGATGGAATGGTGTACGTGCCTATTACTATACTTGCTTTGAGTATTTATGATCTTTTAATCTACTTTTAATAAACCTAGCCATTGGTAATGCACTAGGTGGTTGCGCCCTTCTTTTTTCTTTTACATTTTAGTCCCCTCACTTTCCGCCCTGGTGGACATAGTTATGGAGAAAGGAGATCTCCTCAACAGGATAACAAATAGCAATGAAAATGTGACGGCGGTTCAAACCCCACTATCCAAAAATAAAAGGGCTTTGGCTGGAGTTCCAGGCCTTAAAGGGTAGTTTAAACAACATTTCTGTTTTTTGGTAAAATTCTGGTGGGTCAAATCAGCAACAGACTTGAAGTGTATGTAAAATCATACATGCCAGTATGTCTGGTATTATGCACCACAGTATATTATATATATATATATATATATATATATATATATATATATATATAAATAAATTTGTGTTTTGTGACACCATTGCAAATTTTTCTAACCGAGGTCCTGCACTTCCTGTTGCAGCTTGACAACACTAAGACACCGACTCAACAGCGTTGTCAAACTGCCGCATGCGCGCTTTTAATTCTTGGGCTATTAAATAGCCAGCCACTGAATGAGCTTGCATGGAAGGCTGCCGATGCTAGTGTAAATTTTGAGGCAGTGTCTTATTGTAAGTTTGCACCAGAAATACTATTACTGTTAGAAACTCCAGTTGAGAAACAATGCAACATATTTACATAAAATGAAAAAATTATTTTCATAAAAACAAAACAAAAAAAACACACACATCATACAGTTAGGCATGATGCCACACACATTAAAAAATATTTTGGATTTACATACACCAAGCCTATGAGGGAAATATGTCTCATAATACCCAAGTGCCTCTTTATCCAATGCATCTAGATGGTCTCACTTTTACATCATCCAGAATGCATTGAGAGGAATGCATGGCAGTAATAACCAAACAAACTCTAGGAAGATCTCAGCTAAAACAGTTGGAGACTCACCAGCATCTACCTATAACTGCCATATCTGTACCTGGTAGAATTTTCCCACCTACCTATTTAGGGGCTGAACCTAGTGTTACTGTTTACATGACATTTGACTATTATATTATTAAAATGTACACTTTATAAACACGGACTGGCTTATTTAAATTCATAACAGTGCAGTACGATACGAGAATATCCAGATGTCAGCTCAGCTAATGATTTCCGCATTCAGATAATTGCTGTGGATTACTGCAAATGATGATTGTTTAGTCCATGTTTTTAACCTGTGTAGGATTAGTAAACAATGCAAAGTTCTCTGATCCCTAGCAAGAAAAGGCCTGTCACTTTTTTTATAACTGAAAGACAATTGCCATTAAGTGGCTATAGAATGGTGCACATTACTTTATGCCAATTGTCTAATGAAATAAGCTTGCTTGAGTCCACAAACTTAACCGGTTAGTTATTCAAAGCACCTAAACTGGCATCAAAAACAGTACCTTCATAAAGCTATGCGAGTGCTACATTGTAACTTTTGCAAGAAAAGCCAGTGTTCTGACAAAATGATCAACCTGGCAGAATCAGCAACCCGCGTCACTTTGTGACGTGGAATCAGTTGCATCTCCAAACCGCGCAACGCGTCATTCATGCCTTCTGTGGCTGAAGTCGGTGCACAGAAGATGCTTGACTGATGTACTGCGCATGCGCATGGCAGAAATAAATTAACACTTACGAAATTTACGTTGCCAAGAATCTAGTCATCTACTCTGCTAAACATAGAAAGTAACTGCGCATGCGAGCACTCTACGAAAACGATGGTGCAGTCAGCAGAATGATTGTCTGCATATCACATTCACAAACAGCAATGAATTTATATATATTTTTTTTAAATATGCAGACAATCGTTCCGCTGACTGCACAATCGTTTTCGTAGAGTGCACGCATGCATAGTTACTTGGTTTGGCATAGTAGATGACTAGATTCTTAGCAATATAAATTTCAAAAGTGTTAATTTCGACTGCCGTGCGCATGCACAGTACATCAGTCAAGCATTTTGTCAGGCAAATTCCTCTGTGCACCTACGTCAGCCACTGAAGGCATCTATGACGCGTTGCACATGCACAGTGCGTGCAGTTTGGAGGTACACACAGGAAGTGATGCGGGTTGCACATTCTGCCAGGTTGATCATTTTGTCAGAACACCTGTTTCAGTCCAATTCCACATATCCCCATTGATTCCCCAAGGTAACTGATACCCTTAATTACCAATAACAAGATAAGGGAGTAGGGAGGGGCAGGCCACCAACAGACAATATTTGTAAAGGTTAATGTTTTCACATTTAGGCTCCTGGGCCACTCAGGAAAGCATTTTAATTTGCTTTTATGCCATATAATGACATATTTGGTTTGTGACCTGCCATCATATATCCTATAGTGTTTCAATGGTGCTACCATAAACCACTGCTACTGTCCTACAGCATCTGAAACAAAGGTTAAACTGATCTACATTTATATCAAATGCCAAGTTTCAGTCTTGCAGTACAGTAACTGAGAACCACCAATGTAGCACAGTCTAAAATATCAGGTTTGAACTCTCAACATATCCATTCATATGAACATGATACTATCTCTGTAAGGTTTGGTTAACATTCGTACCACTTAAGCATCCGAATGGCACCAAAATGCACAATTGAAAACTTTAAAACAGTCCATTTTCTTAAAAAGAACAATGCCATAGAATATAAAACGTATAGTAGACCTTCAACTTAAATAATTCAATAGTGGCCCTTCAGGGATTCTTGGACTACGATATTCATCTTCTACTGGCTGGGTAATAGAATGGTGGTAAAGTCCTGTTCAATCATAATGCTTACATTAGTTTGTTTCAATGATCAATCTATTTTATCAATTTCTTTACAGAAGTCTGCGCTCAGTTTTGTATTAACACACACGACTTTTACTTTTCCTCCAAAGAACAAGTCAACCAAAAGTCCAATACAGGAGAAAATAGATCCAGTGAAAAGTTATCCTCTAACATGAGCTGTAGTCACAATGCAATATCAATGGTAATACTCCAGAGAACTGGTCGGCTTGGTCTTTCGCCGATGCAAACATTTGTTATGGTATAGATAAAGACTTGCAAGGTTATAGTTGGCTCTGGAGTAAAATCCAGTTTCAGCTCTAGCTTGGTGTTTTACTGCCAGCAGCGTTTGTTGCTTCAAAGCTTGTTTGCTGAATTATTCTGCCAATCTGTTAAAAATAGACAAGAGGTTAAATTCATTTATACATCTCCCAATTTGCCAGGACAGGTTTAACATTCTAAAGTAGTGCTAAAATGTAAAGAACAACTCCAGTGTATTTAAAAAGTACAATGTCATTTTGAAGAGAACTTCTCATTAGAAATATCCTATCCATCCATTTAATGTAAGTTACAGGCATGATCAATTCTACTTTTTTTTTTGGGCAAAAAAGACTTTAAAGTAGAATTCAAAGCTAAACATTACTAGTCTTAAAAATATCCCCCCCCTCCTCCTAACACCTATGCTGACTAACCTGTGAAAGAAAGATGTATATACTTACCCAGTCTCACTCAGGTTAGCCTCTGAGGCCGGGATCACACTGGTACGACAAACGCTCCGACATTGTGAGCTCATGTCGCATGATGTGTGAAAATCAATTTTTCCCTATGAGAGCCGTCTTAACTGGTCCGACACATGTCGGTCCAACTTTGAAAATGCTCCCTGTACTACTTTGGTCTGACTTTGATCCTACTTCAGCCCATTGAATATCATTGAAGTCGGATCAAAGTAGGATCCTTGTCCTTACCATCCGACTTGACATCTGACATGGTGATTCAAGCAGCAGTAAAAGGAATTTATCTCACCCTAGGATTGTTTTGATTGGTCAAAGGACAAGTCAGACTATCACAAAGTTGGATCAAAGTAGTATCCTTTTCATTCAAGTCGGATGGATGTAGGACCAATGTAGGACAGACGTCACAGAGCAAAGTAGGATGAAAGTCGTATGAATGTCCTATCAGTGTGAACCCAGCCTCACACTGACTTATTACAACATCCTAAATTACTCCTTACGTTTATATTGTATTGTATTCCAGCTCCATTCCCCCAGGAAGTCTCATATTTACCTTTACCAGATTCAGCAAAATATCAGCCAAGCCGCCATAGAATTAAACTTGTCTGAGGCAGGTTTAATAGGGAAATATTTTATCTAAATGTAAAAAGTCAGTTTATAGTAGGATATACTGTCTCCATTCTATGAACTTGCTGACTGCGAATAAATATTTCTCCTATATTGCAAGTAAAAGAAATGGTGCGCAATGATCTCCCTTGATGCTCTATATGTATATGATCATGTTTACTGGAGCCAGACTTGTGTTTTACGCACTTATCCCATATTACGCACTTTTCCACACCTGTCCGGCTGTGCCTTATCAAGTCACTCATATCAAGTAATTCATCCTCATGATTTAGCAATTTTGCTTTCTAGGTCTCTGTCTCCTTATTGGACAGCGAATCAGCACCCTCAGAGCAGTCCAGAGCAGGGAGAGAAATAACCTATAAAGTAGTAATGCTAAACCATGAAGTAGCATAGTGAGCTTTGAAGGTAGAACACTAAACTTATACAGTATATAACAAAACATCTTTGCCCATCTCTCAGCTGACAATTTGTCTTCTGAATCCATTTTAGGGAATACTTTATACCTTCCCTTTATTTCTGCCACAGCAGTGAATAAATCAACTGTCAGTCAGTGGAGGAGTGGAGTCTGAGACTGATCATTAGCATAAGGTTGAACTCCAGACACAAACTTTGAATATATTCCGCAATAGCCACAGAGAATACAAACCTAGTTTGTGTGTGTGTGCACTAAATACTTTTGCAAACCAAGATAGTACCTTGAAAAATTAGCGGTGACATCATCAGTGTGCTGATCGCCTATGCAGAGCTGTGGGTGGGACTCAGTAGGCCCACCCACCACAGGCTGTAATATATATATATATATATATATATATATATATATATATATATATTATGTAACCTGGGGGACAGGTAGCAGGTACAGATACCAAGTCCATGGGATAAGTGAAAAAAACTGTGTTGTTTATTGGTGCTAAATACAAAGTCTATTGACAGGTGCTGTACAGTGTGCAGAAAAACAAACAGAACAAAAATAGCTAAACAAAACCCTAGCCATGTCTCGGCTCTAACTATACGGTATATACAAGCCCTCACTACCAGGCTGAACAAGCCTACCGCTTGCCAGCTTCCACATCAACTGATTAACAGTTTTCACCAACCTTCTTGCTCTCACAGACCAGCGTTGTCTGTGTGTCCCAGGCAGAGCAAAGGCTGTCTCTGCTCAGGTGAGCTTTTAATTGACCTGGGAGAGAGGACCAACACCCGAACTGGATACTGGATACTGGATCAGAGATCCCTAAACGTATAAGAGAGGAAAATGCAAAAAATTATCGCGCCCAATATAAATGAAAAAGAATAATAAATTATTCTAATGTGAAATAATTGAAAATAAATAAAATAAGCAAACCTCATAACCGTAAATAGAGTGAACATTCACTGTAGTGTCTTGGTCCACAACCACCCTAAGTGAGACTCAGGGTGAAGTAGGAATCAAGGAAACCAGTGATTAATATAAGATAACCATAGAGTCACAATGAAGTGACGTACAATAATGTAATGAAAAAAGTCCCTTAAAAAACTTTTTAAAACACCAAAAAATGAAAAAAAGAAAAAGAATCAGAAAAAAGAAAAACAAAAAGAGGGGGAGGGGGGGGGTGTTGGAAGGCAAAAAACTTGTCCAATATAACCAATGCTTCACAGAGGAGAAATGGAGGGCTCTTCTAAAGATGTTGAAGACAGAAGAAATATCCCAAGAAAGTCCACACAGACCAAAAGGAATAATCACATCCACCACGGTGAGAATGGTTAGAAGATGGTTACTTTACCAGAAGTGTTGGACCTCCTCTGTGGCAAGGTCTAAAGAGCCTGCAGATATCACCCTCTGCGGGGTACAGATGATGGTTCCAGAAATCCAAAAGGTGTCACCAAACCGTAATCCTGGTACTAGCTCCTAGTACACACTGTCACTTCAGCCAACACGAAGCAGGCCTCCAAGATCGAATGCAGGCACATGAAGGAAAGAAATGGGGATACGATATATTACAATTCTGTCTTTAGCGGTCCTATGAACTTCATAAACTGTAAGAGATTCCTTCCAGAGCCGGCTGCAGCCATCACTTAAATGACAGAATTGTAATATATCGTATCCCCATTTCTTTCCTTCATGTGCCTGCATTCGATCTTGGAGGCCTGCTTCGTGTTAGCTGAAGTGACAGTGTGCACTAGGAGCTAGTACCAGGATTACGGTTTGGTGACACATTTTGGATTTCTGGAACCATCATCTGTACCCCGCAGAGGGTGATATCTGCAGGCTCTTTAGACCTTGCCACAGAGGAGGTCCAACACTTCTGGTAAAGTAACCATCTTCTAACCATTCTCACCGTGGTGGATGTGATTATTCCTTTTGGTCTGTGTGGACTTTCCTGGGATATTTCTTCTGTCTTCAACATCTTTAGAAGAGCCCTCCATTTCTCCTCTGTGAAGCATTGGTTATATTGGACAAGTTTTTTGCCTTCCAACACCCCCCCCCTCCCCCTCTTTTTGTTTTTCTTTTTTCTGATTCTTTTTCTTTTTTTCATTTTTTGGTGTTTTAAAAAGTTTTTTAAGGGACTTTTTTCATTACATTATTGTACGTCACTTCATTGTGACTCTATGGTTATCTTATATTAATCACTGGTTTCCTTGATTCCTACTTCACCCTGAGTCTCACTTAGGGTGGTTGTGGACCAAGACACTACAGTGAATGTTCACTCTATTTACGGTTATGAGGTTTGCTTATTTTATTTATTTTCAATTATTTCACATTAGAATAATTTATTATTCTTTTTCATTTATATTGGGCGCGATAATTTTTTGCATTTTCCGATATTTTTGTATGGTTTCACATATTTATTTGTCGCAGCCTAGGTGTCAATTAGCACTATTAGTTTTTTCAATCCATTTTCACATTAGCGCAGTAATTCCCCCTTTTTCTTCCAACTATGTATAAGAGAGGAGCCTGGGAGTTGTATAAACCCCGAACAGGACTTTTCCTGTCTCTCTCAGGGACGCTTTGCTACAATATATATGTGTAGAATTACCATAGTTTGTAGACTAACTTTCACAAAAACCAATGTACACTTCTTGGGATATTTTTTGATCAAATACCACCAAAAGAAAGCTCTATGTGTGTTAAAAACAGTAAAGTATATAAAATTTCATTTGCGTAGTGTTGCATGCCCACGCAATTACTAGTTAAAGTAGCGCAGTGTCAAAAAGCAAAAAAAATGGCCTGGTCATGAAGGGGGTAAAACCTTTCAGAGCTCAAGTGGTTATTAACCATTAATTTTTCTTCATTTCCCGGTTGTCGAACGTTTTTCTTTTCTATATAAATTATGCATGGCATTACCAGGGGAACTAAAATGAAAGTAACTGGGAATAAAGTGAGCCATGTTAGAACAGTGCTGCAAATTGACTGCACTATAAGTAACATTTTAGAAATGTTAGTTGTGCCTAAGAACAAATCTGCACTTTAGTGTTCAAGGATCATCCGGGTGTCGACTCCTGTAGCCCGTCTCCGCTCCAACATAAAAACGTACGATGAGAGTCGCACTCTTCAATTAGGACACCTACTTTATCCTTGTGAGCAAGCCCATTGGAGTGAAATGCATTTAAAGAGAATGGTCTTTTTGGGTGGAAATTTTATGTATGCAGCTATTTGACTGTTAGCAGAATAAAATATCAGAATTGTAAAGTGTGACTCGCCTGCTTGCATTAGGTTCTTGGTTCAGTTTTTTCCCTTTATTTTCAACTGGTGATCATGCCAGTAACACACTTTGTCATAGGGTGACAATTCTCATGCACTATACTGCATCTTCAAAGAAAGCAGCATTGTCACCAAAGGGCAGGACTACAAACACCTTCCCTTCTCCACTGCTTCATAACAGAGCGAAGGGGTTCTTTGGCATCAGAGGTAGCTTGGACTAGTGCAACGGATAACAGTGCAGCACAGGTGGTTATTAGCTAAAAAGCTTTCTAGCAGGATCAACAGTTTTTTTGCATTTATCAAATAGATGTAACCAAGTGCTTTCAATGGTATATTTAGCATACCAAAAAGAAGCATATTCTAGATATACCATTTAGGTCAGTTTTGCAACCCAATTCTAACATGGTAAACTTCATTCCTTGTTGTTAGTTTAGCACCACTAGTGGCGCCATAGACGCCTTAGAAAAAATGTAAAAATAACATTAAAAAGTAAGCAATGAACAATAAATGTGACATTGTGCCATACTTGGAAGACAACGGTCACAAGATGAACGTATTTTCCTAAGTGGATTCTGTCTTTTCTCTACATGCATAAGTACACTAAATGAAACATTACCCATATTACAGTGTGCTGTGTAAATCAGCAGATTGTGTTAAGTTTGGGTTCTTGTCCTGGACTGTTAAATCCATCAATAAGGTTTCTATTACAGTCATCAATGTGTATACTTTCACTCGAGATCTTGGAGTAAGTGGCCTGACCAGTGAAATCCAGAAGATCTTCCAAGGCTCTGGAATTATTAGTCCCATTCTCCAAACTTGGATTGAGGTCATTCAGCGGTGAAAATTCTGGGATGGATATGAGCTCTTCTTTAGATACTGGACTGCGAGAAAATATTGACAATTACTTACAGAGATAAACATTGTACAAAATGAAAGTGCATGTTATATACAAAAGAAAAGGGCAGGAAAGGTAGGCAGCTGCATATATTAAATATATAGGGGTTTTATGATACATTATACTGGAAGGAAATTAAACCCTACATCCCATACCAATCAGGTCCACACCCCATACTTGGTAAACTCTACCTCTCACCATTTAAATAAACCTGACATTAAATAAATACAGGAAACATGCATTTTCAAATGCCGATTACCTGGTGGTTGTGCTGAGCCATTGGCTTTAATACTCCTCAAGTCACTGACCTGTACCAGGCATGCGGATAAGAAACCAAGATTCCATACCTGCATGCTTGTTCCAGGTCCGTAAATTGACTGGTGGGCTGACAGGATCACCAGGTATTTTTGAATTTTGTGGTTATATGTATGTTTTCCTAGGAATACGTGGCAAATATTTAAATTTAGTATAGTTGTACCCACAAGTATGTATAGATTTTTCAATTTCCAGAATAGGTGTACCTAAAGCCCTACAGTATGTACCGTATATACTCGAGTATAAGCCGAGATTTTCAGCCCTTTTTTTGGGGCTGAAAGTCCCCCCCCCCCCCTCGGCTTATACTCGAGTCAGCGAAATTTTTCCATTGTAAATAGTACCTGTAAAGAAATTGCGGCTGCAGCGTCCATCGTTCAAATTCCACGGCGTCCATCGTTCAAATTCCGCGGTCTCTTCCTGTTCCTTCCGTGATAGGCGAGTCTCATCAGACACTCTCCGCCTATCACGAACGTTCTCTCATCCTCAGTTTTCCAGCAGACGTCTATGATTGGCGGAACACCCAACACAGTGTCTGCTGGGAAAACTGAGGATGAGAGAATGATCGTGATAGGCGGAGAGTGTCTGCTGAGAATCGCCTATCAAGGAAGGAACAGGAAGAGACAGCGGAATTTGAACGATGGACGCCGCGGAATTTGAACGATGGACGCCGCAGCTGCAACTTCTTTACAGGTACTATTTACAATGTAAAATATGGAACAGCGAGCTAGGGAACAGTGGACAGTGAGGCATCGGCTTATACTCGAGTCAGTAAGGTTTCCCAGTTTTTTTGGCAACATTAGGTACCTCGGCTTATACTCGAGTCGACTTATACTCGAGTATATACGGTATATGGTTACTATATGGAGGTTAGGCTGTAATTTAAAATAAAATAAAAATTACATACAGCAACTGCTGTAACCATTAAAGCCTACAATCAGCCTGCAGGAAGGGTTACATCTGACTTTTCGAATAAGCTCTCTCAGCATCAGGTCTTTGGGAAGATGGGGACAGTTGCTTTCAGGCAAAGTATATTTAGTAAGCATTTCGTGGAATTTCAAGGTAGAGTAACCGTAACCATTTGTTTGGACCAACTGGGGCTGTCCTCATCTCTTGCTCAACTTTTTTCAGATATATTTTCATAAAAAAACTGCCTCTATCTGATTCCACCCCATTCTAATGAAGTGATATAGTCTAAAGATTCTCAAGGGCACTGCCAAAGGACTCCAAGCCCATATGCACAATACATTCCCAACCTTTATTTCTGATCTCATGTGTAAATTAAATTTAAGTTACACAAGCAGCTCTTGCACAGGCCCATCGGTTTTTAAACTTGCAATGGAAAGAAGACATTTGAAAACTGTCTGAATGCTATAAGCAACAAAGGTTTCTTTCATGATTTTTCCATACATGGTCCATTTTAGGGATTCTGCACTCACTTACACCAACGCAAACGCATTAACATTTCACATCATGCTGTGATAAAACGAATCCTCTTCCATCCAATTATCCTTTTAGGGCTTACTTATAAAAAGCCGATACCGGTACTCCGACAGGAATTATAAGTGTCTTTTCTTTATCGTACACCACGGGACACAGAGCTAGTCATTACATAATGGGTTAAGGGTCACCAGCAGTGATTGGACACTGGCACAACCAATGGAAGACAGTTCCCCTCCATATAACCCCTCCCATCAGGGAAGTACCTCAGTTTTTTCGCCAGTGTCGAAAGGTGTTGGACGCGTTAGGAGGTGCTAAAGGAAAGCTCTACCAAAGAGACCCTCTGGGGGTAAAAGAGCTATGCTTTCGGATCCATCCAAGACGCCTACAAATGAGCTGAATCTGGATGGGATCCGGGCCTCATCCATGAGGCGTCGCCTGTAATGTCTCTCTTCGGAGGACTGGGCTCTAAGATCCAGCACTTTCGCTATTTCGCTATAAAGTCCTGGTAAGAGTCTTGTACAAGGCCCAGGGGAGAGGTATCCTTTAAATAGGAACCCATATCCCTGAAGGTTGGCACACATAGCCCACCGTGAAGGGTGAAGTTTGGTATCTGTCTGAAATCTTTCAGCAGAAAAACCTGCGGCGTGGATAAGGTGAGATTAGAAGGTCCATAACTAGGTTGGGACCTTTTTCAAAAAGTGGATGTCTTCTTTTTTTCCACCACTGGGGGGAGTAAAGAGCTGAATATACTCACCTCACTCTGTTCAGTGTCGGCTTCGGCGAAGTACACTGCTCGTCACCTCCGCTGCTGAGCTTGCTGGGGCACCCCGATCCTCCTTTCGGTGGCCGACCAGACACCTGCAGATGCAGGTAAGTGGGAACAAGGGCTGATGAGAGTCCTCTCTCACTATGGCCACCGCCATAGCGCTAAGGGCCGCGGGAGCGCGCTTTATCGGAGGGGGGGGCGAAGGCGTGCGCGGGCACGTGGCGCGCGCAGGCACAGAAACGGCGCCAAATTTAAAAGACTGTCAGTGTGAGAAGCACTGCAGCAGCAAGCAAGCTCGTTAGTTCTCTTGTTCCTGGCAGAGAAACACAGCAGCTATACAGGGACGTAAGACTCCATGTGGTTGGATTGGGTACTTCCTAGAAGACATCCATGTTATGCATAGTTATGTGTTAAAAGTTGCATACTTAATGTATTTGCTAAACTGAACACGGTAGTATATGCATTTAGGTACCTTGTATTTTGTCTAAACAGTAAGCCTTCCAGGGGAAGTAATGCGGACAAAAAGAGATAAGAAAGCACCACCGCCTGAGAGGAGGCTCTAGCTGTGCTGACTCGGTACCTTTCTCTCCTGTGTTGCCAAATGCACCTGTACAGGATGAGCCATTACCTCTGTCAGGTATGGCGGCTTCCCCAGTGAAGCCTGGGCCTGTATATGTCACTGAGGACACTTTATCAGCTGCCCTAAATAATCTGGAGGAAAAAATTGCTACCTTAATCGCTAAGTCCTCTAAAAAGGGACAATAAGCGAAGCAGGTCTCTTCCAGTATTGGACCTCCCTTCAGAAGTACCTGAGGGAGGATGAGGAGGAGGAGGCTACATCAGCAGAGGATGAGGAGCCAGATTTTAAGGTCACAGGTACAATGCTATAGCAGTGCATTTAAGTTAACCTCTGCGGAGGTAACGGAATTACCTGTCTCCTCCCTAGGGTCATTAAGATCCCTGCAAGGTGCATGCTCCTTCCCGGTTCATCCGTTACTAGAGGATCTAATATACGCAAACTGGCAACATCCAGATAAGCGTTTCTCACCTCCAAAAAGGTTTAACATTCTTTATCCTATGGGGGAAATTTTTTTTTTTAAAGAAATGGAGCCTGCCTGCGGTAGATGCGGCTATTTCTTGTGTAAATAAAAACCTGACATGTCCGGTGGATAATGTACAAGGGTTTAAAAGATCCTTCTGAGAGGAAGTTGAAATCCTCCTTCCTTTTGGCCGGCTCAATTACCCAACCTGCAGTAGCAGCAGTCGGTATGTGTCAGGTCATCAGCCAACAGGTAAAGCAGGGGCTGAAGGAACTGCCTTCAGAGCAGGCTAGAAATTGGGAAAATTTGCCTAAAGCCTTATGCTTCACAGTGGATGCCATGAGAGATTCTATCATACAGGCATCACGCCTTACACTCCAGCTGGTACAGATGTGCAGAGTACTTTGGCTTAAGCATTGGTCAGCGGAAACCCCATGCAAAAAGCTGTTGGCAAGTTCCCGTTCCATGGCGAACGCCTATTTGGGGAAGATTTAGAAAAATATATACAGAAGATATCAAGTGGTAAAACGACTTTTACCTGAGAGAAAGAAAAACAAGAGACCTTGTTTTAAACGCTCTCTCTCCCCAGCTCCCGGGAAATCTGACTCCAACCAGTGGCGGCGGCCTGTTTTAGCCGCCCACAAAAGCCAAGGGGCAAGCTCAGAAGAACAAGAAGCCGTGGGGTGCAAGAGCTAAGAAGCAAGCCCCCAAAACCTCTCAGTGAAGGGGCGCCCCCGCTCGGCCGAGTGGGAGGAAGGCTTTGTCAGTTCTCAGCGACTTGGCGGTCAGAAATCCAGGACAATTGGGTGGTATCCACAATATCCTCAGGGTACAAACTGGAATTTCGAGAGATCCCACCTTCTCAATTCCGAGGTTCAAGACTCTCCAAGGATCCACAAAAAAGAGAATCCTTCTTCAAAGGTTTGAATCACTTAATGGCTCAAGGGGTAGTTACAGACGTACCCCAAAAAGAGCGAGGTTCAGGTTTTTACTCAAACCTCTTTGTGATTCCAAAGCCAAATGGAGATGTCAGACCCATCCTGGATCTAAAATCCCTAAATCGGTTCCTGAACGTTCGCCATTTTCGAATGGAAACGATCCGATCCGTGGCCGCCACTTTAAAGGGCGGAGAATTCATGGCGCCCATAGATATCAAGGACGCACATTTACACATACCCATCCTCCCCGCTCACCAAAGATTCCTAAGGTTTGCGGTAGAAGATCGCCACTTTCAATTTGTGGCTCTGCCATTTGGTGTAGCCACCGCGCCCATAGTATTCACAAAGGTGCTAGCTCCTCTGTTAGCAAACCTAAGAACACGGGGCATTGCGGTAACAGCCTATCTGGACGATCTACTAGTAATAGATCAGTCAAAGGAGGGATTGGGTCACGCTGTACACACTACAGTAGGATACCTGGAGCATTTAGGATGGATTATAAATTTACAAAAATCCTCTCTCCAGGCCCAAAGAAGGATAGTGTACCTGGGCATGATCATAGATACAGCCCAAAACAGGGTATACCTGCCAGAACCGAAGATACAGTCTCTGAAAGACCTGATCCACAAGGTCAAAGCAAACAAGAGGCCGTCTATTCGCCTTTGCATGAGACTATTGGGAAAGATGGTAGCCTCCTTCGAGGCGGTCCCTTACGCCCAGTTTCATTCGAGACTACTTCAAGGCAATATTTTAGCTTCCTGGAACAGGAAGAGCCAAGCTCTGGATATACCCATGCGCCTGTCCTCACAAGTACGCCACAGCTTCGATTGGTGGCTAGAAGCCAGGAATTTACGGAAGGGAAAGTCCTTCCTCCCAGTGGCCTGGAAGGTGGTATCTACGGATGCCAGCCTATCGGGCTGGGGTGCAGTATTCGAGGAGGCTTCTACCCAGGGAACCTGGGCCAAGACTCAGGGGATCCTGCCCATCAATGTGCTAGAGATCCGGGCGGTATATCTAGCCCTCAAAACCTGGACATACAGGTTACAGGGCTACCCAGTTCGGGTTCAATCCGACAATGCTACTGCAGTAGCTTACATCAATCACCAAGGAGGCACCCGCAGTCGGGCAGCCCAAAGAGAGGTGAACCGGATCCTGGCATGGGCAGAAGAGCATGTACCTTGCCTTTCTGCAATCTTCATTCCAGGGATAGAAAATTGGCAAGCAGACTACCTGAGTCGTCAGCAGCTGCTACCAGGAGAGTGGTCTCTTCACCCCGAGATCTTTCAGGCCATATGTCTGAGATGGGGAAACCCAGATGTAGACCTGCTAGCTGCCAGGTTCAACAAGAAATTGGACAACTTTGTGTCCAGAACGAGAGATCCTCTAGCCTACGGGACAGACGCTCTAATAATACAGATGCTCTAATAACTCCATGGAATCAGTTCTCACTGATCTATGCATTCCCTCCGATCCCTCTTCTACAAAGACTGCTTCGCAGGATCAAGGAGGAGGGAATACCAGTAATCCTAGTGGCCCCAAACTGGCCCAGGAGGCCTTGGTACGCCGAGATTGTAAAAATGGCGATAGGAAGGCCCTGGAAGTTTCCACTTCGACACGACCTGCTGTCACAGGGTCCAGTATTCCACCCTTCCTTACAAAGGCTAAAGTTGACGGCCTGGCTGCTGAGACCCACATTTTTAAAAAGAGAGGGGTCTCTGGTCCGGCTCTTTCTACGCTCATTAATGCTAGAAAGCCAGTCTCCAGACTCATCTATCATAGAGTCTGGAAAGCATACGTTTCCTGGTGTGAATCCAGATGTTGGAATCCTCAGAAATATGAAATAAGTAGGATTCTTGCTTTTTGCCAGTTAGGAGTGGATATGAATTTAGCCCTTAGCACCATCAAAGGGCAAATATCGGCTCTATCAGTCTTCTTTCAGAGACCATTGGCATCTCACTCCCTAGTTCGGACATTCATTAAGGGGGTACTGAGGATAAATCCTCCAGTTAGGACTCCCTTGTGTCCATGGGATTTGAATTTGGTATTGTCAGTGTTGCAAAAGCAACCTTTTGAACCTATTCGCCATATTCCTTTAAGTATATTGAGTAGGAAGTTGGCCTTTCTGATTGCTATAGCTTCTGCTAGGAGAGTATCAGAGCTAGCAGCTCTTTCTTGTAAAGAGCCTTATCTAATTTGTCACAAGGACAAAATCGTACTACGACCCCATCCGGCTTTTCTACCTAAGGTGGTGTCGGCTTTTCACTTGAATCAAGACATTGTTCTGCCTTCCTTTTTTCCAAACCCGCGGACGGCGGGGGAAAAATTATTACACTCTCTAGATCTAGTGAGAGCGGTAAAGGTGTATCTGCAAGCAACCGCTCAGATACGTAAAACAGATGTTTTGTTTATTTTACCAGATGGGCCCAAGAAGGGCCAAGCGGTATCAAAATCCACCATTTCCAGGTGGATTAGACAAGTAATTATTCAAGCTTATGGTTTAAAGAACAGGACTCCTCCTTTTCCTGTTAAGGCGCACTCTACCAGGGCGATAGGTGCTTCATGGGCAGTGCACCACCAGGCTTCGATGGCTCAGATCTGTAAAGCTGCAACTTGGTCTTCAGTCCATACATTTTCCAAATTCTATCAAATAGATGTGAAAGGACATGAGGATTCCGCCTTTGGGCGAAGTGTGCTGCAGGCAGCAGTATAGGGCTTCTGGTCCGCAAGCGGCCTGTTTTGATCTGTGTCTCCCCCCCTTCATATGAGCATTGCTCTGGGACGTCCCATTATGTAATGACTAGCTCTGTGTCCCGTGGTGTACGATAAAGAAAATAGGATTTTTATAACAGCTTACCTGTAAAATCCTTTTCTTGGAGTACACCACGGGACACAGAGGTCCCCCCCTTCTTATGGGAACCTTACTGCTTTGCTACAAAACTGAGGTACTTCCCTGATGGGAGGGGTTATATGGAGGGGAACTGTCTTCCATTGGTTGTGCCAGTGTCCAATCACCGCTGGTGACCCTTAACCCATTATGTAATGACTAGCTCTGTGTCCCGTGGTGTACTCCAAGAAAAGGATTTTACAGGTAAGCTGTTATAAAAATCCTATTTTTATTCAATAATAACAAAATTACAGAGAAACAAACAATTATGAGCATGTAAAATAAGTTGCTCAATGTTAAAGCTGAAGTTTAGGTATGGACTATTTTGCATATCTACGTCAAATGTGGGAGACAGCAAGCGGTCAATGTGGGAGACAGAAGTCGGCCGTTTGGCTGGCTTCTGTCAGACGAGCATGCCGGAGAACCAGCAGCCGACCGACTCGCGATCAGCGCTCTCTGCCTATGGCGAAGAGCGCTGGTCGGAGTGTTCTGGCAGGGCCCCCCGTCCCCTGTCAGAACACAACAGTTCAGCAGGGGAGATCGCTGTACTAACCTTGCATAGTTAGTACAGCGGCTCCGACCGATACTGTGTGTACCAGGCTTTAGCTAATCCCTGTGGAAGCTTAAAATCAATGTAGTAGGCACTCTGACAGTGATCGCTGCTAGCCTCCAGGTCCCATGGCGAGCACTGCCCTGCTGCCTAGTGAAAACAGGTGGTCGATTGTGTGGCCCAAGCACCATTCAGAGAACACTCTGCGTGTTCTCTGAAATTACCAAGGAGAGATCATGACAGTACTTCGACCACATGTCATTGAGAAAATGCATGTTCTCTAAATGTGTTCTTGAAATGGGGCCCATGCAAGTGATGTCCTGTGTATATTAAGCAGCAGAGCAACCAGGCATGGGGCCCGGAAGCTAGAGGCACCCACTGAAGTAGCGGTGCCTGCTACAGTAATTTCCAGCTTCCATAGGGATCAGCCAGGTATGCCACATACATAGGTATGCATTTCACATTGTATTCGATTTTGGCAGTTTTTAACATGGGAAAACCCAATTCTCCTTATGTATAATTCTGTTTTGGGCAACTTATCTACAATTTTTTTTAATGTAAATAGTGTTACCAAAGACAATACATTTATTTATTTCACTTAGATTTTACACCACCCAAAGTGAAGTCTATTGTAATCCACTATTTTCCTTGGTGAGAAGCTGGAGTGGGGGCTTTCTGTAGAGTGATGTCAATTACACCACATTTCTCAAATTTTCTAACATTTTGATCTTTTTTCTATACACTTAACGTGAATATCAGAACTTTCAGTTTCATGCTTTTATGAACTGCAGGAAAACAAGCACATTTATTAGTTCCTCAAAATACGAATTCTCTAGGGGATCTTTATAAGAGAAACAGAGCCCCTTCTGTGCTAGATACAGAATTTCACAAGGCACAGGGACCACGCTTACAGAACAATTCATAAAGAAGACTTCTATAGGTCAGAACCTATTCAGGACTCCCTATTCTCCTCTCTCCACCATACTGGACCCATCTTGACATATTTGCCTTCTAACCTAACCAATTTTTATTGTGCAACTCTCACTACCTTCTGTCATTGCCATTTCCTATACCCAATTGATCTAGTGCCTCCATTACATCATCACTTTGACTTTGATTATATGCTTGTATAGGAAGGGCCCTCATCCATCATTGCCTGCAATCTAAACGAGTGACATTTGGTAGACATGTAGTGTATTATATTGCTGCTTTTTAACTAATCAAGTACCTCACATCCATTGACTGAACTTCATCCGTGGAATCGTCCAGACTGTTACATTTCCCTTCAAATGCGTCAAGTTGGATAAGGCTAACATTTGTTTTCAGGCCACTGGAGAACAATTCTTTAGGCTTTGTTTCAATGATTGCAACAGCCGGTTTTGTATCTTCTGTATGAGAGGATAACCCATTGACTTGCACTAAAATACCAGCAACAGGGGGGGGGGGGGGGGAATAAAAGAAATCAGCACCAATATATGTCGAATTGTAATTATTTACAACACACCCCACTCTACTGAAGGAAATACCCCATAAGTTATATTTCTTCAGGTTGTTGGTACAAAACAGGGAACACACGGACTTTTTGAGACCGTACATGGGAGAACATTTCTCATTATGCTTGATATGTCTGTGCGGCTGTTACTGGAAGCATAGTGAGGTACTTAAAATAGAAATATAACTCCCTGCCCTCATACAACACTAAGGAACAGATCTCCAGTGTATTTGGGGAAACAGGTTGCAATATAACTCCACCCGTTAATATGATATTAGAAGAAGGCAGTAAAATAATACAGTTTGCAAATAGTATTTTCTGCTTCTTGGCACTTGTTCAGAGTTTGAAAATACTTTGTTTCTTGCCACATGGATCTGTCCACAGATTCCTACATAGATGCAGCATTCCATGCGTCTATAGACTCGCCCTAGGCACTTAGGCTCGGTTCACATATGTCTGGCCGTGGTTTAGTACGGCTTTTAAAAGTAGTCTGGTGCAGTTTAGATTCAGGTGCAAATTTTTACTAGAAATTGCACAGGACTCTTATTTAAAAAAAAAAACAGACCACGGCCGCCCCACAGATATGTGAACCGGCTCCATAGAGAAAACTTGAACTATGTGGGGCTGTATGCCCTCCTGCCATCTTACATCTCAAGGACTTCAGCCATTTTTCTACCATGGTTCTCATCCTAAGGCATTGTTCATATTATATAACAAATAGATAAAACTTAACAAGGGGAGTGGGACAACTTATTGTAACAGTAACAGCAAATGTGAATCTCAAGGACAGAGATCTTGCCACCAGAGTCCCTAGCAGGTGTAAGAAACCAATATCTAATTGAAATATAATTGTTGGGTGGACTTTCCTCCTGAAAACAAAGGATATCACAAAAGCCAACAAAAACGTAAAATATAAATTACTTATACTGCAGTAGCCTGTGTGCCCCCGAAACAGTTTGATGTCATACATTAATTTCCTATTCCATGGTATACTAATGCTAAACATTTTTTTTTAATATAAATTACCCACCTATTTCATTATCCTTTGGTCTATTTTCAGAATTTAAAGAGGACTGAATCTCGGGTCTAGGATCATCTTTCTGGAAAAAGTAAAAAAAAAAAAAATTATACAGAAGTGGAATTGGGCAAACAAAGCTTTAACCATATGTAGTATATCGATTATCTGTATGCTTATTATCTCAGGCAGTTATATAGAATCAATATTTCGAAGGTGAAAATAAAAATGTACTTACTGTACATCTTAATCAACCATTCACATCCATGACTGCCTAGATTAGCTTACAAATGAAAATACTGACAACCTTACAAGCGCCTACACAATAATTTTAGAGGCAACTGGCAGATTTTAAACTGAGCTAGCAAAAGTCTACCCGTTTGGGCTTAGGAAAGACTGATGAAAACATTATCGGGTTTGGCGAGTCATAGCACACAGCCTGCAATTGGAGGGGAGGTGTGGGGAGGGGAATCAATGGCAGAGCAGTTTAATGTTTTATTTTATATAGCAGTTCAATGTTCTAAAGAAAACCTAGAAACCATCACAAGGAAGCATACCTTTGTTTCTTGAACGTCGCTCCTCCTTGTCCTTTTCATGATCTCATCAATTCTCTGTATAAAAAAAAAAAAAAAAAAATCAGAATAAGGAAAGGTCGCAATCTACACCAGCCAATCAGAGAAAGATTTAGACCCAATAATACAAAGTTGCTTGTGAACAGCTGAGCAGCTCTCAGCCTGACTCGACTTTGTATGAGAATGAGATGGGAAGGTGCCGTATTGCTGCAGAAACAGCTCTGTATAGTGTATTTCGCTGATGCGATATACAGTGCAAACACAGCAACTTCATTGATTACTAAAGGAAATAGCCAGCTTGGTCCAAACAAAATATTTAAACTCATAGTATACCTGAAGTTAAGCTTTAAAATCAACCTGATCTGGCCTAAAAAGTGACCAACAGCGCTAAAATACAGGCCATTTGCTACTATTTAGTTCCCACAAGCATTGTGGCGACCTAGGGCATTAGCCAAATTAAGTTTTAATTTCCTTACTTTGGGCAAAATGTAGTAATTTTTTGTGAAATACCATTTTTGAAGATGTACTGAAGTCAATTTGAAAGGTGAAGGGTGGTTTTTAAGAGAGTGTGATAGAAAATTTTAATCCAATGATATACAATTAACCACTTGCCGACCGGGCCAAAACCACATGACGGCTACAGCGCGGTCGGATAATTTTGGGAGGGCTTACAATGATGTCCTCCCAGAATCGCACTTCTTGCACGCACACGGTAGTGTCTGTGCTCACTGGGTTCTCAGGACAGGACGCGTCATGGATTGGGGTAAAGGGCCAATCCCAGTGGCCCTTTACCACGTGATCGCCCTGTCCAATGACGGAGCGATAACCGTCAACAACCTGGCGTCATGTCCGGTTCTCTCTCTCTTGACACCGATTGTGTGAGGAGAGGAGGGAGAAGCTGCAGCGTGATGCTGCTTGATTTTTTTGTTATACATTCCAAGTGTCCAGCAGCACCCCAGCAGTGCACATCTGTCCCCCATCAGTACCATGTCAGTGCACATTTGTGCCCCATTAGTGCCACAGCAGTGCTCTACAGTGCCACAGCAGGTGATCTACAGTGCCACAGCAGGTGCTCTACAGTGCCACAGCAGGTGCTCTACAGTGCCACAGCAGGTGCTCTACAGTGCCACAGCAGGTGCTCTACAGTGCCACCCAATCAGTGGATCCTCATCAGTGCCCGTTGGGGCCGTAAAAATGTGTAAAAAAATGCGTTTTCATTTTATTTCCACATTTTACAAAAACTTGTGGGGAAAAAAGGACATGTTCAAAACACTCATTGTGCCTCATAGAATATACGTTGGGGTGTTTTCTTTCCAAAATGTGGTCATTTTGTGGGCGTCCCCATTGTCCTGGTGCTCCAGGGCCTTCAAAAATGTGATAGGTTGTCAGGAAATGATGTGTGATTTATGTCCCCTAGAACGCCTGACGGTGCTCCCGGCATTTTGGGCCTCTGTATGTGGCCAGGCTGTGTAAAAGTCTGATACAAGTGGTATCACCATACTCAGGAGAAGTAGCAAAATGTGTTTTGGGGTGTAGTTGTAAGTATGCATATGCCATGTGAGAGAAATAACCTGTTATGACAGTTTTGTAAAAAAACTAAAAATCTTCGTTTTGCAAAGAATTGCGAGAAAAAATTTAAACGTGAAAAAAACAAACCATGCCTCTTACTAAATACCTTGGAATGTCTACTTTCCAAAAGAAGGGGCCATTTGTGAGGATTTTGTAGTTTCCTGGCTTGTTAGTGTCTCAAGAATTTAGATAGGGCTTCAGTACATCAGGTGTGAACAATTTTCAATGATTGGCACCATAGCTTGTACACTCTAACATTCACAAAGACCAGATAATATACACTGATTTGGGTTATTTTTACCGAAGATATGTAGCAGTATAACATTTTGGCCAAAATCTATGAAGAAAAATTACGAATTTGCTAAATTTTATAACAAACGACAAAAAATTTATTTCACAAAATATTCTGTTTTTTATTTTTGGCGCAAAAAATTAAAAACCCAGTGGTGATTAAATACCACTAAAAGAAAGCTCTATTTGTATGAAAAAAAATAGGATTTTTATAACAGCTTACCTGTAAAATCCTTTTCTTGGAGTACACCACGGGACACAGAGCTAGTCATTACATAATGGGTTAAGGGTCACCAGCGGTGATTGGACACTGGCACAACCAATGGAAGACAGTTCCCCTCCATATAACCCCTCCCATCAGGGAAGTACCTCAGTTTTGTAGCAAAGCAGTAAGGTTCCCATAAGAAGGGGGGGACCTCTGTGTCCCGTGGTGTACTCCAAGAAAAGGATTTTACAGGTAAGCTGTTATAAAAATCCTATTTTCTTTATCGTACACCACGGGACACAGAGCTAGTCATTACATAATGGGACGTCCCAGAGCAATGCTCATATGAAGGGGGGGAGACACAGATCAAAACAGGCCGCTTGCGGACCAGAAGCCCTATACTGCTGCCTGCAGCACACTTCGCCCAAAGGCGGAATCCTCATGTCCTTTCACATCTATTTGATAGAATTTGGAAAATGTATGGACTGAAGACCAAGTTGCAGCTTTACAGATCTGAGCCATCGAAGCCTGGTGGTGCACTGCCCATGAAGCACCTATCGCCCTGGTAGAGTGCGCCTTAACAGGAAAAGGAGGAGTCCTGTTCTTTAAACCATAAGCTTGAATAATTACTTGTCTAATCCACCTGGAAATGGTGGATTTTGATACCGCTTGGCCCTTCTTGGGCCCATCTGGTAAAATAAACAAAACATCTGTTTTACGTATCTGAGCGGTTGCTTGCAGATACACCTTTACCGCTCTCACTAGATCTAGAGAGTGTAATAATTTTTCCCCCGCCGTCCGCGGGTTTGGAAAAAAGGAAGGCAGAACAATGTCTTGATTCAAGTGAAAAGCCGACACCACCTTAGGTAGAAAAGCCGGATGGGGTCGTAGTACGATTTTGTCCTTGTGACAAATTAGATAAGGCTCTTTACAAGAAAGAGCTGCTAGCTCTGATACTCTCCTAGCAGAAGCTATAGCAATCAGAAAGGCCAACTTCCTACTCAATATACTTAAAGGAATATGGCGAATAGGTTCAAAAGGTTGCTTTTGCAACACTGACAATACCAAATTCAAATCCCATGGACACAAGGGAGTCCTAACTGGAGGATTTATCCTCAGTACCCCCTTAATGAATGTCCGAACTAGGGAGTGAGATGCCAATGGTCTCTGAAAGAAGACTGATAGAGCCGATATTTGCCCTTTGATGGTGCTAAGGGCTAAATTCATATCCACTCCTAACTGGCAAAAAGCAAGAATCCTACTTATTTCATATTTCTGAGGATTCCAACATCTGGATTCACACCAGGAAACGTATGCTCTCCAGACTCTATGATAGATGAGTCTGGAGGCTGGCTTTCTAGCATTAATGAGCGTAGAAAGAGCCGGACCAGAGACCCCTCTCTTTTTAAAAATGTGGGTCTCAGCAGCCAGGCCGTCAACTTTAGCCTTTGTAAGGAAGGGTGGAATACTGGACCCTGTGACAGCAGATCGTGTCGAAGTGGAAACTTCCAGGGCCTTCCTATCGCCATTTTTACAATCTCGGCGTACCAAGGCCTCCTGGGCCAGTTTGGGGCCACTAGGATTACTGGTATTCCCTCCTCCTTGATCCTGCGAAGCAGTCTTTGTAGAAGAGGGATCGGAGGGAATGCATAGATCAGTGAGAACTGATTCCATGGAGTTATTAGAGCGTCTGTATTATTAGAGCGTCTGTCCCGTAGGCTAGAGGATCTCTCGTTCTGGACACAAAGTTGTCCAATTTCTTGTTGAACCTGGCAGCTAGCAGGTCTACATCTGGGTTTCCCCATCTCAGACATATGGCCTGAAAGATCTCGGGGTGAAGAGACCACTCTCCTGGTAGCAGCTGCTGACGACTCAGGTAGTCTGCTTGCCAATTTTCTATCCCTGGAATGAAGATTGCAGAAAGGCAAGGTACATGCTCTTCTGCCCATGCCAGGATCCGGTTCACCTCTCTTTGGGCTGCCCGACTGCGGGTGCCTCCTTGGTGATTGATGTAAGCTACTGCAGTAGCATTGTCGGATTGAACCCGAACTGGGTAGCCCTGTAACCTGTATGTCCAGGTTTTGAGGGCTAGATATACCGCCCGGATCTCTAGCACATTGATGGGCAGGATCCCCTGAGTCTTGGCCCAGGTTCCCTGGGTAGAAGCCTCCTCGAATACTGCACCCCAGCCCGATAGGCTGGCATCCGTAGATACCACCTTCCAGGCCACTGGGAGGAAGGACTTTCCCTTCCGTAAATTCCTGGCTTCTAGCCACCAATCGAAGCTGTGGCGTACTTGTGAGGACAGGCGCATGGGTATATCCAGAGCTTGGCTCTTCCTGTTCCAGGAAGCTAAAATATTGCCTTGAAGTAGTCTCGAATGAAACTGGGCGTAAGGGACCGCCTCGAAGGAGGCTACCATCTTTCCCAATAGTCTCATGCAAAGGCGAATAGTCTCATGCAAAGGCCTCTTGTTTGCTTTGACCTTGTGGATCAGGTCTTTCAGAGACTGTATCTTCGGTTCTGGCAGGTATACCCTGTTTTGGGCTGTATCTATGATCATGCCCAGGTACACTATCCTTCTTTGGGCCTGGAGAGAGGATTTTTGTAAATTTATAATCCATCCTAAATGCTCCAGGTATCCTACTGTAGTGTGTACAGCGTGACCCAATCCCTCCTTTGACTGATCTATTACTAGTAGATCGTCCAGATAGGCTGTTACCGCAATGCCCCGTGTTCTTAGGTTTGCTAACAGAGGAGCTAGCACCTTTGTGAATACTATGGGCGCGGTGGCTACACCAAACGGCAGAGCCACAAATTGAAAGTGGTGATCTTCTACCGCAAACCTTAGGAATCTTTGGTGAGCGGGGAGGATGGGTATGTGTAAATGTGCGTCCTTGATATCTATGGGCGCCATGAATTCTCCGCCCTTTAAAGTGGCGGCCACGGATCGGATCGTTTCCATTCGAAAATGGCGAACGTTCAGGAACCGATTTAGGGATTTTAGATCCAGGATGGGTCTGACATCTCCATTTGGCTTTGGAATCACAAAGAGGTTTGAGTAAAAACCTGAACCTCGCTCTTTTTGGGGTACGTCTGTAACTACCCCTTGAGCCATTAAGTGATTCAAACCTTTGAAGAAGGATTCTCTTTTTTGTGGATCCTTGGAGAGTCTTGAACCTCGGAATTGAGAAGGTGGGATCTCTCGAAATTCCAGTTTGTACCCTGAGGATATTGTGGATACCACCCAATTGTCCTGGATTTCTGACCGCCAAGTCGCTGAGAACTGACAAAGCCTTCCTCCCACTCGGCCGAGCGGGGGCGCCCCTTCACTGAGAGGTTTTGGGGGCTTGCTTATTAGCTCTTGCACCCCACGGCTTCTTGTTCTTCTGAGCTTGCCCCTTGGCTTTTGTGGGCGGCTAAAACAGGCAGCCGCCACTGGTTGGAGTCAGATTTCCCGGGAGCTGGGGAGAGAGAGCGTTTAAAACAAGGTCTCTTGTTTTTCTTTCTCTCAGGTAAAAGTCGTTTTACCACTTGATATCTTCTGTATATATTTTTCTAAATCTTCCCCAAATAGGCGTTCGCCATGGAACGGGAACTTGCCAACAGCTTTTTGCATGGGGTTTCCGCTGACCAATGCTTAAGCCAAAGTACTCTGCGCATCTGTACCAGCTGGAGTGTAAGGCGTGATGCCTGTATGATAGAATCTCTCATGGCATCCACTGTGAAGCATAAGGCTTTAGGCAAATTTTCCCAATTTCTAGCCTGCTCTGAAGGCAGTTCCTTCAGCCCCTGCTTTACCTGTTGGCTGATGACCTGACACATACCGACTGCTGCTACTGCAGGTTGGGTAATTGAGCCGGCCAAAAGGAAGGAGGATTTCAACTTCCTCTCAGAAGGATCTTTTAAACCCTTGTACATTATCCACCGGACATGTCAGGTTTTTATTTACACAAGAAATAGCCGCATCTACCGCAGGCAGGCTCCATTTCTTTAAAAAAAAAAATTCCCCCATAGGATAAAGAATGTTAAACCTTTTTGGAGGTGAGAAACGCTTATCTGGATGTTGCCAGTTTGCGTATATTAGATCCTCTAGTAACGGATGAACCGGGAAGGAGCATGCACCTTGCAGGGATCTTAATGACCCTAGGGAGGAGACAGGTAATTCCGTTACCTCCGCAGAGGTTAACTTAAATGCACTGCTATAGCATTGTACCTGTGACCTTAAAATCTGGCTCCTCATCCTCTGCTGATGTAGCCTCCTCCTCCTCATCCTCCTCCCTCAGGTACTTCTGAAGGGAGGTCCAATACTGGAAGAGACCTGCTTCGCTTATTGTCCCTTTTTAGAGGACTTAGCGATTAAGGTAGCAATTTTTTCCTCCAGATTATTTAGGGCAGCTGATAAAGTGTCCTCAGTGACATATACAGGCCCAGGCTTCACTGGGGAAGCCGCCATACCTGACAGAGGTAATGGCTCATCCTGAACAGGTGCATTTAGCAACACAGGAGAGAAAGGTACCGAGTCAGCACAGTTAGAGCCTCCTCTCAGGCGGTGGTGCTTTCTTATCTCTTTTTGTCCGCATTACTTCCCCTGGAAGGCTTACTGTTTAGACAAAATACAAGGTACCTAAATGCATATACTACCGTGTTCAGTTTAGCAAATACATTAAGTATGCAACTTTTAACACATAACTATGCATAACATGGATGTCTTCTAGGAAGTACCCAATCCAACCACATGGAGTCTTATGTCCCTGTATAGCTGCTGTGTTTCTCTGCCAGGAACAAGAGAACTAATGAGCTTGCTTGCTGCTGCAGTGCTTCTCACACTGACAGTCTTTTAAATTTGGCGCCGTTTCTGTGCCTGCGCGCGCCACGTGCCCGCGCACGCCTTCGCCCCCCCCTCCGATAAAGCGTGCTCGCGCGCGCGGCCCTTAGCGCGGTGGCCATAGTGAGAGAGGACTCTCATCAGCCCTTGTTCCCACTTACCTGCATCTGCAGGTGTCTGGTCGGCCACCGAAAGGAGGATCGGGGTGCCCCAGCAAGCTCAGCAGCGGAGGTGACGAGCAGTGTACTTCGCCGAAGCCGACACTGAACAGAGTGAGGTGAGTATATTCAGCTCTTTACTCCCCCCAGTGGTGGAAAAAAAGAAGACATCCACTTTTTGAAAAAGGTCCCAACCTAGTTATGGACCTTCTAATCTCACCTTATCCACACCGCAGGTTTTTCTGCTGAAAGATTTCAGACAGATGCCAAACTTCACCCTTCACGGTGGGCTATGTGTGCCAACCTTCAGGGATATGGGTTCCTATTTAAAGGATACCTCTCCCCTGGGCCTTGTACAAGACTCTTACCAGGACTTTATAGCGAAATAGCGAAAGTGCTGGATCTTAGAGCCCAGTCCTCCGAAGAGAGACATTACAGGCGACGCCTCATGGATGAGGCCCGGATCCCATCCAGATTCAGCTCATTTGTAGGCGTCTTGGATGGATCCGAAAGCATAGCTCTTTTACCCCCAGAGGGTCTCTTTGGTAGAGCTTTCCTTTAGCACCTCCTAACGCGTCCAACACCTTTCGACACTGGCGAAAAAAACCGAGGTACTTCCCTGATGGGAGGGGTTATATGGAGGGGAACTGTCTTCCATTGGTTGTGCCAGTGTCCAATCACCGCTGGTGACCCTTAACCCATTATGTAATGACTAGCTCTGTGTCCCGTGGTGTACGATAAAGAAAAGGACAAAAAGTGCATATGGGTACAGTGTTGCATGAATTTGTAATTGTCAAAGTGTGACAGCAGTAACACCTGACAACTGGCCTAGGAAGGGGGTTTAAGTGCCCAGTGGGCAAGTGGTTAAAGATCAAATACATATTAAAAAAAAAACGAACATACAAAACCCACTTAATGAAATAAGCGAAACTAACCTACATTCACCTACCAAACCAGAAACCCTCTAAATAAATTAATCCCCCTCCCACCCCCCAATCAACTTATACATAGGCAGCTCAATGAGTGAATATGAAGGCTTCCACTGAGGTGAAATTTCACCAATGGTAAAATTAGTAAATTTGCCAAAAATCACTGTTCATCCCTGCATCCCTATTAGTCATATCGATCACCATGGACTGATGTAATCTTATGCTGTGACAGGGCATGATAATGCCGATGCAAGCTTGTTCTGCCAATACATATCCAGTAAACAGAAGGCTTACCTTCTTTCTCTCCAGTCGTTCTTGTTCAATCTGCTGTATGATCTGTTCTCTCTCTACTCTCATGGCTTCTGCTGCTTCTCGGGCCCTTATTTCAGCCTCTTCTTTCTAAAAGGGACACAAAAGTGAGTCACAAATATAACACTAGGTTTAACAGGACCTATGGTGGTGATAAGATTTATGAAGACCATTGTATCATAAGACCGAGGATGGCATTTGCTGTAGGTAGAATAAGGAACTGAATCTTTGAGAATACATGCCACCTATATTAAAGAGAAACTAAGGTTTAAGATACATTTTATATATATTTTTTTAATGTTTAAATCACCTATACATACACTATATACATACATAAATATATTGATACACACAATTTAAAAACAAAAACATGCAGGCAATAAGCACAGCGTACAGGCCAGATTTTCATATACAACAGTGTACTAAGCTTTCATGTGACATTAAAGTTATCATGTACAGTATTGCAGGAAACTTTTCCAGAAAATGCTAATAGCCTGGCTGTCATGCAGACCCATTATTTTGAAAACCAAGGTTTCCTGAATTTTTTTTTCTGGATTTAGAATTAGAGTGAGACTAGGAGCCATCTGTTTAAAAAAAAAAAGTCCTCTGTGCTTTGCAATGGTTTAGTAGGGGTCTTTATGGTTTACTTTGAATTCTGTATCCAAAGTGTCAATACTGTATGTACTGGAGAAATCATTAATATACCACCAAATTGATCCCAAGCAGGTTTTATTTTTTAAAATTATATAATTTATGAAATGCACATAAACAAATCTTTGTAAAAATAAAAAAAATGCAGGAAAGCAGCCATAAACTGACTTCTCAAAGATTTGGATCTAGCCTAAAAATACAAAAAACTCAGTAACGGGGTAAAGCCCTTTTACTTGCCTACACCAGGAGGCTGCTAGACTGGTCCCTGCAGCCTCTTTTCCCCTGCACTCCAGCAGTCAAATGCCCCTGACATCATCAAGACTGATGCAAGGACCAAAGCCCAACATGAGGACACTGAGGGACAGTCTACTGTTGGAGCATAGGGGAGAGCCGTTAACTGGGGGAGTGGAGGATCAGGCAAGTAAAGTTCCTTTCAACGCCTCCTAAACATAAACGAGCAGTGAGCCCTCTGGATTAAAAAAAGAATGGGTGGAAAATAGGATTTTTTACTCACCGTAAAATCCTTTTCTCTGAGTTCATGTACGGACACAGCTTCCTATTGACAAGTGGGTATTATCCTTCATTTAGGAGTGACTAGGCAGAAAACTTGTAGAAAGTGTTAAAACACCACACCCTCTACAGCACCGCCCAGGGGGCAGACCCTCTGGGTATAATCCCGCTCTCTGCACCTCGCAGATCAGTTTGTCAAAAAGCAGTACAAACTTAAAACGAGGGTTGGGTGCTGTGTCCGTCCATGAACTCTGAGAAAAGGATTTTACGGTGAGTAAAAAATCCTATTTACTCTTTCGTTCATGGACAGACACAGCTTCCTATTGACAAATGGGACGTCCTAAAGCAGTGTCAAAAACGAGGGTTGGGAACAGCATTAAAACAACTTCACCCCAAAACAAAACAGAGCTCCTCAACGGAGGAGTTGCAACTCTAAACAGCCGTCTGCAATACCTTGCGGCCGAAAGAAGCATCCAAAGATGCACACTCATGAACTTGTAAAGTTTAGTGAAAGTGTGAACGGATGAGCAGGTCGCCTTACACACCTGGTGAAACAGACGCTTGATGCTCTCAGAGCTCGGACAGCGTCCAAAAATACGTTGTCGTCTCCTAGGATTCGATGGATGAGGACACAAGGATGGCAGTATAAGGTCTTCCTTGAGATGGAAGGTCGAAACGACCTTAGGAAGAAAAGAAGGCTGTGGCCGCAGCACCACCTATCCTTGTGGAAGATCAGATAAGGAGCCTTGCAAGACAAGGCTGCCGGCTCAGAAAACCGTCTTAACTGACGTAAACCAAGAGGCACCTCTTGCCCTGGTCGAATGCGCCGGGAAAGGGAGGCACCTGACCCTTCATGGCGTAAGCCTGATCATGATCTGTCGGATCCACCTAGAGATGGTGGCCGACAAGACCGCTGGGCCCTACTTGGGACCAGCCACCGAAACAAACACTGAGTCTGGACTACGGAATGGAGCAGTACCAGACAAGCATACTCTCAGAGTTTGGACAATGTCCAAGAAATGCACCATCGTCTCCTTAGGATTCGACCGATGAGGACACAAGGATGGCAGTACAATGTCTTCCTTGAGATGGAAGGTCGAAACACGACCTTAGGAAGAAAAGAAGGCTGCGGATGCAGCACCGCCTTATCATCGTGGAAGATCAGATAGGGAGGCTTGCATGACAAGGCTGCCCACTCAGAAACCCATCTTACTGGCATAACAGCCACCAAAGGGACCACTTTCTGAGAAATTGTCAACAAGGGAATCTCCCTGATGTTCTTAAACGGTGGTTTCTGAGGCACTTAGAGGCCATGCCGTTAAAGCCATTGACTGCAAGCAGGATGGCATATGGGACCCTGCGACAGCAGGTCCTCTCGTAGTGGTAGACGCCAAAAGGACATCTGCTACACAAGCCCCACGGAGGTAGTGGAGGGGCCGCCTGCCGAACCCACTGTACATACGTTCTCACTAGAGAGTGAGCCACCAGGGGCCGTTGAAAAAAGACAGCCAGGGCAGACACCTGCCCCCTAATTGTACTTAAAGTAAAAATTTTGGCCCGTTCCCTGCTGAGAACAGCAGGACTCTGGAACCAAATAAGTACACGGTTGTCACCTCATTTCCTCACAAATGGATATGCAGGTCTTCCAAGTGCGATGGTAATCTTCCTAGGGGATGATTTCCGAGCACTCCTCATGGTAGAGATCACCGAGTCTGACTCTCTCAAGCCATGCTGTTAAGTCAGTGGCTGTAAAAAAACAGGATGGCGTATGGGACCTTGCGACAGCAGGTCCTTCTTAGCGGTAGATGTCAAAAGGCGTCTGCTACCAGACGCACTAGATCGGCGTGCCAAGGATGCCAAGGCCAATTCAGAGCAATTGGGACCATTGTAATCCTCTCTGCCTCCAGTCTGCGAAGCAGATGAGGAAGGAGCTTCCGAGGAGGAAAAAGGCATAGATTAGCCGGTACTAACTCCACGGTGCCATCAATGCATCTGTCGTGTTTGCCCATGGGTCTCTTGACCTGGCCACAAGCCTCAATACCTTCCGATTGAATCGAGAAGCCAGAAGATATACGACTGGCGTGCTTCCCCTCTGGTAAAGGAGCTGAAACGCCTCCAGGTGTAAAGACCATTCTCCTTGGTCCAGCATCTGGCAACTCAGGTAGTTCACCTGCCAGTTTCGCACACCCGGAATGTATACGGCCGACAGGCCTGGTATGCTCCTTTCTGCCCCCTTTAGGAGGTGAGCGACCTCCGATGCTGCAGCAGAGCTGCTTGTTCCTCCTAGAAGATTGACATACGCCACCACTGTGGTGTTTGTCCGACTGGATTCTGACTGGACGCCCTTGTAGCCTCTGAGACCATGTGAAGAGGCAAAGCCATATCGCTCAGATTTCAGGTCAATGATCTGCAAGTGGGATTCCTCCGGAGTCCAGTAACCCAGGTAGACTGAGCTCCTTAGACTCCTCTGCAACCGGGAAGACAAGCGTCCGCCGTGACCCCCATCCAGTAAAAAGGAAGGAACGACTTCCCAGACAGAATTGGCGGTGCTGTCGGCCACCAACAAGGGAGGTCCTGATTAGGTGACTCACCCGGATTTTGATAATCCAGGGATGAAGGGCACTTGAACCTTCAGGACAGAGTTACCTTCTGTAACACTTGCGTGTGAAATAGTGCCTATGGTAACGCCTCGAAGGGGGCTACCATGAGGCCCAGGACTCGCCTGCAAAAGTGGCGTGACAACCATCTTTGGGATGTCAACTGCCACACCGCAGCCCGAAGGGTCTGCAACTTTTCCATAGGGAGAAAAAAAAAACTTTTGCCTCTGAGGAGTCCAGAATAAACCCTAGATATACTAGGAGTTGGGACGGTACCAATACTGACTTCTGAGTGTTCAGCACCCAACCAAGTATCGGCGGGTCTGACAGGTTATAGACACGCTCACTTCTAATTTTGAGTTTGAAGTGACCCTCAGAAGAAGATGGTTTAAGTTGCCCATGATAGCGATGCCACGCTGTCTTAGTAAGGCGAGAATCGGGGCAAGCACCTTGGTGAACACCCTTGGTGCCAATGCCAGGCCAAAGGGGAGAGCCACCATTGGTAGTGGTCTTCCCCGGCCACCAACGCAGACATCTGATGCCTGGTGCATATGGAGACATGCAAGCATGCGTCCTTGATGATCAAGGATGCCGGAAAATCCCCCGGATGGAGGGCAGCGACAACAGAGCAAGCCAACTCCTTTCCGGAATCTTTGTACCTTCACAAAGCAGTGGAGGGTCCTGAGATCCAAGATTGGACAAACCCCCTCCTTCAGCACTACGAACAGATTTGAGTAGAACCCCTGAACCCGTTCCTGTACTAAGACAGGAAGGCCCATCCTGCGCATCAGCAGGTCTTGGACCGCCCCCTATAGGGCTTCCCGACAAGTCGGCTGAAGCTGGCGGTTTAGGAGGGAAAAAATCTGTTTCGTAGGCAAGCAAGGTTGGGCTTGCGAACCCAGGGAGGCGCTTTATCGGCCTGGGGTCGTTTACCTGCCGCACTAGGGGGACGAAAGAACCGCTTGTGCGCGGTGAAGGAGGCCCTTGCCTATGGCGTGGCTCTTTACCTTTCTTGGATTGCAGAAGCAACGTGCTCTTACCTCCTGTGGCATCTTAAATTATGTCATCCAGAGAGGCCCCAAAAAGTCTGTCGCCTCAAAAGGGCAGATCCAACAGGGACTTCTTGGAAGATTGGTCCGCAGACCAGCACCTTAGCCAGATCAGGCGGGGTAATGCCACCGCATAAACCGAGGCCCAAGACAGCAAGGGGATAGCATCCATGTCTGACTCGCAGACAGACTTAAGGCCCTGTACCAACTGGTCAGCCAGAGCTACCTCGTTCGGAGGAGTCTCCCGTGCTTTTAACCCCTGGAGTAGCATCTTTGCCTACTCAGTAAGTGTCTGAGACATCAGAAAACCCCAGCCAATGCTGGACGCACCGCTGAGCCCCCCACTGTGTATAGGTAGCGAGTGTCCCTGAAGACAGGAGCCCCTTCCACTGAAATCGTGGTAACTTGTTAAGTCTGGACACAGGGGAGTGCACTATCGGGGGAGAGGTCAATTTTTTCAGGAAACTCTGCTCAAGGGGTACTGAACCCGCAAATTTTTTGGGGGTGCAAAAACCCTCAGTGGGTTTACCCACTCCTTGTACAAAAGCTCATCAAGATAAGACACACAAGGAAACACCTTAGCAGTGCGGGCTGGTTTACGGAACCCAAAGGGGACCGGTGTCTCTGCTTCTGCAGCATTCTCTAATTTTGCAGTGATCAGGTCAGATACCAAAGCATTTTCGTGTGCTGACCTGGACTTGGAGTCATTCTCACTGTCCGACTGGTCACGGTCTGCAGTCTCTGATGCATCAGAATCCGGGCCCTGAGCCACAGCCGGGCCTGGTTCGGCATCAGCATTATCCCCAGAAGATGGCTGGGGATGGGGGCGTTTACCACCCCCCATGCTCCCATGCGCCGCTTCCACCTTGGCAACAAAAGCATCCAGGGGCACCAGCTGCCAACTCAGGTGTTTCCAGGAAGAAGATGTCTCTTCTGACGTCATGCTGACCCACGCGCCTGACCCACAGGGACTCCAGGCAAGGTATCAATAGGCCACTCTCCTAGCTGCCACAGAGATGCAGGGTCTCCCAGAGGACTTACCACCCTTAGAACGGTACCGCTATTGCTGCCGTCTGCTCCCGCCTGAGATGCTCTTCCACCGCTGCCTGTGTCAGTCTGATCCTTATCAGCATGTTTCTGTATGATTTCGTGCCAGTGAAATGCACCCTAGAGGCCGAGACTTACGCAAAATGGCCGCCAAGCGGCCGTACTGAAACCAGTGTGGGCCCTAAGAAAATGGCCGCCGAGCAGTCGATAGAGGCAAAAGCGGCCGCAGATAGAGGCAAAAGCGGTGGCGGTATATCCATACAGGCGCGAACCACAAGAAAATGGCCGCCGAACAGTCAGAGGCCAAACAGGGGTGGACCACAAGAAAATGGCATGGAGGGAGAAAGCACACACAAGTAAGCAGCAAAATTACATTTTTAATGACAGCCTACAGCGCAGTCCCGCTCCAGATGGAGCCCCCTAGGTGACCCCCAGCAACCAGCCTTAGCTCAGAACCCAGGGAGGAGGGAAGCCACAGAGAGAGGAAAGAAAGGGCCACAACCACTTACTTGATCTCTCCAGGAATGTCCAGCCAAGTCACTCTGCCGAAGCAGGGGAGCTACTTGCCTTTCCTACATGGATTATGCTGGAAGACATTCCGGACAGATCATCTTCCACACACGGAGGTGACTGTCGGCCCGGCCTGCTGTGATTGAACCCTAGGGAATGATCATATGCCTGCCCTGGAGCGCGAAGCTCACTGGCCACCCGTGGAGCGACGGGCACGTCGTGGAAAACCCAGCGCGTAGCTAGGGTCGGCACACGCTCGATGGCCGAAACTAGGGAGACTACAAGGATTTGGGATCCAGCCTGTCACCCAGTCGGCAGTTGATCGAAGATCGCAGGAAACAGAAACCAACGTAGGAAAAAATCCCCCGGACCAGTGGGCCCGAAGGGAGCCATGTCCTCCTTACTAGGCAGAAAAAAACTGATCTGCGAGGTGCAGAGAGAGGGATTATACCCAGAGGGTCCGCCCCCTGGGCTGTGCTGTAGAGGGTGTGGTGTGTTAACACTTTCTACAAGTTTTCTGCCTAGTCACTGCTAAATGAATGATAATACCCACTTGTCAATAGGAAGCTGTGTCCGTCCATGAACGAAAGAGTAAATGTTTTTTGTTGCTGGTGCTGTGCCAGCATTCACTGGATTGGGACTGTTGTTGCAGCTGACCACCTCCTTCCCGGTATCCTTCCCCACCACTGAATGAGTCCAATATTACCCTACCTCTGCCTCCCCCAGATACGTGAGCAAGTAACACTTGCAGAAGTCACCCACTAAAAGGTTCTGTAGGCAGGAATCCAGTGTACAGACACTGGCACCGGCATGTAGAAGTTTGGTAATTTTGAGGATGGGGACCAAGACTATAAATCAAAGCCTTGTATGGAGGAAAGTGCAAGAATTACAGATGAGAAAGTACTGGTTAAAAATGACTTTTCCTCACTATAGAATGCAAATTTCTTTTTAGGGCATGTCTAAATTCTGGCGCTAGAAGATTAGAAAAGAGCTCTGCACAGTATTGGAACTTGCTGCAGGTATGGGTGGGACATTATACTTTGTGTGCATTGCTGGGCTCATTCTTGCAGGGACTTAAAAGAGAACTATAGGCAAAACTTTTTTCATTTTGGATAGAGTAAAGGAAAATTATAACCCGTCATTCCTTTTGCCATCTGTTTCCCATTCGGATGATTTCTCTTCACTTCCTGACCCATAGCCAAAACAGGATATCAGAGGAAATCCCAGCAAAGGGAATCCCTTGGGGCCCTCCAGGTCTCCAGAACTAGTGTCCTCATTGGAAGATTTGCCCTCTATTACTTTTCTGAGGACATCTCAAAATCTGGACATTTCTTTTACGTTCACTTGATGATAATGGTAAACAGGACAAATAGAGAGGGTGAATCTCCCTAACATGGGCACAGACAGCAATTAAAAACATACTAGGTGGTCTAATCTCCACTCTGTCCAAAACAAACAAAAAAACTTTAGGGAAGCATATCAGTACTTACATACAGGTCTGCCATGAAAACAACGGCATTACGCAAAGTCTGTGCTCTTTTTCAATGTCAAAAATGTGAAAGTGTGTGTTGCACACACACTTTACCGACAATAAATCAAAAGGTTACCTATGAAGATGCCATTAAATCATGTACCTGCTTTTCCAGATAGGCCTGCAATTCCTTTTCTTGTATTTCCTTCAGGAGTCTTTCTTCCTCTGCTTTTCTGTTTGCTTCTTCTTCTGCTTTCCTTTTGGCTTCCTCCTCTTCTTGCCTTTTCTTCTCCGTCAGCAAAGCTGCTTCTGCTTTTAGACGTATCCTCTCCTCCTCTGCATTCCTCCTCTCCTCTTCCTTCTTCAACCTAGAAGCACACAGTACAATACATGAAAATTATATAGTTTTGCAGGGGAGAAATAGGAAACATCTTGTGAAACATCAGTGAAGTAGATTTGGTTACCCTGACACTATTATTACTAGATTGGTTCATATCTAAACTATACTTTGTCTTAAGTATGTTGAAATCACTGGCCTGGAACAAGTATTAAGATATGAAGAGCTAACTTATTTACTGCATGCATGTGTCAGGTCAATGACACATAAGTATCAATAGCCAGGTAGCTATCATCTTCAAAAGAAGAAAATGGAATCTAATTTTCCTCACAACAGGAGACTAAACCAAAAGACTAACTTGAGAGTATCAACACAACACAGGCAAATATGTGGCAAGTTATACATTTTTGTAATTACGAATCCCTGTTACTAGAATAGCTATCATTTTTAACACTTGCTAATTTTTAAATTCCATTTTGCTGTATTTAGTAGAAAGAATCTGTGGACCAAATATTATCATCAATATCTCCTTATCCAAACTATTAATTGCTATATAAAGCCTTAATCAATAACCCCACCCCCTCTCTCGCCTGATTGGCTGACTTTGATTGACCTCAACGTGAGCTAATGGCGCCACTGCTGTGTCTCAGCCAATCAGGAGGGAGAGTCCCAGAAGGCCATGGCATCCGTGCAACATCGCTGGATAGAAATGGGGCTCAGGTAAGTATTAGGGGGGCTGCTGCACACAGGTTTTTTTATCTTAATGTATTAAGATTAAAAAAAACTTCTGCCTTTCAACCACTTTTATATACCGGAGAAGAGGGGAACAATAAAAGGGACAAGAGGTGAATGGCTATAGGAAAAATGGTGTCCCCATGCCTGAGATTACAATCTTAGTGGGAACCCCACAGGGTCCCGCAACCTTCAAAGTAAAAGTTAAGAAGAAAACAAAGTGAAGAAAAAAAAAAAAAGGAAAAAACAAAAGAGGGGAGGGGGGTTAAGGAACTGGCAAGTACCAAACTCATGGGTCCAGAATTCAATAAAGCTTATGCTTCACATGATCAAATAGTACAACCGACCACTGCCAATGTTTAGCGATAGTAATTTGTGCTGCCAGGAACATTATGAGTTTCACCGATTTCTTTTGCACCTCGTCAGGTAGTTTAAGGAAGAGAGCCTCCTCCGGGGATCTGCGAATTTTTACTCCCGCCACTGAATAAAGTTACATTCCAAGGTCGTATAATCAAAGTTGGCAAGGAAACATTAAGGGCCGTTATTTTTTGGGAATTTATGGATAGCCCCACGATTTGAGAAAAATGGCTTAGCAATGAGTGTAAATTAGGCAGGGTCATATTTGAAAGCGTCACCAAGATTGGGTCGGAATTAGACCAGGGTGTAGGCCCGCTTCTTTAATGCAGTAACCTATAGCAATTAGCAATCAATCAGAATCTTGTTCAGAGCCTAAGAATCAAGAACCATGTATACGAAAAGGCTGGTTGTCTTGTCTTTGAACATTGAATGTAATATGTAATTATATTAATATATTTTATAATGCAGTATCTATAGTACAGATATGGCAACTCATAAGCCACAAGTCTGTTTGGTTACTATAGGCAAGCTGTTCTGAAGCTTACTGTAAAACAATTTAAAGCTCAGATGTAAATAAAGATATACTAGATCTGCACAAAAATATTGTATATTTGTGTGTACAGCTATCGATTTTAACTGTGCTGGGTGTGCTAGTGTAATAATACCTATGATGCAGTAGGAACGTGGGTACCTCAACAACAGCAATCACTGTCCGTGCCCACTACGGTTATCTAAATTACTACAATACAATATACTCATTTGTAATTTTATACTATATGTCCTTATTATATTTTGCCTTTTGATCATCAACCTGACCCACCTTTCTGCCTCCTCACGCTCACGTCTTTCTTGCTCTTCTTGTTCTTTCTGGAGTCGTGCCTGACGCCTCTTCTCTGCCAGTATCTTTGAAGCCTCATCAGCATCAGTTGTCCCTGCTGTGATCTTTCCAGAACCTGGAACAGGAAAAGAATAGAAATTGCAGACCGTGTATAAAGTCCCTCCAAACCCCTGTGGATAGGGAATGTGTTGTTGGCGAAAGTACAGCAGCAGTTTTTGTAAGGCTAGCGCTGTCCACAGTGCTGAACCTGCTTCTTTTACATTTCCACAAAAATGATGTAAAAAGTCAAAGAGGCACCTTTACTCACTAGTGTGCACGAGTATGCAAATCATAAAAAAATTCTAATTTTATTAATTTAGCTTCAATATATCTGCCGATGTACAGAATATCTTGTGTTAGATCTCCTTCATCCATTCCTCAACAGGAACTTTAAAAGTAGAACTATAGGCAAAAATTAGATTTTTTTTCCCCATCTCTATGTCCCACTGTGGAGCTTTAACTTCACTCCCTGTTCCATAGCCACACAAGAAATACCTACAAAAAGAAATTCTTTGGGGACCCTCAGGTCACCGGGAACTAGTATCCCCATTGGAAGAGTTCCCCTCCATTACTTTTTCTGGGGGCTTCTTTTACTTTCACTTTCAATGATAATGGTAAAAAGGACAAATAGGGAGGGTGAATCTTTGCCTTTAGTTATACTTTAAAGCAGTGGTCTCCAAACTGCAGCTCTTTGCTTGCTTTTATCTGGCCCGTGGGGCACCATTTCATCCACCAATATCAACAATGGGGCATAATTCCCCTCTACTGAGACCAGAGGGAACAATTCCTCCCAGTTACACCAATGATGGGGCACAACTCCACCCACTGACACCAACAATTGGCTGTTGCACCCCGACGATCATTCACAGAAGAGACGGATCAGCTAAACTGAATCATGGATCTCTTTTCCTTCAGTGTGACACTGCCCCACACAGTTAGTAATAGTGCTGCAACCGATCGGCGGTGATCCGTGATCCGAACGGGTCACCCTGTTCGGATCGGATCACCAAGCGATCCGCGGAGCGACCCGCAGCCTCAGCCTTAGGAAAGGCCGCGGCTTCGGCCTAGCTCCGGAGCCGCGGCCATCTTGGTACACCCGGCGGCGGCGGCTGCCTTGTGTGCGCTGACGTCATCACCCCTCACCGTCGCTGCTCGTGGATCTGAACTGGCCGGTGGGAGAGATTAAAGTAAGTGGGGGAGATGCCCATTACAGTGGGGGGAGATTGTGGCTATTACAGTGGGGGGAGATTGTGGCTATTACAGTGGGGGGGAGATTGTGGCTATTACAGTGGGGGGGGAGATTGTGGCTATTACAGTGGGGGGAGATTGTGGCTATTAGTAATTTTTTTTTTTTTTTGCCGATCCGAAAATCATCCGATCTGTGGCTCTGATCCGAGGATCGATCCGATCCGTGAGTTTTTTGATCCGTTGCACCCCTAGTTAGTAAGCACCTCCCTAGGGAACATTTAACCCTTTGATCGCCCCTGGTGTTTACCCCTTCCCTGCCAGTGCCATTTATACAGTAATCAGTGCATTTTTATAGCACTGATCACTGTATTGGCATCACTGGTCCCCAAAAAGTGTCACTCCGTGTCAGATTTGTCCGCCGCAATTTCGCAGTCCCACTAAAAATGGCAGATTGTCGCCATTACCAGTAAAAAAAATGTTTTAAAATACATAAAAGTCCCCATCTATCCCGTAGTTTGTAGACGCTATACCTTTTGCGCAAACCAATCAATACACTTATTGGGATTTTTTTTACTAAAAATATGTAGAAGAATACATATTGGCCTAAATTGATAAAGAAATTTATATTTTTACGTTTTTTTGGGGATATGTATTATAGCAGAAAGTAAAATATATATATATTTTTTTTCAAAATTGTCAGTCTTTGTTTATAGCGTAAAAAAATAAAGCGCAGAGGCGATCAAATGCCACCAAAAGAAAGCTCCATTTATGGGGGGGGGGGGAAAAGGACATCAATTTTATTTGGGTACAGCGTCGCACAACCACGCAATTGTCAGTTAAAATGAAGTGCCATATTGCAAAAATTGGCCTGGTCAGGAAATGGATAAAACCTTTCCCGGGTTTAAGTGGGTAATTGGAGAGAAAAGGCTCCCCTTGCACACATCACTGAGCACATGCAATAACTTATATGATGAGTGATGTAGTTATTAAAAAGGTACATGTACTCACGTTACTGTGTTATACCAAATAAGATGGTAGTACCTCCTACTTGACCTCCTACTGTTACTTGGCAGGAATATACTTCACTTCTCCACTTGGGTCTGAGGTGTGAAAAAGGATGCCTTTGCTCTACCAGTTCTTTTGGTAGGGGACACATTGAGTTTGATTTACTAAAACTGGAGAATGCAATATCCAGGGCAGCTGTGCATGGTAGCTTCTAACTTCAGCTTGTTCAATTAAGCTTTAAGAAAAAAATAGGATTTTTATAACAGCTTACCTGTAAAATCCTTTTCTTGGAGTACATCACGGGACACAGAGCGACATTGTCATTACTAATGGGTTATATAGTTACCGTCAGGTGCTGGCACTGGCAACTTCCAAAACCGGAAGTACCCTCCCCTATATAAGCCCCTCCCATCCGGGAGCACCTCAGTTTTGTAGCAAAGCAATAAGTGTCCCCAAAGAGGGGCGGGAGCTCTGTGTCCCGTGATGTACTCCAAGAAAAGGATTTTACAGGTAAGCTGTTATAAAAATCCTATTTTCTTTCTCGTACATCACGGGACACAGAGCGACATAGTCATTACTAATGGGATGTCCTAAAGCAATGCCAAATGAGGGGGGGGATACACCATATATAAGCTGAGCGCTATCAGACATGAGGATCTTTTGCGGCCTGCAACACACTGCGCCCAAAGGCGACATCCTCCTGACTTCTAACGTCCACCTGGTAGAACCTAGTAAACGTGTGTACTGAAGACCATGTTGCGGCCTTACAGACTTGAGCCAGGGAGGCCTGGTGATGCACTGCCCATGAAGTTCCAACTGCTCTCGTGGAGTGCGCCCTAACTTTGAACGGAGGCGGTCTACTTCTCAAGCTATAGGCTTGTATTATGACCTGTCGAATCCACTTGGCTAAAGTAGATTTTGACGCTGCCTGACCCTTTCTGGGGCCTTCCGGCAGAATAAACAAAGTATCCGTTCTGCGAATCTGAGCAGTGGCTTTTAGATAAGCTTTAACTGCTCTTACTACATCCAAAGAATGCAATAACTTTTCCTCTACCGAAGTAGGCTTGGGGAAAAAAGAAGGAAGAACCACATCTTGGTTCAAATGAAAACTCGATACCACCTTAGGAAGAAAGGCTGGATGAGGACGTAACACTACTCTGTCCTTATGGATAACCAGATATGGCTCCTTACAGGACATAGCTGCTAATTCCGATACTCTTTTAGCCGAACAAATGGCTACTAGAAAAATCAATTTCCTGGTGAGAAGCACTAAAGAAATATGCTGTAATGGTTCAAATGGTTGTTTCTGTAGAACCGACAGAACCAAGTTTAGATCCCATGGACATATGGGAATATTAACCGGAGGACTAATACGCATCACTCCTTGTATAAAGGCTTTGACTAGTGAATGCGAAGCCAAGGGCCTTTGAAAAAATATTGACAAGCTTCCTATCTACAGCCCATTGTAGGAAGTCCAGAATTCTACCTATTACGTATTTACGTGGATGCCATTTCCTGGCCTCACACCAGGCGATGTACGCCTTCCAGATTCTATAGTAGATCTGCCTGGATACCGGTTTCCTGGCATTGATCATGGTAGACACCACAGCATTAGAGAGCCCTCTCCTTTTTAGAATGTGGGCTTCAATAGCCAGGCCGTCAAACCTAGGGCTGGTAAGGAAGGGTGGTATATCGGTCCCTGCGAAAGCAGGTCCGGACGATGTGGGAGGGTCCAAGGACTCCCCACAGACATTTTTACAATCTCCGCGTACCATGCTCTTCGGGGCCACGCTGGAGCCACCAGAATCACTGGTTTCTTTTCTACCCTGATTCTGCGGAGTAATCGAGGTAACAATTGTGGCGGTGGGAATGCATATATCAGCTTGAACTGATCCCAAGGGAACACTAGGGCATCCGAGCCGCACGCTAGGGGATCCCTTGTCCAAGAGACAAACCTGTCCACTTTCGTGTTGAACCTGGATGCTAGCAGATCTACATCCGGTGTTCGCCACCGCTGACATATTGTCCGGAAAACCTCGGGATGAAGGGACCATTCCCCTGGGCATAATTGTTGGCGACTTAGAAAGTCCGCCTTCCAATTCTCCACCCCTGGAATGAATACCGCAGATATGGCTGGGACATATCTTTCTGCCCATCTCAGGATGTAATTTACTTCCCTTTGGGCTGCACGACTCCTGGTGCCCCCCTGACGATTGATATATGCCATAGCTGTGGCATTGTCTGACTGAACTCTGACAGGGGACCCTTGGAGTTTGGATGTCCATGCTACTAGGGCATACCGGGCTGCTCGTATCTCTAAGAGATTGATGGGCAGGGCCTTTTCCGCATCCGACCATCTGCCCTGGAGAGACCATTGCTCCAGTACTGCTCCCCAGCCTAAAAGGCTGGCATCTGTAGTGACCACCTTCCAAGAAATCGGACTGAAGGATTTCCCTCTTTCCAGATTCCGGGGAACCAACCACCAACGGAGGCTTCTGCGAACGGAAGGGGACAAGGACATTGGTACGTCCAGAGCCTGAACTTTTTTGTTCCAGGCTGACAGTATGGCCCTTTGCAACTTCCTTGAATGGAATTGACCGTAGGGTACTGCTTCGAATGATGCCACCATTTTTCCCAGCAGCCTCATGCACAGGCGTATGGATGGCTGTCTTTTTGAACCCACTAAGTGGATCAAATCTCTCAAAGACGACCCCTTTTCTCGAGGCAAGAAAATTTTTCTCTGGTCTGAATCCAGCCTTAGCCCCAAGTATTCCAGACTTTTGACTGGTTTTAGGGCTGACTTGTCTCGGTTGATAATCCAACCGTGATATTCCAGATACTTGATTGTCTCGTGAACAACCACTTCTAGTTTTTCCACTGAGTGGTCTATCAGCAACAAGTTGTCTAGATATGCCATTATCGTTACACCTCGTGTTCTTAGATTGGCCAATAATGGGGCCAGAATTTTTGTGAACACTCTTGGTGCTGTGGCCAGACCGAAGGGTAAGGCTCTGAACTGAAAATGGCGCCCTTCTATCGCAAAGCGTAGAAATTTTTGGTGGGCTGGAAAGATGGGGATGTGCAAATACGCATCTTTGATGTCGATCGAGGCTAACCATTCCTCCCCTTGTAGGGCAGTGGCTACCGATCGGATCGACTCCATCCGGAAAGTCCTGATATGTAGGAATTTGTTTAGCCCTTTTAGATTTAATATGGGCCTCACGTCCCCGTTTGGCTTCGGAACTGTAAAGAGGTTTGAGTAAAACCCGAACCCCCATTCTTCCAGGGGGACCTCTATAATTACTGCTTGAAGCAATAATTGTTCCAGTGCCAACAGGAGGGATCCTCTCTTCTGGGGATCCCTTGGCACGTTCGACCTTATAAAGCGGGAAGGAGGGGAGTTTTTTAACTCCAATTTGTATCCCAGATTTACTGCGGAGAGCACCCATCTGTCTCGGATCGTGTCCCGCCAGGTTTCTGTGAACAACTGAAGTCTTCCCCCCACCCGATTGGGTGGGGGCAACCCTTCATGCATTTGACTTTGGGGGAGGTTTTGTACCTCTCCTGCTCCAGGGCTTCTTGTTACCCTGCAACTGTCCCTGATTTTTACCTCCGGGATTTGACCGGGGAGGCCATCGGAACTGTTTCACAGCCGATGTCCTAGGGACTGGAGAAGCCGGCCTCTTAAAAGAGGGACCTCTAACTCTATTTTTGACCGGCAAGAGTGTACTTTTACCGCTGGAAATTCTCTGGATATACTTGTCCAGGTCTTCCCCGAATAAGCGCTCCCCATGAAATGGGAAGCTGACCAGCAATTTTTTACAGGGAGCTTCAGCAGACCAGTTTTTGAGCCATAGAAGCCTGCGCATATGTACTACAGACAGCGTAAGGCGGGAGGCCTGATGGATTGAATCCTTTATAGCGTCCACCGCAAAGCATAAGGCTCTAGGTAGATCAGCTAGAGCAAGAGCCTGCTGATCTGGCACGTCCCTTAAGACCTGTTTCAACTGATCCTTCACTGCTTGGCAGACCCCTATAGCTGCCACTGCTGGTTGTGTCACCAATCCTGCTGTAGAAAAAGCAGATTTCAATAAGGACTCCAATTTTTTATCTATTGGGTCCTTGAACATTTGGACATTTTCCACCGGACATGTCAGTGATTTATTCACACAAGAGATGGCTGCGTCCACTGTAGGGACCTTCCATTTTCTGACGAACTTATCCTCCATAGGATAGACCACCGGAAATCTCTTGGGAGTAAATATTTTGTCAGGATGCTCCCAATCCTGGTAAATGAGCCCCTCCAGTAAAGGATGGATCGGAAAAGAACAAACAGTCTGGGGAGCTTTTAGCGACCCCAACGAGGAGACAGAAGAGGAGGATGGCTCCGCAAGTGGCATTTTAAATGCTGATCGGACCATATTAGTCAGGGACTGCACCCATAACCTCTCAGCATGTGATGCTGAGAACGGCTCCTCCACTGTTGATTCCTCTACAACTGAATCAACCTCATCCTGATCCCCCTCAGGTAGGTCGTTCTCTGTATGGGACTGTTGCTCTGTTAACAGGCACTCTGAGGGAGGAGACGGAGATCGAGCGCTTTTCTCCTGTGACAGGGAAGCAGCAATTAGTGCTGACAATCTCTCTTCCAGCCCTCCCAGAGCTGAGGAAAAAACCTCCTCTGTTATATACACAGGAGCAGGTGAACTGGGGACAGCCACAGTACCAGGTACTCCTGGGGGTGCCCTACGGTCACTAACCTCTGATTCTTCAGGGGAGACTGGTGCAGCCAAAGCATGCCCAAGATCCTCAGAGCCCGATGGAGACCCCCTATTCCTCCTGGAATTTCTAGTCCCGGAGTTTTTAGACGGCATATTCCTAAGCCACAAAGCTGAGGTATTCCAGCCGAAAATACACCAGTTACTGATAATAGTCTAGCATAAATGCTGCTATAATAAACAGTTGGTGTCTACTAATGTGCCTTTCTAGGGGATGCCTGTATCAACCGCTTGCTGTATGCCTTTAAATGTTGCCAGCTCTGTCTCTGTACTTCATAGCCAGCTTACTGCAATAATGTGGCTTTTTAAAAACCTGCTGGGACGCCCGCACATGCGCAGAAGCGCTGCGGCGCGCACAGAGCGTCATCCCCCAGGCCCCGCCCCTTTTTCCGGCCACCTCTATATATAGAGGCGCGTGCACGCGCACGCGCGCGGCCACGTGCGCCTCGGCGCTAATTTTCAAACATGGAAACCAGGGACAGGAGCCAGGGCCCCCTTTGCCGCAGGCCGGGGGATAGACGAACACTGCAACATGGCAGAGGAAACAGTTTCCTGTAGGAGAACTCACCAGCTGCCTGGACTTTGCTCTCTGAGAAGAAACTAGTCCATATGACAAGAAAAACATTCCACAGCGGCCTCTAGTGGACAAACACAGGTACCGCAGTTTAATATACTAAACATATATAAAAAAACATTCTTTTTTTTTTTTTTTTTTTCTTGACCACCATTAAAAATTATTACATTTTTTTTAGTAGTTACAGGCATGCACAGATATTAGCGGGAATACCGTTAGGTAACAGACAGAAAGACAAATTAGGCTTGGGGGTCCCCCAATAGAACCAAGTTCCTGGGGGCCCCCACTTACCTGTTCCCCGCCGCAGGACTTTGTTTGGTCCACAAAAGCCCAAACTTCACCTATCACGGCAGGCATTGTAATCAAACCTTCAGGGACCGGGTTCCCAAGGATTCCACTCCCCTGGACCTGTATAGCACCCTGCACAGAAAACATCTTGGTCGTGGGTATGACCAGAGCTCTGGATCCCAGGGTCCAGCTCTCCTAAGAGAAGCATTACAGGCAGAACCTTGCTCTTCTCTGCAAGGCCCGGGTACCGACCGTTTAGCTATGAAGCTTTTTTGGTCGGATCCGGAATAGCTTACTGAGGCCCAAAAGAACCTGTACGCAAGCTCAGTGAAAAACACATGTTTCTTCTTGGCCAACACCTTAGACACTGGCAAAAAACTGAGGTGCTCCCGGATGGGAGGGGCTTATATAGGGGAGGGTACTTCCGGTTTTGGAAGTTGCCAGTGCCAGCACCTGACGGTAACTATATAACCCATTAGTAATGACTATGTCGCTCTGTGTCCCGTGATGTACGAGAAAGAAAACCTGGAAGCTGATTAGTTTCTATGCAGAGCTGCACCAGATTTTGCACTTTCAAGTTATAGTAAATCAACCCCAGTATGTACACCTTTATATCTCTTGTGAGAGATCCTAGAAGTGTGCTGCAACTCTACAGAGCATTATAAAACATGAAAAATTATATTACTTACTTTCATTAGCATCTTTCTTCTCACTAGGGGAGAGACTTTTCTCTAGTTTGGATGATTCTGTTTTCAGTACCACAGGATGTTCCTCTGTTTCAGGACTTGTTTTGGGTTTCTCAGATCTCTTTTTAGGTGCATCTTGGCCAGCATTTGGGCTAGATCGCGTTTTCATAGGAGATGCTGGGAACGGCTTGTTGTTTTTCACTGGAGACTGTGCATATGACTTTGAAAGTGATCTGCAAATAAAAAATATATGTACAGGCAATGAGTTCTGCTACCATCCAAACAACAAACATTCTAATTTAGTCAAAAATAAAAATAAAGATGCGAGTTTACCGTGATGACCTGGAATTTAATAGAAGCAATTGCTTATAGCAACCGATCAGATTCCAACTTAGTTTCTTTTTTTTTTTTTTAACATAGCTTAGAAACATAAAGCATACAGTATCTCACAAAAGTGAGTACACCCCTAACATTTTTGTAAATATTTATTATATCTTTTCATGTGACAACACTGAAGAAATGACACTTTGCTACAATGTAAAGTAGTGAGTGTACAGCTTGTATAACAGTGTAAATTTGCTGTTCCCTCAAAATAACTCAACACAGCCATTAATGTCTAAACCGCTGGCAACGAGTACACCGTAAGTGAAAATGTCCAAATTGGGCCCAATTAGCAATTTTCCCTCCCCAGTGTCATGTGACTCGTTAGTGTTTCAAGGTCTTTTTTTGCTCCTTCCCTCGGATGGCCGACCTAAATTCCCTAAATGCTGCCTTCACTTCTCATATAACTTGCATATACCGGTGAGTGTCTAAACTCCAATCAACCCTTCCAAGTTCTGGTATATCTAGTTTTAGATTCCTTATATAGGTGTGTTATCTCTTCCATGAATCTTATTTTGTCAACCTCCTGCAACCATTCCTGAATTGTCGGGGCTTGCTTTGTCCTCCACCGTTTAGGGATTTGTGTCTTTGCTGTGTTCAAAAGCATTGGGATAATTGTTGCTCTATATTTCTTCCTTGGGGAAGACGTTACATGGAACAAGCATTGCCATGGGTCCAAACCAATTTCACACCCGCTGATCTTCTTAATTAGCTCTAATATTTCCACCCAATATCTCTGAATCCTAGGGCACTACCACCATATGTGGGCATGAGTTCCCACCTCCCCACACTCCCTCCAACATAGAGGTGACACCTGAGGATTCATCTTATGTAATTTTACTGGAACATAATACCACTTATTTTGTAATTTGTAGTTCATTTATTTTATCCGTGTGTCCACTGAGGTGGAATGGACGTAGTCTAAAACTTGACTTCTCATTACTTCTGGTAATAACGGATTCAATTCTAGTTCCCAACTCTCTGTTGGGCACACGGATCTTCCATCTAAGTGTATCAACATCTTATAAATACTAGAGATGCCATGTCTATCTGTCCCCCCTTGATCAACTAATTTTTCCCATGGATTAAACCTACCAATCCCCCAAAGGGGTTTTGGGAGCGACTCTACAAAATGTTGAAGTTGATTATATCTCCAAACATCCCAAGGAAATGTCCCATATCTTTCACGCAGTTCCGGTAATGAACAGAGAACATTCCCCTTCATAACATCTTTTAGTCTCAGGTCGATGTGGTCCATTTTAAATATGATTTATTGTCTTTCCCCGGTGGAAAGTAGTTATTTCCTGTTAGAGGCATTAAGGGACTATTATATTGTCCCTGTATATTTTTAATTAATTTATCCCACATTCTCAGTGCCTCTAAGGTAATTGGTGCCACCTCGCCCGTGAGGCCTCTATGCTGCCTTGGGATCCAGATGATCTGTCCCAGCGCTGATTTACTGATATTTTCTTCCAATTCCACCCATTTTTTTGCAGAGGGGCATGGGCCCAGTCCATTATTCTCCGTAATATCGCTGCCTCATGGTATTTTTCAAGACCAGGGAGGAATACGCCTTCCTTCTCTTTTGGTCTCGTCAGTATCTTATGGGCGATGCGGTTACTTCCATTGTTCCATACAAATTTCTGTACTACCGATCTCAAAGTTTTAAAGTACACCCCAGGGATGTTAATTGGGAGGCTTTGAAAAATATACAGGGCTTTTGGAAGTATAATTTTAATCGCGCTTATCCTGCCGAAGTATGACAGTCTGTGTGCAGGATATCCTCTCAGTTCACTTTTAATTTTATTCAAGAGAGGTACATAATTATCTTGATATAAATCTACTGTTGATTTTGACAGAAATACACCTAGATACCTCAGTCCCTTTTGTTTCCACGTAAAGAGATATCGTTTTCTAAGGTCTCTACCTTCAGTAGAAGGGACTGAGATATTTAATATCTCAGTTTTTTCCATATTTATCTTTAAATTTGATACACTCCCATAATTCCCCAATTCTTCCAGAATTTTTGGAAGTGTTTGCATAGGGTTTGTTATATACACACCATAATGTCATCCGCGAAGGCGGATATCTTATGTTCTTGACCCCCCACCTCTACACCTTGAATTTCCTGATTGGCTCTTATGGATGCTAAAATAGGTTCTAATGAAAAACACAAAAAGTAAAGGGGACAGTGGGCAGCCCTGGCGTGTGCCGTTAAATAGTCAAAAGGTTTCCGAGAGGGTTCCATTTATTTGGATTTGGGCCATGGGGAAGGAGTACAAAGCCTCTATCCATCTAAGCATTCGGGGGCCTATGCCGAATTTAAATAATGTCTGAAACAAAGTCCCAGTCCAGCCTATCCAAGGCCTTCTCGGCATCTATTGATAGGAACAGGGCTGGCTTTCTACATTTCTTTGCTTCATGTATTAAGAGGATTGTTTTTAATATATTGTCCCTGGTCTCTCTTCCGGGGACAAAACCCACTTGATCTTTCCCTATATATTCCGGCATGTAAAGCTTTAGTCTTCCAGCCAATATCCTCGCATAAATTTTCATATCCTCGTTAATCAGGGATATTGGCCTAAAGCTAGAGCACATTGTAGGGTCTTTTCCTTCTTTTACTAAGAGATATATAGGCGCCCAAGGCTTCCCCTCGTATCTTAAGGCCCCCGCCTATAGAATTCATATATAAACAAAAAAAAGGGGACAAAATTCCAATGAACTTTTTAAAATATAAGGACGTGTAGCCATCTGGGCCGGGGCTTTTCCCTACCTTACAGTTTTTAATTGCCTGCTCTATTTCTTCTTTAGTGATATCCCTGTCCGATATCCTTGAGTCCTCTTCTGGTACTGCAGGCAGTTTTATCCCTCTTAGGTACTGTTCTATTTAGTTTTTTCCATTTTGTATATCCCCAGGCTCTTGTGAGTCATTTACTTTATATAATGACTGATAATACTCTGTAAAGATTTTGCTGATGTCCCTAGTGGAATATTTCATCTCCCCTTTTTTATTTTTCATTTTTACTATATAATTTGGGTTCCTTCTAGGTTTAATCTGTCCCGCCAGCAATTTCCCTGATTTATTCCCAAATTCATACTGCTTTTTGGCCATTCTAGTAAAGGCTTGTTTAGTATCTTGTTCCATCAAATCCCTCAGGGCTTCCTGTTTTCTTGTCAGTTCAACCATTACCTTCTTATCACTCTTATGTTTCTGTTCCAACTCCTGAATTTCTTGTAAAAGTGTCTGCTTTTGGGCTGTCCAAATTTTTTTTCTCTTCGCTTCTTCTGCTATTAATCTTTTTTCTTCCCCCCCACCTTTTTTTTTTTTGGGGGCTATAAGGTTATTAGAGTTATTGGAGGCAGGGAGAGATAGGTCTGCCCCCTCATAAATTAGTAAAAAAATATCACAAGGAAGGGTAATGAGGGCACGAAGCACTTCAGTAGTTTAAATGTATGGGGAAGGGGGGTAAATTTATTTACATTGTAATTTTTTAGGGACACAAGGTAGACTAGAGCCCACTGGGGGCAGAGAGGTACACCCCTGCCCCCTCATAAATTAATAAAAAGTTGTCACAGGAGTTAATCAAATGGGAAGGAACAGGGAAGGGAGAGAGGGTAGGTAGCACTTAAAAGTTTAAATGAGGGAGGGAGGGAGGGAGGGCCTCCCCCCCTCCTTTTTTTTTTGGAGAACACTAGGTTGATAGAGTGCAGTGGGGACTTTCTCGCCCCCTCATAAATTAATCACAATTAATAAAAACTTAGACATCACGGAAGTCAATTAAAGGGGAAAGAAGGCACGTAGCACTTTAAAGGTGTTTTTTTTTTCCGATCAGGGGGGAAGGGGTTTTGGAGGAAAGAGAAAAGCTGTGGGAGAGGGGGGTAAGAGAGAGGGGAGAGAAAAGGAAAATCAGGTAGTTACAGGATAGATCCATTTGTTGTGTCGTAAATGCTGGCATTTGTATTATTCTTATGTAATGTGTATATATATGCTTATGGGAAATATGAAAGCTCTAGGTTTGTTTAAAAAGCTGAATAAAATAAATTTAAACTAGTGTTACAAGGTCTCAGGTGTGAATGGGGAGCAGGTGTGTTAAATTTGGTGTTCTCTCTCACTCTCGCATACTGGTCACTGGAAGTTCAACATGGCACCTCATGGCATAGAACTCTCTGAGGATCTGAGAAAAAGAATTGTTGCTCCACATAGAGATGGCCTAGGCTATAAGAAGATTGCCAAGACCCAGAAACTGAGCTGCAGCACAGTGGCCAAGACCATGCAGTGGTTTAACAGGACAGGTTCCAGTCAGAACAGGCCTCGCCATGGTCAACCAAAGAAGTTGAGTGCAAGATACTTATTTGAGGATGAGGATTACAAAGACAAGTGTGTCTTGCCTACAGTCAAGCATGGTGGTGGGAGTGTCATGTTCTGGGGCTGCATGAGTGCTGCCGGAACTGGGGAGCTACAGTTCATTGTGGGAACCATGAATGCCAACATGTACAGTGACATACTAAAGCAGAGCATGATCCCCTCCCTTCGGAGACTGGGCCACAGGGAAGTATTCCAAAACACTACTCCAAGACAACCACTGCCTTGCTAAACAAGCTGAGGGTAAAGGTGATGGACTAGCCAAGCATGTCTCCAGTCCTAAACCCTATTGAGCATATGTGTGGCATCCTCAAATGGAAGGTGGAGAAGCGCAAGGTCTCCAACATCCACCAGCTCTGATGTCGTTATGGAGGAGTGGAAGAGGATTCCAGTGGCAACCAGTGAAGCTATGGTGAACTCCATGCCCAAGAGGGTTAAGGCAGTGTTGGAAAGTAATGGTGGCAACACAAAATATTGACACTTTGGGTCCAATTTGGACATTTTCACTTAGGGGTGTACTCACTTTTGTTGCCAGCGGTTTAGACATTAATGGCTGTGTTAAGTTATTTTGAGGGGACAGCAAATGTACACTGTTATACAAGCTGTACACCAGGGGTCTCAAACTGGTGGCCCTCCAGCTGTTGCGAAACTACAAGTCCCATCATGCCTCTGCCTGTGGGAGTCATGCTTGTAACTGTCAGCCTTGCAATGCCTCATGGGATTTGTAGTTTTGCAACAGCTGGAGGGCCACCAGTTTGAGACCCCTGCTGTACACTAACTACTTTACATTGTAGCAAAGTGTAATTTCTTCAGTGTTGTCACATGAAAAGATATAATAAAATATTTACAAAAATGTGAGGGGTGTACTTACTTTTGTGAGATACTGTATGTTTAAATTGCTGTAGGCTCTACCTCCACCTTAGGTACAGTTTAAAACTCCACATCCCTTTAGTCAAAACCCATTTTTATTCATGATGCAGCCATCTTTTTCATGTCCTGCTCCTTTTACTGTTTTCAGTGGCGATTCTCGTGAAATTATTAAATGTCTAGCACTATTTTCAGCCAACGTTCGGGCATCTATTTTCCAATGTGGTAGAATAAGCCCCCTCTTCACTTTATTCTGCTGATTTTAATAATGGAGATAACACTATACTCCACAGTAATACTCATAACCACAATTTGCAGGCAATACTGTATATTGCCTGTATCTGTATATACCAAGCATCTGTTACCAAACTGAAAAACAGGATTTTTATTATAGCTTACCTGTAAAATCATTTTCTTAGGGTACATCATGGGACACAGAGCCTTAAGTAATTACTTAATGGGTTATAGGCCACCTTCAGGTGATGGACACTGGTTAAACCCAATCTAGGAAGTTCACTCCCTATATAACCCCTCCTCCTTCCAGGAGCACATCAGTTTTTGTAGCAAAGCAATATACTTAAATCCCAAAAAAGAGGGGAGGGACCTCTGTGTTCCATGATGTACTCCAAGAAAAGGATTTTACAGGTAAGCTGTAATAAATATCCTATTATCTTTATCGTACATCATGAGACACAGAGCCTTAAGTAATTACTTAATGGGGACGTCCCATAGCAATGCCACTTGAGGGGTGGGAGAAAACAACCCACAGGGTACACCCAGACTTGAGGATCTATACTGCTGCTTGCAGCACACTGCGCCCGAAGGCGATATCCTCACACCTTATTACATCCACCTGATAACATTTTGTGAATGTATGCACTGAAGACCAAGTTGCGGCCTTACAGATCTGAGCCATGGAGGCCTGATGACGCACTGCCCAAGAAGCACTAACCGGCTTGGTAGAATGCGCCTTAACTTCAAACGGGGGAATCTTACCCCTTAAATCATAAGTTTGAATTATCACGTGCCGAATCCACTTAGCGACAGTGGATTTTGACGCTGCCTGTCCTTTCTTAGGACCCTCTGGCAGAATAAATAAGACATAAGTCTTACGAATCTGAGCAGTTACCTTTAAATAGATTTTCACTGCTCTCACCACATCAAGACAATGTAGTGACTTTTCTTCCCTGGAATATGGTTTTGGAAAAAACGATGGCAGAAAAATAGCTTGGTTCAGGTGAAAACCTGAGACCACTTTTGGTAAAAAAAACCTGGACGAGGGCGCAACACCACTCTGTATTCATGAAAAATCAAATATGGCTCTTTACAAAAAAGAGCAGCCAATTCCGAAACCCTCCTTGCCGAGGATATAGCAACCAAAAATACCAACTTCCTTGTCAGAAGGACTAGGGGAATATGTTGTATTGGTTCAAATGGATGTTTTTGTAAAACAGACAAAACTAAGTTCAAGTCCCAAGGGTTTAAAGGAGGTTTGATGGGCGGATTAAGCCGCATCACCCCTTGCATAAAACCCCGGACCAAAGAGTGTGTAGCAAGTGGTCTTTGAAATAAGACCGATAAAGCTGAGACTTGGCCTTTAATAGTACTTAAGGCCAATTTAATTTCTACCCCTAATTGTAGAAAAGGCAAAAATTCTGCCTATGATATATCTCCGAGGGTGCCAACCCTTGGTTTCACACCAGGAAACATAAGCCTTCCAGACCCTATAATATATAGTTCTGGACGCTGGCTTCCTTGCATTTATCAGGGTAGAGATAACTGACCCGGAAAGCCCGCATTTTTTCAGAATGTGGGATTCAATAGCCAAGCCGTTAAATTTAGAGACCGTAAGGAAGGATGGAATATCGGTCCCTGTGAGAGCAGATCTGGCCGTAGTGGGAGGGACCATGGGCCCTCCACTGCCATCTTTACGATTTCTGCATTCCATGACCTTCTTGGCCATGCTGGTGCCACCAGAATTACCAGCTTTCTTTCCAGCTTGATCCTGCAAAGAAGTCGAGGCAGCAACTGAATAGGAGGGAATGCATAGATCAGTGAGAACTGATCCCATGGGGTCACCAACGCATCCGCTCCGCATGCGAGTGGATCCCTTGTTCTGGCCACAAAGTTGACTAACTTCATGTTGAACCTGGACGCTAGAGGATCTACGTCTGGAGCCCACCATCTTTGGCAAACAGCCCGAAATATGTTGGGGTGAAGAGACCATTCCCCTGGAAATAACTGCTGGCGACTCAAGTAGTCCGCCTGACAATTTTCTACTCCTGGAATGAAGAATACCGATAGGCACGGAACATTTCTTTCTGCCCAAGTTAAGATATGGTTCACCTCTCTCTGTGCTGAGAGACTTTTGGTGCCCCCTTGGTGATTGATATAGGCCACAGCTGTGGCATTGTCAGATTGAATCCTGAGAGGACAATCCCGTAACCTGAAAGTCCAGGCCTTTAGAGCCAGACGCACTGCCCGAATCTCTAGGATATTGATGGGCAAGGTTCTTTCGGTTCTTGACCACTGTCCCTGGACAGTTGTCTTTTCTAATACTGCTCCTCAGCCTGAAAGGCTGGCATCCGTCGTTACCACCTTCCAGATGACTGGTCTGAAGGATTTTCCCTTTAGCAGATTATGGGTTAGTAACCACCAAGTGAGGCTTTGGGACATTTTGGGGCTTTTGCAACAGTCTTGAATGGAACTGGGCATAGGGAACTGCTTTGAATGAAGCCACCATGGTTCCTAGCAACCTCATGCAAAGGCGAATAGAGGGATCGCTATTTGACCTGACCATCTGCACCAGCTCTCTTATGGGAGTTGATCTTTGCCTGAGAGAAGAACACCTTTTCCTGGGCTCTGTCTATGATCAGACCCAAGTACTCCAGCCTTATTTGCGGTGTTAAGGAAGATTTCTCTAGGTTGAGAATCCAACCCAAACGTTCCAGATAGTTGGTTGTAGTGCGTACGCTTCTCTCCAAACGAGCCACCGACTGATCTATTAGTAATAGATCATCTAGGTATGCTACAACTGTTCTGCCCTGTGCCCTTAACCTGGCTAGAAGTGGGGCCAGCACCTTTGTGAACACCGGGGTGCTGTGGATAGCCTGAAGGGCAGGGCTACAAACTGGAAATGCTGCTGTTCTAACTCGAACCGCAGAAACCTTTGGTGAGCGGGAAATATAGGGACATGCAGATATGCATCCCTGATGTTGTTGGATGCCAGAAGTTCTCCTCCTAGAAGGGTAGAGACTACAGACCTGATCGTCTCCATGCGAAAGGAGCGGATCTTCAGGAACGGATTTAGATTTTTTAGATCCAAAATGGGTCTGAGATCTCGATTTGGTTTTGGTACCATAAAAAGGTTTGAATAAAACCCCAAACCTCGTTCTTTTGCAGGGATCAGTATGATCACCCCTTGAGATATTAATTGGTCTAGTGCCTGAAACAGAGATTGTCTTTTCTCTGGATCATTGGGAACGCTTGACCTCAGGAAACGAGACGGTGGAAAGTCTTGAAATTCCAGCTTGTACCCCAGGGTTATCGTGGAGATGACCCATCTGTCCTGAATTTTCCATTTCCAGACTTCTGAAAATTGCAGAAGTCTCCCCCCCACCTTGGTGAGGGGGGTTGCCTCTTCATGATGGGGCTTTAGGATTCTGCTTTGCAGGTTTTCAACCCCAGGACTTCTTTTGAGCCTGGGTCTGACTTTGGGATTTCCTTTTAGAGTCTGACGGCGGAGGCCGTCGCCCCTGCCAAGAGGCGGAAGCCCCTGGTGTGGGGGAAAGAGCCCGTTTAAATGAAGGGCGTTTATACTTTCTTTTGACTGGCAAAAGAGTACTTTTCCCACTAGAAATTGTTTGGATATATTTGTCCAAGTCCTCTCCAAATAGTTGCTCCCCATGAAAAGGAAACCCAGTTAGGAGGTTTTTACATGGTGCTTCAGCTGACCAATTTTTTAACCACAGGATTCTACGCATATGCACAAGCGTAAGGCGGGACCCCTGGTGAATAGAATCTGTAATAGCATCTATGGCAAAACATAATGCTTTTGGTAGCTCAGCCAAATCCCGAGCTTGTTGTGCAGGAAGCTAAAGGCCTGTTTAAATTTGTCCTTTAGGGATTGACAGACGCCTATTGCAGCGACTGCAGGCTGAGTAATGGCACCTGCCATGGAAAAGGTAGCCTTTAATGGGGATTCCAAATTTTTATCTGTTGGATCCTTAAGCATTTGTGCATTGTCTACAGGACAAGTTAGGCCTTTATTCACACTGGAAATCGCAGTGTCAACTGCTGGAACTTTCCTTTTTTTTTTGGGAGAATTTCTCCTCCAGAGGATAGAGAATTTAAAATCTTAGGAGGGAGAAAATGCTTATCCAGGTGATCCCATTCAGCAAAAATAAGCTGTTCTAGTAATGCATGTGCAGGAAACGCATGCAAAAGCTGAGAAGGTTTTAAGAAATCCAAGGAAGAGACCGAGCTTTCAGGAGACTGTTAGAGGAAGCATGAAAGTAGAACGAACCATCTCCGTAAGAAATTGCATCTGCAATTTCTCAGATTGAGAGGCTGAAAAAGGTTCATCTACCGTTGTTTCCTTCGCAGAGGAATCCTCTGTTTGTTTTTCCTCCTGATCGCCTGAGGGTAACACCTCATCCTGTGCCCACTGTTCCCTTTGCAAAGGTTCTGCAGTGGGGGTAGGGGATCTAGTACGCTTCCTATCCATTTGAATGGAGGATGCGATTAAAGCTGCTAATCTTTCTTCCAGACCCTGCAGGGAGGAAGAAAGGACATCTTCAGGTCACGTATACAGGGGCTGAGATGTGAGAAGCAGTTGCACCAACAATTTGTTCCAATGGCTCACCCTGGCTTGCCATAACTGGTAATTCAGGCGAGGATGACAGCGTGGAAATGCGACTCGAGATACTAACGCCTGGGGGTGGAACACCTTTGGTTTTTGTGGTATCTTTTTTAGTAGGCATAGTCCTAAGTACAAAAACAAAGGCACTATACAATTTGCACTTAATTGCTGAATATAGTCATGACACAATAAAGCCGCTATAAAATTGACACAAAACAAGACGACTAAAGGTTGGGACTTTATATGAAGCAGGCAGGTGTGGTGACGTCACCACGCTCGAGGAGTGAGGCTCTCGATATGCCGGCCGGCATTCTACTGTTTACATGTGATTTTATCGCTACTGTTTGTAAGTATAACTTACGCTTTTAATAAACCGTTGCCATACGGAATTACACTATTGGTCTGCCCTCTCTATTACATGTTGGGGTTCTATGATCCGGATATAACATTTATGGACCATCCGAACGAAACGCATTGACTTATTAAGGGAGGACTGCAATACTAAAGGCCGCGGCTGGGCTACAGTCGATTGTCCCAAGCCGCTTGCCCTCTGGTAAGCTGCTGCCCCTTCCTTTGGTGGTGGATATCTCACGTTTTGTCTTGATTAGTCACTGCGGTGTGAATCCTGTGGTTCCCCTGCCATACGGATTTGTGGACTGTTTCAGATCTTGTGTAAAAGTACTATTGGACTATTTGGTGTAATATCTGTTAGTTCATTTTATTTATATATATTTTTATATTGTTTTAGCAGACACCCTAGGGAATAAAATAGTGGCCGTTGAACTTTTTATGTTATATGGTATTTGCGCAGCAATGTTTCAAACGCGTTTTTTTTTTTTTTACTTTCGTGAATATAAAAATAAATAAATAAACAAAACACTAAGGCCCCTTTCACACGGGCAGACCGTTCAGGTCCGCCTGTACGTTTTTTTAGGCGGACCTGAATGGATGCTCCATGCAGCTCTATGGAGCGACGAATGTCAGCGGTGACATGTCTGCTGACATCCGCTGAATCCAGATGGCTGGAAACCCTATTTTCCATCCGTCTGGCAGATCGGATCGGATGAAAATGGACAGGCGGTCCGTTTTCATCCAATCCCCCATAGAGGAGAGCGGAGATCTGACAGGTCCGTCCCTGCACAGTGTGCAGAGACAGAACTGTCATCCGCCGGCTCAGCGGGGATCAACGGAGCTATCCCTGCTGAGCAAGCAAAGTCCATACACGGACAGCCCCATGTAAAAGGCTATGAGTAAGCACTTTAATAGTGTGAAACGTGTTAGCCAGATGTGATCAGTTTGCTGTGTTGTGCAGTGTGTTCTTGGTTTCCTGAACCTTTTTTTGGAATAAAGGCTTTTTAACCGGAGTGCTGCGTCCAGAAGACCTTTCTTTCTTTCCTCAATTGCATTTGCATTTGCCTGCACCCTTGGTTGCTGGGAGGAGGTAATTTCAGGGACTTCCACACCTGAGCGGCTTCCTTTCTCCCGCCTAAAGATAAACCGATTTTTATGTATAAATGTGAAAGATGATGTTACGCAAAGTAAATAGATACCCAACATGTCACGCTTTAAAACTGCGCACACTCGTGGAATGGCGCCAAACTTCAGTACTTAAAAATCTCTATAGGCGATGTTTTAAATTTTTTTACAAAATTACATGTTTAGAGTTACAGGGGAGGTCTAGTGCTAGAATTATTGCTCTCGCTAATGATCGCGGCGTATGTAACTTGTGTGTATCTGGCTGTGATACTAGCCAGTGCCTTACCAGCCACTGACCTCACCGAACTTCCCTGACCTAGGTATGATTAACCACTTAAGGACAGCCGGACAACGATGTACGTTGACAGAATGGCACGGACAGGCACAAGGGCGTACAGGTACGTCCCCTTTAAGAACCCGTCCGTGGGTCGTGCTCACGACACGGTCCGAAGCTCCATGACCACGCCCGCGGGACTCGCTTGCCTGATCGCCGCCGGTGTCCCGCGATCGGGTCACAGAGCTGAAGAACGGGGAGAGGTAAGTGTAAACAAACCTTTCCCCGTTCTTCACAGTGGCATGTCAGTGATCGTCTGTTCCCTCTCATAGGGAACGACGATCAGTGATGTCACACGCCAAGCCACGCCCCCTACAGTTATAATCACTCATTAGGTCACACTTAACCCCTATAGCGCCATCTAGAGGTTAAACCCTTCACTGCCAGTGTCATTTTCACAGTAATCAGTGCATATTTAGTCCCAAAAATGTGTCAAAAGTGTCCGATGTGTCCACCATAATGTCGCAGTCATGATAAAAATCGCTGATCGCCAGCATTACTAGTAAAAAATTATTTTTTTATAAAAATGGCATAAAACTATCCCCTATTTTGTAGACGCTATAAAACTTTTGCGCAAACCAAACCCTTATTGCAATTTTTTTACCAAAAATATGTAGAAGAATACATATCGGCCTAAACTGAGGAAAACAAATAGTTTTATTATATATTTTTGGGGGATATCTATTATAGCAAAAAGTAAAAAATATTGAATTGTTTTCAAAATTGTCGCTCTATTTTTGTTTATAGCGCAAAAAATAAAAACCACAGAGGTGATCAAATACCACCAAAAGAAAGCTCTATTTATGGGGGAAAAAAACGTAAATTTTGTTTGGGAGCCACGTCGCATGACCGCGCAATTGTAAGTTAAAGCGACGCAGTGCAGAATCTCAAAAAGGGGCCTGGTCCTTTAGCTGCAAATTGGTCCGGGGCTTAAGTGGTTAAAAAAAGAAAAAATTCTCATACTTTTAAATAGCACTCCACCAGCTTCCCTAAAGCCAGCAAGGCGATAATCTCTTTGGCAAAAACACATTTGTGCTTTGTAAATGTGCGGTGTGTGAGATAGATAGATAGAGATATAGATAGATAGAGATAGAGATATAGATATATAGATATATATCATAGATATCTATATATCATACATATCTATCTATCTATCATACACACACACACACACACATTTTTATTAAAAGAAGCAGTATGACCATGTTGAGGCCACACCACAGCTTCATAAATGCACTCCATCAGTAAAGGAACAGGAAGTGAAGGCTCTCTTTAATGGAGACAAAGAGAAATGTTTAACCACCTCCTGCCCACGCTATAGCCAAAAGACGGCTACAGCGCAGGCCTCAATTGCTGGGAGGGCATCCATGTATGTGCTCCCGAGATCAGGGCGCGCTCTGTGATCAATGAGTCAATGAGACTCGGTTGATCAAAGATCGGATTAAGGGGCCTTTAATGTTGCTGTAGGCCTCGTGGCAGCCTCCCTGACCAGTTTTATTCTCGTATTTTCATAAATTTTGGAGGGACATCCAGTTCTTAGTAATGTCACGTTTGTGCCATATTTTCTCCACTTGATGACTTCACTGTGTTCCATGGTATATCTAATGCCTTTGAAATTCTTTTATACCCTTCTCCTGATACATTTTAACAAGGAGATCCCTCTAATGCTTTGGATGTTCTCTGCAGACCATGGCTTTTGCGGCAGGATGTTACTAAATGTCAGCAAAGACCTACTATAACAGCTAAACTTTATTTGGGATTAATCAGAGGCACTTTAAAGGATGGCATGTGTGTACGGACTCCTATTTAACATGAGTTCAAATGTGATTGCTTAATTCTGAACACAGCTACATCCCCAGTTATAAGAGGGTGTGCACACTTATGCAACCACATTGTTTTAAGTTTACTCCCCCCGCCCCCTACGAGATTTCAGTTTGTTTTTCAATTGAGTTTTACAGTTTATAGGTCACATTAAAGTGGAAAAAGTCCTGAAATGATTTATCTTCGTTTCATTATTTAACATCACAGAAACCTGACATTTTAACAAGGGTATGTAGACTTTAAATCCATTGTATAAGGTCTAGCAAAGAAAAACATAATACATCCATAGTGCTCTATCTAAAATCATACTTTGGTGTTGCTGGAGAAGATGATCTTTTAGACATGGTTGCAGGTGATTCAGATCTTCTAAGAGGAGAACCAAGGGCACTGGCTTGTACAGGTGTTGTAGCTCGTTTTTCTTTCTTTAACTTTTCAGGCTATAAAATTAGAAAACCAAACTAAATCTGGAGCACTTGAGAAAAGAAAAGTTAATATAAAAACCACAAATCTTTTAAAAACTGGTTACAGTTGAAAATGAACCATGCAATAAATGTAAAGTTTCATTTTAGCACAATCACAAAAGATCAAAACATCTTTTCACAGTCAATATAGGGTGATCCCTCACCTGGATAGATGCAGCCTGATCTTCCCAGGATCAGGTGATAGTTGACATGTTTGCTCAGATAGAAAGCCATATAATCTTATGCCGCGTACACACGATTGATTTTCTCGACGGTGAAAAAACACTGTCGAGAAAATCGACGGGAAAAACGAGGAACGGCTTGTTTCCCTACACATGGCCGTTTTTCCCGTCATTTTTTCTCTTGGTCGAGAAAAACGACCGTGTGTAGGCTCCCCAGCAGTGTTTCCCTATGGGAAAACTGCAGCGGAAAAAAATGCCGTGAATCACGATGAGAAAAATTAGAACATGCTCTAAATTTTTCTCGTCGTGATTAGTGCCGTTTTTCTCCTCGGGAAAAATGACCAAAAGCCCACACACGGTCGTTTTTCTCGTCAAAGAGAAAAAATGTCATTTTTCCCCGACGAGAAAAATGGTCAAGTGTACGCGGCATCACATGGAGGAAGTAAAAGTGCACTAAAATTTATAACTATCTAAACTCCAATAAGGAAAATATAGTAAACGGCAAAAACAAGAAATGTCTACTAATAAAAGATTACGAAGTTAATGTTGGGTCAAAAAACAATTTCTATATTCTATGATACTATAATCGGAAAGCTTTAATGATTTACATTATTTAGCTAAAACGTGTTCAAGCCCAATACCTGTAACCGTGAACCGCCTGTATAAGGTTCTGCTCTATTGGTTTATGTGAGCGAGACCATGAAAGGCAGATTTTTCCTGAAGTGCAGTAAACCATAATAACTAATCAGAACTCACTCTTCTCAGAGTTTGAATCAGACAAGATGAATTTTTACTTAGTTGCTGCAAGCTACTACACTGAATATTAAGTACTCTTGAAAAAGACTAAAAATGCTCATCCTAGTAAATCTGTATTAGATAGTTCGGAAACACCACTTACTGTCTGAACTACCAATCTAAAACTCCACATAGCCTCAATACAGGAACATGGGAGAAATTCCTCCCTGCCACCATTCCTGCAAGTCGCCTTTTTATAAATTCCAGAGGGTATATCCTGCCAAATTGTGATCATACCCACCCCCATAACAAATAAATAAATATAAACCTAGGTGACTCAATGTTAAGCCCCGTACACACGGTCAGACTTTTGGCCAACAAACTTCATTTTGAGCAAGTTGGACCAACAAGCCGACCGTGTGTATGCTCCATCGGAAAAACTTTTTTTTTTTTTTTGTTTTCATCGGACAAATGTTGGGTCTGCAAACGGACAAACTTTTGCCCAACAGAAGTCCGATGGAGCAAAGTCCGACCGTGTGTACAGAAAACCATCTGACTTTTGTCCGATGGACAAAAAAAATAATGTTACAATCAACCAACAATAGCAGAAGTTGACCAAAGGGTGGCGGTAAAGAGCAGAAAAGAGCAGAAAAACCACGTGATGTTGGATAAAGTTTTGGGAAAGTTTGCAGAAAAGTCCGAGCGTGTGTATGCTATGGGTGTTCCCAACCAACTCCGTTCGGACAAAAAAAACACAGAAAAGTCAGATGGAAGTCCAACAGTGTGTACGGGGCTTTACTCAGTACTTGACCTATAACTTTAAAAATGTATAAAACATAGTTCTTAAACCCAACCTTTCTCTTAATCCTAATACAAACCATAAACCAAAACTTTTAAAATTGACCAAATTTCTAAACCTAAGATAAAGCAAATAGTTTAATTAAGCCCTTTGGGTCCTTGCTTTGTTAACATTTGATTAAAATACAAGATGTGAGGAGAAGAGTCAGATGAGCTGACCAAACTAATCTAATCATTTTATACATAAGCTGCTTGGGTGAGTCACAGATCACAAGAAATGGTATTGACTGGCTGTCAACTCACGATCAGATGATGTATATAGTGGTAAACCTTGTTGCTATGCTCATGAAAACAAAAAAATAGGCATGCCTAACCTCATAGCATAGCCATTACTAAAGAATCACACAATTAAGGCAACACATTGACCCATTTTAACTGATCTGCCTGAACTGAACATTTTACAGATATTGGCAGACAAGTGCAATCAGGCTTGAAGTCAAGAAGCCATCTTTTGATTCTATATATGATAAAATAAATTAAAGAATAAACTTTAAGAAGAGACCATGCCTGTTAAATTTTCAATGGATACAATTATTTTAAATCATTTTATGTGCAATCATTTTTTCTAGGTATTCAGGTACTCAGAGAAAATGGAGAGAACTCGCTCTAGGCATCTGTACCTAAGTACACACAGCAGTGGCCCAAACAAGACTACTGGGCAAGTTGTGACAGCATGTAGAAATGTAATGCTTTAGAGCCGGTTCACACGGGGGTGTCCTGGGATCCGACTTCAAGTCGCCCCAAGTCGCGCGGTTTAGAAAAGTAATGGAAGTGAATGGAGCCGTCTTAATGTACACTACTGCAGTTGCTCCGACTTCAGAAAAGGTTCCTGTACGACTTCAATCCGACTTCTAGGCGACTTGTACCTATTGATTTCAATGGAAGTCGCCTCCAAGTCGGATCCCCGTTCATAGTGAGGCAACTTTACAGGAAGTCGCCCCTCTGTGAACCGGCTCTAAGGCAAACCCCTCCCTCCCTCCCTCCCTCCCACAGAGCTGGTATTTGGTATGAATCATGAGGGGGAACTCCACACCAAATTTTAAATAAAAAAACAGCATGGGTTCTCCTCCAAGAGCATACCAGGCTCTTAGGTCTGGTATGGATTTCGAGGGGAACCCCCTACACCATAAAAACGGCATGGGTGTCCCCCCCAAAATCCATACCAGACTCTTATCCAAGCACGCAACCCTGCTGGTCAGAAAGGGGGGTGGGGACGAGCGAACGAGCGCCCCCCCCCCTCCTGAACCGTACCAGGCCGCATGCCCTCAACATGGGGGGTGGGTGCTTTGGGGCAGGGGGGCGCCCTGCGGCCCCCCCACCCCAAAGCACCTTGTCCCCATGTTGATGGGGGCAAGGGCCTCTTCCCGACAACCCTGGCCGTTGGTTGTCGGGGTCTGCGGGCGGGGGGGCTTATCGGAATCTGCAAGCCCCTTTTAATAAGGGGGCCCCAGATCCCGGCCCCCCACCCTATGTGAATGAGTATGGGGTACATCGTACCCCTACCCATTTACCTGGGGGAAAAGTGTCAATAAAAAAAAACCCACGACAGCTTTTTAAAGTAATTAGGCAGCTCCGGGGGTCTTCAACTGACTTCGGGGGTCTTCAACTGCTCTCCGGTGCCTTCTCCGCGCTCTCTGGTGCTTTCTGCCGTGCACCTCCACTATCTTCTGCCAGCTCTTTTGCTAGTGGGGGCCCGGTATTCGTCGTCTTCTTCCCTCTTCTTTCCGCCTGATTTTGCCTCGACGCTCTCTGCCACTATAATGCCGTGTGCGCGGAGCGCAACGACTTATATAGGCATAGGGCGTGGTCTCCGGGTGATGTCACCATTTGACCCCACCCCTTATGTCGTCACCACCCAGAGCATGATGGGACTGACGTCATAAGAGGCGGGGTCATCCGGTGATCACACCCCATGCCTATACAAGTCGTTGCGCTCCCCGCACACGCTATTATAGAGGCAGAGAGCGTCAAGGCAACATCGGGCGGAGAGAAGAGGGAAGAAGACGATGAAGACCGGGCCCCCGCTAGCAAAAGAGCTGGCAGAAAGCACCGGAGAGCGCGGAGAAGGCACCGGAGAAGAGGCCCGAAGTCGGTAGAAGACCCCTCCGGAGCTGCCTAATAAATTACTTTAAAAAGCTGTCTAGTGTGTGTTTTTTTTTTATTGCCACTTTTCCCCCAGGTGAATGGGTAGGGGTACAATGTACCCCATACTCATTCCCATAGGGTGGGGGGGCCGGGATCTGGGGGCCCCCTTATTAAAAAGGGCTTGCAGATTCCGATAAGCCCCTCGCCCGCAGACCCCGACAACCAACGGCCAGGGTTGTCGGGAAGAGGCCCTTTTCCCCATGAACATGGGGACAAGGTGCTTTGGGGTGGGGGGGCCGCAGGGCGCCCCCCTGCCCCAAAGCACCCACCCCCCATGTTGAAGGCATGCGGCCTGGTACGGTTCAGGAGGGGGGGCGCTCACTCGTCCCCACCCCCCTTCCTGACCGGCCGGGCTGCGTGCTCAGATAAGGGTCTGGTATGGATTTTGGGGGGACCCTCACACCGTTTTTTCGGCGTAGGGGGTTCCCCTTGAAATCCATACCAGACCTAAGGGCCTGGTATGCTCTTGGAGGGGAACCCATGCCGGTTTTTTATTTAAAAATTTTCGTGGAGTTCCCCCTCATGATTCATACCAAACACAGGGGACAGCCTGTCCTGGAGGCGACTTCAAGTCGCGCTGTGGTTCACTCTCAAGTCGTGCCCAAGTTGCCTCGCAAAGTCGTTTTCAAAGCCGTGTTGCCCCTGTGTGAACCGGCTCTTAGTGTACAGTGTTCAAACATATATATATAAAAGTTAGATGTTTCAGGGTGAAATTAAAGCAGAAAAATAAAAACATTGTTCACCTGTGCCTCTGGGGTAGTTGGTGTCTTTGCTCCATCTGTTGCGCTAGGGGACGGCAGGGTCTTCTTCCGCTCAGTGCTCCGTGAAGAGGAAGACTTGTAGGGAGATTTAAGAGGACTAGCAGGGGCTACACGAGGACACACATGATAGACTAAAGAGTTACAGTGTAAAGGCAAGGAACACAAGATGGTAAAGTGGGAAAATCAAAGCAGAAGGAGGAAGGAAGGGGAAATACAATAATATGTTAAATTCCTATATCGTACAACATATGGTCACTATCCACCAGAAGAATGTCCTACAGACAAATCAATAATGGAAACAGATCATGCTTATTTCACTAGTAAACCTATGCTTCCTCGATATTGATTTGGTATGCAAACCAAGTAACCTCACAGCTTTCACTAACAGAACGCCAGAAGAGCGAAAAAAGGAAATAGTACACAGCAACTATGGACAATGTTAGTTTTTTTCTTCTAGTTAATAAAATGCCCTTACCACTCCATACGAATATAAGTGAAAAGAATACCTGAGATGCTTTTTCCTGGACACTAATATTCAATTACATCTCCCAAAGGGTCATTTTCAAGGACTCCTAAGCGCAATTTATTTTTTTAATAGACACAAAGAAGTCAAAAGGGCCAGTAAACCCAGATTTCAGCTGGTCTAATATAAAAAAGATTAATTTAAGATCTGATAGTATGGGGAAATGATTTCCAACACCCCAATTCATTTCTGCCATTCACCCCGTTTCAGCTATACTTGGTAAGGCAGTGTGACCATGATTTGTAGAAGGCAATCAGAAAAAATAAAAAACAATCTACAGTTAGGAAACAAAACCACATTCCGACTGGTTGTTATGCATTACTGCACTTGTTTGACTAAATACATCTAAAATGTTAAAGTTATGGTAAAGTCAGAAGTTTTTTTTTAGCTTAATGCATTCCCCCTATGCATTAAGATAAAAAGCCTTCTGTGTGCAGCAGCCCCCCCCCCCCCCTCAGACTTACCTGAGATCACCCTGTCCAGCGATGTCCACGAGTTTCTCAGCCGTCTGAGATTCTCCCTTCTGATTGGTTGAGGCACAGCAGCGGTGCCATTGGCTGGCGCTGCTGTCAATCGAAGTCAGCTAGCCAATCAGGGGAGAGAGGGGGCAGTGCTCAGTGTCTGAATGGACACAGGGAGCTGTGACTCTGCTCGGGTGCCCCCATAGCAAGCTGCGTGCTGTGGGGGCACTGAACAGGAGGGAGGGGCCAGGAGCACAGAAGAGGGACCCGAGAATAGGAGGACCCAGGCTGCCTTGTGCAAAACCACTGCACAGGGCAAATATAACATGTTTGTTATTTTTATAGGAAAAAAAAAAAAACACAAGTCTTTACAATCACTTTAAATACCTTGCTGGTATATTGCTACTTTTACAGACGAGCTACAAGTTTATGAAATGTAATTTTTATGATGGGAAAAAAATTATTAGCTCTACTGGCCCTTTTAGAAATGTTAAATAAAACATGAATAAATTACAACAAAAAATGAAAATGATGGGTTGGAAAATGAAATGAAAGAACTAAATAAGAAAACCATCAACTGTAATCAAATGTAAATGTAGCTTACCATCCACCTTAAAGTGGATCTGAAGATTTGCTATGTTAGGGGCCATTTATAAATGTTAACTGAGATTGAGTCATGTAAAAACATGGCACGCCTATATGTTGTTATTAAATTAAACACAAGGCCTTAACCTTTCCCACTGATGTGCAGCTCCCTCAGACTGTGATAAGAGGTTGATCTATAGAATCTATGGAAATTCTCGGTCACCCCAAGAAAGAGAAGCGGGGTGCCCTGCAATAATGTGTTTGATGAACTGTGATGCAGAGGGTGAGTCAAATTTACAAAATCATCCTACCCCTGTCAAACACACTGTGCAGTAATCCTTTAATTAAAATCATCAAACAAATTAATGTCAAGTTTAGTCTTAATTGAATTTATGTCTATTAATCAGTTGTATGCTTGAGCCTAAAATAGGCCATACAAAAAAGGTATTGGATTTTGTGAAGGAACACCGTTAGGATTTATAAAAATGTTGCATCTTGTCTGTTACAGGTCAAGGTGTTCAATTTAAAACCCAAAGTATATAAACCTATGCTGTGTGAACATAAAAAGGTAAATTAAATTAGGAACTGCAGCACCTCATTTACAATCTGGGCGTCAGATGTGTTCAAATAAAAAACAACAATTAAAAAGGTGTGCTGTCCCTTTAAATGCAAAAACCTCAATAAATAGGTGTAAAAATGAAAAAAATAAAAAATCACCAAATCATAAATGCATAAACATTTAATCAATTCATAAGGTGCTTTTCAGAAATAAAGCAGACATCAAAAATAAATACATAAATATACACAATTTATATTCATTATACGTAGAAGTTAAAAAAGTCCCAATAAGTGAAAAATCTATTTCCCAAAGTTCAAAACGGATGTATTTCCCAAAAAGTGATCAGCTTCTGGATAGACATATGGAGAAAAAGGTACCTTCAGGGATAAAACCACAGGACTACTCCACTAGAAACGGTTAATAAGCTCTTTACCGAATGGACAGATCCCACACAGAGATCATTAAGCATATTGTTGCTCCACAGCCACTAGTGCCCTGGTCTCCTTATAAATAGCCAAGCCTTCATTTGGTAAGGAGCTTATTAACCCTTTCTGCTCTAGGGTTCCTGTGGCATGTTATCCCTGGTGGTACCTCTCTATCCGTATGTCCATACAGAAGCTGATCACTTTTCGGGGATCACATCTCTATTTAATTTTGGGAAAATTGATTTTTACTCATTGGGACTTTTTCCCCCTTACAAGGTTTGTTTACACGCACTACAATTAAATATGAACTGTGTATATTTATATATTTTTGAAAAGCAATTTATGAAATAGTTAAATGTTTATTCAGTTATGAATTGGTGAAATTTTTATAATTTTTACATCCAATCATTGAGGTTTTTGCATTTAAAAATGCCCACCTTTAGCGTTTTTTTTATTAAGTTGTTCAATTTACATTGTTCAATTTGTGAAGGCTGGCTACATCAAAATCTGATCGAACAGCGCTGTTTGGTTCTAGGCGAGTAGAATCACATTCTTGCTCCTTAAATTTCCTTAGCACTTATTCCTAAAAGAGCGTAGCCCAACTACTGTTGCCATTCAGATCTTAGTGACTGTAGTCTAAAGCTGTCCATTGTTTAACCTAGCTGAAAAAAAAAAAAAAAAAAAACTGATTCACCCATCGACACAAGAGAAGTGCATGAAGGAATCCTTCCTGCTGTGCCATTGAAGTGACTTCCTCAACTGGTTGCATCCGCTGATCAATAAAATGAGTCCAGTATTCTGGTTTTACAAAGTTTGATCATGAGAGAGCCTTCTGTCGAGCAGGAATGGCTGTAGATTATCAAAATTCACCTGGTACCTGCTGAACTGGCCAAAAATTGATCCAGCTATGGCAAGGCATCTTGAGGCAAAAGCAAGACTCCTTTAATTAAGGTCTTGTGCGAAAAGCAAGACACAATCGCTTAGCCATTGTGCCAGTGGAAACTGAAAATCATATGAACAGCCATGCTAACCTATTATGTGGAAAACAATTCTTTGGGTGAAGTTCGTTTTTAAAGCTAGGGTCCACGCAAAAAGTGAATCTCCGCTTTTCGGAACCCTCCCCCCTTCCAGTGTCACATTTGGCACCTTTCAGGGGGGTGCAGATACCTGTATAATACAGATATTTGCACCCACTTCCGGGTATAGACCAGCCCCTCCCCCCGCATGCGTAGTAGGGAACCGGGCAGCGAAGCGGCAATGCTTCACTTCCTGATTCCCTCACCGAGGATGGCGGCAGGGGCAGCCGAGAGATGAGCAATTGCTCGGCTTCAGCTGCCGACATGGCGGGCACCATAGACAGGCAAGTGTCCATTTATTAAAAGTCTGCAGCTGTATTTGTAGCTGCTGGCTTTTAATATTTTTATTTTTAGGTGGACCTCCGCTTAAAGCCCAATGCACTTCAAACCCATAAGCATTAGCATGCCATGGTTTTGTTGTTTCTCAAGTCACACTTTATTTGCCTGTACAACGTGGCAGATAAATCTATATAGGAAATGAACAGCTTGCTCAAAACAAGTGTATATAAACCCTTTATAAACTTAACTTATGTGCTCCCTTTTAGTCTGTTAAATATATAATTTGAAGTGTTTTGATATATCTGTCGAATGAGTCCGGAAAAAAAAAACCTGCTGATCTTGCCCATTAATAAATTCAAGTGCGTTCTGCCTATGCTGACTGTTATTAATTACATTGTTTTTTGACAACTACAGAACCACATACTCCTACGTTATCGGCAATAAACGATGGGCAGGGCTCCAAAGTCATTTCTGGTTTATGCTCCCCTGATACAGAAGGGAGAATGAGTGTTGTCACCCTAGCACTGGAATTGGCATATTCACCAAGGAAAAAAAAAGGAAAAAAGAAAAATAATGCAGCCACCACCAAGGACTGGTTGATGTGCTTGAAGGACTAACAAGAACAAACGTTTGGAATGAACTAGAGAGCATACATGTCTCCCTCATTTACTTTGCAGGTCAAGATTTCATGGCTGTTCACCTAATCACTTCTATTTTCTTTAACACATTACCTGACATATAATGACATGACTCATTTAGCACAGCTGCACTCCTGCTCCTGGATAAGGAAGAGTGCGTTGGAGTCAACAGTCGAGTAACAAGAAAGTTTTCCATGGGACTAAGATACAAGCGATGGGCTGAAGGATGGAAACAAATGAATGTTAGAACAAAAAAAAAAAAACGCAACACAGAAACAAAAAAAAAAAAAAAGAATTAAATGAAATAATGGCAAACAAACAAAATCAACTGATGAAAATAAACAGAAAGGAAGGATGATATATAAAATGTAAATGAAAGGGCAATCAATTTCAGTATTTCAATAAATTTCAGCTATGCGTTCGTTGGCTACATTTCCAAAATTAAATTTTACAATTAAATTTACTTTCTATACGAAGGACAAGTGCTCTAACTAATGTATCTAGGGGATATATATTCATTAGTTAAAGCGCTTAGCCTTCACTTTACATACCTGCCATACCAAGATAGTACATAATTAAAGAAACCGGTCCCAAGAGAAACCATGGAGGCCACCATTGCCGATTTCATATGCTGCAAAGATTGTCACTGGAACAAGAATACAAGGGAAATCACTGGTTCTGGTGACAACCAGGTATTTCTGTCACTTGGAGGCATTTCCTTTTTCTTCCTGTCATGGCTAGGGGACAGAAAGTGAAGGAAAACTCGCCAATGGGACACAGATTGCAAAAAAATAAATAACTTTACGTATTATATTTCCTCAAATACAGGGCGCACTAGGAGAGAGAATCCTGTATCCATTGATTTCTGTAATATACAATAATGGATATACATGAGACCACCACTTGCAAAGTGAAATACATTTAGCGTAGCTGTAATTCATAGCAGAGCAGGTCTTGATAGTCTAGAAAAATGCACTGCAGTTTTGGCTCCTGTACAAGCTGTCTGAGTCCAACCTTTATTCCAGTCTGCTGCACAGCACCAAACAATAGCACTTTGACACACCTAAGCAAGGGCGACGTGTCCACTCTGTACTGCAAGGTCACCTGTCTCGTGCCCCAAGATACTTACTCTACAAAAACCAGTAGCCAGTGTAGTATTTCTTTATATTCAGGTCTGGTACACTATCTATTCCGCGTAAAGAGGAGTGCTATTTAGCACAAAGAAAGTCGATCATTTATTAAATGGATATCCAAGGCAGAAAATCAATTTGGAAAATATGGTATATACTTAATGCAAACATTTCAATTCAGCTTAATTACAATTGCCCTGATAGCTTCAAGCATGTTTCTCACATTCTGGAGACATGTCAGTATTTACAGAGCTGACCTTACAACTTCATGGAGCACTCTAATGCCTTGTACACACGATCGGATTTCCGATGGAATAAAATCCGATGGACTTGTTTCATCTGAAATTCCGATCGTGTGTGGGCCCCATCTG